>CM065594.1:91161098-92361098 GCA_033119425.1 Bufotes viridis | reverse complement strand
GACCTTTCCTGGGTCCGAACATTGTAAGATAACGATCTGCACATGTAGAGCGGCGCCCAGGGATCTTACTGTTATCCCTATCTCTGAGTGCTTCTCCGTTTGCCCGTTGTGGCCCCGTTACCTTCTCCCGCGTTGTATGGTAATTACTACTAACTTCGCACGAGGGACAAGACATCAGCTTCTCTCCCTGGACGTTCCAATCGCAGAGCTCACAGCCTGGGAGAAGGAACGCCCAGGGAGAGAAGCTGATGTCTCCTCCCTGGTGTGAAGTTAGTAGTAATTACCATACAGAGCGGGAGAAGGTAACGGGGCCACAGCGGGCAAACAAAGCGGCGCCCAGGGATAATAGTAAGTGCAGTGAGATCCCTGGGCGCCGCTCTACATGTCCAGATAGTTGTCTTACAATGTTCGGACCCATGAGAGGTGTTTTTTTTTTTTTTTTTTTTTTTAATTCTTCAGGGGAGCAGACAATCTTTTAACAGTCTGACAACCCCATTAAAGAACTCCTGCAAAAAATTTTATTCTCTGACCTGTTAGAAAGGTACATGATGTAATCTGTAGTAAATGTAATCTTCTTATCAGTGACTGTATTTGTGAGCTATTCCCTCCCTTCTGATCCTCAGCTGTGTCATGTGACCAACTCTCTGATCTCCAACTGACACAGGACAGGAAGTCGGTTGCGTCTATTCATTCCTATGAGCCAGCTGAGAGAGGATTCCATATTAATACATAGAGAAACTGACTCCCTGTCTACACATAAGACACTGTTATTTGGAGAGTCTGATTGCTGGTCACATGACACAGCTGAGAAGCAGAAGGGAGGGCATAGCTTACAAATGCAGTCACTGGTGAGAAGATTACATCATGTACCTTTCTAGCAGGTCGGAGAATAACATTTTTTTGCGTGAGTTCTTTTTAACTTTTACCCCGTAATGCACTGCCATATGGTACTGGAAATCAGCAGAATCCTGAATTTATTTGAATGTGAAAAAATGATACAGAAGTGTTCAATTCTACATAATTTTCAGGATATTGGCCTGGTGTCAGTATATGGAAACACTTGTTTACACACAGTGTATAGTCGGATAACTCATATAGCCTAACTTCTCACAGCTGAGGCTTTGTTACAGTCGTGTTCAGTCTGAACAATCCTTTGCTCTAAACAGCCTGGACTCCAGGCTTACATTTTACCTCCACTGGTACATTGTAGCGAACTTTCGGACCTGTTGCTGCTGTTGTCTAGCTTACGTTTGTAGCAAGTCCTTATATATGAGATTTATTGAATCGGCCTTCAGCCTCGATGTGCTTCCCTTCACTGACAACTAGCAGAGATCCTGAAACTTGAAAAACAAATTGCATTAAAAGGTTGGAGAACTTTCCTTTAACTTATCATATACCAAATTTTACAAGTTGTGTACAAAAAAAAAATTTGTTTGGAAAGTTATTGAACATTTTTTGAAGATTTGAATCGTGTAAATTTTTTTTTTTTTTTACTAGACGGTCTTCAAAACGTTTGTCTGCACAACAGAGGAGCAAGCAATTGGCGAAAATCAGAGCTGAAAAGAAAAAGGTTACCCCTAAACAAGAAGAGCACCCTCCCTATAAGCGGCAGAGGTTGTAAGTATCTGCTAGGCTTCAGCAACCTAAGTCCAAATGATAAAATCCTCCACATGTGCCTAATGTATGATCTCTCTTCCAGGAATGCTATCAAATGCAAATCCACAGACACCACAGTCAACAAAGGGTTGTCCACCAGTGTGTCAGAAACATCCCCCAAACCAAAGTCCAAGCTGACCCTGCCATCAACCCCAACAGTTCTCAAGTATGTTACTTCTGTTTGACGTGTACAGGTAGACCTTATTGTAGTCATGGGAGCTAGGAGTGTGGGCTGACCGGCATGTGTGTGATTTTTGGGGTGCAATATTAAGCCACTTCTCCAGCCTCAAACTTAGGCCTCGTCCATAATTTCGTTTTTTACGGACGTGTGCTGTCTGCATTTTCTGAGGACAGCACATGTACCCATTGAGTTCACACTAGTGTTTTGTGGACACTACACTTGGGAGAACTTACTTACTTGTGCATCAAAATAGGAGGTGTAGAGTGTGATCTTACAGGACCTTTGAGTAATATGGTGTTTTTTGTCCATCTAGGAGGAAGAATATGGCCTTAAAGGTAAAGAACTCCGAAGAACAAGAACTTGAGAAGGTGCATCAACTTCAGCAAGAACTTTCAGAAAGACTGAAAAAGAATGAGGAGTCCCTGAAATCTGCGTTGGCCGGATCAGGTAGCGAAACGTAATTGCTGTAGCACAAGGATATTCATTAGTCCGTTAGTATCTTGCTTTGGCCACGTGCCACCCACCCTTTTCAGCTACTGTAAGTTCTTGCTTTCCACCTACAGGTCAAGTTTTGAAGAAGGTGCCAATTCAGGCTACTAAGCCTGTAGATATTCACTTCCACACAGATGATCGGATTAAGAGACATCAAGAAGTGACAAGTGGGGAGCAGTACAAACAGGTGGACTTTACTTCCGAGCTCCGCAAACACCCACCCTCTCCAGTGAGTATTCATGGGAAACACTGCGACTACAAGCTGCTTATCGGTAATAGTACTGTATGGAAACAAACAATGGTGTCAGAAGTTTCACATCAACCCTTAAAGGACTGAGCCTATTTTGGCATTAAAAGGGTTGGCCAAATATTGGAACTTGTGACCTGTCCTTAGTCTAGGTGATTAGTTGGCGTTTGAATTTCCTGGGCTAACACTGTCAAGGTCCACTTGACTGTTTGAACATCTGTATATTTTTGGTTTACATATAACTTATGAATTTAAAGGGTTAGTCCAGGTTTTTAATGTTGATGGACCATTACACAGTGTACTGAGTGATGTAGTTCCAGAGGGACTTGGGAATATCTGATCGGGTAGGTTGTGGGATGTTGAATCCCTGCCATTCAGATACTAATGGTCTATCCTTAGGGTAAGAAATATTAAAAACCTGGAATACCCCTTTAATTTGGGGGGGGGGGGGGGGTGTAATGTATTGGGCCAAAATAGAATACCTGCTAGCATCACATGTTAACAACCATAATAGGCGGAAGCTTTTTTTCGCAACGTGCTGCGGCGACCTCTACATGTGTTACACATAAAGAAAATGCCTACAAAATCCTGATGTTGTGGTACCACACTCCCCAGCTACTTGGGCACCTTGATCCTACTTTATCAGACAGGTGTTAGAGATGTGGGTCGGGGGTAGGAACACTTTTCCGTATCTTTTGGGAATGCCCCTTTATAGTTCCATATTGGAAGGATATTCGACACCTGCTGACCCAATTGCTTGATGTTAGGTTTCCCCTGGATTCATACCTATTTTTGTTAAATATGCCTCCTTCACCTTTAAAGAAAACAGTCCTCCTCCTCCTAGTGCTACATATCCTGACAGGTGCTAGATGCCTCATAGCTAGCTTCTGGAAGAGGCAGGATAGACCGCCCCGAGCGGAGCTCATCTCCGGTATCTTGGAGTTTTGGCGAATGGAACAGCTCACTGCACTTATGGATAATCAAGTCGAGAGATTCGATAAAATCTGTCAGCCTTGGGATGCGTATATTGATATTATTGCCTAGTGTCCACCTCAACTCATCCTGACACTAACTTGTGTGTCTTACCCTGGGAACACACCTGAGCGTTTTTCAGTGCGTTCAAACGCGCTGAAAAACGCTCAACATGTGAAAAGCCATGCTTCCCTATGGGCATGGTTCACATTTAGGCGTTTTACAGCGCGTTTGAACGCGCTGTAAAACGCCCAAACAAGTACATGAGCTTCTTTTGGGCGTTTTAACGCGCCTATGGACAATGTTGCCATAGGGGAGAATCACTGAATCGCGCGTATGACGCGCGTTTCTTAGTGACAAAAACGCGCGTCATACGCGCGATTCAGAAACGCCTGGGTGTGTCCCCAGCCTTAGAGCAGAAAATCAACGGGGGTAGACAAACTGTGTCATTGTTGACTTATTATCAAATGCTTCAATGGCCTTATTGAGCACGTGTTGCCATTCGCTACATCCTGATTTTCTCGAATTGCACATCATTGATACATGTGCTTTTTCTGTACTTGAACTTGTACGCTTAATATTTTCTGAGTAATCTTGAGACAAATACTCAGATAATTTGTCACTTTTGTATTTTTATTACACTGTTGAAAAACCTTAAACAATTATAAAAATAAAAAAATAGTAGACATACAAAAATGGCAGGCTTTGGGGGCCTTTATCAGATTTCCTGCTATTGTACAAAACCTCTTGACACCCTGCAATAGTTGCTGATGAATTGACTCAAAGGGGTTGGCCCATCTCATACATTGGGGACATATCACTAGGATATGCCCTTCAATGTCTGATAGGTGCGGGTCTCCCTTTATACAGTTGATCGTCGGGGGTGCTGGGTGTCGGACCCCCAATGAACTGATATTGATGATCTATCCTGAGGATAGTGTCCAAACAAAGTTGTAGAGCAGCGCCCATGGGCCTCAGTGACCAAACCTGGATTGCACCAGTCGGACCACGATCACAGATCCTCAGCAGTCCACAGAGTAGTAAACAAAGAGGTAACGGCAGCATCTCCAGTTCTTCCTTTATTAATCGTACTGCGACGAGTGTGTACACTGTTTAGCTTTTTGTGTACACACACATCGCAATACGATTAATAAAGGAAGAACTGGAGATGCTGCCATTACCTCTTTTTGTTTACTATCATGAGGATAGGTCATCAATATTAAAAGCCCGGAGAACCCCTTTAAGGTGTTCCATGGGGTACCTATATATATATATATTGCCCGATGTAGACAACACATTTTGGTAATCCTTTCTTTCTTTTTGGGCACCATGTAATACACTTCTTCAGCAGTGGCTACTGTATGGAAATTGGAATATTAACCACTTAGTGACCACTCATTCGTCTCTTTATGGCGGTCACTAAGGGGCCTTAGGCATGTTTAACATTGCCCCTGCCGCATGTAATGTGCTGACAGAGAGCGGACTCCCTCTGTCTCCCATCGTCACCCCCCCCCCCCAAATGCGACTGCGGGATGTCGGTGTGTGTGATGCTGCCTGGGGTCTGATGTACGCCCCAGACAGCCTTCAGTAATTCAATTAGAATAGCATTGCCATGTAAAATGCAATGGACTATAGGGATAGTGCATTGTATTTTAAAAGCAATCAAGCAGTCTGTTATAAAAAAAACTCATTTATTCAGTAAAAAAAAAATCCCATAAAAAATTACGCTTTTTTCCATTAAAAATACACTTTTCAATGAAAAAATCGCAAAAAAAATCTTCCCAATATGTTTGGTATTGCCGTGTCTGTAAGGACTCAGACTACATAAATATCACGTAAATTATCCACTACGGTGAATGTCGTAAAATACAGAATTGCTCATTTATTCTTAGTTGGCACGAAAAAACGTAATAACAAGCGATCAAAAAGCACCATTTACTCCAAAATGATACCGATGGAAAAATAAGTCGTCCTGCAAAAATCAGGCCCTCATACAACTCCATAGAAAGAAAAATAAAAAACGTATGGGTCTTGGGAAGCGGCAATGCAAAAAAAAAAAAAAATTCTTAAAAAAAAAAAAAAAACGTGGGTTTTATTGCTAAAATTTATTTAAAAAAAAACTATATGTATTTTGGTATCACTATAATCGTACTGGCCCAGAGAATAAAGATATTATGTTATTTATATCGAAAAATGAATGCCGGAAAATTTATAACGTAAAAATGCAGTGGTAGTATTGCGGTTTTTTCCATCTCCCTCCCAGAAAGAGTTAATAAAAGTTAACTACTACAGGACCGCCTAACGCAGGGATGCGTCCTGCGGGCGGTCCTGTAGCTCTGAGTTGGCGCGTCATCTCGTGAGAGCCAAGATTTCCTGTGAACGCGTGCGTTCACAGAGAAGCGCGGCACGGCAGTTCGGCTACAGCCTGCCAGCGATGATCCATCGCTGGCAGGCTGTAGATGCGAATAAAATCGCATCAAAGAGCTATATCAGACGCTGTTTTATGAACAGCGTCTTATATAGCTGCTACCTGGTCCTCTGGTGGTCCCATTTGCTGGATCCGACCACCAGAGGACCAGGTAACACAGTAAAGTTGCACTAAACACTACACTAACCCCCTCACCTATTAACCCCTTGATCACCCCATCTAGACCCCCTGATCACCCCCCTGTCATTGATCACACCCCTTGTAAGGCTCCATTCAGACGTCCATATGTGTTTTTCGGATCCGTGGATCCGATCCGCAGATCCTCAAAACACGGACACCGGCAATGTGCTTTCCGCATTTTGCAGATCCGCACATTGCCAGAACTATATAGAAAATGCTTTTTCTTGTCCGCAATTGCGGACAAGAATAGGACATGTTCTATATTTTTGCGGAACGGAAGCGCGGATCCGTAATTCCGGATCCGAGCGGGACAAAGTCTGTCCCCATAGAAATGAATGGGTCCGCAATTCCGTTCCGCAAACAGAATTTCGGACGTGTGAATGGGGCATAAGGGTCCCCTATCACCGCCAGTTAGTTAGCTACTTGTTAGGTAGCTAGCACCCACCGCACCGCAGTCACTGATTTTGGCAGAGATTTTTTTCATCCACATTGACAGATGCGATTGAAAAAATCTGTGCCGTTCATTTTTTATTTTATTTTTTTTTCAGCCCAGAGGCTGAACGGGAAAAAAAAATCTCATTACCCGTATGCTCAATATAAGGAGAATCGCAGAAACTCCTAATGCTGGCCATACGTGTAATGATTGCGGAGACCCTCAAATGCCAGTACAAACACTGGCATTTGAGTACAAATGACAGTACAAACACCTCACATGTGACCCCATTTTGGAAAGAAGACACCCCAAGGTATTCGCTGAGGGGTATGGCGAGTTCATGAAAAATTTTATTTTTTGTCACAAGTTAGTGGAATATGAGACTGTAAAAAAAAAAAAAACTCCGCTAACTTGTGCCAATTTTTTTTTTTTTCTGTGAACTCGCCATGCCCCTCACGGAATACCTTGGGGTGTCTTCTTTCCACAATGGGGTCACATGTGGGGTATTTATACTGACCTGGCAATTTAGGGGCCCTAAAGCGTGAGAATCCAAATGCGTAAAAATGGCCTGAAATCTAAGGTACTCATATGGTTTAGGGCCCTTTCGCATCTTGGCTGCAAAAAAGTGTCACACATGTGGTATCGCCGTACTCAGGAGAAGTAGGGCAATGTGGTTTTTACATATACCCATACTGGGTGAGAGAAATATCTCTGTAAATTGACAACTTTGAATAAAAAAATGTAAAAAGTTGTCGTTTACAGCGATATTTCTCACACGCAGCATGGGTATATGTAAAAATACACCCCAAAACACATTGCCCTACTTCTCCTGAGTACGGCGATACCACATGAGTGACACTTTTTTGCAGCCAAGATGCGCCAAGGGGCCCTAAAACCAATGAGTACCTTTAGGATTTCACAGGCCATTTTTATGCATTTGGATTCTCACACTTTAGGGGCCCCTAAAATGCCAGGTGAGTATAAATACCCAACATGTGACCCCATTTTGGAAAGAAGACACCCCAAGGTATTCCGTGAGTTCATGTAAAATTTTATTTTTTGTCACAAGTTAGCAGAAATTGTTGTTTTTTTTTTTTTTTTTGTTTTGTTTTTTAATTTTGTTTTTTACAAAGTCTCATATTCCACTAACTTGTGACAAAAAATAAAATTTTACATGAACTCACCATACCCCTCTCAGAATACCTTGGGGTGTCTTCTTTCCAAAATGGGGTCACATGTGGGGTATTTATACTGTCCTGGCATTTTAGGGGCCCCTAAAGCGTGAGAAGAAGTCTGGAATCCAAATGCGTAAAAATGCCCTGTGAAATCCTAAAGGTACTCATTGGTTTAGGGCCTTTATGCACCCAGGCTGCAAAAGTGGCACACATTGGTATCGCCGTACTCAGGAGAAGTAAGGCATATGCTTTGGGGTGTATTTTTATATATACCCATACTTTGTGTGAAAAATATCTCTGTAAACGACAACTTTTAAAAATTTTTATACAAAGTTGACAATTTACAGAGATATTTCTCTCACCCAACATGGGTATATGTAAAAATACACCCCAAAACACATTGCCCTACTTCTCCTGAGTACGGCGATACCACATAAGTGAGACTTTTGCAGCATGGGTGCGCAAAGGGCCCAAATTCCAACGAGTACCTTTAGGTTTTACATGGCGGCTCACAATTTAGCCCGCTCAAAATGCCAGAACAGTAAACACACCCCACAAATGACCCCATTTGAAGTAGACACCCCAAGGTATTCACTGAGGGGCATAGTGAGTCCGTCTGAGATTTCTTTTTTTTTTTTTGCCAGAAGTTATCAGAAATTGAAACTTTTTTTTTTTTTTCTCAGAAAGTGTCATTTTCCGCTAACTTGTGAAAAAAATGAAATGATACATGAACTCACGAAGCCCCTCCGCGAATACTTTGGGGTGTCTTCTTTCTAAAATGGTGTGATTTGGGGGGTATTTATACTTTCCTGGCATTCTAGCACCTGAAGAAACATGACAGGTGCTCAGAGAGTCAGAGCTGCTTCAAAATGCCGAAATTCACTTTTTTGCACCATAGTTTGTAAACGCTATAACTTTTACCCAAACCAATAAATATACACTTATTGGACTTTTTTTTTATCAAAGACATGTAGAACAATAAATTTAGAGAAAAATTTATATAGAAATGTATTTTTTTAAAAAAAAAATTTACAACAAAGTGAAAAATGTAATTTTTTTTTGCAAAAATTTCGGTCATTTTTGATAGCAAAAAAAGTAAAAATGTCAGCAACAATGAAATACCACCAAATGAAAGCTCTATTAGTGAGAAGAAAAGGAGGCAAAATTCATTTGGGTGGTAAGTTGCATGACGGAGCAATAAACGGTGAAAGTAGTGTAGTGCGGAATTGTAAAAAGTGGCCTGGTCATTAAGGGTGTTTAAGCTAGGGGGGCTGAGGTGGTTAATCAGAAAGTTGTGTACCCTAAAATGGCGCCATTAAAAACTACAACTTGTCCTACAAAAAACAAGCTCTCATAAAGCTATATAGATGGAAAAATCAAAAAGTTATAGCTCTTGCAACGTAACGATGAAAAAAGGGAAGGAAAAAAAAGCTTGGTCAGTAAGGCCCAAAACAGGCTGGTCACTAAGGGGTCAGTGGCTTGCATGAACCCTGAAATTGGGGAAACCAGACAATTGGCA
The DNA here is from genome assembly GCA_033119425.1 of Bufotes viridis. NCBI lineage: Eukaryota > Metazoa > Chordata > Amphibia > Anura > Bufonidae > Bufotes > Bufotes viridis. The sequence continues at coordinate 92,351,815 of CM065594.1, read as the reverse complement.
GAGTGGGCATGGGTTTGCGCCTAAGTGTTATTCCGACTGGGCAATATGAGCATTGCTGAATAGCTACTTCAGAGAATGTGTTGAATCTTATGTGTGTGTGTGTTTTTCCTCTGACAAGATAAGAATCCCCATAAACATAAGCTCCATATCTTTACTGGGATAACTGACTGGAGCTGTATCTTCTCTACTTTCAGGGTCATATACCAAAAGGAGGTCGTACCATACCCAAACCTTTCAACCTGTCTCAGGGCAACAAGAGGAAACACGAGGAGACGACGGGGGACTATGTTTCTACAGCTGAGCAAGTTATGGCTTTTTGCAAAAAGACACCACAGCGCTTCCACCTGCGCAGCCGGCAGAAGGATATGGAAGGTTGGTAGATCGGAGGGTTGAGTCGCACAAGTTCACTTAATGTGTTGCAGCTTCTCTTGAAATGTGTCATGTTTTTGCTGCAGGTCCATCACCTGTGAAAACTGCAAAGTTAAAGCTCACACATCCAAAAACCCCCCTACTACAGACCAAGCAGCGACATAGACCAACTAACTGCAAGAGCTCTGCAGAACTGGAAGCGGAAGAGTTGGACAAATTACAGCAGTATGTAACCCAGAGGATTGTTCTCAGCTACCTCTATTTCTTCCCTCAAATCCTGTTCTTCAGTACCTCTTCTGGGACTCTTTCGGCAGACCCCACCCACCCCACTCGTGGCCAGTCCTATGGAGGGAAGCATGCTTGCTTGCCACTGCTGGGTCGTGGTTTCTTCTTTTCCTGCTGTCCACATCTGGTTTGTTGATGCTGCAGCCGTGACCTACCCCCTTGTGTTACATCAGTTGGTCACGCGACGTGAAGGCAGAAGGTCACTGCTGTGGGCAGTCATTGGCTGCAGCTGTGTCAGACCAGATGTTGCCAATGACTGAGTGAGGCAGCAGGGATCAGGTAAGTATGCTTCCACAGGTCCAGTGATTTGGGGGGTCTGCAGAAAGACGCCCAGAAGATGAACAACCGTTTTAATGACTGTTCACTGTCAGAGAGGTCTTGTGTCCACTTCACTTATGTCAGTTGTGCCCGACTGGCTATTATAGTCTGGCAGCTGGACGCAAATAATATATGTGCAGATCACTTCAGTGCACAAATCCGGCATCTGTCCACCATTAGCGCTGGGTAGAAACTGAACATGCAGCATTTTTTTTATTTCTCTATTTGGCACCTGGGTTGCCCAATAGAAAACCCGCAGACTCCAGACCTTTGTTTCCATATGAGAGAGAGATTTATCTGTCTATTTATTATATTTTTATTAGGTATAGGTTTAAAGCCCAAGAGCTGAACACAAAGATCTTGGAAGGTGGCCATATCCTTCCAAAGAAACCCCCTGTTAAAGAACCCACCATACCTATAGGATTCAACCTGGAAATTGAGAAGAGACTGCAACAGCGGGAGAAGAAAGATTGCGAGGAAGAAGAGGCGTTCACCTTCCGTTCCAAACCTTGTCCCAGCAAGATCTTGACGGACATAGTGGTCAGTAGTCTAAAGCTGCTTGGCCTATCGCATAGTAACATTCAGCCTCTAATGTATTTATTTTATTATTATTTTTTTCCATGTTTCAGGGCGTTCCTGGGAAGAAAGCGCTGCCGTTAACCTTGCCGCAGTCTCCGGCTTTTGCCCTTAAGAACAGAGTGCGCGTACAAACCTGGGAAGAGACGAAGGTAGGTTGTCTTCTTGCATGTCCTGTAAATCATACTGCCTATGAAGAGGTATTCCTATTGTGATGCTTAGTGTGTCCTCTGGATTTGGCACCTAAGAGAAGAGATAGTGGTCACACATGAGTGTAGCTCTCCATTGTAGGTTTCCATTTTTGTCATCTTGTCTAGAGTGGTGAATGGTGAGCAGGGGGACCAGAAGTGGAACCCCCAGCCATCAGGCAATTTAAAGGATATGTGTATATATAATTGTAGTCCAGCTCACCAATAGTATCTGGAATTGGATCCCTATTGGAAAGGTTGGGCAATTGGCTTGATAGAATTCTCCAGCCCCTGGTCTAAAGAGTACCCGGCTATCTTAAAGACACAGGTGATGTACTTAGAGCCATGTATGGTCTTAATTGGAGTTCTGAGTATAGCTGGGTTACAGCAGATGTCATTTCACTTTACCCCTCTATTCCCCACCGGGTGGATCTGTTGGCATTGGAATTTCATCTTCACAAATACACTGGATACTCTGAGAATTTCATTGTCATAGTCAATGGGGTATATTACTTACAAGTCCGAGGCGTGTCAATGGGGGTGAAATTTTCGCCCTCACTGGCAAACCTCACAATGGCATATTGGGAGGAAAGATTTATTTACACTGAAAATAATTCTTTCCGGGGTGTGCTCGTCTGGTACAGCAGATATATCGACGATTTTCTCCTAGTCAGGAGTGCCGATGTGTCTGCCGTACCGGACCTGCAACACTACCTGAACGGCAATGATAATCTTCGATTTACATGTGCAGTAGAACCCATATGCATACAGTTTTTGGATCTTACCCTAAAGGGTTCCCCAGGAGAGGTTGTGCAAACAGCAACGTATAGGAAAAGTGTATCTGGCAATTCTATCCTACATGCCTATAGTAATCACCCCTTACATGTCATCAGAGCCATCCTGGTGGGAGAATATACAAGGGCTTTGAGAAATTGTAGTACGGAGTCTGCATATAACATGGAGTGTCAAATAATAGACTAGAGGCTACGTAACAGAAAATATCCTGAGTGGATGTTACATAGGGCCCAAAAGATAGTGTCGACCCGTTCGAGATATGAAATGTTTGGGAGATCAGACAAGGAACAGAGAGATGGCCATAGATCTATAAAAAACAGGGAACATCTACTGTTATTGCAAATGAACAAAACAAAGATAGTGTTATGTATGGACAAAAGGAAATAACAAAGGTGACATACCCACGTTGACAGTAGACAGTTTGATGATATACAGAAAATAGTCAAAGGATGTCTACCGATTTTATATGATGTCACTCTATACAAGGCTTTACAGGGGGGATGTAAAATAGTGTTAAGAAAAGCCCCCACATTAGCATGCTCCTCGTCTCCAAACCTATACACACATAATAAGCAGAAACACAACTATACATGGCTGACATACAAGGGTTTCACGAAGGGCGGCAGCCACCCCTGTAAGACTTGCAGCTATGTGACAGTTACTAAAAGCTTTCATAATGCTGATCATTCCAAAACCTTTTTTTATAAAAAATTACATTAACTGCAACTCATCAGGGGTGGTGTATATTATAAGCTGTGAAGAATGTGACCTTATGTATGTGGGTAGTACAGCTCGCAAGTTCAAAAATAGAATATTGGAGCATATTAAGTACATAGTTAATCCCACAGCATTAAATGTGTCCAGTGCTGCAAAACACTTCATTCAATGTCATCAGAGAAGAACCAAAAATCTCAAAGCATTGGCAATCAAATAAGAGGGGGTGATTATAGAAAGAAATATATACTTAAGGGAAGCATTTTGGACTATCCGTCTGAAAACTTGTGTCTAGAGTTGAGCGAACTTGTATTTTAAGTTCGGGTTATCGAAGCATCCCGTTATGGATTCCGCTACCACGGACCATAAAGGCATTTGGAATCCATAAGGGGATTCTTCAATGAACTCGAACCTTGGACAACACGAAGGACCTGGGGTGACATCACCGTCATGTGATTACTGCAGGGGGCGTGGCTCAGTACTGGATTGGATAAGAGGTCGTAGGCTACCTCCTCTTATCTAATCCAGTACTGAGCCACTCCCCCTGCACTGATCACATGACATAACCCCAGGTCCTCCATGTTGTCCAAGGTTTGGGTTCATTGAAGAATCCCCCTTATGGATTCCAAATGCTTTATGGTTCGTGGTAGTGGAATCCATAACGGGATGCTTCGAGAACCCGAACTTTGGAAGCCGAACTTAAAACACAAGTTCGCTCAACTCTACTCGTGTCCCCACAGGATTAAATAAAAGGAAAGAATTGATGTATGGTTTATCAATAATTATTTTCCGTCTTAGACACTGAAATATATGCAAAGATATATACAGATTTATTCATGAACATGTACTGTGAACTGTTATTATGTTTTTATGTTATATGCGAATTTTTGTATTGGGCACTGTGCACATGAAGCGGTTTTTCCCCTGTTCATATATCCCATGAAGTCTCTATGCAGGGACTTTTTCCATCCTATCCTATTTTTGGAGACTAAGGCCCCTTTCACACGGGCGAGTTTTCCGCGCGGGCGCAATGCGTGAGGTGGACGAATTGCACCCGCACTGAATCCGGACCTATTAATTTCTATGGGGCTGTGCACATGAGCGGTGAATTTTACGCATCACTTTTGCGTTGCGTGAAAATCACAGCATGCTCTATATTCTGCGTTTTTCATGCAACGCAGGCCCCATAGAAGTAAATGGGGCTGCAGGAAAATCGCAAGCAAGTGCGGATGCAGTGCGATTTTCCCGCATGGTTGCTAAGCGACGGGACCCGATCTTCATTATTTTCCCTTATAACATGGTTATAAGGGAAAATAATAGCATTCTTAATAAAGAATGCTTTGTAGAATGAGGATTAAGGGGTTAAAAATAAACTAACTTACCTTAGCCACTTGATCGCGTAGTTGGCGATCTCTCCAAGCATTAGCTGCAGTCTAAAGGACCTGTGATGAGTCACATCACATGGACCATGTGATTAGACCATGTGATGTCATCACAGGTCCTTTACACTACAGCTAATGCTTGAAGACAATAGAGCATGCTGCTCTTGAGAATATAGAGCATGCTGCAATTTTCACGCAACGCAGAAGTGATGGATGAAAATCACCGCTCATGTGCACAGCCCCATAGATATGAATGGGTCCGGATTCAGTGTGGGTGCAATGCGTCCACGTCATGCATTGCACCCGCGTGGAAATCACGCCCTTGTGAAAGGGGCCTAAGGGTTAAATTTCTGAACAGGGAAACGGCCCCGGAGGCGACACAGGTGCTTTTGAATTGCATGCAAAGTAGCAGGGGATGGAAGTCTGACATGGCCAATGAGTCAAGATTTTAGACCAAGGTGAGGGAAGAAGTCTCCCATAAGAATGGCCTTATCAGACTGACACATTGTTACAACTAAGGACGTATTGTCTGAAACGCGTCAACAATTATCGCATACTGAATGGATTGCATCTACCTGTGAACACGTCTCAATAAAGAGGAAGCTGGTTTTAAATTGAATCCTGGTTCTGGAGCCGATCTTTCTTTTCAATTTAAAGAGGACCTTTCACTGGTCCTGATGTTACATTTAGCTGAGCTAGCTCTACAAGGCAATGCGCCTTATTTAACTGTTTCTGCTGACCGGTACTGTTTAAGGTATGGGGGTGTTTGGGCAGCTGCAATCTCACTGTGAGGCCTCATGCACACGACTGTATGTATTTTGCAGACCACAAAAAACAGATCCGCAAAAAATACGGATGACGTGTGCATTCCGTATCTTGCGTAACGGAACAGCTGACCCATAGTAAGACATGTTCTCTATATATATATATATATATATATATATATATATATATATATATATATTTTTTTTTTTTTTTTTGCGGAACGGAAATGGAATGCACACAGTAACTTCCATGTTTGTGGGTTTTGTTTTTTGCGGACCCATTGAAATGAAGGGTTCCATATAAGGTCCGCCAAAAAAACTGACCGGACATGATAAGAAAATATGTTCGTGTGCATGAGGCCTGAGTCTCACACCAGAAAAAGGTTTTGTTTATGGTAAGTTTTATACCATATGTCCATGGTAATAACCAAACGTGTTGGCATTTGAAGGAGGAACCTGCGTCCATCATAAAAGCCAACCCGATGCCCCATTATGGCGTGCCCTTTAAGCCAAAGCTGGTCGAGAACAAACAAGTAGAAGTGTGTCCCTTCTCATTCACTGAACGTGACCAGCAGAGGATGGAAGAAAAAGAGAAAAAATTAGACCAGCTCAGAAATCCAGACGTAAGTGTGCAGGTCCTGCGGGGGTTTATAGCTCCACTGTCTGCAAATGTCCTAAACTGAGTCTTTTGTTCTGCTCAAGGTTCCTAAATTCAAGGCTCAGCCTCTGCCTGACTTTGACCACATTGCCCTTCCTGAGAAAAAGGTGAAGGAGGTGACACACCAAGCACCCTTTGACTTGCAGATGGATAAACGCGGGGAGCATAAGCTGCAGAGGTGGAAGCAACAGGTGAGTTCCTCAATTGCCCACCCACTTTTGACTTCTGAAAATTTTATTTTCAGAGGTTAAATTAAGATTTCTCGTAATTCTAGATAAAAGAAGAGCAGAAGCAACTGAAGGAAATGACAGTCTTCAAGGCACGTCCCAACACTGTGACCCACCAGGAGCCATTTATTCCCAAGAAAGATAGCCGTATATTGACAGGTGGGGCAACATCCGGAAGACTGTTAATGGGTTTGAATGCATGTTAAAGGGAGTCCATCATCAGGAATTATTCTATTAGACCAAGCATAATGCCTGTTATGTCCTTCAGAATGTAGTGAATGGTCCCGTTCTCTTTTCCATGCATTTGCTATAGATATGAGCTTATAAGTGCACAAATGGTGGGCCATAGCCTCTTGGTGCACTCTAGCTCTGCCTTTATTCTGCTAAAGCCCCTTTCTTCCTAGGCTGATTGACAGGGCAAACATAATCGTGGGGTGCGAACTTCTTGGCACGGCAGCCGGGGGGCCTTCTGAATCTCTGTGCACTAATCCAGGAGTATCAGGCCATCTTCACACAGTAAGGACTCGTGCATTGCACATCATCGTGTGCAGTCCAGGAGCAGGGCACTTAAGTTGGCCGCAGTTCCTGACACACAGTGATTTACGATGCAGTGTGTTCCTATCTGACTGTGGGTCTGTAGTGTAATCACATAGTGATGCGAGTACAGTACACAGAAAGCAACGCTCTCGCGGTAAATGAATAGCTCAGATGCTGTGGTTGCAATTGACCTTGGCGTCTGTGGGGGTTAAAAGCCTGATCAGAGTGGTCTCCGATCAGGCTCTGCTGTGGGAAATATTTTAAACACCAGAAATCTACCATACGTGGATGTGGGGAGCAAAACAAAAACTAACATGGCCTGCCAGCATGAAGTTCCTGATGAAGACTCCCTTTAAGGACACTGACACCAGCAGGCCTCCCCCCACTCGCACATCGTTCTCCCTGTTGCCCCAATTCTTTCCTTTCTTTCCAAACTTAGAGAGCCTTTCTGGTTCCATAGTTCAAGAAAGTTTTGAGCTGGCTACAGAGAAACGCGCCAAGGAACGGCAGGAATTTGAGAAGTTGCTGGCAGAAAAGGAGGCTCAGAAGAGTCTCATGGAAGAGGAGCAACGCAGACAGCAAGAGGAGCAGGAGAGAGAAGAGATCAACAGATTACGACATGAACTGGTATGTGGCCTCCTAAAGTTACACACAACCACCAATTGGTAGCGCCCACTTTGACCTTTATTTCAGACTGTTTGCACTTACAGTATACACGTCTAGTATTTTATTTTACATATTAATAGAGTGACCTGATATTGTATGACACAATGTTCCAGAGTTATTACATGGGGAATGTAAAGTAATTGCTAAAACAGACATGTCAGGAGAGGTGACAGGTCCTCTTTAAATGGGTTTTCCCATCTCGGACAATGGGGACATATTGCTAGGATATGCCCCTATTGTCTGATAGGTGCGGGTCCCACCACTGCGACCCACAACAACAATGACAACTGAGCGGGGAAGTGAACAGAGGGCGCATGCGTAGCCACCCTCCATTCATTTCTATGGGGCCGCCGAAAATAGCCGAGCGCTGGCTTGCTATTTCCATCTGCCCCATAGAAATGAATAAGAGCATGCGCGGTGCTTTCCTATTCACTTCTATGGGAGCAGCGCTTGGTGGTGGACCGACCCCTGGAAAATCCGGGGTCCTCCAGCCACAGCACTCCACGCTTCGTTCTCGTAGGTGCGGGTCCCAGCGGTGGCACCCGCACCTATCCGACAATTGGGGGCATAGCTTGGCAATATGCCCCCATTGTCTAAGATGGGAATAACCCTTTTAAGCTGGGTTGTGTAAATCGGTGGTCCTCAGGGCCCACCTGCCAGTCATGTTTTCAGGATTTGCTTAGTATTGGTCAGCTGATATAATTAGTGTCCATCCATCAGGATTTACCACAGGTATTCTTTCAGTGGGATACTCCTAAATCCTGACCGGCAAGTGGGCCCTGAGGACTGGAGTTGGGGAACTCTAGTGTAAATGATGTCCTCCTCCAGTGACCACTAGGGGGAGGCTCACCGAGGACTGAACTGAGATAAAGCTGTATGTACGGAGTGTCTCCTAGTGGTCCAAGAACCCTGCCAATCAGCTGTTTGAGCTCTTCAGCCTTTTCCTAGGACAGTGACATCACTATACGTTGGTCACATGGCTTACTTGCAGCTCAGCCACATTCAAGTCAATGAGGCTGAGCTGCAATACCAGGAACTGCCACTATTCGATGTTCGGCGCAGTGTTTGGGAAGCTGCCAGGAGCCTGTATTTCCCACCAGTGCTTTCGGTGAGTGCAGCGGCTTCCTGAAACAGCTGATGGACCATAGGAATGTATAGTTTGGAGATTACTTGCTGCATTCTATGGGAGAGTGTTGTGGGCATGCTCAAGTGTGTGGAAGTTTCTGTGCAGGGAGAATGACCATACCCTGTTGTGAATGGTAACTGGCATTACCTTTTATTGGAAGTCTGCCTGTGATAATGAGCGGACTGCTGAACATTATGCTTTAAGAATAGGTTAACATATTTTATAAGGCTCAGTGGCAACCGTGACAATTGCAGGATTTTGTTTAAATATGAAAAGTTATACAAAATTCATAAATTTTGGTATAAAAACTAGATAAATTTTTTTATTTTCCTGTTTTTAGGTTCACAAGGCTCAACCAATTAGAAAATTCAAGCACCTTGATGTCAAAACAAGCGACATTCCACTGACTGTACCCAAATCTCCGATGTTCTCAGACCGGTTTAATATTTAGCGGCTCTTGCAACACCGGGGACCGCTACCACACATTTAAAAGTGGTCTGCATACATAAACTCCTGCTTAATCTATGATGAAAAGATGTGGGAGGGGGGTGGAAGAAAATGACTTGTTAAATAGTATACATGGGTAATGTATTGTCTCTGTAAATACTTGTTCTCGCCAGTTTTTTTTTTTTTTTCTTAGTGTATAATCAGTTTTTATAATAAACATCCTGTGACTGTTCATACAGTTTTAACCGCCATTAACCAAAGCTTTGTCAGCGTCTGCTTCTTTACCTCTCTGACAGTCACTGTGAATAAGGCAAAGACTGTCGCGGCAGTTTGTCAGTGCCAGTCTTTCTCCTGTACAACTGGTTGCCAGTGATGATTATGGTGATGGCTGTTGCCTTAAAGGCTATGGACAACTTTAGGGGCTTTTTTTTTTTTTTTTTTTATAAGTACATCGTACTAATTTATTTTATTTTTTTCTTCAATTGGTCTTTTATTAAAAATTTTGAAGCCTTGTTTCTGTGCAGCTTTGAGATTGGCTTCCTTCACATGAGCATATTGAAATCTGTCCATATTCAGGCTCTGGATTAGGTACGGATTCTAAATATCATCAGTATGACATCAGGGTTTACTTGTGTATTCCTTCCTCCCTGCATTTTTTTATGCACTCCCATAGACTGTAAAGTGCATATTTGGAAACAAATCTCGGACATGCTGTGGATTTCCATTAAAGTATAACTGTCAAATTTATTTTTTTTTTACTATTGGATTTTGGTGATCAATATGACCTTGTTGGCCCTGTTTTAATTTCTGATTGTTTAATAAATAACCCCTAAAAGCCACCTAAAAGTCCCCAGTATTGGCTATTGTTACCTGAGATAAAATCAGGTTGCTATGCTCCTTCCGTCTACCAGATGAGGACGGAGCACGCTGCGTGCACTGGGAACTGATAGTGAGTCAGCTATGTAAGGGAATGTATAAAAAGCCAGGTTCTTCCTGACAGGAGATAACAGTGCTGGGCTGTGTGTGTGAACTTCTCCACATGCCTGTGCTTGGCAGACACTCCCTTAGCAGTGCAGGACAATGTGGCTGCTCATTGTATAAATGACAGCCTTATCTGATAAGAGGAGAGCTTGTGGAAGGACTACAGGCTTCAGCCAGACCTGGGAACTTCACTGCAAGACCCCCCTATACAGAGCTGGTCTTCACTAACTTCACTGCAGGTGTCCTATGGATTAGCCTCAGGGCTGAGGGCGGCCATCTTAACAGAATAGTGAAATTGCAGTTTTATGCAGACTGGTTGCTAAGGGCTGAATCTTATTAAATAAGGGGTAAGTAAGTCTAATAGTTATTGATTTAGGAATATTATCATATTAGTAACTACATGTATGGAAACTGAAATTTGGGTCTAAATGTGACAGTTATCCTTTAATGACGGCCCATGTGAATAGCTCTATTCATTAGCAGCTGATTCCAGTACATAAAATCCAGGCCATACATGGATTGCAAATGCACTTGTGGGAAATCGGCCATTCTCTAGTAGCACGCTCTGAATTTTCACTCTGTTCCCTCAGGCAGCTCAGCTGACGACTCCTTATCTATGATCTCTAACCTCTTAAACATCCATAATACTGATGAGAATGAGGCTTCAATAAGTGTTTATGACCCTTTAGTAATTTAGAGAGAAGGTTTATTAGATGACTGACAAAGTAAAAGTTCTATTCACACAGCTAGAAAAACAGAGAAACCTTTGTGACAGAACAGCTCTTTATTTTTAATAAAGATCAAGTGAAAAAGGGATCTTTAGCCCAAAATGAGTAAAATGCAATCATTAAAAAAAAATTGCCCCAAAGGTGCATACTGTGGCCTTTAATGCTGCCTACTATTAATGCCTAATGCAAGTATGAAACTAATAGTAGACTGAAGATGTCAATTATTTCTAGTGAGGTACTGGTTATGTACCATGTAGTGACATGGGCTTCACCCCCAACTTAAAATGGGTCCACAATCTGTCTACACTGCAAAAAAAATAGTATGATCTATTTTGTATTTTTGTGTGGATGCATGGACCCAAATGCGCTCTGTATCTTCCAGATTGCGGGCACATGTCCGTGCGCATGAGCCTTTAATTCGCTGATGCTGTATTCTGTAGTTTTTCTGTGTGGGGGAAAAAAAAGTATTGGAAAGTTGTGCTGCCTTCTGGACTCCAAAAAATAAAACAATTTTGGGGGGTAAGAAAATTTTGACTTGACCTTGACATGATCTTCCTTCAGGCAACACGGAAAGAGACTTGGAGTACGGTGACAGTAGTCGTGGCCAGGATCACAAAGTAGTTGTGATTCCAAAGAAATAAATGGGCTTACAGAGCGATTCATACAAAAAAATCCAGCAGTGTTGGATTTTTTTCAGACTTGCGCTGCAATCCCATTAATTTCTATGGGATCACCACTACCCAGGTGTCGTGCTATCAGTGTAGCCGTACCCATAGGCCTAATTCACATGTCCGCAAAATGGATCCGCATCCCATCCGCAATTTTGCAGAAGGGTTGCAGACCCATTCATTTCAAAGGAGCAGGAATGGATGTGCACAGCACACTATGTGATGTCCGCATCCGCGTTTCCCTTTCCGCAAAAAAATAGAACATGTCCTATTCTCGTCCGCAATTGCGGACAAGAAAAGGCATTCTCTATATAGTGCCAGCAATGTGCGGTCCGCAAAATGTGGAATGCACATTGCAGCCGTCCATGTTTTGCGGATCTGTGTTTCCGCAAAACACACTACGGACGTGTGAATAAGGCCTTAAAGCTGTTATCGATGTAAAAATAATGAGAACCTATCCTCAGGGTAGGTCATCATTATCACATTGTCTGAGTCCAGATACCACCACCGATCAGCTGTTTCATGGATGCACTGTTCTTTCCGGAGATCTGGTGAGTGCAGCTGGCTCCCGGCAGCTTTTCAACCACAGTGCCATACATTGTATAGCAGCTGTGCTTGGTATTGCAGCTCAGACCCATTCAGTCAAATGGGCTGAGCTGCAACTATGGGCTATCTGACTGATGTACGGAGACATCACATGATCTGCGCTGCTCACAGAGCGCCTGGTCTCTTCTAACAGCTGATCGCCGTTAGGTCATCAAGTGCAATTCCTGGATAACCCGTTTAAAGGGGTTGTCCGAGTTATGAAAAAAATATATAGCACTGTATATCTGATGGTCAGCAATATATAACTAAGCTAAGTAAGTTTTAGGCAAAAAAAATCTCTTTTCTCATGTCCCTGGTTTTCTTCTGGCCCTCTGTTTACCTGCAGTAACAACCATCTCTGCCCCTCCCCCTGCACTGCTAAGGGAGTGAATACAAGTGCTGCCCTGAGTGACATGTCTGCCTGCTGGAAGACTCAGCAGCATGTTGAATGTGTAGAACTACAAGTCCTAGCTGTACAATGATACTGCTAATACACACAGGATCTTCCCCCTACCTGCAATGCTCTGCAGAACTTTTCAGCTCCTGTGCCCAGCATTTGTCTCCTCACTGAACACTTCAGTCCTGAGTCTATGCCGCTTTAGGGGTTAAGAATCCTGGGCAATAAGCAGTGACAAACATTATCAGAGCAGGGAAAGAAGCTGATATCACAGGTCATGTGACCCTCAGTGAAATCTGAGAAACCAGCCACTGGAGATAATGTGAGTTAATTGGAAAGCTGTTACATTTGCCTAGTTGGAACATACAAAGAAGAAAAAAATAACTCGGACAACCCCTTTAACCTCTTGCCGCCACGCTAACGCCGATGGGCGTCAGCGCAGCGGCTCTCTCAGGTCTCAGTCACGCCTATCGGCGTCATCTCGTGAGACCTGAGATTTCACATGAACGCGCGCGCGTTCATGTGATCGGAGCCGGGACAACTGAAACTACAGCCTGCCAGCGCTGATCATGCGCTGGCAGGCTGTAGATGCGGAAAAAAACCGCATTTAAATCGCATATCAGACGCTGTTTTTTAAACAGCGTCTGATATGCCTGCTGTCTGGTGGTCCCTTTGTTTGGGACCACCAGAGGAAACATAGGAAAAGTGCACCAATCACTACACACACCCACCCCCATCACTGATTAACCCCTGATCACCCCCTGTCACCCCCTGTCACTAATCACCCCCCTACAGGCTCATTCAGACGTCCGTATGTGTTTTGCGGATCCATGGATTTACAGATCCGCAAAATACGGACACCGGCAATGCGCTTTCCGCATTTTGCAGATCCGCACAGAACTATATAGAAAATGCTTTTTCTTGTCCGCAATTGCGGACAAGAATAGGACATGTTCTATATTTTTGTGGAACGGAAGTGCAGACCCGGAAGCGCGGATCCATAATTCCGGATCCGAGCGGGACAAAGTCTGTCCCCATAGAAATGAATGGGTCCGCAATTCCGTTCCGCAAACAGAATTTCGGACGTGTGAATGGGGCATAAGGGTCCCTTATCACCGCCAGTTAGTTAGCTACTTGTTAGGTAGTTAGCGCCCACCGCCCCGCAGTCACTGATTTTGGCAGAGATTTTTTCATCCACATTGATCGATGCGAATGAAAAAATCTGTGCCGTTCATTATTATTATATTTTTTTTTTCATTGCAGAGGCTGAACGGAAAAAAAAAAATCTCATTACCCGTATGGTCAATATAAGCAGAATCGCAGATACTCCTAATGCTGGCCATACGTGTAATGATTGCGGAGACCCTCAAATGCCAGGGCAGTACGAACACCTCACATGTGACCCCATTTTAGAAAGAAGACACCCCAAGGTATTCCGTGAGGGGTATGGGGAGTTCATGTAAAATTTTATTTTTTGTCACAAGTTAGTGGAATATGAGACTTTGTAAAAAAAATATATATATATATATCAATTTCCGCTAACTTGTGTCAAAATTTATTTTTTTATGTGAACTCGCCATGCCCCTCACGGAATACCTTGGGGGGTCTTCTTTCCAAAATGGGGTCACATGTGGGATATTTCTACTGACCTGGCATTTTAGGGGCCCTAAGGCCCCTTTCACACGGGCGAGTTTTCCGCGCGGGTGCAATGCGTGAGGAGGACGCATTGCACCCGCACTGAATCCGGACCCATTCATTTCTATGGGGCTGTGCACATGAGCGGTGATTTTCACGCATCACTTCTGCGCTGCGTGAAAATCGCAGCATGTTCTATATTCTGCGTTTTCACGCAACGCAGGCCCCATAGAAGTGAATGGGGATGCGGAAAATCGCAGCATCCGCAACTAAGTGCGGATGCGTTGCGATTTTCCCGCATTGTTGCTTAGCAACGGGACTCGATTCTATTATTTCCCTTATAACATGGTTATAAGGAGAAATAATAGCATTCTTAATAAAGAATGCATTGTTAAATGATGAGGAAGGGGTTAAAAATAATAAAGTTAACTTACCTTAGCCACTTGATCGCGTAGTCGCGATCTGTCCTCTCTTTCCCTGCAGCATCGATGATCTAAAGGACCTGTGATGACGTCACATCACATGGCCTCATCACCTGCTCCATCACTATGGTGATGGAGCATGTGATTGGTCCATGTGACCATGTGACATCATCCAAGGTCCTAATCACTATCCTCAGGCTGTGGATAGTGCTTAAGGACCTTGGATGATGTCACGTGCACATGGACCATACATGCTCCATCACCATAGTGATGGAGCAGGTGATTGGGCCATGTGATGCTGTGACATCATTACAGGTCCTTTACATCTTTCAAGCTAACGGAGAGGATGCCGGGCTTCGCGATCAAATGGACCAGGTAAGTTATGATTAGTTTATTATTTTTAACCCATTCTGCACCGGGTTCAACATTAGGAGATGGCTAAGGGTATTATTTTACATTATAACTATGTTATAATGTGAAATAATACCAGCGGGATCAATTTCTGACTCCAAACATGCACTTCTGTGAAGAAGTGCAGGTTCGGGTCTGGGTACCAAAGTGCCGATTTTTCTCCGCGTGCAAAACGCATGACAGCGCTTTGCACTCGCAGGGAAAAATCGCGGCAATTCCCGCAACGCACCCGCACTGTTTGACGGAGTGCACCCGCAACGCCCGTCTGAAAGAGGCCTAAAGCGTGAGAAGAAAAATGCGTAAAAATGTCCTCCTAGCAGGTACTCATTGATTTAGGCTTTGCGCATCTTGGCTGCAAAAGTGTCACTCATGTATGCGTACTCAGGAGAAGTAGGCAATGGTTTGGGGTGTATTTTTACATATACCCATGCTGGGTGAGAGAAATATCTCTGTAAATTGACAACTTTGTATAATTTTTTTTTAAAAGTTGTCATTTACAGAGATATTTCTCACACAAAGTATGGGTATATATAAAAATACACCCCAAAACACATTGCCCTACTTCTCCTGAGTACGGCGATACCACATAAGTGACACTTTTTTGCAGCCAAGATGCGCAAAGGGGCCCTAAAACCAATGAGTACCTTTAGGATTTCACAGGGCATTTTTACACATTTGGATTCTCACATTTAGGGGCCCCAAAAATGCCAGGTGAGTATAAATACCCCACATGTGACCCCATTTTGGAAAGAAGACACCCCAAGGTATTCCATGAGGGGTATGGCAAGTTCACAGAATTTTTTTTTTTTTGGCACAAGTTAGCGGAAATTGATTTTTATTTTTATTTTTTACAAAGTCTCATATTCCACTAACTTGTGACAAAAAATAAAATTTTACATGACGAGTACCTTTAGGTTTTACAGGGCTGCTTACAATTTAGCCCCGCCCAAAATGCCAGAACAGTAAACACACCCCACAAATGACCCCATTTCGGAAAGTAGACACCCCAAGGTATTCACTGAGGGGCATAGTGAGTCCGTCTGAGATTTTATATTTTTTTGCCAGAAGTTAGCAGAAATGGAAACTTTATTATAATTTTTTTTTCCTCAGAAAGTGTCATTTTCCGCTAACTTGTGAAAAAAAATGAAATGATACATGAACTCACCATGCCCCTCCGTGAATACTTTGGGGTGTCTTCTACCTAAAATGGTGTCAATTGGGGGGTATTTATACTATCCTGGCATTCTAGCACCTGAAGAAACATGACAGGCGCTCAGAAAGTCAGAGCTGCTTCAAAATGCCGAAATTCACTTTTTTGCACCATAGTTTGTAAACGCTATAACTTTTACCCAAACCAATAAATATACACTTATTGGATTTTTTTTTATCAAAGACATGTAGAACAATAAATTTTGTGAAAAATTTATATAGAAATGTAGTTTTTTTAAAAAAAAATTACAACAGAAAGTGAAAAATGTCATTTTTTTGCAAAAATGTCGTTACATTTTTATTAATAGCAAAAAAAGTAAAAATGTCAGCAATAATGAAATACCACCAAATGAAAGCTCTATTAGTGAGAAGAAAAGGAGGTAAAATTAATTTGGGTGGTAAGTTGTATGACCGAGCAATAAACGGTGAAAGTAGTGTAGTGCGGAATTGTAAAAAAGGGCCTGGTCACTAGGGGGGTATAAACCTGTGGTCTTCAAGTGGTTAAGTAGCAGTGTTAGGGAGGGAACTTGCAAAGTTAGCTTCAAGCGCACACTCAAAGACCTAGATGTCCATCCTGTAATGCATGAAGAAGGTGGAAGATGATCATGTTGCCACATCAAAAATTTTAGGATGAGGAAGCTGAAGCCATTTTCGCCCAAGAGGTGGCAGCTGAACAAGCCTGTAGCTTTAGAGTAGGTTGCAGGTCTTCTAGCTTGTAGCATTCTGCAATAGTATTTTTTAATGAAAGTAGCAAGAGATAATTTTTCTTGCCCTTTGAGCCCTGGAACTGGGGAAAAATGCTGACTTAAAGGGGTTGTCACACTGGGCACCCTTGCCTATCGACTGTCTCCCCTGCCCTGTTTACCTGCAGTTGTGAGCAGGTCAAATTGATCACAAAGACGGCAGCGGCAAGCAGTGTAATTAAAAGTATGGATACTTGTTCATTTCGAATGATAATTTGTTTTCCCTTAGTCCTAACAGCAGCACAGATGGGGTTAACCACCCCCCGTGGACTGGCGGAATGTTTAACAATTAAGTATCTCCTTAAAGGATAACTGTCACATTATTTTTTTTTTCAATATCTTCATAGAGACCTTCTTCATGACATTAGTGGCCATCTTCATTTTTTTTTCATTATCCCTGAACCCCTATAAAACTCTCATTTTGCCCCCCCTCAGCGCCTATTTTTACCTTAGCCTAAAAACAGGTTGCTATGTGAGGTCCTTCTATCTCCTGGAGGACGGGAGACGCACAGTAACTTGTGCGTGCGCGCTCCCAGAAGTGAGAGCTCTCTAAAATGCCGGTTTCAGGCTGCGATCTCCACTCTGGCGACTGTAGTCTGAAATCGCGTTAGTGCCCCAGTCTGCTGCCGTACCCCCAGAGCCTTTTTATAAATAAATGCCCCCACATGCGGCCATCATTGCCCCCATATGCCTCCATATGTCCCCCGCTGCCCCCTCCGTTCCTCCTCCTGGTTGTTCCCCCCCCTCTGCTTCGCTCCTCCTGCTGCCGGCTGTATTCATCAGCGAGTGTTAGCTGTGACTTACAGCTAACACTCTGCTGCTACACCCCAGATCGGTGCTGACACCGATCTGGGGCGTTTAACCCCATAGATGCTGCGGTCAGCAGCCGTCCGCGGCAGCCATGGGGTTAAGAGGGATGGAGCTCCCTCTCTCTTCTATCGCGCTGCTGCTGCGATCGCAGCGGCGCGATGGTTGCCATGGCAACCGGACGCCTTACAAAGGCGTCCTGGTTGCCAAGTTATCTAAGGCTGATGAGACCCTGAGGGTCTCATCAGCCTTAGTGTAAATGTAGCACTGACTATACAGTGCATTGCAATAGATGACTATTACAATGCACTGTACAGTGATCAGGCCCACTGGATCTTCAAGATCCAGATGGGTCTTGATAAGTTAAAAAAAAAAAAAAAAGTTAAAAAATAAATAAATAAAAATGTAATTCAAATCTGTTTGTCATAAAAAATAAAAAAATATACATAATTGGTATCGCCACGTCCGTAAAAAACAGCTCTATAAAAATATCACATGACCTAACCCCCTTAGTTGAACACCGTAAAAAATAAAAACCATGTAAAAAAAAAGCCATTTTTTGTCCCCTTATGACAAAAATTCTAACACAAAGCGATCAAAAAGGCGTACGCCGCCCAAAATAGTACCAATAAAACCGTCACCTCATCCTGCAAAAAAATGAGCCCCTACCAAAAACAATCGCCCTAAAAATTAAAAAACTATGGCTCTGAGACGAAAACATGATTTCTTTTGTTTTAAAAATGCTTTTTCGTGTTAAATGTATTTTTTTTTTAAAAAGTAGACATATTAGGTATCGCCACGTCCGTAAGGACCTGCTCTATAAAAATACCACATGACCTAACCCCTCAAGTGAACACTGTAAAAAAATAATAGTAAAAACTTTGTCAAAAAGCCATTTTTTTGTCACCTTACATCACAAAAAGTGTAATAGCAAGCGATCAAAAAGTCATATGACCCCAAAAATAGTACCAATCTAACCGCCTCATCCCGCAAAAATGATACCCAACCTAAGACAGGCATGCTCAACCTGCGGCCCTCCAGCTGTTGCGAAACTACAACTCCCAGCATGCTCGAACAGCCTACAGCTATCAGCCTACAGCAGGGCATTGTGGGAGTTGTAGTTTTACAACAGCTGGAGGGCCGCAGGTTGAGCATGCCTGACCTAAGACAATCGCTTAAAAACTGAAAAAACTATGGCTCTCAGACTATGGAGACACTAAAACATGATTTTTTTTTGTTTAAAAAATGATTGCGTAAAACCTAAATAAATAAAAAAAGGATACATATTGTGTATCCCCGCGTCCGTGAGGGCCTGCTCTATAAAAATATCACATCATCTAACCCCTCAGCTGAACACCGTAAAAAAAATAAAAACAGTGCCAAAAAAAGCCATTTTTGTGAACTTACATCACAAAAATTGTAACACCAAGCGATCAAAAAGGCGTATGCCCCCCCAACATAGTACCAATCAAACTGACACCTCATCCCGCAAAATATGAGACCATAACTAAAACAATCAGTCAAAAAATAAAAAAGCTATAGCTCTTAGAATATGGAGACACTAAAACATCATTTTTTTTGTTTAAAAAATGCTATTATTGTGTAAAACTTAAATAAATAAGAAAAAGTATACATATTGGGTATTGCCACGTCCGTAACGATCTGTTCTATAAAAATAACTGATCTACCCTGTCAGATGAATCTTGTAAATAATTAAAACAGTGCCAAAACTGCCTTTTTTTGGTTACCTTGCCTCACAAAAAATGTAATATAGAGCAATTAAAAATCATATTTACCCCAAAATAGTACCAATAAAACTGGCACCTTATCCCCTAGTTTCCAAAATGGGGTAAATTTTTGTGAGTTTCTACTGTAAAGGTGCATCAGGGGGGCTTCAAATGGGCCTTGGCATCTAAAAATCAGTCCAGCAAAATCTGCCTTCCAAAAACCATATGGCGCTCCTTTCCTTCTGTCCCTTGCCGCCTGTCCTTACATCAGTTTACGACAACATGTGGGGTGTTCCTGTAAACCGTAGAATCAGGGCAATAAATATAGAGTTTTGTTTGGCTGTTAACCCTCGATGTGTCCCCATGACACTAATTCTGCCGCCCATGTATGTCCCCCTTTCACAGCAGTGGTACAGCACAGATGTGTCCCCATGACAG
The DNA here is from genome assembly GCA_033119425.1 of Bufotes viridis. NCBI lineage: Eukaryota > Metazoa > Chordata > Amphibia > Anura > Bufonidae > Bufotes > Bufotes viridis. The sequence goes on along the minus strand of CM065594.1, from coordinate 92,332,012 downwards.
TAATTCTGCAGCCCGTGTATGTCCGCCTATCACAGCAGTGATACAGCACGTGTCCCCATGACACTAATTCTACCGCCCATGTATGTCTCCCTATCACAGCAGTGATACAGCACAGATGTGGCCCCATGACAGTAATTCTGCCGCCCATGTATGTCCCCCTATCACAGCAGTGATACAGCACAGATGTGTCCCCACGACAGTAATTCTGCAGCCCGTGTATGTCCCCCTATCACAGCAGTGATACAGCACAGATGTGGCCCCATGACAGTAATTCTGCCGCCCAGGTATGTCCCCCTATCACAGCAGTGATACAGCACAGATGTGTCCCCATGACACTAATTCTGCCGCCCATGTATGTCTCCCTTTCACAGCAGTGATACAGCACAGATGTGGCCCCATGACAGTAATTCTGCAGCCCGTGTATGTCCCCCTATCACAGCAGTGATACAGCACAGATGTGGCCCCATGACAGTAATTCTGCCGCCCAGGTATGTCCCCCTATCACAGCAGTGATACAGCACAGATGTGGCCCCATGACAGTAATTCTGCCGCCCATGTATGTCTCCCTTTCACAGCAGTGATACAGCACAGATGTGGCCACATGACAGTAATTCTGCTGCCCATGTATGTCCCCCTATCACAGCAGTGATACAGCACATATGTGTCCCCATGACAGAATATATATAGTGTAAGGCAGTGCTATTATATTATAAAGACTAGTTTACCATTAGTTTTCTTTGTCCACACAACAGAGAATGTTCACACAGTTCTACCACCTGTGTATGTGATAGCAGGAGGGGGCGTGTTTCAGTGTGGAGAGCACCTATTGGTTGAGGTGCAGAAGTTAGTGCATGAGGAGCTCAATGCATTGTGGGTAGTGAGGGCAGGCGGGATTAGCCTCAGGGTGAGGGCAGCAGCAGCCATCTTAACTGAATAAGGAAATTGCAGTTTTGTGCAGACTGGTTGCTAAAGGGCTGGATCTTATGAAATATGGGGCGAGTAAGTCTAATAGTTATTGATTCTGGAATATCATGTTATTGGTAACTACATATATGAACATTGAAATTTGGGTCTAAATGTGACAGTTATCCTTTAAAAGGAGGAAGTCAACCCCCAGCCCACTGTGTTTATAGTAAGAAAAAAACTAGACTTACTAGGGTGGGAAATTTGTGTGCTGCTGTTAGGACTAAGGGAAAACAAATTATCGTTAGAAATTAACGATTCCCTTACGTCCTACCAGCAGCACAGATGGGGAGATAGCAAGAAGAAACCCCTAGGGAGGGCCTTCCTGCCTGGCAGAACTAAGAAAAGTCCGCCCAAAGGCCGAAAACTCAGCTAGACTGGCATCTAGTCTATAATGGGAGATGAATGTCGATTCAGAGCTCCAGGAGGCAGCTTTGCAAATCATGTTGAGAGGCAGAAGACTCCTCTGGGCAAAAGAAGTAGCCACACTCTAGTAGAGTGGGCCTTCACGAATCCCGGTGGGTCCAGAGATTGTGTAAACAAAGGATTCCTTAATAGCCTCCTCAATCCACTGACTGATGGAAGGTTTGGATGCCTTACAGCCTTTAAATTTACCGGCAACAGGATTAGCAGATTCTCATCTTTCCTGAACTCCTTGATCTATCCACATAGATCCCGAGACCTCCAGAGGATGTCTAGCAGGTTCCTAGGAGGAGGTGGTAGATGTCGACAGAACCGGAGGAATATCACCTGGTTGATGTTCTGGAAGGAAGGAACTTTAGGCGTTAAATACGGGAGGAATCTAAGAAGGACCCGGTCATGTAAGAAAATGGTATAGGGCTCATGTGCTGAGAGAGCTTGAAGCTCAGAGACCCTCTTGGCCAAAGTCACTGCAAGGAGAAACACAAACTTCCAAGTGACGAACTTGATGTCCACCTCCTCTAACGGTTCAAAGGGGGGAGATGCTAACCCCCTGAGAAATACTGAAAAACCCATTGAAAAAAAGGGGTCTCAGTACTGTAGGCTTTAATCTTTCAGCTCCTTTAAGGAACCGTTTGATCAGCCGGTCCTGAGATAAAAGCCTGTTAAGGCAAGCTGAGATGGCTGAAAACTTGAACCCTCAGAGTAGAAGGGCAAGGCCTCTATCAAGGCCGTCTTGCAGGAACTGAAGGATAGCGGAGAGGGGCGGATCTGCAGACGCCACCTCAGTTGAGGTACAACAGGATGAGAATATCCTCATAATACAAGAGTAGGCTCTCTTGGTAGAGTCCGCTCTAGAATGAGACAGCGTTCTCTTGACTGACTCTGAAAGCCCTTCTACTCCGGGAAGGGACTGATCAACCTCCAGACTGTCAGGTTGAATCTGTGCAGATCTGAGCAGAGGTAAGTGTCCCACGACACCAGGGTCTGCTGTGGGGGGAGCCTCCAATATTGTCCTCGACTCAACTGGGTGAGCTAGGTAAACCAGGATCTCTTCGGCCAAAACAGTATGATGGCTATTACCGAGGCCTGATCCTGACGGATTTTCATTAATTTCTTCGGAATCATGGAAAACGGGGGGAAGATGTATGCCAGCCTGAACTTCCAGGATATTGACAGAGCGTCTAACGCCAGGGGGTTGTCCTCCCTGTAAAGGGAGCAAAACCTCTCCACCTTGGCATTGAACCTTGTTGCCATGAGATCCACCTCTGGCATACCCCACTTGAAGACTATCTGCTTGAATATCTCCGGATGTAAAGACCACTCCACTGATGGAAGACCGCGGCTCAGCCGCTATCATATTGAGGGAGCCTTGGATGTGGATCGCAGATAAGTGGGAAAGGTACAACTCTGCCTAATCCAGAATCACCCCGATCTCTGACAGGAGGGGAAGTGATCTCATGCCTCCCTGCTTGTTGATGTGAAGTACCGCAGTCATATTGTCTGACTGGACTTTCACCGCTTTGGCCCGGATCTGAGGCTAAGTGAAGGAGGGCTAGCCGGATAGCTTGAATCTCGCAGAGATTGGATGAAAGAAGCCACTCCTGAGGAAACCAGGTCCCGTGAACTGGAGTGTCGTCTAGGTGAGCGTCCCTGCCTACTTGGGACACATCCGTAGTCAATATGACCCAGGTTGGCTGGGTCATAGACTTCCCGTCTAAAAGATGGCACCACCAACTGAGGGAATACCGAGTTCGCCAAGACAGGGAGCACAGGGAGTTTAGCTCAGCAGGGCTGCCATTCCATCTGGAGAGGACCTCCAACTGTAGAGGACGGAGGTGCCATAGAGCCCCAACATCTTTACGATAGTCCGGATTGGGACTCGCCAGGGAACGGAAAGGAATTTGCCGTGTTCTGCATCCGGGATCTTCTTTCTGGAGTCAACTGGAGCGACATCCCAGTGGAGTCGATTATGAAGCCTAGATATCTTACTGAAGTCAACGGGCTCACGTTAGACTTCTGCCAGTTGATGATCCAACCTAGGCGGAACAGAAAGAAGATTGTTACCGGAAGAAGTTGGGTTAGGACCGCTAGAGCAGAGGCTTTCAAAAGCCAGTCGTCCAGATAAGGAATGATGGTCAGTCCTTGAAGTCTCAAAGCCGCCACCACAGAAACCACCACCTTAGTAAAAGTGTGAGGGGCAGAAGAAATGCCAAAGGGAAGGGCAACAAACAGAAGATGCCTGACGACACCGGACACCTGGACCGCGATCCTGAGATACTTCCTGAAAGCAGGATGGATCGGGATGTGCAGATATGCATCCTTGAGGTCCAGGGTTGCCATCACGTCTCCAGGATTGAGGACGTGAACTACTGACCTGATGGTTTCTATACGAAACTTCACCTTCCTTAAAAACCGATTGAAATACCTCAGATCGATAATCATCCGTAGATCTCCTGAAGCCTTGGGAACCAGAAAAACTGGTGAATAGATCCCTAGGCCCCGTTCTCCTGCCGGAACCTCCTCCAGAGCCCCCTTGCAAATGTAGTCCTGAATGTAGGCCTCTAGGATCGCCTGCCTGGCAGCTTGTAGAAGGTTGGTCTTGACAAACCTGTCCGGAGGAATAGAGATGAGGTTGACTAAATAACCCTCGGAAATGATATTCAGGACCCAGGGATCCGAGATCTCTCGGATCCACTCTTCTCAGAAGTGGAAGAGACGACCCCGACGGGTACATGAAGCATAGGAGTGGGGAAGCTTACTGGCAGGACGGCAGGAGTAACGGGAATTAACCAAGAGCCTCGAAGAGGCCCGTAGTCAGGAGGTGGATTTTCCATCTTTGGCTCCTCCACAAGAGCGACTCAAACTCCTTCGCTGCGCTCTCCAGTCACTTCGAGACCTTGCTTGCTGGCCAGACCTACCACCGGGGTCTTGTCTGCCCTGTCCTCGAAAGGACTGCTGGGGAAGACTCTTCACCTTCTTGTCTGAAAGCCCTCCATGATCTTATCCAGCTCCGAACCGAACAAACCGTTGGGCTCAAATGGAAGGCCACATAAGCTGTATTTTGAGGAATTGTCAGCGACCCAAGGCTTGGGCTGCCGATCCCAAGGCCATGAATTTGGCCGCTAGCTTCAACTGGAGCTGTGCGGTATCGCACAAGAAGTCCGTAGCCAGGTTGATGGTCTTGAAGGCAGCCAGTATGTCATCCTGGGAAACCCTCTGGTCCACGTCAACTTGAATTTGATTCAGGCGAGACCGGAGGAACGTAGAGACCTCAGAAGCTGCTATGGCTGTGGAAGCGGAAACCGCAGCTCACATATGACCCCGTCTTAGTGTGCACTCTGCTCTCCTGTCAAGGGGGTCCTGCAGGCTAGACCCATCATCTGCAGGAACCAGAGTGTGCTTGGACAACTTGGCAAAAGCCATGTCCACCTTGGGAATGGATACCTATGAATCCACCAAGGGTTTAGCCATCGGGAACATGGATTTAAACTTCTTTGTTAAAACCGGACCCTTTCCGGGTTTTTTCCACTTTATAAACATGACAGAGAGGAGGGTCTCATCCGCTTTGAAGACACGAGGTGCCCGACTAGCGGGATCGGAAGGCTCCCCACGGTCAACATCATGGTCCCCTGACCTGATGGACTTGAGCAATTTCTGTGTCTTTTCAGGGGGGAAAAAAACACGTCAGCTCCTCCTCATCCGAGGAAGAAGAAACTAAGGAGACCAAGAAGGTCTCTCTACCGGGGCAGAGGTCTCCATAGGGCAGGCATAGGAAGCCTTTTCATCCAGCAGGCCTATGACTCCCTTAATAGAGTCATTGATACATATCCTGCAACGTAGGTTCACTAGAGGGCAGAACCCTCTAACGGCAGCTGTAACATCTGGAGTAGGGACAGCTGTCCTCCAGCAGAGAGCTGCAATGGTAGCAGGATAGATGCTTCCTCTTGGAATCCACTTACCTGCCTTCCGAATCCTGCGGAGAAGACATCACTGTGGGAAAAAAGGGACAAATAAAACATTTGTAAACCACCTATCTCCGCAGGAAAGCTAGAAAAACAGACTGGAGGCAGCTGAGGACCGGAGGAAAAAAACACCACAAGTGGAACAACACTAACTTTAGGACTATGGGAGCTAGCTGAAAAAGCATATGCAGCCAGAGACCGAACTGGAGCACACTGCTTCCTTAAATAGGGGAAGGGGAGGGATAGCCAATCCACCCTCCCCCCAGTAAATCCTCCACAGGAAGAAGCATAAAAAAAAAATACTTAAAAACAAGAAAAAAAATCGCATCTGTGAAAAAAATCGCGCCTGTGAAAAAATCGCGTCCAGATTACCCGGAAGTGACGCAAAGGAGAATCCCCACGTCACCTCCGGAAGATGGCGGCGCCCAGGGACCGAGAATCCTGGACCAAGGATGCCGCCAAAATACCCCAGTTAGGCGCAACTGTGTGGAGTCGGCAGCAGATAAGCTGCCGGCAAACTGACAAGGTACCTAGGAAAGGGCAACGCCGTTACCCAAACGAAAAGAAGGCTCCCCGCACTTTCCATAAGAAAGGGGGGAACAAACCGCCTAGTCCACCTGTCCGGGAGGACAGAAAAAAACACAGTGGGCTGGGGGTTGACTCCCTCCTTTTAAGGGAATAATTAATTGTTAAATTGAGTTATTAGTCTTGGGCTCATTAAACATTCTGTTGGTCCTACCAGTCCATGGGGGGGTGGTTAACCCCATCTGTGCTGCTGGTAGGACGTAAGGGAACCATGAAATTCCGAAGAAGGTAGCAATCTCTGATTTAGGCCTCTTTCACACGGGCGTCATGTTTGACGCCCGGATAAGAGACGGGTGCGTTGCGGGAATCGCCGCGATTTTTCTGCGCGTGTGCTAACGTTTGTAGTGCATTTAGCACGCACGTGAAAAAATCCGCATGCTTGGTACCCAGACCCGAAGTCAGACTTCATCACTGAAGTCTGGTTTCGGGATGAGTATTCTGTATATGTAATTATTTTCCTTTATAACATAGTCATAAGGGAAAATAATCGCATTCTAATTACAGAATGCAATGTTCCCCGGGCTTTAGAGGGTTAAAAATAATAAAGAGTTAACTTACCTTCTCCCATTGTACGCGCAGAGCCCCAGAACGTCTTCTCTCTTGATGGTTGGGATGCTTGAGGACCTGTGGTGACGTCACGGGGTCACATGGTCCAATCATAGAAGCATTTGAGTGGACCATGTGATCCTGTGACATCACGGCAGGTCCTTCATCCAACATCTGTTGGACATATGACTAATGGGGCTATTGTAGGGGGAATTATTACTACTGAGAGCACTATAATTGTTGAGGGCTCTCTGCTTGGCACAATTATTTTGTATGGTACTAGTATTTTCAGGGCAACTATCTGTATGGCACACCAGTATGGGGAGTTTGAGTTCAGAAGGTAGGGAGGATAATTGAAAAGGGATACTCTAAGATGTCTGTGTGGCAAATTAGTTCAGATATCTGTGGGGCCTTTCATGGGAGGGCTCATCATTTTAAGAACCAATATGCCTAAATTATCCAGGTTTGATTCTATATACACTATATTGTTACAAACGTAAAAACAAAGGTGCAATGGCACACTGCAGCTAGAGCTCCGTCCTGCCACTATGCTGGATGTTAGAAGAGGCATTAGTTTATATTTTGGCCAAATTATGTAAGCCACCCACCACGTCACGGTTGCCTCTATGAGTGGTCCCTAACATTAATTCTTACCTTTTATTAGTGTATCTGGCATGCATGCTGCACCTGCACTCCCTGGATTTTGTGTGGCTGATATGGCCCATAAAAGGTAAGAATTAATGTTAGGGACCACTCATAGAGGCAACCGTGACGTGGTGGGTGGCTTACATAATTTGGCCAAAATATAAACTAATGCCTCTTCTAACATCCAGCATAGTGGCAGGACGGAGCTCTAGCTGCAGTGTGCCATTGCACCTTTGTTTTTACGTTTGTATGTGTATTTCACCATAGCAACGTGCACCTGCGTATTGGGTTGTGCTGACTGCAATCCCCATTTTAATCCTTTGTAGCATATATGGGAGGCGTGGTGACCTCCATGCAGTCATGCACACCTGACTAGTGGATCCGACCTGTAGGCTGGTTTTAAAGTCAGTATAAAACTGAGTCTGCTTTATAGAACTTACCAGAAGCCATTTGGTTCCGGGAGAAGTACTAGTGGGCTCAGCATGCATGTTGGTATTTGCATCCCTTGATCTGATGAACCCTGTATGGCACCAGACGGGGTTACAAGCAGAGTGTATCTGGCATGCATGCTGCACCTGCACTCCCTGGATTTTGTGTGGCTGATATGGCCCATAAAAGGTAAGAATTAATGTTAGGGACCACTCATAGAGGCAACCGTGACGTGGTGGGTGGCTTACATAATTTGGCCAAAATATAAACTAATGCCTCTTCTAACATCCAGCATAGTGGCAGGACAGAGCTCTAGCTGCAGTGTGCCATTGCACCTTTGTTTTTACGTTTGTATGTGTATTTCACCATAGCAACGTGCACCTGCGTATTGGGTTGTGCTGACTGCAATCCCCATTTTAACCCTTTACACTATATTGTTAGATATAGTGGGAGTCATTTATGACCAAATATATGTTGCTTTTGACGTAGATGTTGTTGCAAAGGTGCTTTGCGGCAAAATCTGCGACTTCATTCCCTTCCACCCCATGTATGTCAGTTCTATAAAAGGGAGCGTAGAGAGGGCGGGCCAGCAGGGCCCTCTCATTCATCATTTTCTATGCTAGTTTTTGGTGTAAAAAATTATCTAAATCTACAGCAAAGCTGGCGTAGATTTAAGGCTGTTGTACACCGGAAGTGGATGCGCTTAAGTTATGTAGAGGCCAGTGTCTCTACATAACTTAGGGAATAATTTCAGCGCAGGGTTATTAAGACCGGCATCTAAAACGCCAGTTTTAATAAATTACCTCAAATGTCCCATGTTTTTTTAGACTTTTATATGATTGACTTTCTTATTACTGTATCCCAGAGAGGAGAACTAGATCCTGGTCGGATGGCTGGAGATTGAGACAAAGGCTGTGAAAGTCTTTAGTCATAATCATAATGTGACAATTCTGTTGCTATGTTATAGTTATATATTTGGAACTGCATGTTAACCACAGTCTAGCCATCTGATTTATGTCACATAAGGGACCTGGGATAATGCAAGGGGTCTGGGATAATGCAAGGGAACAGCTTATAGAGTCCCATGGTTTCCAGTATCACTTTTATGCTGATGACACACAAATCTACCTCTCTGGTCCAGACATCACCACCTTACTATCCAGAATCCCACAATGCCTATCTCGCATATCCTCCTTCTTCTCCTCTCGCTTTCTAAAACTTAATATGGATAAAACAGAATTCATCATCTTTCCCCCATCTTGCTCACTCCCCCCAACAGACCTATCTATCACAATCAATGACTGCACACTCTCCCCGGTCAACCAAGTCCGCTGCCTTGGAGTGACCTTGGATTCTGCCCTCTCCTTCCGACCACACATCCAAGCCCTTTCCACCACCTGCCGTTTCCAACTCAAAAACATCTCCCGCATCCGCCCTTTCCTCAACTTTGAATCGGCAAAAATGCTTATACATTCCCTCATCATCTCCCGCCTAGACTACTGCAACATTCTCCTCTGTGGCCTTCCATCTAGCTCTCTCGCACCCCTACAATCTATCCTCAACTCTGCTGCCCGACTAATCCATCTCTCCCCCGTTACTCCTCTGCATCTCCCCTCTGCCAGTCCCTGCACTGGCTCCCCATTGCTCAGCGAATTCAGTTTAAAATACTAACCCACACATACATGGCCATCCACAATCGGTCCCCTCCCTACATCTCTGAGCTACTTTCCCGATACATCCCCACACGCAATCTTCGATCCTCACAGGACCTCCTTCTCTCCTCTCCTCTTATCACCTCTTCCCACACTCGCCTCCAGGATTTCTCCCGTGCATCCCCTATACTCTGGAACTCGCTACCCCAACATATCAGACTCTCACCTACAGTGGAATCCTTCAAAAGCAACCTGAAAACCCACCTCTTCAGACAAGCCTACGACCAGTGACACTGCTGCTTCTATACCGCCATGACCAGCTTCACCCTCGCCTACTGTCTCCATCCCCCATACCATGTAGATTGTAAGCCCTCACGGGCAGGGCCCTCTATCCTCCTGTACCAGTCTGTAACTTGTCTCGTTCATGCTTAAGGCAATTGCCTGTATTATGTATGTGCACCGCTTATGATATGTACAGCGCTATGGAATGAATGGCGCTCAAAAAATTAATAATAATAATAATAAATAATAATAATAATAATCCTGTGATATAGGGGGCAGCGTTTGCTTCTTATTTCGCAAGCAGTGATGACCTTAGTTGCACTGTGAGCTCCAGAGTCCTATCTGTGCAAGAAAGATGAGCATGATACCAGGACATTGTGGAGACAAATTGGGATTGAAGATCTTCTGGATATGTCGCATATGTAACCCTATATCTCTATAACTTATTATTGAATGTAAAATGTCATAGTCTGTAAATGAAGTCGAAAACAAAGCTTGCAGGTATGCAATGGCATCTAAAATAGGTAACTTGCCTGTAAAAAGTAGGTTTTGTCAAAAAAAAATTTCAGCTGCAAAGCCAAACATCCAAAGTGGTCTCCACTGTTAAATCCTCCATGTCACACATGCCAAAATTCCTTACCTGTAGTCCTTAAAGGGCATCCATCAGCAGATTTGTACCTCTGAAACTGGCTGACCTGTTACATGTGCACTTGGCAGCTGAAGGCATCTGTGTTGTTCTCATCTTCACATGTGCCTGCATTGCTGAGAACAATGAAGTGTGAATATATGCAAATGAGCCTCTAGGAGCAATGGGGGCGTTGCTGTTACACCTAGAGACAGTGGCGTATCTATCACGAGGCAAACAAGGCATTTGCCTAGAGCGGCACTTGCTAATGGGGCGGCAAAATGCCTTGTTTGCCTTAGTGATAGTTAAATATTTTTTTTCCCCTTGTCCTTGTTTGTCCGGTCCGAATCCGATCCAATCCTTCACTATGCAAGTGGAATCTCCGGCGCCGCCCGCATAGTGAAGGACTTGATTACTTACTTCCTCCTGGCTCCTGCTCCTCCGAGTCCGTCCTGACTCCTGACTACTTCACCCCGGCCCGACATGACATCCCCTGCTGCGTCCGAGCATTGCCGTCGTGACGAGTCCCGTGACGTCACACAGAGGTGGAGTCACGGGCCGGCGGCAATGCTAGGTCGGCAGCCGGCAGGGCCTACGCAGCGTATGCTGACTGCCTGACTCTAGACCCATTTAAAACGTGAGTAGAGTACCCAGAACCCTCAAATTACTATCACAGTCTGGAGCCCCTGGAGGACGATTAAATAAGTATTGGGGACAGGTTATAAATTATTTAGAGACACTCTAGGAAATTGGAACAATATACCAGTGACATGCACATTGCATCTGCATGATATTAAAGGGATTCTGTCACCACATATTATATGTGGTGACAGATTCCCTTTAATATCATGCAGATGCAATGTCCATGTCACTGGTATATTGTTCCAATTTCCTACTATTTGTTTTCGTTCGTTCACTTTTAAATACAGAAGGAAGATACGAAGCTCTAACAGGAAAGGGTGGAGCCTAAAAAGAAAGGGGTGGGGTTTACAGAGGAAGGGGTTTGGCCTTGATGAGAAGGGGTGGGTTAAATTTATATTAGGGGGGTTCCCGAGTTTAGTCTCGCCTAGGGCAGCACAAAACCAAGATATACCACTGCCTAGAGACTCGGCTCTCTCTGCAACTGCTGCACCCTCTGCACTTTAATTGACAGGGCCAGAAATTATGATGTATGTTTTCAGTGCCTGGTCCTGTCAGAGTATAGAGGGTGCAGCAGTTGCAGAGAGAGCAGAGCCTCTACTAGGCTTAATTCAGGTCACCTGATTTCTGGGATCCCTGCTCTCAACTGTGTTTGCGTCCACAGGGGCACGATGTGTTGCACCTTATTTTCAGGGAGCATAGTATGTGTCATGATAGTATTCAGGGGCTCAGTGTACAGTATGCTGCTATTATATTTATGGCCACGTGTGTGGAAATAAGAAGAGTTTGTCTTAGCATACAGACTGCCGATGGGTTGGTAAAGCAAGACCTCTTCTCAGTAAAATCTGCAGACATGAGTTGTGTCTGGGAAGTGTCATCATGTTGGTCTGAACCAAATGGAGAACTCTGGAGGAGACATCACCTGTAAGTCACTAAATGCAAAGGTTTATTCTGCCGCTGACTCCTTATAATGAGTGCTGTAATCACCTGGGTGATACATCTGATGATGGGTGGTAGCATTCTGTTTTGTGAAACAACAACTCCCAGCATCCCTTTATAGCTGTTCTGGCCATACTGGGAGCTGTAGTTTCAAACTGAACAAACTTATATAACAAGGGCTAACTATTGGAATGGAATTTATATTGAACTTTTTAAAACAGGTGATATATATGTACTATGCATGGTTCTGGTGCTGTATTTATTAGGGATGTCCCGATACCATTTTTTTAAGACCAAGTACGAGTACTGATACTTTTATTTAAGTACTCGCCGATACCAATTACCGATACCTCGTATAAACAGCGGCGCAGTTGCTGATGGCAATGAAAAAAATTAAAGCTGGAATTTGGTTGCTATGGACAACGGCTTTTCTTTTCCTTTGTACAAGTATTAATAAATGGGAATATAATAGTGTTTTCCAACCAATGTGCCACCAGGGGGATCTGTTATGGGGGATCTGTGGATGACACTGTTATGGGGATCTGGGGTTGACAATGTTATGGGGGATCTGTGGATGACACTGGTATGGGGGATCTGTGGATGACGCTGTTGTGGGGGGATCTGTGGATGACACATTGTTATGGGGGATCTGTGGATGACACTGTTATGGGGGTCTGTGGGTGACACTGTTATGGGGGATCTGTGCATGACACTGTTATGGGGGTCTGAGGGTGACACTGTTATGGGGGGATCTGAGGAGGACGCACTGTTATGGGGGATCTGTGGCTGACACTGTTATGGGGGATCTGTGGATGACACTGTAATGGGGGATCTGTGGATGACACTGTAATGGGGGATCTGTGGATGACGCTGTTATGGGGGATCTGTGGATGTCACTGTTATGGGGGATCTGTGAATGACACTAATGGGGGAGATCTCTGGATGACACTAATGGGGGATCTCTGGATGACACTAATGGGGGGCTCTCTGGATGACACTAATGGGGAGCTCTCTGGATGACACTAATGGGGGGCTCTCTGGATGACACTAATGGGGGGGCTCTCTGGATGACACTAATGGGGGGGCTCTCTGGATGACACTAATGGGGGGGCTCTCTGGATGACACTATGGGGGATCTCTGGATGACACTGTCAGGGGGCTATGTGGATGACACTGTCAGGGGGCTATGCGGATGACACATATATAGCATATTATGCTATATACGTGTCATCCACAGATCCCCCATTAGTGTCATCCACAGACCCCCATAAGTGCCATCATAGTGTGTGTGGGGGGGCAGTTTACACTCACAGGGGCCGGTGTAGCTTGACTCTTTCATACACCGGCCCCGCAGCTTCTATACACTATTGAGGTAAACTTAATCTCTATTAATGTGGCCGGAATTACTAACTATTAATGCGCAGTCTCCCTCAGGTTAGGCGCTCAGTCCCTCCATGCTCCTCCTGCCCAGCGCGCCTTCTACATTCATAAAGTGGGCGGAGCGCGCAGGAGGGACGTGAGGTGCTTGGAGGAATCGGGCAGCTTGAGCTCTCAGTTCCTCCATGCGCCTCATGTCCCGCCTGCCCGCTCCGCCCACTTTTATGAATGAAGAAGGCAGGCAGGGCAGGAGGAGAATGGAAGGACTGAGCGCCTGACTTGAGGGAGACCGCATTAATAGTTAGTAATTCCGGCCACATTAATAGAGGTTAGGTTTACTTCAACAGTGTATAGGTGCTGCTGGAACGGAACTCCCGGTATCGGCAGCGGTATCGGAGGCATTTTCACGAGTACAAGTACTCGTGAAAATGCCGGTATCGGTCCCGATACCGGTACTGGTATCGGTATCGGGACATCCCTAGTATTTATGGCATGAGCTTGGTTCTGGTGCTGTATTTATGTAATCAGCTTGGTACTGGTGCTGTATTTATGTAATGAGCTTGGTTCTGGTGCTGTATTTATATAATGAGCTTGGTTCTGGTGCTGAATTTATGTAATCAGCTTGGTTCTGGTGCTGTATTTATGTAATGAGCTTGGTTCTGGTGCTGAATTTATGTAATCAGCTTGGTTCTGGTGCTGTATTTATGAAATCAGCTTGGTGCTGGTGCTGTATTTATGTAATGTGCTTGGTACTGGTACTGTATTTAGGTAATTAGCTTGGTTCTGGTGCTGTATTTATGTAATCAACTTGGTTCTGGTGCTGTATTTATGTAATCAGCTTGCTTCTGGTGCTGTATTTATGTATTCAGCTTGGTTGTGGTGCTGTATTTATGTAATCAGCTTGGTTCTGGTGCTGTATTTATGTAATCAGCTTGGTACTGGTGCTGTATTTATGTAATCAGCTTGGTTGTGGTGCTGTATTTATGTAATCAGCTTGGTACTGGTGCTGTATTTATGAAATCAGCTTGGTTCTGGTGCTGTATTTATGTAATCAGATTGGTTCTGGTGCTGTATTTATGTAATCAGCTTTGTACTGGTGCTGCATTTATGTAATCAGCTTAGTTCTGGTGCTGTATTTATGAAATCAGCTTGGTTCTGGTGCTGTATTTATGAAATCAGCTTGGTTCTGGTGCTGTATTTATGTAATCAGATTGGTTCTGGTGCTGTATTTATGTAATCAGCTTTGTACTGGTGCTGTATTTATGAAATAAGCTTGGTTCTGGAGCTGTATTTATGAAATCAGCTTGGTTCTGGTGCTGTATTTATGTAATCAGATTGGTTCTGGTGCTGTATTTATGTAATCAGCTTTGTAATGGTGCTGTATTTATGTAATCAGCTTGGTTCTGGTGCTGTATTTATGTAATCGCCTTGGTACTGGTGCTGTATTTATGTAATGAGCTTGGTTCTGGTGCTGTATTTATGTAATGAGCTTGGTTCTGGTGCTGTATTTATGTATTTAGCTTGGTTGTGGTGCTGTATTTATGTAATGAGCTTGGTACTGGTGCTGTATTTAAGTAATCAGCTTGGTTCTGGTGCTGTATTTATGTAATGAGCTTGGTTCCGGTGCTGTATTTATGGTATAAGCTTGGTTCTGGTGCTGTATTTATGGTATGAGTTGGTTGTGGTGCTGTATTTATGTAATCAGCTTGGTTCTGGTGCTGTATTTATGTAATCAGCTTGGTTCTGGTGCTGTATTTATGGTATGAGCTTGGTTGTGGTGCTATATTTATGTAATCAGCTTGGTACTGGTGCTGTATTTATGTAATGAGCTTGGTTCTGATGCTGTATTTATGTAATCAGCTTGGATCTAGTGCTATATTTATGTAATCAGCTTGGTACTGGTGCTGTATTTATGAAATCAGCTTGGTTCCGGTGCTGTATTTATGTAATCAGCTTGGTTCTGGTGCTGTATTTATGGTATGAGCTTGGTTGTGGTGCTGTATTTATGTAATCAGCTTGGTTCTGGTGCTATATTTATGTAATCAGCTTGGTACTGGTGCTGTAATTATGTAATGAGCTTGGTTCTGGTGCTGTAATTATGTAATCAGCTTGGTACTGGTGCTGTATTTATGTAATGAGCTTGGTTCTAGTGCTGTATTTATGTAATCAGCTTGGTTCTGGTGCTGTATTTATGTAATCAGCTTGGTTCTGGTGCTGTATTTATGTAATCAGCTTGGTTCTGGTGCTGTATTTATGGTATGAGCTTGGTTCTGGTGCTGTATTTATGTAATGCGCTTGGTTCTGGTGCTGTATTTATGTAATGAGCTTGGTTCTGGTGCTGTATTTATGTAATCAGCTTGGTACTGGTGCTGTATTTATGTAATGAGCTTGGTTGTGGTGCTGTATTTATGGTATAAGCTTGGTTGTGGTACTGTATTTATGGTATAAGTTTGGTTCTGGTGCTGTATTTATGTAATTAGCTTGGTCTTGGTGCTGTATTTATGTAATCAGCTTGGTTGTAGTGCTGTATATATGTAATGAGCTTGGTTCTGGTGCTGTATTTATGGTATGAGCTTGGTTGTGGTGCTATATTTATGTAATCAGCTTGGTACTGGTGCTGTATTTATGTAATGAGCTTGGTTCTGATGCTGTATTTATGTAATCAGCTTGGTTCTGATGCTGTATTTATGTAATCAGCTTGGCTCTAGTGCTATATTTATGTAATCAGCTTGGTACTGGTGCTGTATTTATGTAATAAGCTTGGTTCTGGTGCTGTATTTATGTAATCAGCTTGGTTCTAGTGCTGTATTTATGTAATCAGCTTGGTTCTGGTGCTGTATTTATGGTATGAGCTTGGTTGTGGTGCTGTATTTATGTAATGAGCTTGGTTGTGGTGCTGTATTTATGTAATCAGCTTGGTACTGGTGCTGTATTTATGTAATCAGCTTGGTTCTGGTGCTGTATTTATGTAATCAGCTTGGTTCTGGTGCTGTATTTATGTAATGAGCTTGGTTCTGGTGCTGTATTTATGTAATCAGCTTGGTTCTGGTGCTGTATTTATGGTATGAGCTTGGTTGTGGTGCTGTATTTATGTAATCAGCTTGGTTCTGGTGCTGTATTTATGTAATCAGCTTGGTTCTGGTGCTGTATTTATGTAATCAGCTTGGTTCTGGTGCTGTATTTATGGTATAAGCTTGGTTCTGGTGCTGTACAGTGCCTTGCAAAAGTATTCACCGCCTTTGACTTTTTTTTTTGTATTTTGTTACACTACAGCCTTAAAGGGAACCTGTGACCAGGAAATTCACTGATAAACCAGGCATGCTGCCTTGTAGGGCTCACTCTGTTGAATATAATGATACCTTTCACTTGGTGATCTGTTGCTTTATTGTGGAGAAAAAGTACTTTTAATCCATATGCTAATGAGCTGATTTCAGTCCAGTAGTCCACCATTTTTTCTATTCAGAGCTGTAGCCACTCCCCTATTCACTACTTCAGTTGTAAAAGGGGCGTGGTTTATTACATCATTCATTTTAATAATTGTTTATCAAACGTGTTTATCACCCCATGAATAAACTAGCCCTTATTATAATTACTAACTTCAATAGTATATTCCTCCCCCTTTTTTTAACCTCAGTAATATAATACCTTAGCATTCCCTGTAATTCATTTTCCCGCCAATTATTAAAATGAATGAATGATGTAATAAACCACGCCCCTTTTACATCTGAAGAAAAAATGTGGGGGGAAAAAAATACCGGATCCGTTTTGCCGGATGACACTGGAAAAACGGATACGGTATTGCAATGCATTTTTCTGACTGATCAGGCATTTTTCAGACCAATGGAACTGCCTGCCGGAATCAAACAACGCAAGTGTGAAAGTACCCTAAGCAAGAGGTTTCACTAACCAAACACTGCCATGAAGACCAAGGAACTCTCCAAACAAGTAAGGAACAATGTTGTTAAGAATTACAAGTGAGGGTTAGGTTATAAAAAAAATATACAAATCTTTGATGATCCCCAGGAGCACCATCAAATCTATCATAACCAAATGAAAAGAACATAGCTCAACAGCAAACCTGCCAAGAGACGGCCGCCCATGAAAACTCACGGACCGGGCAAGGAGGGCATTAATCAGAGAGGCAGCACAGAGACCTAATGTAACCCTGGAGGAGCTGCAGAGTTTCACAGCAGAGACTGGAGTGTCTGTGCATAGGACGACAATAAGCCGTACGCTCCATAGAGTTGGGCTATTACTTTCAGCAACAAAAAGGCACATTGTGAGTTTGTGAAAAGGCATGTGGGAGACTCCCAAAATGTATGGAGGAAGGCGCTCTGGTCTGATAAGACTAAAATTAAACTTTTTGGCTATCAAAGAAACTGCTATGTCTGACGCAAACCCAACACATCACATCACCCAAAGAACACCATCCCCTCAGTGAAACATGGTGGTGGCAGCATCATGCTGTGGGGATGTTTCTCAGCAGCGGGGACTGGGAAACTGGTCAGAGTTGAGGGAAAGATGGTGCTAAATACAGGGATATTCCTGAGCAAAACCTGTACCACTCTGTGCGTGATTTGAGGCTAGGACGGAGGTTCACCTTCCAGCAGGACAATGACCCCAAACACACTGCTAAAGCAACACTTGAGTGGTTTAATGGGAAACATGTAAATGTGTTGGAATGGCCTAGTCAGAGCCCGGATCTCAATCCAATAGAAAATCTGTGGTCAGACTTAAAGATTGCTGTTCACACATTCTGTCAAAAAGACAGTCCTGCATGCACAACTTTTTTTTGTCCGGTAAAGAAGCAGCATCCTGAGCAGACCCCATTATAGTTCAGCTGTTCAGCTCTGTTCATTTTAGGTATGTGCTGAATAGCACTTCCATTATTTTTGTTGTTCTGCTTCTGTAACGGAACTGAAAGTGTTAACGCTCTTGTGAATCCGGCCTAACAGTAAAACCTGTATTTAGGGGATGTCAAAATAGTGCTGTGCGCATGGTACATCTTTCCCCTTCCCTCAGTGCACAGTGAATGCATTGTCCATGTATATGATGCACATGTCTATAATTTATACATATAGATATTGTTTGTGAGTAGGTAGATATGTAGAAGTTATTATATCGATAGTGCAAATTTACCACCTCTCTTGGAACATCCTAGCGGCTCCCGGGAAAAAGGAAGATCTCCTGAACTCTCAGCAGATTGGCAAATCCTGGCATGTCCACACCTGAAAAACGTATTGGCGGTAAGCTTTGTGCGCCACAATCTTTTCTCTCCTCCGAGCTTATTTATTACTACTACTAAATGTTGTCCAGTTATCCCGTTTTCCCTCCTTTCCAGTCCCAACATGGCCGATGATGTAAAGGCATGTGGCCAGATGTGTTTATCAGTGGCCTCCATTGTATAGCACTGTATAGGATCAGAATTTGTAAACACGGTTCGGTACATGGGCAGATATTCTGAATGGTATACCTTCACTGGGTTGACTAGCAAGCTAGGAACCTAAAGCTCAGGCACCCTCCCACTGGGGAAGGTGCCTTATATACCCAGGTGCAGCCAGCCATAGGCTGGGGAAGCATGTGGATGTGTGTGCTGGCCCTTTAAGCAGCCAGAGTAAGCGTGCGTGTTCACTATAGAACAGGCCTGGAGGCCTTCACAAAGCAACCTAGGCCCCGGCCTGCTGAAGATACTGGAGATGCCGGCGACTGATACCGCTGCTGGCCAGAGGAGTAGAACCAAAGCACCGGATGGATGGAAAGGCCAGCTGGGTGAGTAGCGCAGCAACCGTGTTCTCAAGGAGCAGGACGCCGGTGCAACTTATATTCATTAAGGGTCCATTCACACGTCCGTAAGTGTTTTGCAGATCCGCAAAACACGGACACCGGCAATGTGCGTTCCGCAATTTGCGGACCGCACATCACCAGCACTATAATAGAAAATGCCTTATTTACGCAATTGTGGACAAGAATAGGACATGTTCTATTTTGCGGAAACAGAAGTGCGGATCCGGAAATGCGTGTGTTCGCATATTTTCCGTCCCCATTGGAAATCAATGGGTCCGCAAAATTGCGGAACGGATGCAGACCCATTTTGCTGACGTGTGAATGAAGCAGTGTCACTTATTTTTAAATCTTTAGACTGGTGGGGGCTAACAATCTTCAACCAGTCCATGGTAGCCTTAATCTACCCCCTCACTCAATGTGACTGTTCAGAGCAAAAATAGGCAAAAAAATATGGGAATTTGTAAAGCTTTGTTCACATCTCTGGTAATTCATTTTGTTGCTCTGCTTCGTTATAAGCACAGAAGGACGGCATTTTACAGCACAAAATAGAGGAGCACGCTGTGCTATTTTTTTCCGCTTTTTAATGGGATCTGCCATCAAGTAGCCTAACGTGGCTATATTGGTTGTCACCCAACTTTTCCAAAAATAATTAGTGCAAAACTACAAGTCTCAGAATGGCAAGAAAGTTGTAGTCTGCCAGCGATCGCAAATACTTTTACAGGTGCCATAAATGATATGCCATTGGGAAGATGGATCTTCTGCTGAAAGGAGCAGGACGAGTTGTATGTAGTGCAGACAGGTGCTGACAACTCATGAAGCAGTCAAAATATGTACCTGACCTAAAAATCTTAGGAGGTCATTTATCAAACTGGGGTAAAGTAGAACTGGCGTAGTTGCCCATAGCAACCAGTCAGATTCCACCTTTCAATTTGGACAGCTCCTTTGGAAAAGGAAAGGAGGAATCTGATTGGTTGCTATGGGCAACTAAGCCAGTTCTACTTTACACCAGGTTGATAAATGGCCCCCTAATGCCTAAGTAGGAGATAATATAGTAGTGAGTTGTTTTGTAAGACTGAATCATGCCTAGACACACAACTCTGCAGACAGAATCACTCATGACAGGCTTAGATACATGGGCTCAGCAAACAATATCACACATGATGGGCTTAGATACGACAGCTCAGCAGCTCATAGTCGCTGTAAATCCCCCTATACTTATATTTTAGTTATAATACCCAGTATTTATATAGCACCAACGTATTTATCACTGCGTTTACCCCTATTGCTCATCAGCCAGGAGCAGCTCCGGATGCCAGCTTCTGCCAGTCGAACCCAAACAGGGTCAGGAAACTCCTGCGCTGATTGATGGGTACTAATGACTTAACACAGCTGCTGAAGTTTGTCCCTGTAATCCCTGGGCAGGAGCACAGGCCTGAGGAGGGGACGTGGACAGGACTCAGTGTACTGACCCAACACATTAACCCTTAGTATGACGCTCCATATATTCTTCCCAGGGAAAAATGGTTGATAGCAGCAGGACGTGGGTGGACAGCAGGATAACAGGCTGAAATGGGTGGGTGAGGACAACACCGTCTCTGTGTATCGTTACATTCTAGAGCTAGAAGAATGGGACGTATCCGTTGAATCACAGCCAAGTGTGACAGGTGCGTTCTGTGGTAATAACGCAACACGGAGTGTAAAGGATACTCTGCCCACCCACACAACATTGTATTCCAAGCGCAGAAATGTCCTCTCCAGATCAGATCAACAACACAGAGGACCAGCGAGACGCATCGGGAGCCTCTTCTCTGCAAAACCTGCATGGAATTCTCTGAATAAAGGTAAGTGCATTGGAGATGAGGATATATATTAGGGGTTGTAGTATTTCTAGCTATGCAATAGGTGACATAGACAGACAGATGGAATACCTACATACATATGAGAGATAGATAGATAGATAGATATGGAATGACTATATAGACGATGAGATGTGATATAGGATAGATAGGCAGACAGACATAGATAAATAGATACATATGAAATGACTATATAGACGATGAGATGTGATATAGGATAGATAGGCAGACATAGATAGACAGATAGACATAGAGTGATAGACTATAGATAGATATTAGATAGGTAACTAGATGGACAGAGGATGACTAAATAGATAGCCGTGAAATAGACTGTGTCATGCATGGTAATAATAGGGGTGGTAGTATTCCTAGGTATTGAACTACTCTACTGAAGATCAGAAGCCAACTATTGCTGGTGTTTATTGCTGAATGCTGACAACTATGCTGTTAACCTAATCATGGTGGCGTGTGGGAGGAAACTAGAGGACCTGAAAATCCTAGGAGCATAGAGAATACATGTAGAATGCATTCAAATGTGGCCTTGGTTGGATTATAAGAGTATGGTTAGCAAAGAAAGGGGTTCTTCACTTAGGACCATGCAAATGCTAAAGATGCTAAGATGACCAGATGAATTTCTGTTGATATCCTTTGGCTCACTGATTCAAATGACTGATCTAGAGTAAACCAAGACCCTATAGCAGACCCTAATGGAAATTTGATGTTGTCATTGTGTTTGGCCTTTCTGAAGTAGGAAACCCCTCTGGCATTCCTGTCATTTTCTTGGTGTCATATTTGAAGGTTTAGGGAGACCCATCTCTTGGCTATGTGAGTGACCAATGCAACTGAAGCCAACTCTGAGAAAAAATGTCTGGAGTGATGCCAATATAAAGAAGGTGAAAATCCTGATGTTCTAAACTTAGCCTCAGAATATGGTTAGGTCTGTGTTTTTGACATTCCATAAGGGAGATGGCAGCTTAAGTAAACACTGAGTAGACAAGCTGACTGCAGAGGCACCAGGCATGACTGAGAAGGAATGAGGTACCTGAGTGGTTTAGAGAAAACGTACAAGGAGAATAATATTGTAAGTCTTTACATGGTGGAACTGGACCATATGAGTTGTAGAAGATGACCAATGCGTAAACAGTATTTGGATGATAACAGTGAGACATAGCAGTGATCACCCTTATGGGTTAGGGTTCTTTTGAAAACCCAATATATGGTCTACCAGCAAAGTTGCAAATTCAGGGCTAGGAAATATTTTTGGCACCTCTCCTTTTATTGAAGGTGGGATCAACGTCTCTAGACATCATAAAATACCTTTAAGGTTTCCTTATTGGACTTCACCCTGGATGATCCAGTCAGTGCTGGGCAAAGTAGAAAGAGGGACCGACTTTCATTTGAGAGCCGTTCCATTCTCTATGATATGAAGGAACAGCAGTCACCTTACACCACATCACTTGGTGATTGTCTAGAGGACCATATGTGTGCTTTATCACATTTACGGTAGAAGCTATTTGAGCCAACCTGGGAAAGAGAGATTGGTGTGTCATTGGCAGCTTCTCCTCCTCCTTAACCCTAATCCCATACCTTTTTTCTGTATGGCAACTATGTCTGAACACTGCACCTATAGGTTATAACTGCATGTAACTTTTTACCGTACACAACCCTACAAACTACACTTGGTTCTTTCAGGAGGCAGCGTGGTTTCAGTGAGTGACAACCCTGGACAGTACCATAATCCTGAGGCTTCCACCAGAAGAGCTAAGGATCAGAGAGGGTATCCAAAGGGCTACAATATCACAGGCAAAAGGAAATAGGAGCCAAAATCTCTGATGGACACCAAAGTTCCAGAACAGAGTCCAGACCCCGGGCCATCAGAGGGCACACTTGAACTTGATATGGATTCTTCTTCAAGTACTAAGAAAGATGAAGGGGAGACTAATGAAGAAAATAATGAACCCCCCACTCAACAAGAACACAGGTATGATTCATAGATGGCGACACAACCTGTTTAGAAGGATAGACTGAGAAGGGTCTGGGTTTATGAGCAATGATGGTCAGGTATCTTTACTTCCCAACCAAATGGCCCTCAAAGGGATGGCATATGTAAATATGACCCCACATTGAGCCTTTATTAAATACACGGTTTAAAATGTGTTTCCTCAAGATCATATGTATTAGTTGGTGTTTTGTGGATATATTATTGCCATTTATGCAGGGATCAGAGATGGGCCTATAAATGTGCTGCAAATGAAGTTTCAAATATTGAATGTCATGGGGGCCCCTAAACAACCAATGCATATCATATATATGAGCCAGATTAGCACAAGCGCTGAATGGCAGGCTTTATGCCTCTTCCTGCATTGGGCCCTAATGCTTCTAAACCCCTTGACTCATCTTATTCTGTCAAGTAATTATCTGCATCTAGAAAAGCTGGGTGACAATCAGTATCGGGCTCGGACTGGCCCACCGCAGAGGCCAGGGATTCCTCGGTGGGCCCCCAGTCTCTTGCTCCCAGAGATAAGATGGAAGAGTAATTATTTCTCCTTTCTCAGGAGAGATAATTATTGTAGCCACTAGGTGGCAGTATCGCACAGCGATGCAGCCTCCTACTGGTGTACATTGTACAGAAGACCCCACAGTATCTTCTAAACCTCCCAGGCTGCTGGCAGTGAAGGAGGACTCAGGAGAGAACATGTCTGGCCATCCTTTTGCCCTCCCTGCTATCAGGAAACTCTGGCTGCTCGAGAGAAGGACTTCTCTGCGGTGCTGGGCTGATTTCTCAGGTGTGTGACAGTAGTGAGCTGTAGGAGACTGTAAGGGAATTTGTTTATAGCACTCAGATCTGTGTATGTGTGCTGCTTTCTGCAGAGTATAGAGTTGCATTGGGGGGACTCTGCCCTAGGTGAAAGGCTACTTTCACACTTGCGCTAGCAGGGTCAGACAGGCTGTTCTGGCAGGGGAACAGCCTGCTGGATCCGTGCTTACGCTAGCCCACCGTGCCGCCAGAAGTTCGCTCCATCCCATTCACTATAATGGGGGCAGACAGTGGACTTCCGGCAGCACAGTGGGCTAGCGTTAGCACGGATCCAGCAGGCTGTTCCCCCGTCGGAACAACCTGCCAGATCCTGTTACTGCAAGTGTGAAATTAGCCTAAATTCTGCCATATGTATGTTTGTGTATTTTATCACTGTAAGAGCTCATGAACACGACTATTGGATGTTTTGCAGTCAGCGAATTGCGGATCCGCAAAACATGGATACCGGGTGTGTGCATTCCAGCGGCCAGCCTCTAATAGAACAGTCCTATCCCTGTCTGCAGTGGCATACCTCTAATAGTCGCAGACCACGCAGCTGATATGGGGTCCGTAGGGGAAGGGGGCCCGGCTGTGGAGGAAATGCCCCGTCCCCTTATTACCATTAGTACAACAGCTCTGGTCTAGAGCAGTGATGCCCAACCTACGGCCCGCGAAGCTGTGTCATGCCGCCTGTGCGACTCCTTGGAAAAAGTCTAAGGCGTATCAATACGCCTTAGACTTTTTTCCTACATTCATCAGTGCAGTGAGCGCTGTGAACGGCACAGGCAGCGCAGCAATGCTGCCTGTGCCTGAAATAACCAATAGCAAAGCTCCTTGCAGCAAGGAGATTTGTTATTGTTCGGTATAGGCGCGCACCGGAGCGATACAGGTCCTGCAGCAGGGGAAGCCGGCGGGAGATGGAGGGGGGAGAGGCCGGCTCCGGGGGTGGTTGTTGTAAGGAGAGTGGGGCGCGCTGCCAGAGGTAAGGAAACATGACAGGGCCGCTGGAGAGGTAAGGAGCCGTGGACTCATGTGTATATGAGGAGGTGATGTGACAGGACCCTATATATGAGGGGGAGATATGACAGGACCCTATATATGAGGGGGAGATATGACAGGACCCTATATATGAGGGGGAGATGTGACAGGACCCTGTATAGGAGGGGGACATGTGACAGGACCCTGTATATGAGGGGAAGATGTGACACGACCCTGTATATGAGGAGGAGATCTGACAGGACCCTGTAAATGAGGGGGAGATGTGACAGGACCCTGTATATGAGGGGGAGATGTACAAGTGTATAGGAACGAGACAACCCATTGAAATAAATGGGACGACTTGGGTGTAATTACACCTGCTCACCGCTGCAAATGCAAATGCGAGCAGGTATACAATGAAGAGGAGGCAGCGCTGCCACAGCACATGCCTTCTCTTCAAACAGCTGATCGGCAGGGGTGCCGACTGTCGGACCCCCGCCGATCTGATATTAATGACCTATCCTGAGGATAGGTCATCAATAAAAATAACTTGGACAACCCCTTTAACATTAAAAGTTAATGTAAACAATACATCATTTTCTGACTACATATTCCTTTAAAACAAGCAGAACTGAAGGATCTCCTGCAAAAGAAGCCGAGCAACCAGTAGCTGTCCAGGGACTGAAACCTAATCTAAAACTGGTAACGACGAACAATGCAGAATCCAGCGGGGTACCTCTGGTACTGGGGGATGTGGACCTATCACTTCTGAGCCCAGGGATTAAGTTTGGTGTTCCGCTAAGTCCTTCGGTGCTGGAGAGAGACCTGCAGAGCCCAGTGATCATTATCGGACAAGATGTCTTCCACATAATAGGTGAGGATGGGAACTTAAAGTGAGTACTTGAAACAGTTAGGGAT
This sequence comes from Bufotes viridis, assembly GCA_033119425.1. Classification (NCBI taxonomy): domain Eukaryota; kingdom Metazoa; phylum Chordata; class Amphibia; order Anura; family Bufonidae; genus Bufotes; species Bufotes viridis. Next base: position 92,306,612 of record CM065594.1, on the reverse strand, counting down.
CTTTCAAACGGGCGGATGCCGTGCGGGTAATCTGCTGCGTGAAAGAGAGCCAATCCCCGTTCTGGACAGCAGAGACACAGAGCATTAACATGATTAATAATGCTTCATGCCTCTCTGTGATCTTTTTATTACAAAATCATAGTGAGATAAAGTTGTCACCGTGATTTTGTAGTAAAAAGATCACAGAGAGGCAAAGAGATTTATCCATCATGTTAATGCTCCGTGTATCTCCTGTCCGGAACGAGGCTTGTTACTCTTGCACGCAGTGGATTCCACGCACGTGATCTGCTCGTGTAAAAGAGCCCTTAACAAAGTCAATACAGAGTCAATTCAAGAGGGGGGGGGGGGCTCTCCATATCTATCCATTACATAGGCAACTGATTGATTTCAGTGAGGACTGTTTAATATTTAACTTTCCTTGCAGGTTTTTTCACAGATTATGGCTGATCAATGGGGGTCCCAGCGCCAGGACACCATGTGGTCAGAAGACCCTTTTAAAAAAGGGATTGCCAAAAGTAGACAACCAGTCCCTTTTAAACATTTACATTGATAAATGTGCCATTCAGATCTTTTTTTATTACATTGGACCCATGTAGTCACCATCTAGAGTTTCCCTAGAATCCCACCAAATCAAATGCTGTGGTACAAGAATGAAATGGCGGACATATTGGTTGTCATCCAGCACTGGACTGTCACCTGACAATGCTGGACTATCTCGAAAGTCACACCATCCAATGTCAGAATTAAAGAAAATTTACTGCACACTAAATTTTAATTTTCTCTTTTTTTTGACAGATGACTGCCCTCCACCTCCAGCTCCCTTCCCCCACCGCATGGTAACTCTCCGAACTGGAAATATTACTGACCTGTATGACCTGAACATGGATAAGATTCTTGGAGGGTGAGATAGTTTACACAGGTATACAACACGGGGAAAACTAAAGCCAAACTCTACTCAAATTAGGAGGCAGTTTAAGAAGATTAAAGGAAGTTACACCTAAATTTTATCCAACAAGAACTGCAGAGTCACTTGTCCAAATCAGCATGTTAAAGTTGTCTGAGGGTGTAAAACACTTCAAAATAGACAACTTTAATTTTTTTCATGGCATTTATTTGATTTATTTACGATATATAGCACCAGCATTTTCCTCAGCACTATACAGAGATTGACATCACCTACATAGGTCCCTGTCCCCTCTGGGGCTCACAACATTTAGTAAAAGAGACTGTAATGTTGCGTTCTGGTGTGTCCTATAATGCAATGCTCTGCATGCTTTGGCTAGATGGTTCAATATGGTGCTGCCAAAGGGCACTGCTAAAAACCGCATTATTTTCAGTTTTATTTGGTAAGTCAGTCTTGGGATTTCCACTTGCTGCAGTCATATTGAATAAGTCCACGACTTCTGACTTGGCTGCCCTCTGGCATGGAAGAAGTGGAAAATACCAACGTGGGTACTTATCCATAGAGAGGCAATATATTTGGATCAGTTACAGGGTGCATTTCTGATACGTTCGCTATATTAAAGGAACATGGTCACTTACGTCATGCAAATAATATCTGAACTGACCTACATTTTTGAGCAGGGGTCGATTTGGAGAAGTCCACTTATGTACAGAGAAGTCCAGCAGCCTTCAACTGGTGGCCAAAGTCATGAAAGTTCAGAGTGAGAAAGATCGGGTAATAAGAGGCTTCAGTCTTCAATAACCTGCAGCCTATCTTTTCTTCATTTGTGATGCTATCCATTGACAGTAGTGTACTTCCCTATTTTATGTGACATATCTCCAATGCAGAGAAATCTTTACCCCTATAGGTGTCGCCTTCTTATAATGTTCCTGCAGTTTTATAAGCTGTGGTCATAGATTACGGGGATGATCACACGGCACAATCGTATTGTCAAGTAAGCTGTGGCTGTAAAAGCCGCAGTGGGCTCTAATTACACCACTTAGGACCGGAGTGCTTAGTCTGTGTCACCCATGGGGCCATTAACGGTATAGATCGACTAAACAGTGTAGTCCTTATTAGTTTAATTAGAGCCTGCTGTGGTTTATATGGCCCCACGAAACTTGACCACACCATGACCACGTTGCAACCACAATATGACCTTGCCGTGTGGTCGTACCCTTAGTGGTATCTTAAGTAACTTTAATAAAGGAGTGTTAAGGATTAGAAAAATATGGTGCCACACCTGTCCAAACTCCAGCTTTAGGCCTGGTCCATACATGGCAGAATTTATGTCTGCAGACCTTTATGAAAGCAATTCGGCAGCAAAATCCACATTGAAGGGGTGAGACGTGCAGAGAATATCTTAGGCCGTTTTCATATGTCAGTGAATCATGGATGTTTGCTGTACGTGGTTTCCACAGACCGCTCACATACCCATTGGCTCTAATATTTGTATTCACACATCATTGGGTTTCCACTTGATGTTCGTCCAAGGTGACACCACGGAAACATGTCCTATTTTTGTCCATGATTACAGATCCCTCACGCACATTATAGTCTATGGGTCTGTCAAAACCATGGGCACAACATGGATGCCATCTGTGTTTGGTCTGTGGTAGGAAATATGGTAGGCAATGCTCTGGTAATCGATTTTCAGCCTAACAGTGTCCATACAATACTAATCACATGTGGAGATCAAAAAAGATCCTTTATGGACATCTTTACAGATGAATCACTCATTGTCACAGATGTCATCACGGACATGTCAAAGAGGCATTAAAGTGTGTTGAGAGCTAATTTTCAACGTGGATTTTGGTGCATATTCTGCCCTGAAATCAATCATTGTTCAGCATGCAAAACCATACATCTTTTTATTGAATTTAATAGCATAACACCAAGAAAATAATCAGTTACAATGCAATTTAAGCATGACTATTACACTGTACAGAATCAAGTGTTTTTGCCCAATGTCCAGCATCATGGCCACAGTGAGAAGGAGCCATCATACAGATCAATACATACAATTAGTTCAGGCCATCTCCATGTCTCACGTATAACCTATGTGTCATTGATTTCTATAGGCTGCTATGCTCCTTCTTTTTCTATATGTACAACGGGAGTTGTCTTTTTATCTTGTAGGAAATGGCACTGAATGAGGTCAATGTAATGAACCAGTTGGACCACTCCAACATCATTCAGATGTTTGATGCTGTGGAAACTCCAACCGAGATTTTCCTGTTCTTAGAATAGTAAGTTATTAGACAATATAATGCAATCTGCTAATAAAATGTTATTAAAGGGCAATTCAAAATTAAAACTGAGTGTGCTCCTGCCCATTTATCTGCAGCTATTTATACCTGAGAATTCTCCTACTGTACCTTCAGTTTCCAATACATGCCGTACACCATTGTCAGCTATAGTAGGATCCACTTTCAGTAGGATCATCCCCTTCTCAGTTCTTCCTGGCTGTCGATTTCATGGAGAAAACCTTCCCTTCCCACCAGTGAGGCAGGAGGTAGCTAACTTCTACTGCTAATTGATACCATAGAGGCAATATCTACCACTGCCATGGGTCCCAGCAGAAATGGGGTCCTAACGAGTAACGACACTTTGGTAAAGGCCTGAAATTAGTTAAAGGGGTTGTTTGAGATAATAAAAATCTTGGACAAGCCCTGCCATAACCTAAAATGAAATAAAAAAAATCATATACTCACCCCTTTCTCCAGCACCGCTCTCTGTGGAGCTCGTCTGGTCCTCCTGCCGCTGCTTGTTTACAAACTGCAGTGGGGATGTGCCGATATACGGCTTGTGACTGCTACAGCCAATCACTGTCCTTAGTGGTCTACCGATGAGGGCGGTGATTGGCTGCAGCAGTCAAAAGCCGCATATGGGCATGTCCCCACTGCAGTTTGTAAAAAAGCAGCGGCAGGAGGAGCAAACCAGTACTACAGAAAGGGGTATAACATGATTTTTTTTATTTATTTAGGCTGTTGCAGGGATTTCCATTTTTTTTTTATAAGGGATACTTAGGCACAATTTCAGGCTAGGGAAGGGAGACAAGCAATTATTTCTGCCAGGGGTGGAACCGCGCAGCCAGTTATAACGAATCGCTTCTACCTGTGCAGATTACGTATAAAGCAGTTCTCCACATCTTACACATTATTTTCTGACTCTCATATTCTGTTTTCTTTATTCATTCTACTTCTCTCTGGCACCACTGAATATTACACTCTCGCTGTGCAGTGTGGCGGGAGGGGAGCTATTTGAGAGGATTATTGACGACAGCTACCAGCTGATGGAGGTGGACGCCATGGTGTTTGTGCGACAAATTTGTGAGGGAATCTTCTATATGCACCAGATGTATGTGCTTCACCTGGATCTAAAGGTATGTCATCGTCACTTATATGATGCCATACTCCAGTCACATCCAAAGCTGCATGCAGAATTCTACAGGGTGCTACATGGAATCCATCAGTGACTGATGCACTCCCAGTGGTCTGGCATACAGCTCTTACGCTGGGTTCAGACCTGAGCGTTTCTGAGACGCGCGCTTTCCGCGCGTTTTTGTGCGCGTTTTTGGCAATAGTAAACGCGCATTTTACGCGCGTTTGTGTGATTGACTGCAGTGTTGTCCAATGACCAAATATCCCTGTCTATATGAAGTTTGGCCAATCAGAGTGCATTGCTGGTGTTGCAAATTCATAAACGCGTGTTCGGACGCGCGTTTTAAGTGTCAAAAACGCGCAAAATACAAGCGTTGCGCGTTCCCTTTGAAGTCTATGGGCCAAAACGCCCGATAAACGCCCCCAAAAAAGCTCAAGTACTTGTTTATGCGTCGGGCGTTTTTCAGCGCGTTCGAACGCGCTGTAAAACACGAGAATGTGAACCAGTCTCATAGGGAAGCATTGGTTTGCATCGGTTATGCGTTTTACAGCACGTTCGAATGCTCTGTAAAACGCGCAAGTGTGAACTGAGGGTTAGGATCCAGTGCTAAAAATCAGTAACAAGACACGTTTTCAATAGTACTCCCTTCCTTTTTTAGGGTAGAGGGACGATCTTTGGGTCCAGAGCTTGGAGGCGACGAAAACCTCTGGATCCCTGAACGTTCCTAACAGCTTGAAATAGTTTTAAAGGGATACGTTTTTTTTTAAGAAAATAGGTTAGAAAAGGAGAAAAGGTTAAAAATACAAAAGAATCATTATTCACCTCCACCTATTCCCTGCTAGTACGGTTTGGTCCAGGTTTGTCATGTTGGAAATGGCAGTAAAAGTCCCATTTTTTTGTATACAACATGTCTCACAATGCACCACCAGCAGCGGGTAGCGATGAAATATTTAGGCACATCATACTGTAACAGGAAACCAACAGGATCCCGGATACAGCTTTGAATGGAATTGGAGTTTTATACATTTAGCTCTTGCAATGCGAAGCTGTACCCCTTAGATATCTGACCTGCACTTACTAAATATTTCATTCAATACGAATAATCCCCCCTTCCCCATCTTTCTGTACCACTGATGACTCATGCACTTTGTGCAGAATTTAGCAATTTTGAAATGACCCTTAGGATCGGAGTCTTCAATAACCCAGCAGCTCAGATTGCCATCCCTGTCAGATTCTTAGTGATATATTGTCGCAGGCCTGTTTGTGAAGCTTGACTGAGGGTGAAGGAGTCTGGACATATTAATAGGAACCTATGAGAGGCCTAGGATCCAAAGCCTGGGGGATTAGTTGGAGCGATCCATCAGTTTGCTTACAGCAGATATGACCTGTGACCTTTTCGAGAAACTCACAGTAAGTTCTTTCACTGTAACCAAGGACTAGGGGGAGATTTGCGTTGGGGAGATGTTTATTGCACATGCAGTCCTTGGATAGCTCTTGTTATCGACGTCCCCCCTACATCTACACAGTAGCTCCATGTATTGTGTGACATCTAACACCACAACTGTTCACCTGTCTATGAGCCTTACTAACACTTTCCCAGGTCCTGGCTCAGAGAATGGGCCTAGCTGCCATGAATTACAGATATCTACAGAGGGTAGGACCGAAGGATGGTCAATCTGGAGCTCAGCAGTGACTGATCCCTCTTACATTCATTGCTGCTATCAGCTCAGCCATTCTCTTCCTTCTCCCATAAATATAATTGCAGAAATGCAGTAAAGACTGACACTTGGGTAAAGTAACGGGTTGGGGGGGGGCAGAGGTGTGTAATACTGCAAAAAAGCTGAAATTTGTCTTACCTGTTATTTTGCTTTCCTCAAGTCTGAAGGCAGCCATACACACATCAGACCCCTCTGCACTGCCTGAGAATGAAGAGAAAAGCTGAAGCTTGTCTTAAAGGGGTTATCCCATGATTGATTTCCATTTTTTACATTAGACATCATATAGTACATGACGGTCTCTTTCTAACAAACCTAGAACCAACCGTGTACCTCACATGGATCCAAAGATCTCCCCATTCATTGCTCTGCTAGATTTATATCAAGCTGACAGCTGCAGCTCAAGGGGCGTGTCCATTCTGCTGAACCTATGGAGGCATGTCCATGCTCTCCCTATCACAGCTCTGAAGGCAGTTGAAGGAGTAAACTGAGCATGTGCAACCTTCTCAGTGAGAGGGACAGAGAAATAAAAAAAAATGAACAAACAGCAGGTGGCGCTATACAGAATCATTTTATGGTATAACTCAGTGGCTAGGCTACATTTTTAATTACATGCAATTACAAACGTGTTCAGATTCAGGTGCTGGTTTGAAAACCGTTGAATATTTTTTGTAGGGCAACCCCTTTAACTGTAATTTTGCTTTCCTAGAGTCCAAAGGCAGCTCAATGTAAGCATGTACTGCCAGAGGACAAAGAGGAAAGATAGATTTCTGTGCCATTCCATGTCTACATTCATCTTATTCTTATCATGTACAGCCGGAAAACATAGTCTGTGTGTCTCCCATCAGCCATAAGGTGAAAATCATAGACTTTGGCCTTGCCCGGAGGTAAGTTCTATACACCTGGCAGCTCTCTATAGTATATCCTCACACTGTATATATCGTGTTCTGTGTAATAAATGCCATCTCTCTGTGTAAACCCACCATCGCTTTTTCCCAAAGGTATAAGCCACAAAACAAGCTAAAGGTTTCTTTTGGGACCGCAGAATTTCTGTCACCAGAAGTCATCAACTTTGATAACGTCTCTTTCAAGACAGACATGTGGAGTGTTGGTGTCATCACATACATGATGTAATAGTCTACTAGTCTACTGTATGTGTATAGGAAAAACTGTGGTAGTTTTTTTATAGGGGGCAGTTATGAAGTAGTTATATTCTTGTACTTATGATGGCAGTATTATATTAGTTATATTCTTGTACATAGGGTGCAGTATTATAGTTGTTATATTCTTGTACATAGGAGGCATTATTATATTAGTTATATTCTTGTACATAGGGGGCAGTATTATAGTAGTTATATTCTTGTACATAGGGGGCAGTATTATAGTAGTTATATTCTTGTACATAGGGTGCAGTATTATAGTAGTTATATTCTTGTACATAGGAGGCATTATTATATTAGTTATATTCTTGTACATAGGGTGCAGTATTATAGTAGTTATATTCTTGAACATAGTGGACAGTATTATAGTAGTTATATTCTTGTACATAGGGTGCAGTATTATAGTAGTTATATTCTTGTAAATAGGGAGCAGTTATATTTTTGTATATAGGAGGCAGTTATAGTAGTTATAGTCTTTTATATAGGGGGCAGTATTATAGTAATTATAGTCTTGTAAATAGGGAGCAGTATGATGGTAGTTATATTTTTGTACATAGGAGGCAGTATTATAGCAGTTATATTGTTGTGTATAGCAGACAGAGTTATAGTAGATATATTCTTTTATATAGGGCACTATTATAGTAGTTATAGTCTTGTATATAGGGCAGTATTATAGCAGTTATATTCTTGTACATAGGGAACAGTATTATGGTAGTTATATTCTTGTACATAGTGGGCAGTAGTATAGTAGTCATATTCTTGTACATAGAAGCAATATTCTAGTGGTTATAATCTTTTACATAGGGGGCAGTATTATATTAGTTATATTCTTGTACATAGGCAGCCAGTATTATAATAGTTATATTCTTGTACATAGGGACAGTATTATAGTAGTGATATTCTTGTACATAGGAGCAGTATTATAGTAGTTATATTCTTATATATACATAGGGAGCAGTATTGTAATAGTTATATTCTTGTACATAGGAGCAGTATTATAGCAGTTATATTATTGTACGTAGGAGACAGTATTATAGTAGTTATATTCTTGTACATAGGAGGCATTATTATAGTAGTTATATTTTTGTACGTAGGGACAATATTAAAATACTAATTAGTTATATCCTTGGGCATAAGAGGCAGTCTGATAGTTGTTTTATACTTTACGATGGAGGCATTAATATATTTATATGGTATTTGGTCTAATGTATACTTCTTTGTCATTAATATATTTGTACTACCACAGGGTAAGTGGATTGTCCCCATTTCTGGGTGCTAATGACGCAGAGACAATGAATAATGTGCTGTCGGGAGATGCAGACTTTGACGAAGAACCTTTTGAGTTGGTATCAGAAGAAGCCAAAGACTTTATATCCAATCTACTGGTGAGAGAAAAGAGGTCAGACTCTGATTTTCAGATGGTTACTCTACTAAAGGTCTTTTGTTTTAGGATGACTGAGGTGGACTATAGCCTGAGACTTCAGAAAATGGGTGCAATACCTGGTTCCACAACTTCAGCACCTATGAGGTTGCCATTGCTGTGATTTATCACATGCTATATAGGAAGTGTATGTGTGTTAATATTTAATGCTTTCATTTAGTAAGTGGGAATTCATCAATGATCATGTATTGCCCTGCACACATAGTAATGCTATAGATACAGTTTGGATGACAATATTGGTCACAGCTCCAATCAAAAGGTTCCCAAAATATAGTTTTTTATAACAATACAGTTTGGACCTCCTAATATGTAATCCAGCAATGTCTGGGCATTCAGTCTCTTAAATTCCACTGCCATTTCATGACGACATCTCTGATGAGTGCCGACAGCTACATTATTCAGAAGGCTCTCACTATGTGACTGCAATGGAAGAAAAAATGTCTCATGTACAAACAGAGCTGGATATAATACAGGAGCTACAGCATAAAGAATGGAGTTATCATAGACAGCAGTATTCTAGCAGCTACATTTTTGTACATAGGGGGTAGTATTGTAGTGGTTATATTCTTGTACGTAAGAAGCAGTGTTATAGTAGTTATATTCTTGTACATAGTGGCAGTATTATAGTAGTTATATTCTTGTACATAAAAGCAGTATTATAGTAGTTATATTCTTGTACGTAAGAAGCAGTATTATAGTTGTTATATTCTTGTACATAGGGTGCAGTATTATAGTCGTTATATTCTTGTACATAGGGGGCAGTGTTCTAGTAGTTATATTCTTGTGCATAGAGAGCAGTATTCTAGTAGTAATATTCTTGTACATAGGGGGCTGTATTATATTAGTTATATTCTTGTAGTTATATAGCTATAGTAGTGATATTCTTGTACCTAGTGTTATACCAGTGTTATAGTAGTTATGCAGTGTATTCGGTAAGTCTTCAGACCCTTTCACTTTTTTCACATGTTTATTGTTTGGCCTTGTGCTAAAATAAAAAATAAAAAAATCTAGTTTTTCCCTATTATTCTGTACTCAATACCCCACAATGTCAAAGGGAAAACAGAATGTTGGAAATCTTTCCTAATTTATTGAAAATAAAAAAATATAAAAATCTTCCATTGGCATAAGTATTCAGACTTCTTACTTGGTATGTATTTGAAGTACCATTGAAAATGATTACAGCCTCCAGTCTTCTTGGGTATGATTTCACAAAGTTTGCACACCTGGATTTGGGAACTTTCTGCCATTCTTCTCTGCAGATTCTCTTCAGCTCTGTTACTTTGATGGGGACCTTCAGTGGATATTCACTTTTAGGTCTCTCCGGAGATGTTCAATTGGGTTCAAGTCAGGGCTCTTTCTGGGCCACTTAAGGGCATTCACAGAATTGTTACTAAGTTACTCCAGTGTTGTCTTGGCTGAAAACACCTCCACAGCATGATGCTGCCACCACCATGCCTTACTATAGCGAAGGTATTTGGCAGAGGATAAGCAGTGCCTAGTTTCCTCCAGACAAGATGCTTAGAATTGAGGCTAAAAAAATCAATCTTGGTTTCATCAGACCAGGGAATCTTGTTTCTCACAGCCTGAGAGTCCTTTGGGTGCTCTTTTGCAAACTCCAGGTGGGCTTTCACGTGTCTTTTACTGAGGAAAGTCTTTCTTCTGGCCATTGTACCATAAAGCCCAGATTGGTGGAATGCTGCAGTGATAGTTCACCTTCTGGAAGTTTCTTCCATCTGCACACCTCTCTTAGCAAGGCCCTTCTCCCCTGATTACTTAGTTTGGTGGGGCATCCAGCTCTAGGAAGAGTCCAGATTTTTCCAAACTTCTTCAATTTATGAATTGAGGAGGACGCTGTGCTTTTGGGAATTTTTAGTGCAGCAGAAATCTTTTGTACCCTTCTCCAAATCTGTGCCTCAACACAATCCTGCCTCTGAGCGCTACAGACAGTTTATTCCTCCTCATGGCTTGTTTTTTTGCACTGAAATGCACTGACCTTATATAGATAGGAGTGTGTCTTTCCAAATCATGTTCAATCAACTAAATGTACCACAGGTGACTCTATTCAAGGTGTAGAAACATCTCCAAGATGGTCAAGAGAAATAGGCCGCCAAAGCTTAATTTCAAGTGTCATAGCAAAGGGTCTAAATACTTATATCCATGTGAATATTTCTAAAATTATTAAAAAAAATATGGGGGAAAACTTAGTTGTTTTCTTATTTTAACACAAGGCTGCAACATAACAAACTGTGAAAAAAGTGAAAGGGTCTCAAAACTTTCTGAACACCTTGTATTGTTTAACATAAGAGGCAGTATTATATTAGTTATATTCTTGTAAATAGGGACAGTTTTATTGTCTTTTTTTTACATAGGGCAGTGATGAATTAGTTGTCCTTGCATGTAGAGTTATATATTTGTACGAACAGCACAATAAAGTCCCCCAGCAGCATAAAAAAACACAGTGCAGCACAAAATAATGTCCCAGCAGCACAAAATACCTCCTCAGAAGCTGTCCACCATGTGCTGTCCTCCTCCAATTGCCTCAGAAAGGCAATACAGTTGAATTCAGGAACCAGGGGGGCAACTACTTGACGCCCCCAGTGTTAATTAACTCTAGTGGCCATGAGGAGAGCTCAGGCACTGCATTGACACACCTGTAGAATGTATGGCCAATCCACCCCTTGGCAGTATTATAATAGTTATATTCTTTGCCAATTTTCTGTTTATTCAAGGCAAGGAGAAGATCAGAATACAGCTACAATACAACATGTCGACAATTTGACAAGTCATAAAAGTTTTACACAAAAAAGATTTTATACATATAAATATCACAACAACAGTCCCAGAACCACTGTCACATCATATAACACTGAACACTAACACTATATGTTGAGATATAGGAGTGCAGGGCCCCACCACCTCACAGGCGGTGGGTCGGTAGGTAAGATCCAGCTTTTCCACCAATAAGGGACCACATGTAACATATAAGACAAGACACAACACACGAAGACAAGACACAATAGGTGAGGGGGATGAAGAAATGCAAAACAGAGGGGGGGGGGGGGCGGTAGTGTGTAGTCAGAGGTCCTTAGAGATCAGGCGAATCCACGGTATTTCTTCCAAAGTTGCCAGGTTGCCAGAAATTTCTGGCGAGTGTTCGTTTCCCAGGCAGCTAGTTCTTCGAGTCTTAACAGTTGGTCTGATTTGTCCACCCATTCCTTTATGGAAGGTGGTGTGTCAAGCTTCCATTTCAGCGGGACAAGAAGTCTGGCTGCTGTCAATAGCATCGTGGGTAGGCTCGCCCTAGTGGGAGTGTAGGTTATATTGGGGCACCAGAGTAGCACCATTTTGGAATCCAGCACTAGTGGGGTTTTGAGGGTGCATATTTGGTTGATGAGTGATTCAACCTGTGACCAGAATGTACTTATTTTCCTGCAGTTCCACCCAATGTGGGAATAATAGTTATATTCTTGTACATAGGGGCAGTATTATAGCAGTTATATTTTTGTACATATGAAGGCAGTATTACAGTAGTTATATTCTTGTACGTAGGGGAAGAATATTAGTAATTATATTCTTGTACATAAGAGAGAGTATTATAGTAGTTATATTCTTGTACATATGGCACAGTATTATAGAAGTTATATTCTCGTTCATATGAAGACAGTATTACAGAATATTATATATTATAATATTATAATATTATATTTTTGTACATAGGAGGCAGTATTATAGTAGTTATATTCTTGTACATAGGAGCAGTATTATAGCAGTTATATTCTTGTACATAGGAGGCAGTATTATAGTAGTTATATTCTTGTACATAGGAGGCAGTATTATAGTAGTTATATTCTTGTACATAGAAGGCAGTATTATAGTAGTTATATTCTTGTATATAGGAGGCAGTATTATAGTAGTTATATTCTTGTACATAGGAGGCAGTATTATAGCAGTTATATTTGTGTACATATGGAGGCAGTATTACAGTAGTTATATTCTTTTATGTAGCGGAAGAATTATAGTAGTTATATGCTTGTACATAGGAGGCAGTTTATAGTACTTATATTCTTGTACTTAGGGGAATAATTAGAGTAGTTATATGCTTTTATGCAGTGGCAGTACTATAGTAGTTGAATGCTTGCACAGGTTACAAGTTACGTTCTTGTCTACAGGGGGTCAGTATTATGGTAGCCATTTTCTTTATAGTGGTTATATTCTTTCTGACAGGGGACAGTATTCATATTTTCTTTTTATTAATTAACTTTGGGTAATCTGCATTTTCTTCTCAGTGGGCGTATGAGTGCAGGTCAGTGTCTCAAGCACCCGTGGCTGAATGACCTTGCCAGGAAGGCGAAACTCTGCAACCGTCTCCTGAAGTCTCAGATGGAGCTTAGGAAATATATGATGAGAAGACGCTGGAAGGTTTGTGTTTACAATCGTCTTAAATAGGTTAAAAGATGGCCGCACAATACATCTCAAACTAACAGAAAAACAAAAAAGGGGCTTATTCTAGAAATAGGAATGAAGGAAGCTCTTTGCGCACATTTTTGATCAAAAGTATGTCGGGCCCAAGTGCCACTTCACGGCGACTTCCGCACATGGGTCCCTAACACTACAGATACTGCCTCTTATGGACTTACCAGTCTCCTTATTTTCAGGGCACTGTAGGAACCAGCTAAATTGCTTTTGTGCTGAGAAGTCCCAGGAACTTGGGCGGGTCTCAGTCCAAAAGAGGCGCCACCCTCAATATATACTATAAGACAGAGTTCAGACTAAGCACCTATATTTCTACACTCAGAAGTGCATGACCATAAGTCGCCGTGAAGTGGCACTTGGGCCCGACATACTTTTGATCAAAAATGTGCGCAAAGAGCTTCCTTCCTTTTGGACTGAGACCCGCCCAAGTTCCTGGGACTTCTCAGCACAAAAGCAATTTAGCTGGTTCCTACAGTGCCCAGAAAATAAGGAGACTGGTAAGTCCATAAGAGGCAGTATCTGTAGTGTTAGGGACCCATGTGCGGAAGTCGCCGTGAAGTGGCACTTGGGCCCGACATACTTTTGATCAAAAATGTGCGCAAAGAGCTTCCTTCATTCCTATTTCTGGAATGAGCCCCTTTTTTGTTTTTCTGTTAGCTTGAGATGTATTGTGTGGCCATCTTTTAACCTACTTTATTTGCCTTATGGTCATGCACTTCTGAGTGTAGAAATATAGGTGCTTAGTCTGAACTCTGTCTTATAGTATATATTGAGGGTGGCGCCTCTTTTGGACTGAGACCCGCCCAAGTTCCTGGGACTTCTCAGCACAAAAGCAATTTAGCTGGTTCCTACAGTGCCCTGAAAATAAGGAGACTGGTAAGTCCATAAGAGGCAGTATCTGTAGTGTTAGGGACCCATGTGCGGAAGTCGCCGTGAAGTGGCACTTGGGCCCGACATACTTTTGATCAAAAATGTGCGCAAAGAGCTTCCTTCATTCCTATTTCTGGAATGAGCCCCTTTTTTGTTTTTCTGTTAGTTTGAGATGTATTGTGCGGCCATCTTTTAACCTACTTTATTTGCCTTATGGTCATGCACTTCTGAGTGTAGAAATATAGGTGCTTAGTCTGAACTCTGTCTTATAGTATATATTGAGGGTGGCGCCTCTTTTGGACTGAGACCCGCCCAAGTTCCTGGGACTTCTCAGCACAAAAGCAATTTAGCTGGTTCCTGCAGTGCCCCGAAAATAAGGAGACTGGTAAGTCCATAAGAGGCAGTATCTGTAGTGTTAGGGACCCATGTGCGGAAGTCGCCGTGAAGTGGCACTTGGGCCCGACATACTTTTGATCAAAAATGTGCGCAAAGAGCTTCCTTCATTCCTATTTCTGGAATGAGCCCCTTTTTTGTTTTTCTGTTAGTTTGAGATGTATTGTGCGGCCATCTTTTAACCTACTTTATTTGCCTTATGGTCATGCACTTCTGAGTGTAGAAATATAGGTGCTTAGTCTGAACTCTGTCTTATAGTACAATCGTCTTAAGTTAGCATTAGTTAGCTAGCATTTTGTGTTTGTCAAGTCAATTGAGACATTTTCTTGGCACAAATCCTCAGAGTCACCAGACTCTTGGGTTGAGTTTCAATGACTTCTATCTTTATAATACTATCAATGAATATTATATTACTCAGCTTTCAATGGGACAAGTCATTCTCTCATTCACAATTTGCAGTCAAGATCGGTCATCAGCCAACTAGCTCTCGACAATGGTCCATAAACAGCATAATCCACAGTTACCAAAATAAATATTTTTCTATGTCAAGGCAGTACGCAAAAGCTGGGTAAGCTAGGTAGTAATGTATATGTCTGCCATTACAACCCCCACAAACCTTTTTACACAGAGTTCCCAGACTCTGCATAGGTAAATCTGCCAGGTTATAGAGTAATATATCCCAAATCAATCACTCACCAGTTAAGCAGATGTGTAATTTTGAGGATCTATTAACGGTTTTTGGAAAGCTGGGAGATAATGAATAAGCCGGCTATTACGTCTTTTCATTCAGATGGAATATTTGCCTAGTTATGAAGTAGTACATAACTGAGCACACTTGCTATTTCCAGGATCCATTCAGGGGCTAAGGAAAGCAGGATTTACATGACAGATTGATTTACAGCTTCCTTTTTTTTCCTTTTCCTTTTTTTTATCTCAACAGAAGAATATGTTTGCCGTGGCGGCAGCAAACAGATTTCTGAAGTCTGGAAGCTCAGGATGTCTGACCTCTTTGGTCGAATGAGGATGCGATGGGGAACACGAGGAAGCCAAGCCATACTTCTATAGCCATAACTACTTGCCTCTTCAATTTCCAGCATATGGACTTGCTTTAATGAATATTTTAGGTGACACATGGACAAGGGGGATAGATGGTCTATAGCCCCTGGGTCACGATTAAGGTTTTGCTTGTACTGTAGCTCCTTGGTCTTGGTGCAAAACCCACACTACCTACCCACCAGTTAAATCATACACTGCCATATGCTATTTCATCATGTAGTATAGGAGCTTGATCTATGCATTATACATGTAAAGTATTCATTTGTATTGGGAGTTTCAGATGTAGCAGAACTGAACTTGTCACTACTATGAATGAATGAAATGACATACTCATCCCTGCTACACCTGTAGATCCTTCTAGTGTTGTACATTTAGAATGGTGAGTCACAGAGGTTCTGCACTGTCCACTGATAGAGCTGCTGCTTGCTCATGTTTCAGGGGGCCTGTGGACCCACTAAGTGTGATTTCATCCACTACACCACTGTTATTACATCACCTATAAAATTGCCCAACACCTGTGCATCTCACACACCCTGAAGCCCTGTAGGAGGACAGCATGATGCTTGAGACAGTTCTCTCCTCCCTAAGGCCCCATTCACATGTCCGCAATTCTGTTTCACATTTTGTGGAACGGAATTGCGGACCTATTCATTACTATGGGGACACTCTATGTCCCGCCCAGGTCCGCAATTGTGGATCCGCACTTCCGGGTCCGCAATTGTGGACCCGCACTCTCGGGTCCGCAATCGCGTTCCCTAAAAAATAGAACATGTCCTATTCTTATCCGCAATTGCGGACAAGAAAAGGCATTTTCTATATAGTGCCGGCGATGTGCAGTCCGCAAATTGCGGAACGCACATCGCCAATGTCCGTGTTTTGCGGACCCGTGGATCCGCAAAACACTTGCGGATGTGTGAATGGGGCCTAAATGTCGATGCAGACATACATATCGACAGGGAGGGCTATTCCAATGAGGAAAGAGAATAAGGGTAGCCTAAGCTGGGCCCCACCTCTATACAGGTCTCTTTGGCATATAAGACCCCTACATCTGTGTGGCAAGAGCCCTCACCTAGAGCCGTCTCTGCATGACCTTACTCCTACAGAAGCATACTGACAAAAAGCTGTCATTATGACTGTAGCAATAAGGTCATACAGAGACACACAGCATTATAAATCAGAATAAGGCCTCATGCACACGACCGTATGTATTCTGCGGTCCGCAAAAACAGATCAGCAAAAAATACAGATAACGTCAGTGTGCATTCTGTATTTTGCGGAACGGAAAAGCTGGCCCCTAATAGAACAGTACCATCCTTTTCCGTAATGCGGACAATAATAGGACATGTTCTATTTTTTTGCGGAACGGAAATACGGACATACGGAAACGGAATGCACAAGGAGTACCTTCCATTTTTTTTGTGGACCCATTGAAATGAATGGTTCTGCATACGGTCCGCAAAAAAAAAGGAACGGACACGAAAAGAAAATACGTTTGTGTGCATGAGGCCTAATGCCGTCAGCCCCGGCAAGACGAGCAGTGTCCAGAATGGAGAATCACGCTCACATACAGAGTGTGATTTCTGCACTGCACCCGCTTGTGTAACAGCCCTTAAAGGGGTTGACTTATCTTGGACAATGATGACATATCACTAGGAGATGCATAAAGTGTACTAAAAAAAAATGAAATGTTACCCGTCGGTTAAATCCCTGACTTGTCAGTGATCACCATCGGTCTTAAAGGGTCATTTTAATCTCAGACACTGATGGCATATCAAAAGGATATGCCATGAATCTCAGATAGGTGTGGGTCCCACACCTATCTCCAGAACTGGGCCCCTGAAGTAAACAGAGAGCAGTCGCGTCTGTGCGACCACCCTCTGTTCACCACTATAGGAGAGCTAAATATATTCGAGAGCTGGTTTGGCTATTTCTAGCAGTCTCATAGAGGTAAATGTAGCGGTGGTGGGACCCACACTTATCTGACATTGATGGTATATCGTAGCGATATTCCATCCATTTCCAAGATTGGCCAACCCTTAATCTACACTCAGCTTCCTCTTCACCCCAATATATCATGTAAATAATCTCATCCTATGTAGTTGCAAAAGTAAACACACCCCAACGCTTAAAGAGGACTTGTCACCACTCCTGTCATGTTTTTTTTTTTAGCAAAGACTTCTGGAGAATCATTTCTTAGAACTCTGCACTATGTCTCTCCTCTGTTATTCCTCCTTGAAATTTTTGAATAAATTAACAACTAGGTGTTACCTGTTTGGGGTGTGTCCCTGCACACTCTGACGCTGTCCAATCACTGATGACAGTGCCATACCATACCATTTATGGGACACACCCTTTTCACAAAAGGAACAGTAAAAAACAGTTGTCAATTTATTTTCAAATATTTAAACACAAAGTTATAATAAAAGATGCTCCAGAACAGCTATTTTATATGGATTACAAGTACTTGGGTCAGTAATGGTGACATGTCCTCTTTAACGAGTGCTCATTGAGGCATTGTGCCCACCAACATTGCCATGTGAACGTTCAGACTCAAGCACTTATGCACTGCGCTATGTCCTTTTAATGCTAAATGGTTTACTGCAAATTTGCACATTGTTAGTAAAACCCAATTAATTAAGCTAAATAGGCCAATCAAGACATTTGCTGTTTTTGTTTTGTTTTTTGGGAAACGGCACTGAAGTAATCTGATTGCCTGCTGCAGAATAATTTGGTTGAAGGGACACTCTGAAAAAGCTGATAAAGTGCTCTATGCCTAACACAAGGTCTAAGGAAGTGGGGCGTGAGATAGGGATTGTCTGTGAATCTCTCGGTCATGCTCCATACCTAAACGGAGTACTAGTTTTACCAAGAATGTCCTTTTTAAATGGGTTGTCTCATCATGGACAATGGGGGAATATCGCTGGGATATGCCCTCATTGTCTTATAGGGACCCGCACCTTTATCGAGAACGGAGCCTCGCAAGTAAAGGAGGGCGCACTGCGTATGCGCAGCTGCCCTCCATTCACTTTCTACGGGGCCGGCGAAAATAGCTGAGCGCTGGCTCGGGTTTTTCCGTCGGCACCATAGAAATGAATGGGAGCAGGGGCCGCAAATGCGCGGTACGCCCCCATTCACTTCTATGGGGAGCTGGCTTGGTGGTGGCCGGACTGGAGTCCTCCAGCCACCACCTTGCGGGGCTCCGTTCTCTATATAAGTGCGGGGCCCAGCAATGGGGGAATGGGGGCATATCCTAGCGATATGCCCCCATTGTTTATGATGAGACAACCTTTATAAGGGTATATGTCACCAGAGACCTCCCTATCCAACTGTTTGCATAGACACACAGTTGCGGTTCACCTGATTTAAACGCAGTTTTTCTTTTGTTGATCTGAGGCTCTGTTTATGAGTTATGATACATTTTCCTAATATGCAAATTACGCCTTTGATGCAATGAGGGCGTCACCATTGCTCTTGTTGCACCCAAGCTCCGCTCCTTTCTGTGGCCCACCCCTCCCTGGCCAATTTGTCACTGCCTGGCCCTGTCCATCAAAGCAGCAAGGAAGGGGCTGGCCACAGAAAAGATTGGAGGTTGGGTGCAACAAGAGCAATGGTGAGGCTCTTGTTGCACCAAAAGCCAGGAATGGAGCTTCAGATCAACAACAGAAAAGCAGTAGTTTAATCAGGGGAACGACAGCTATGTGTGTATGAAAATAGCTGCATAGGGAGGTCGCTGCTGACATATTGCCTTTAAGATCCACTGTGGTAATGGTCCGCAGCTGTTGGACATACAACTCCCTTCATTTGTCAGAGCATGCTAGGAGTTGTAATTGAGTGACAGGTGAAGGACCGCTGCTTCACAGTATCTTACAAGCTTTTCTTACATGTAAATATGGAGCACGTGTTGCAAGAGTTGCCAAGTAGATGATGTATCAAAACTTAGTTGCCAAATAACTGTGAAGGAAGCTGAAAATATGACCTGTAATAAATGAGATCTGTATCTTTGTATCCTGATATCATAATGGGGCTGAAAAGGGTGGGAAAATAGGAATGTCATGATGATCATCACACTTTATCAGACACTTTATTTACAACACATATCTTCACAGGTTCTTACAGTCACAGTGGCGCTGCTGTTATTATAACTGGAGCTATTGCTTTTATTGGAAGTTATTGGGCATGATGGGGTTAAAAAACAAACTAACCATGTTAAAGGTGCACTTCCCCGTAAGGACAGGTTCACATAACGTTTTGGTTTCCGTTCTTCTGGGAAAAAAAAAAGGGACGGATCCTTTATTTTGAACAGTTGCTCATTTTGCATCCATTTTTGTCAGTTCCATCAGAGATCGGTTATCTTAGACGGGATGCTGAAAATAATAAAGGATTCATTTTTATTTCTGTTTTTGTGATGGATCAGGAAAACGGAAAAGGAAACGGTGATGTGAATTTGGCCTTAACGATGTATTAACATAAAAGAAGTAGGGACACTAAAGATGGGGGGGGGTCAATTTTTTGTTATGACTTTGCCAGGAAGTCACTTATTCACCCACAAAAGCGGATTGTCGATTATAATGGACATGTGGTTAGGCAAGTGAAATAGCAGTTAATGACATAATCCTGCGGCCATTGATGTCCAGACCTCAGGGTAGGTCATTAGTACCTGATCGGTGGTTGCCTCACTCCTGGCACCCCATTGATCAGCGATATGAAGAGGCTGCGGCGCTCTGTGAGCACTTAGGCCTCTTTCTAGGCCATATGATGTCACTCTCATCAGTCACAATGCCTTGGCGAACCTCAGTCCCATTCAAGTGAAGGGGACTAAGCTGCAATTCCATGCACAGCCACTAGACAATGTACGGCGCTGCACTTGGTAAGCTGCAAGGAGGACGCAGTGCTCACCGGAGGTCCAGTGACTGCTGCAGCTTCCTCAAACAGCTGATCAGCGGGGGCGCAGTGTGTAGGACCCTTACCAATCTCATACTGATGGCCAATCCTGAGGAACCCCTTCAATAAATGCAGTTGATCATATGTGTTGTGGTTTTTGGCCAATTTGCAGCTGTATCAGTGCGTGCCATGTGGCCCTACTCTGGGGAGTAGATGGGTGAGAGATATCTATAAAGGTCATATACCATGAATACATGCAAGACCTTAAAAATTATGAAGCATTTTAATGTCATTTGTTTATCACTATCTTATAGATCTCTGTGTACTGCCAGTGAAAGGAAACATTCTTGCTTAAGGCCAAAAGCCCGTCCTGTATGTCCGGCTCACACAGCTGCAGTAGCTTGAGAAATTCAATAGCTAATTAAAATCGTCCAAAAATCCTGAATTGCCCAACAGTCCAAAATGTTCCCTGAGCAGAGGCGTATGTCCAAGCATTGCATGGGAAGGGGGAGATTGTCTGCAGGGCCGGCGCTTCCATAGAGGCAAGGGGGGCAATTGCCCCCGAGTCCTTAGGGGCCCCCGGCGCCGGCCTCCTGCAAACTAACTCTACTTACTATTTTGTTGCGGTCGGCGGGCGGCCGCCAGCTGACTAACCGTACAGCCTGAAAGAGAGAGGAGGGGGCGACAGAAGGAAAGATGTGCTGCTGCCGCTGGCCCATGGAGGGGAGAAATGTGCCAAGGCGGGATGGTGGGGGGAGAGATGTGCTGTTTACAATATGGGACGTTAAAGTCAGCAAGTGTCATATGGGGGGGCCCCTTATTGTTTTTCGCCCCAGGGCCCCATTTCACCTTGAACCGGCCCTGATTGTCTGGTCTCCTAAATTACATATTAATACTTTCTTCCCTCTCCTTCCCCCCCAAACGATTCACAGTCCTTTAGTTGTCTTCTTCAATGACATGTTTAAAAAAAAATTCAGCCCGAAGGAAAGCTGGGTAACAGATGTGACTAATGTTACAGACCACATAACTTTCCTAGGGTACCATCCCTCCTTTCTTCTCCATCAACTCTGCATGCAGTGATTTGGGTGGTAACTCCTGTGGAATGGTGGCCATACTGTCCTCCAGCTTTCCCAGAGTAAGGGCTCATGCACACGGCCATTTCTGCAGTATGAAAATTGTGGATCCGCAAAACACGGATACCGGCCGTGTGTGTTGCGCATTTTGCAAAACGGAACCTCCTCTATAGATCTGTCCTATAGATCCTTGTCTGTATACAAGAATAGGACGTATTCTATTTTTTTTGCAGGGCCGCGAAGCAGACATATGGATGCGGACAGAACATGGGTGTGCTGTCCGCATCTTTTGCGGCCACATGCAAGTGAATGGGTCCGCATCCGACACGCAAAAAATACGGATCGGATGCGGACCAAAAATACACTCGTGTGCATGAGCCCTAAGATAAAAGTAAGAAATGGGAAGGTTCGGATTAAAATGCAGATTTAATCAGGAGATTTTATCCTAAGAAGGATCGGGGGTGGAAGAAACTATATGGCCGGGGCGCTCTTCCTCAGTTTTGTCTTTGCATTTACAAGCAGTTCTCTGGCAAACACCGGCTCCACCTATGAATATAGAAGTGACCAACATGTCAGGTATGGGTGCACAAACAAATGACATGACACGTCTAACCCCTGTGTACCCCAGCCTGTATACTCACATTAGCGGTTATTAACTTTCTGGAACTCAGTGCCGACTCTGGATATTCCTCTCCAAAGCAGAGCTGGATCTGATATTGAGGTTCAGGTCCTTTGTTCATGACGTACATTTCAAGCTCTTTGAGACAAAGGTAAAAGACAGGGAGACATGGAAGACATATAGGAGTCTTAATGCAAAAGTCTAAATGTAGGAGCTATTTCCACTGAGGAGGGGAAGCGACCAGCCACATCTATGCATCCTCCCTCCTTCATGGACATATAGCAGCTGCAAATTTTTCTTGTCCCTGACTCACTCCATTTTCTAGGCAAAAAGGTCCTGCTGGGCTTATGTTTACACAAAACAACCAATTTGATAGGCAGAGCTGAAGTGTAAAGCATAGGGACAGACAAAGCATTTGCATGAGCCTCTAATAAAAAATTAAATGGATTTAAATTGTACCTGAGTTAAAAAAAAACTTTTGTATAAAGGTTGTGCTTCTTTGTACAATCATAACTGTGAATGTACTGGTGGTTCTTTTGGCTTCCCTAAAGTCTTTTTCAGCCATATTATTCCGTGTTTCTTCAACCACATGGCTAGATGCATTTCTCTCAGAAGCAGCGGATGTCTCCCTTATGTTGAATCGGCCAATATTGTATGCAGGGAGTCGACTTCACTTCCCTTACTTCCCACTATGTTTGTTTTCTTCTAGGGAGCTCAGAAAGCTCACAAAGAGGGATATATCAGACTTAGGCCTCATGCACACGACCGTTGTTTGGTTCCGCACCCGAGCCACATTTTTAGCGGCTCAGATGCGGACCCATTCACTTCAATGGGGCCACAAAAGATGCGGACAACACTCCATGTGCTGTCCGCTTCCGTTCATCGGTTCTGTGGCCCCGCAAAAAAAAAAAAATAGAACATGTCCTATTCTTGTCCATTTTGCAGACAAGAATAGGCATTTCTATTATGGGCGCCCATTCTGTTCCACAAATTGTGGAACGCACACGGGCGGCATCCGTGTTTTGCGGACCCGCAATTTGCGGACCACAGAACGCGGCACGGTCGTGTGTATGAGGCCTTACAGACACATAAGAGTTTCTCTGCTCTTTAGAAGCAGTGTACAAGCAATGCTTCTA
Source organism: Bufotes viridis (assembly GCA_033119425.1). NCBI lineage: Eukaryota > Metazoa > Chordata > Amphibia > Anura > Bufonidae > Bufotes > Bufotes viridis. Next base: position 92,283,468 of record CM065594.1, on the reverse strand, counting down.
TCAGGTTCAGGAGCTCAGCTAGCTCTGACACGCTCCCATTTCATGTGAGCCGCCTTCTGAGGCTCTGTTACTAGGTACGGATCTTGCCTGACAACAGGCAGTGGACTGCAAGTTAGGTGGAAGTGAGACCCCTAGTGGCTAATTACTTTTTAAATGAAGAAAATTAGAAATTTGCTAGTTACATTATTCTCTATTAAATGATATTAAATTGTGTGAGTGTACAATTACGCTTTAGTTAAAGGGAACCTGTCACATTGAACATGCAATCATATGTGTGGGTAGCATGTTTGTAGAGCAGTAGGAGCTGGGAACATTGATATATAATTTTGTGGTGAATTGCCAGCATTCCATTCAAGGTGCAAATTCAGACCAGCAGAAGAAGGATTGTTTATTTCAAAATCTATATATATATATATATATATATATATATATATATATAGTAAGGATCGCTCTCTATGCTTGGGGCGGCGATGACAAACTCATCAGACAGGGGGTTTTCAAGCTCAGACGATGCTTTATTTGTCACACAGCACATCAAACTTCAAAAGTTTGCCATCACTTGGCATGATGAACACAGTTCCAGTGTCACACCACAAAAATAAACAAACCTTTCCCATCTAGGCTCTCACTAGCGGTACTTTCACACATGCATTTTTGTTTTCCGGCATAGAGTTCCCTCATCGGGGCTCTATGTCGGAAAGAAACGCTTCTGTTACAGATAATACAACCGCATACATCTGTTTGAACGGATCCGCTTATATTAACTTTAACTATTTTTTGACATTGCCAAAACGGATCAGTTTAGAAAAACCATTGAAAGTCAATGGAGGACGGATCTGTTTTCTATTGTGGCAGATTGTGCCACAGGACGGCAAGAATACCGCAGCATGCTGCGGTATTTTCTCCGTCCAAAAAACGTTCAGTGACTGAACTGAAGACATCCTGATGCATACTGAATGGATTTCTCTCCATTCAGAATGCATTGGGATAATCCTAATCAGTATTTTTCCGGCATAGAGCCCTGACGACGGAACTCTATGCCGGATCTTCCAAACGCAAGTGTGAAAGCACCCTAATTCAAAGAACTTGCCTATCTCACCTATAGGTGATCCGGCTTCGCACAGCCATAAGGTCCAGCAACCTCCTGGCTGTGACCAACTCGTTACATTGGGGTTCAGTCCACTAGCCCTCTTGACTGTGACCATGCTATATACCGGAGGGGGGGGGGGGGGGGTACGGTCCAACAGTCCTCCCGACTCTGACCACGTAACGCCCCTCTTCTCCAGGCGTCACCGGGCCCCCCAATCTCAAGCTTTATTCAGCCTTGTGGCCCCTCAGCCCTCCTGGCAGGGACCACATGGAGCCTCTGCAGGCTTCCTTCTCAATTCCTCATTCCTGTCCACACAAACACTGAGGATTGACTTATCCCTCTGTGATTATTGCAGCTTGCCTCTCTTCATGCCAGGGGAATACCTGTAGTGGACTAGGGGTGTGGGCTGAGAGACTCCCACTACCAAAGAAGCAAAAACACACGATTTCTGGATTTCTCCTACCAAAACCAACTAAACTGGAAACAGGGTGAGCTATACACCCCCTCCACACCTCTACCGTACACTTCACCAGAATAAAAATAAATATATAGTTTTGTGGGAAAAGATTCAGTGTAACTTTGTATTTCATTGTTTTAAATCTCTATTCATTGTGGACTTAGGACTCCAGCGGTCCTACGGAGGGATGGACTTTTACATGCACAGGCATACACAGAAGGCTGTCACTCACTGAATAAGACCTCCCATTGGACCCAGAGATTTACATCATTAAAATAGAAAATTAAACTGAATCATTTCCCACAAAACTATATTCTAATCTGTTTGACTCTATCTGCTTCATGACATACTCCATTTAGATCGGACTGCATTTTCAATGTGATAGGTTCCCTTTAAGACTATCAACAAGGACTGGTCACTGATAATAGATGAAACAAAGCTGCAAAACAGATGAAGCTGAAGATAATGCTTCTGTAAAGCCCCTTGTCTATACTCTGCATATCGTATAGTGCACCACAAGGAGGCAATGCTGCTGTAAAATCTCTTATATATACTCTGCATATAATACAGCGCACAAGAAGGCAATGCTGCTGTAAAGTGCCTTGTATATACTCTGCATATAATACAACGCACGAGGAGGCAATGCTGCTGTAAAGTGCCTTGTATATACTCTGCATATCATATAGTGCACCACAAGAAGGCAATGCTGCTGTAAAGTGCCTTGTATATACTCTGCATGTCGTATAGTGCACCACAAGGAGGCAATGCTGCTGTAACATCCCTTGTATATACTCTGCATATCGTATGGTGCACCACAAGGAAGGAAGGCTGCTGTAAAGTCCTTGTATATACTCTGCATATCATACAGCGCACAAGGGGGCAATGCTGCTGTAAAGTCCTTGTATATACTCTGCATATCATACAGCGCACAAGGGGGCAATGCTGCTGTAAAGTGCCTTGTATATACTCTGCATATCGTATGGTGCACCACAAGGAAGGAATGCTGCTGTAAAGTCCTTGTATATACTCTGCATATCATACAGCGCACAAGGGGGCAATGCTGCTGTAAAGTGCCTTGTATATACTCTGCATGTCGTATAGTGCACCACAAGGAGGCAATGCTGCTTTAAAGTCCCTTGTATATACTCTGCATATCGTAAAGTGCCCCACAAGAAGGCAATGCTGCTGTAACATCCCTTGTATATACTCTGCATATCGTATAGTGCACCACAAGGAGGCAATGCTGCTGTAACATCCCTTGTATATACTCTGCATATCGTATAGTGCACCACAAGGAGGCAATGTTACTGTAACATCCCTTGTATATACTCTGCATATCATATAGTGCACCACAGGGAGGCAATGCTGCTGTAAAGTGCCTTGTATATACTCTGCATATCCTATAATGCACCACATGGAGGCAATGCTGCTGTAACATCCCTTGTATATACTCTGCATATCGTATAGTGCACCACAAGGAGGCAATGCTGCTGTAACATCCCTTGTATATACTCTGCATATCGTATAGTGCACCACAAGGAGGCAATGCTGCTGTAACATCCCTTGTATATACTCTGCATATCGTATAGTGCACCACAAGGAGGCAATGTTACTGTAACATCCCTTGTATATACTCTGCATATCATATAGTGCACCACAGGGAGGCAATGCTGCTGTAAAGTGCCTTGTATATACTCTGCATATCCTATAATGCACCACATGGAGGCAATGCTGCTGTAACATCCCTTGTATATACTCTGCATATCGTATAGTGCACCACAAGGAGGCAATGCTGCTGTAACATCCCTTGTATATACTCTGCATATCATACAGTGCACCACAAGGAGGCAATGCTGCTGTAACATCCCTTGTATATACTCTGCATATCGTATAGTGCACCACAGGGAGGCAATGCTGCTGTAAAGTGCCTTGTATATACTCTGCATATCCTATAATGCACCACATGGAGGCAATGCTGCTGTAACATCCCTTGTATATACTCTGCATATCGTATAGTGCACCACAAGGAAGCAATGCTGCTGTAAAGTCCCTTGCATTTTAAATGTGATAGGTTCCCTTTAAGACTATCAACAAGGACTGGTCACTGATAATAGATGAAACAAAGCTGCAAAACAGATGAAGCTGAAGATGATGCTTCTGTAAAGCCCCTTGTATATACTCTGCATATCGTATAGTGCACCACAAGGAGGCAATGCTGCTGTAAAGTCTTTTGTATATACTCTGCATATAATACAGCGCACAAGGAGGCAATGCTGCTGTAAAGTGCCTTGTATATACTCTGCATATCGTATAGTGCACCACAAGGAGGCAATTCTGCTGTAACATCCCTTGTATATACTCTGCATATCGTATAGTGCACCACAAGGTGGCAATGCTGCTGTAACATCCCTTGTATATACTCTGCATATCGTATAGTGCACCACAAGGAAGGAATGCTGCTGTAACATCCCTTGTATATACTCTGCATATCATACAGCGCACAAGGAGGCAATGCTGCTGTAAAGTCCTTGTATATACTCTGCATATCATACAGCGCACAAGGGGCAATGCTGCTGTAAAGTGCCTTGTATATACTCTGCATATCGTATAGTGCACCACAAGGAGGCAATGCTGCTGTAACATCCCTTGTATATACTCTGCATATCGTATAGTGCACCACAAGGAGGCAATGCTGCTGTAACATCCCTTGTATATACTCTGCATATCGCACAGTGCACCACAAGGAGGCAATGCTGCTGTAACATCCCTTGTATATACTCTGCATATCATACAGCGCACAAGGAGGCAATGCTGCTGTAAAGTCCTTGTATATACTCTGCATATTATACAGCGCACGAGGAGGCAATGCTGCTGTAAAGTGCCTTGTATATACTCTGCATGTCGTATAGTGCACCACAAGGAGGCAATGCTGCTGTAAAGTCCCTTGTATATACTCTGAATATCATATAGTGCACCACAAGAAGGCAATGCTGCTGTAAAGTGCCTTTTATATACTCTGCATATCGTATAGTGCACCACAAGGATGCAATGCTGCTGTAACATCCCTTGTATATACTCTGCATATCATATAGTGCACCACAAGGATGCAATGCTGCTGTAACATCCCTTGTATATACTCTGCATATCGTATAGTGCACCACAAGGAAGCAATGCTGCTGTAAAGTCCCTTGCATTTTAAATGTGATAGGTTCCCTTTAAGACTATCAACAAGGACTGGTCACTGATAATAGATGAAACAAAGCTGCAAAACAGATGAAGCTGAAGATGATGCTTCTGTAAAGCCCCTTGTATATACTCTGCATATTGTATATAGTGCACCACAAGGAGGCAATGCTGCTGTAAAGTCTCTTGTATATACTCTGCATATAATACAACGCACAAGGAGGCAATGCTGCTGTAAAGTGCCTTGTATATACTCTGCATATCGTATAGTGCACCACAAGGAGGCAATGCTGCTGTAACATCCCTTGTATATACTCTGCATATCGTATAGTGCACCACAAGGAGGCAATGTTACTGTAACATCCCTTGTATATACTCTGCATATTGTATAGTGCACCACAAGGAGGCAATTCTGCTAAAACATCCCTTGTATATACTCTGCATATCGTATAGTGCACCACAAGGAGGCAATGCTGCTGTAACATCCCTTGTATATACTCTGCATATCATATAGTGCACCAACAGGAAGCAATGCTGCTGTAAAGTCCTTGTATATACTCTGCATATCATACAGCGCACAAGGAGGCAATGCTGCTGTAAAGTGCCTTGTATATACTCTGCATGTCGTATAGTGCACCACAAGGAGGCAATGCTGCTTTAAAGTCCCTTGTATATACTCTGCAAATCGTATAGTGCACCACATGGAGGCAATGCTGCTGTAACATCCCTTGTATATACTCTGCATATCGTATAGTGCACCACAGGGAGGCAATGCTGCTGTAAAGTGCCTTGTATATACTCTGCATATCCTATAATGCACCACATGGAGGCAATGCTGCTGTAACATCCCTTGTATATACTCTGCATATCGTATAGTGCACCACAAGGAAGCAATGCTGCTGTAAAGTCCCTTGCATTTTAAATGTGATAGGTTCCCTTTAAGACTATCAACAAGGACTGGTCACTGATAATAGATGAAACAAAGCTGCAAAACAGATGAAGCTGAAGATGATGCTTCTGTAAAGCCCCTTGTATATACTCTGCATATCGTATAGTGCACCACAAGGAGGCAATGCTGCTGTAAAGTCTTTTGTATATACTCTGCATATAATACAGCGCACAAGGAGGCAATGCTGCTGTAAAGTGCCTTGTATATACTCTGCATATCGTATAGTGCACCACAAGGAGGCAATTCTGCTGTAACATCCCTTGTATATACTCTGCATATCGTATAGTGCACCACAAGGTGGCAATGCTGCTGTAACATCCCTTGTATATACTCTGCATATCGTATAGTGCACCACAAGGAAGGAATGCTGCTGTAACATCCCTTGTATATACTCTGCATATCATACAGCGCACAAGGAGGCAATGCTGCTGTAAAGTCCTTGTATATACTCTGCATATCATACAGCGCACAAGGGGCAATGCTGCTGTAAAGTGCCTTGTATATACTCTGCATATCGTATAGTGCACCACAAGGAGGCAATGCTGCTGTAACATCCCTTGTATATACTCTGCATATCGTATAGTGCACCACAAGGAGGCAATGCTGCTGTAACATCCCTTGTATATACTCTGCATATCGCACAGTGCACCACAAGGAGGCAATGCTGCTGTAACATCCCTTGTATATACTCTGCATATCATACAGCGCACAAGGAGGCAATGCTGCTGTAAAGTCCTTGTATATACTCTGCATATTATACAGCGCACGAGGAGGCAATGCTGCTGTAAAGTGCCTTGTATATACTCTGCATGTCGTATAGTGCACCACAAGGAGGCAATGCTGCTGTAAAGTCCCTTGTATATACTCTGAATATCATATAGTGCACCACAAGAAGGCAATGCTGCTGTAAAGTGCCTTTTATATACTCTGCATATCGTATAGTGCACCACAAGGATGCAATGCTGCTGTAACATCCCTTGTATATACTCTGCATATCATATAGTGCACCACAAGGATGCAATGCTGCTGTAACATCCCTTGTATATACTCTGCATATCGTATAGTGCACCACAAGGAAGCAATGCTGCTGTAAAGTCCCTTGCATTTTAAATGTGATAGGTTCCCTTTAAGACTATCAACAAGGACTGGTCACTGATAATAGATGAAACAAAGCTGCAAAACAGATGAAGCTGAAGATGATGCTTCTGTAAAGCCCCTTGTATATACTCTGCATATCGTATATAGTGCACCACAAGGAGGCAATGCTGCTGTAAAGTCTCTTGTATATACTCTGCATATAATACAACGCACAAGGAGGCAATGCTGCTGTAAAGTGCCTTGTATATACTCTGCATATCGTATAGTGCACCACAAGGAGGCAATGCTGCTGTAACATCCCTTGTATATACTCTGCATATCGTATAGTGCACCACAAGGAGGCAATGTTACTGTAACATCCCTTGTATATACTCTGCATATTGTATAGTGCACCACAAGGAGGCAATTCTGCTAAAACATCCCTTGTATATACTCTGCATATCGTATAGTGCACCACAAGGAGGCAATGCTGCTGTAACATCCCTTGTATATACTCTGCATATCATATAGTGCACCAACAGGAAGCAATGCTGCTGTAAAGTCCTTGTATATACTCTGCATATCATACAGCGCACAAGGGGGCAATGCTGCTGTAAAGTGCCTTGTATATACTCTGCATGTCGTATAGTGCACCACAAGGAGGCAATGCTGCTTTAAAGTCCCTTGTATATACTCTGCAAATCGTATAGTGCACCACATGGAGGCAATGCTGCTGTAACATCCCTTGTATATACTCTGCATATCGTATAGTGCACCACAGGGAGGCAATGCTGCTGTAAAGTGCCTTGTATATACTCTGCATATCCTATAATGCACCACATGGAGGCAATGCTGCTGTAACATCCCTTGTATATACTCTGCATATCGTATAGTGCACCACAAAGGAAGCAATGCTGCTGTAAAGTCCCTTGCATTTTAAATGTGATAGGTTCCCTTTAAGACTATCAACAAGGACTGGTCACTGATAATAGATGAAACAAAGCTGCAAAACAGATGAAGCTGAAGATGATGCTTCTGTAAAGCCCCTTGTATATACTCTGCATATCGTATAGTGCACCACAAGGAGGCAATGCTGCTGTAAAGTCTTTTGTATATACTCTGCATATAATACAGCGCACAAGGAGGCAATGCTGCTGTAAAGTGCCTTGTATATACTCTGCATATCGTATAGTGCACCACAAGGAGGCAATTCTGCTGTAACATCCCTTGTATATACTCTGCATATCGTATAGTGCACCACAAGGTGGCAATGCTGCTGTAACATCCCTTGTATATACTCTGCATATCGTATAGTGCACCACAAGGAAGGAATGCTGCTGTAACATCCCTTGTATATACTCTGCATATCATACAGCGCACAAGGAGGCAATGCTGCTGTAAAGTCCTTGTATATACTCTGCATATCATACAGCGCACAAGGGGCAATGCTGCTGTAAAGTGCCTTGTATATACTCTGCATATCGTATAGTGCACCACAAGGAGGCAATGCTGCTGTAACATCCCTTGTATATACTCTGCATATCGTATAGTGCACCACAAGGAGGCAATGCTGCTGTAACATCCCTTGTATATACTCTGCATATCGCACAGTGCAGCACAAGGAGGCAATGCTGCTGTAACATCCCTTGTATATACTCTGCATATCATACAGCGCACAAGGAGGCAATGCTGCTGTAAAGTCCTTGTATATACTCTGCATATTATACAGCGCACGAGGAGGCAATGCTGCTGTAAAGTGCCTTGTATATACTCTGCATGTCGTATAGTGCACCACAAGGAGGCAATGCTGCTGTAAAGTCCCTTGTATATACTCTGAATATCATATAGTGCACCACAAGAAGGCAATGCTGCTGTAAAGTGCCTTTTATATACTCTGCATATCGTATAGTGCACCACAAGGATGCAATGCTGCTGTAACATCCCTTGTATATACTCTGCATATCATATAGTGCACCACAAGGATGCAATGCTGCTGTAACATCCCTTGTATATACTCTGCATATCGTATAGTGCACCACAAGGAAGCAATGCTGCTGTAAAGTCCCTTGCATTTTAAATGTGATAGGTTCCCTTTAAGACTATCAACAAGGACTGGTCACTGATAATAGATGAAACAAAGCTGCAAAACAGATGAAGCTGAAGATGATGCTTCTGTAAAGCCCCTTGTATATACTCTGCATATCGTATATAGTGCACCACAAGGAGGCAATGCTGCTGTAAAGTCTCTTGTATATACTCTGCATATAATACAACGCACAAGGAGGCAATGCTGCTGTAAAGTGCCTTGTATATACTCTGCATATCGTATAGTGCACCACAAGGAGGCAATGCTGCTGTAACATCCCTTGTATATACTCTGCATATCGTATAGTGCACCACAAGGAGGCAATGTTACTGTAACATCCCTTGTATATACTCTGCATATTGTATAGTGCACCACAAGGAGGCAATTCTGCTAAAACATCCCTTGTATATACTCTGCATATCGTATAGTGCACCACAAGGAGGCAATGCTGCTGTAACATCCCTTGTATATACTCTGCATATCATATAGTGCACCAACAGGAAGCAATGCTGCTGTAAAGTCCTTGTATATACTCTGCATATCATACAGCGCACAAGGGGCAATGCTGCTGTAAAGTGCCTTGTATATACTCTGCATGTCGTATAGTGCACCACAAGGAGGCAATGCTGCTTTAAAGTCCCTTGTATATACTCTGCAAATCGTATAGTGCACCACATGGAGGCAATGCTGCTGTAACATCCCTTGTATATACTCTGCATATCGTATAGTGCACCACAGGGAGGCAATGCTGCTGTAAAGTGCCTTGTATATACTCTGCATATCCTATAATGCACCACATGGAGGCAATGCTGCTGTAACATCCCTTGTATATACTCTGCATATCGTATAGTGCACCACAAGGAAGCAATGCTGCTGTAAAGTCCCTTGCATTTTAAATGTGATAGGTTCCCTTTAAGACTATCAACAAGGACTGGTCACTGATAATAGATGAAACAAAGCTGCAAAACAGATGAAGCTGAAGATGATGCTTCTGTAAAGCCCCTTGTATATACTCTGCATATCGTATAGTGCACCACAAGGAGGCAATGCTGCTGTAAAGTCTTTTGTATATACTCTGCATATAATACAGCGCACAAGGAGGCAATGCTGCTGTAAAGTGCCTTGTATATACTCTGCATATCGTATAGTGCACCACAAGGAGGCAATTCTGCTGTAACATCCCTTGTATATACTCTGCATATCGTATAGTGCACCACAAGGTGGCAATGCTGCTGTAACATCCCTTGTATATACTCTGCATATCGTATAGTGCACCACAAGGAAGGAATGCTGCTGTAACATCCCTTGTATATACTCTGCATATCATACAGCGCACAAGGAGGCAATGCTGCTGTAAAGTCCTTGTATATACTCTGCATATCATACAGCGCACAAGGGGCAATGCTGCTGTAAAGTGCCTTGTATATACTCTGCATATCGTATAGTGCACCACAAGGAGGCAATGCTGCTGTAACATCCCTTGTATATACTCTGCATATCGTATAGTGCACCACAAGGAGGCAATGCTGCTGTAACATCCCTTGTATATACTCTGCATATCGCACAGTGCAGCACAAGGAGGCAATGCTGCTGTAACATCCCTTGTATATACTCTGCATATCATACAGCGCACAAGGAGGCAATGCTGCTGTAAAGTCCTTGTATATACTCTGCATATTATACAGCGCACGAGGAGGCAATGCTGCTGTAAAGTGCCTTGTATATACTCTGCATGTCGTATAGTGCACCACAAGGAGGCAATGCTGCTGTAAAGTCCCTTGTATATACTCTGAATATCATATAGTGCACCACAAGAAGGCAATGCTGCTGTAAAGTGCCTTTTATATACTCTGCATATCGTATAGTGCACCACAAGGATGCAATGCTGCTGTAACATCCCTTGTATATACTCTGCATATCATATAGTGCACCACAAGGATGCAATGCTGCTGTAACATCCCTTGTATATACTCTGCATATCGTATAGTGCACCACAAGGAAGCAATGCTGCTGTAAAGTCCCTTGCATTTTAAATGTGATAGGTTCCCTTTAAGACTATCAACAAGGACTGGTCACTGATAATAGATGAAACAAAGCTGCAAAACAGATGAAGCTGAAGATGATGCTTCTGTAAAGCCCCTTGTATATACTCTGCATATCGTATATAGTGCACCACAAGGAGGCAATGCTGCTGTAAAGTCTCTTGTATATACTCTGCATATAATACAACGCACAAGGAGGCAATGCTGCTGTAAAGTGCCTTGTATATACTCTGCATATCGTATAGTGCACCACAAGGAGGCAATGCTGCTGTAACATCCCTTGTATATACTCTGCATATCGTATAGTGCACCACAAGGAGGCAATGTTACTGTAACATCCCTTGTATATACTCTGCATATTGTATAGTGCACCACAAGGAGGCAATTCTGCTAAAACATCCCTTGTATATACTCTGCATATCGTATAGTGCACCACAAGGAGGCAATGCTGCTGTAACATCCCTTGTATATACTCTGCATATCATATAGTGCACCAACAGGAAGCAATGCTGCTGTAAAGTCCTTGTATATACTCTGCATATCATACAGCGCACAAGGGGGCAATGCTGCTGTAAAGTGCCTTGTATATACTCTGCATGTCGTATAGTGCACCACAAGGAGGCAATGCTGCTTTAAAGTCCCTTGTATATACTCTGCAAATCGTATAGTGCACCACATGGAGGCAATGCTGCTGTAACATCCCTTGTATATACTCTGCATATCGTATAGTGCACCACAAGGAGGCAATGCTGCTGTAACATCCCTTGTATATACTCTGCATATCGTATAGTGCACCACAAGGAGGCAATGCTGCTGTAACATCCCTTGTATATACTCTGCATATCGTATAGTGCACCACGAGGAGGCAATGGTGCTGTAAAGTCCCTTGTATACAATCTGCATACCATACAGTGTAACATGAGGAGGAATGTGATGTACAAACATTAACCCAGCAAAAAGCAGCCTGGGGACAAGTGGAAGAACAGTCGATGTGGTGGCTAGAGATAAAAGAAACAGCAATGGGATTTTCTCCTAATGTGCTCAGCATGTAAGAGAAATGAAACTGCTGTGGGCTGTCAGTGCACCCAATGCCTATTTGCACAGTATATAATTGATCACTGTCATATTTAGCTGATGATAAATACAGTAGTACACTGCACAGATCAATAATCTTCATACGTTAATCACAAGCAATCAGTGAAAAACGGAAGGTACTCCGTGTGCATTCCGTTTCGGTATATCCGTTCCGCTAAAGGATAGAACTTGTCCTATTATTGTCCGCATTACGGACAAGGATAGTACTTGTTTATTAGGGGCCAGCTGTCCGTTCAGCAAAATACGGAATGCATACGAATGTCAAACGTATTTTCTTCGGATCCGTTTTTTGCGGACCGCAAAATATATACGGTCGTGTGCAAGAGGGAAGAAGTTATATTAGGCTGCATTCACACGACCATGTCCGTTTTGCAGACCGCAAACCGCGCATGGTGATCGGTTAGTGAGTAGTGAGAGATGCTGGTTGAAATTGAAGTGAGGTATCCCAAACCATACACCACATCTGACTCTGGACTGCATGATAATGTGGGTCATTTTGTACTGCCCGAGAGTACCCCAGGAAGCGATTGTGGGTGAGCCACGCCTGAGTGAAAGAAACTGATGGATCTGTGGCCTACTGTATGACAACTTTCCTCAGTTCCTATGTATGAAGTGAGTCCTGCGAAGTGGAGTGCTACCTGACATACGTGCAGTGTTAGGCCTCTTTCAGATGGGCGTTGCGGGTTCACTCCGTCAAACAGTGCGGGTGCGTTGCGGGAATCGCCGCGATTTTTCCCTGCGAGTGCAAAGCGCTGTCATGCGTTATGCACACGCGGGAGAAAAATCGGCACTTTTGGTACCCAGACCCGAACCTGCACTTCTTCACAGAAGTGCATGTTCGGGTCAGAAATTGTCCCGCTGGTATTATTTCACATTATAACATAGTTATAATGTGAAATAATACCCTTGGCCATCTTCCTAATGTTGAACCCGGTGCTGAATGGGTTAAAAATAATAAACTAATCATAACTTACCTGGTCCATTTGATCGCGAAGCCCGGCATCCTCTCCGTTAGCTTGCTGGTAGGAAAAGGACCTGTGATGATGTCACAGCATCACATGGCCCAATCACATGCTCCATCACCATAGTGATGGAGCATGTGATTGGGCCATGTGATGTGATGTCATCACAGGTCCTTTAGATCATAGATGCTGCAGGGAAAGAGAGGACAGATCGCGACTACGCGATCAAGTGGCTAAGGTAAGTTAACTTTTATTATTTTTAACCCTTCCTCTTCATTTAACAATGCATTCTTTATTAAGAATGCTATTATTTCCCTTATAACCATGTTATAAGGGGAAATAATAGAGATTGGGTCCCGTTGCTAAGCAACAATGCGGGAAAATCGCAACGCATCCGCACTTGGTTGCGGATGCTTGCGATTTTCCCGCAGCCCCATTCACTTCTATGGGGCCTGCGTTGCGTGAGAAACGCAGAATATAGAACATGCTGCGATTTTCACGCAACGCAGAAGTGATTCGTGAAAATCACCGCTCATGTGCACAGCCCCATAGAAATGAATGGGTCCGGATTCAGTGCGGGTGCAATGCGTCCTCCTCACGCATTGCACCCGCGCGGAAAACTCGCCCGTGTGAAAGAGGCCTTAGGGTGCATTCACATGATCATATGTATTCTGCGTTCCGCAAAAAATACAGATGACGTCCATGTGAAGTCCATGTTGCATCCGTTTTTGTTTTGCAGATCCATTGTAACGGAACGGACATATGGATGCTGACAGCACACCATTTTTTGCAGGCTAATTCTAATGAATGGGTCCACATCCAAAGCACAAAAAATGTGGGCCAAAAATTACAGTTGTGTGAATAGGGCTTTATAAGCAGAGTTACAAGAGACTGTTTGTTTGTTACAGTAACCACCAAGCATAATGGCACTGACAAGAAGTGTAACTACCATGCGTTCTGGCTTTGTAAGGAATTGTTGTAGTAACTAATAGGCTGTACCCTGTGAGAGCACGACTGTAACAGCTGCACTAGTTGCTTTTATTCTGAGTAACTTCGTGTTCTGATTAAACAGGACTTTTCAAAATCAGTACTTGGCACTGTAGGGCATGTTTACTACATGTGAAAGGGCTCCATTGCGCCGCTGTTCCCCGCCATTCTGTTTTGGCGCCTTGTACTCTGTCCAATCACAGTGGACGACGCCACAGCCATTGAGAAAAAAGAGCTCAGCTTCTCCCTGGCTGTGACGCGCTATGCTGTGATTGGACAGCTCACAGCCAGGGAGAAGGAGACGCCCCCTGAGAAACACGGCCCTCTCCTCCTCCCTGTACCGATGCTATGGATTAGCGTACAGGGCGTCAAAACAGAACTAGGGGCATAGAGGTGCAGTAGAGCAGCGTATCTAAAAAATAAATAATTGCCCTATCACATGTAGTAAACATGCCCTACCGTGCCAGGTACTGACTATGAATAGTCAAAAATGGTGAAAGGCCCTCTCTAAATCTGCTGTGTCTGTATTACTCACTGCCCCATCCTCATATGGGGACCCAGGTACAAGTCAGATGTTAATTGCCAACCCATAAGGACTGATGCCCGCTTACAAGTGTAGTGAACTGTTTTGGGGGTTAGAACCCCATCAGAGAAGGGATCGATGAGGGCTGCATCTGTTGGCACAGTGTATATGTGTATTCAGGGGCTGCAGAATGTGGAACAGAGTTTTTGGCATCGGGTAATCCTTAGACAATCCTAGCAACTGGTTGTACATACTGACAATGCCTGTCATGGCTTAACAACATTGCTTGAGTGTTTGTGCAGTTAAAGAGGTTGTCCGAGATAAGTAAAAATCACAACCTCTCCAATATCCTAAAATAAAAAAAATAAAAAATTATACCCACCCTCTTTCCAGTGTAATTCTTTGCAGCGCTGGTCCTCTTCTCATGCCGCTATTTCTTTATCAACAGTGATGTGCAGGTGTATGGCACAGGACTGCTGCAGCCAACCACTGTTCTGAGCGTTAGGCCTCATGCACATGAACGTTGTTTGTTTCCGTGTCCGTTCCATTTTTTTTGCGGATAGGATGTGGACCCATTCATTTCAATGGGTCTACAAAAAATGCAGACAGCACACTGTGTACTATCCGCATCAGTATGTCCGTTCTGTAGCCCCACAAAAAATTGGAACATGTCCTATTCTTGTCCGTTTTAGGCATTGTTACAATGGATCAAAAAAAAAAACGGACGGTATACGGATGTCATTTGTTTTGTTTTTTGCGGATCTGCAATTTGTGCACCGCAAAACACATACGGTCGTGTGCATGTAGCCTAACATCATTTTTTATTCTAGGATATTGGAGGGCTTGACTGAGATTTTTAAGTATCTTGGACAACCCCTTTAAGGTGCCCACAGTTTTTGTGACAATTTTATATGTTTATGTTCTAAAGCTCTGGGTGTGATTAGAGTAGAATACATAATTTTGCGGATCCATTGTAACAATACCTAAAACGGACAAGAATAGGACATGTTATATTTTTTTGGCGGGGCTACGGAATGGACATACGGATGCGGATAGCACACAGTGTGCTGTCCGCATTTTTTTCGGACCCATTGAAATGAATGGGTCTGCATCCTATCCGCAAAAAAAACTGAACGGACACGGAAACAAAATACGTTCGTGTACATGAGGCCTAAGACATGGTGCTCAAACAACAAATTACGGTTGAAGAAAGCTATCTCTGTTTTCTCCTCTTACCATTCAAGAAGCGTTCCGTGTCCAACACCTTGCAGGTCTTCTCTCTCTCAAGCTTATTAGGTTGGTCATTATTTGGAGCCAGTGGGCCACTCCAGTAGACACGTACTTGACATTGACGCTTTATGTAGACCCCTTCAGGTGCCACCCAGAGCAACACCCCTTTATCCAGGTGCAACAATAATTTCTTAACAACCAGCTGCATCTCTAGGGACAGAATGCCAGACAGCTTCTGGGGAGGAGGCAAAGGGATATCCTCTAAAGGGTGCGGTGAGCTCAGGTTGTATTCTTGTTCAGATGATGAAAGAGGAACAATTCGGCACCCCTCAGCTGTCTGTGTGGTGACTTCAGTCACCAGCTTGCCCTGGTAGTACAAGCGGACGTGCAGCCAGTAATCTGTGGCAATTAAACAAGGACATGGTGAGAGATCGGTTTTACAAAACCCCATCTAAATCCTTAGGCTACATGCACACGACAGTGAAAAAAAGTCCGTTAAAAACGGATAAACTGTCCATTTTTAACGCCCTTTTTTTTACTGATGCCTTTCTGAGAAACGGACATTAAAAACGGACCCATGCAATTGTTTGGGGGCTGAGGCTCAGTGAAAAACTGACAAGATTTTTGACGTCCGTTTTTCACTAGCAGTCAAATAACCCAATAGACTACCATTGGTCTTAAAATGCACGTGTGATGGCTGTTAAAAAAATGTTGTGTGCATGTAGCTTTAGAGGGGTCTATGTACAGCACCGTAACTGGAAGCTCCTGGACTCCATGTCTGGGACAAATCTTCTAAGAGGCCGTTGGGTTTCCTCAGGCGCTAGGGCCCAAGTGCAACTGCTGCACCCACGTCCATAGAATACCCATTGAAAACCCATGAGATACATACTCTAACTGTTGACATCACTAACATGTCTCACCTGATGAAGAAGATGATGGTGGGAGGATAATGGCTTTCTCTGAAATTTCTGCAATTTTATGATCAACGTTTTGGGTCCTTAAGATGATTGGTGAAGAAAAACTCCCTGGGCAGGAAGCAAAGTAATATACAGAAAGAAAACACTTGATAAAATGTAATAGATTTTGAGTATTGCCCCCCCCCCCCCTCCTGAGTAATGCACTTTGTATGAGTCAAGGCAATGAAAGGGGTTGTCTTATTAAAAAAAAACCTGTCCATATGCCCTGTTGTCGGGGGCGTAGCCGGTGCAAGAGTTTAGCTTGGGCCCCCCTTCCCTCAGTGCTTTGTGGGGGGGGGGGGGGGGGATGCACGTAGCCTTCTTTCTGCCTGAAGCAAAAATTGCGACAGCGCCCCCGCACCACCACTGCCACCACCGCCGCCGCCGCCACCACCACCATCATACCAAGTTCCTGACCTAACCGCTTCCCTACAGCCAGAGGTGTAACTTGACCTGCATGCACTTTCTATAATACCAGTGTCTTCTTATGTGGCACCAGGGTCTTTGGGCCCCCTCTGGCTCCTGGGCCTGGTAGCGACTGCTACCCCCTATAGCTACGCCCCTGCCTGTTGTAGATTCAGTCTTCCCATGCATTATGGTCAGCCATTCATTTGGCAGTTGAAGAGGAAATAACGTGTAGTCTAATGAGGATTTCCCTGTTGATTTTGGCCAAATTGCCAGTAGGTTGTAGACTCTAGAGTAGACCTAGGAGGCTTTCTATCTAAATGGGGGTTGTCTTTTGACACAGCCTCACCTCCTTCCAATGGGCTGCTTGGACTTTTCGGCGGCAGATGTTTGTTTGTCTCTATCGTCTGATTTTCCACCTATAGGTGAGAAATAAGGACAGGAATAAATTACTCATGCAAAAAGAATTTTTCTCCATCCAGCACTTTCATATTCTATGGCAGATGAGACAACCCCATTAAAGGAGTTCTCCGGTAATGATTTAAAATGGGCGCCAGTAATCTGCCGTAGAATGCGAGCAGGACAGCTTGCTTTCACTTGCAGAACTGCCTAGCAGGGTGAAGGAACAGGTCCTCACTACACTGCCCAATAATATATGGTAATAATGTGATCCTGTCTATGATATGTCATCATGACTGAACAGCGTGGCAGGAAAACTCACCAATATGTACTATATGCAAGTGCCAGGGCGTGGTGTATAGTGAGACCCCCAACCCCTCTCTTCCAAACGAGACAGTTCTGCAAGTGATGTTCCCCTTTAAAATGAAGGTGGTACATCTGAATAGGTTAGGTGAAGAATGACTTAAAGGGGATGTCTCCCTTCAGCAAATGGCATTTGTCATGTAGATAAAGTTAATACAAGCCACTTACTAATGTATTGTGATTGTCCACATTGCTTCCTTTGCTGGCTTGTTTATTTTTCCATCACATTATATACTGCTCATATCCAGGGGTTATGACCACCCTGTAATTGAGCAGCAGTGGGCGTGCTTACACACTATAGTAAAAAGTGTCAGCCTATGCGCACTCCCATGGTCTCGGCCACCAGAAAGGTCAGAGCCTTTACCTATAGTGTATGAGAAATGGCATTTATCAAGTAGCGAAAGTTAATACAAGGCACTTACTAATGTATTGTGATTGTCCATATTGCCTCCTCTGCTGGCTGGATTCATTTTTCATTTTCAATCTCATCTCGTTTCCAAGGGTTATGACCACCACTGCAGTGCAGAAACATGGTGGCTGTGACGAGAGCCGCACGGTCCGAGCCACAGTCCAGGCCACCAGAGAGGCTGGCGCTTTTTCCTATGGCGTGCAAGTACAACCACTACTGCTGGATTGCAGGGTGGTCGTAACCCCTGGATATGAGCTGTGTATAAGTGATGGCAAAAGAAGCAATATGGACAATCACAATACATTAATCTCAACATGACAAATGCCATTTGGTGAAGGGAAACAACCTCTTTTAAAGGGGTTGTGTCACAAAACATTCTATTTTTCAAACGAGAACATGGATCTGAATACTTTTGTAATTGCATGTAATTAAAAATTCAGTAGGGCCACTGAGTTATTGAATGAAATGTATCTGTATAATGCCACCTGCTGTCTGTTCTTTTTGGGATATTTTTTTTTTCCATCTCACTGAGCTAGGCGAACTAATCTTCAACTGCCACCAGCCATATGTTCTATTAGAAGCTGTGGCAGTTACAGGGAGTTAGCTGCAGCAGAAAGGACCCCCCCCCCTTCCCGTGAGCTCCCCGGCTGAAGGTATTCTAGCAGAGCAATTGGATCTCTGGACCCATGTGAGGTACAGAACTGGTTCTAGCTTTAATAGAAAGGTATTGTCACGTACTAGATGATGTCATTTTTTATATCAATCATCAATCATAACCCCTTTAAGTAATGATTAGAAGTAAATTTTAGATACTTTTATCATGGTTTTCCTAGGTGATACTTCTTTCTGCCGGTTCTTGGTTGCTTCTTTGGACCCCTCATCTAAAATACATTCAGTTCCAAAAAATTTAATATAGGCAAAAAATAATACCTAAAGGACTGTTTGTGTTATTTTAAATTGACTAAACTCTAGATAGCTCTCATGGGTTCCTCACCAAAAACACGAAAGAAACTTACGGGTTTTATCTTTAGGGTCAGACACAATGCTATATAGTTTGTAGGGTTCACCAATGTCTTGGCAGCACTCCATGACCTCCTGAAAGTCTGGACTTTTGTTAAGGGCACATCGGAGTCTTGTCTTCCAAACTGAAGGGTCCTCCTTAATGGATCCATCTCGAAACTTTCCCTTATGAACAGCCCAGGCCTGACAGAGCAAAGAAGACACTTTATACTATAGGTCAATGCAGACCACTCCTGATGAAGGGTTGTCATTATAGGATTTACATATCTGCCAAATGATCATAGCCAGTAGTAGATGTGCATGCTTCTGAAATGTGTACATGTCTTACCCTGAATAGGGCAGCATCTTCTTCCTCCTTGTAGTTATGTTTGGAGGCGTGCTTCCATGGAATTCTGAACATTGTTTTCTCCTGATTTTCCCACCGGAGACCAGGATAATTTCCACTGTCTATCTGAAGTATGAGCCACTCCTTCAGTCTCAAAGGCGGAGTTCTTTCACTCATGTTCTGGCCAAAGCAATAGGAATCTCCAAATCTTCAAAGGTAAGACCTGAGAATAGAAGTCCTTTTAGATAGGTCAATACCCAAGCAATTATCAGGAACAAACTGTTGAGAAGAGGGGAGAGCTGCATTTACATGCAGCAATCATCCCCTCTGTAGGGAGACCAACGACCATTACTGCTATTGTTTATCCCCAAAGAATCATTTAGGTGCTGCATAGTTTGCGTTTTTTCTCCTCTCTAAAAGTTTATTTCCTTCTCTTCACAAACCTCCTTACATCTCTCCCCAAAATCTGCCTTTACCTGTCTAAAACATGTATCCTTTCTCTGCAGAACCCCCCTTTAATCTCTCCTGAACCTCTCAGCAAGTCTTCTCTTTAAAGATGAGCGAACTTCAAAAATTAGTTCGGTGTTCGGGTTGGGGTAATCGCCGCATCCCGTTATGGATTCCACTACCGCGGGTTATCCCGGCATATGGAATCCATAAGGGGCGGCTTCCACGAACCCGAACTTTGGAAAAGCCGAAGGACCTGGGGTGACGTCACCGTCATGTGATCAGTGCAGGGGGCGTGGCTCAGCACTGGATTTTTGAAGTTGGCTCATCTCTACTTCATTTCTCTTAGCCAGAGCTTTCCCTAAAGAGGACCTCTAACCTCTCCTAAATTGTCTGTTTTAGTAACTACTTGCATTCCCCAAGTAATAGCAATTCTGGGCCATCTATTCTTCTGACTTTGTGATGTTGTATTTCTTTATTATTCCTCCTGCAAGTTATAAGTGGAACACACAGACATGTTTGGCTGAGCGAAATGTTTATGCGTATGGAGAAGACGAAAGTGAGGTAGGATAGATATTCAATCTATCCCATCTCCCTGCATGGGCAGCTTAAATAGGTTGTCTCACTTCAGAAAATGACACTTATCATGTAGAGAAAGTTAATACGAGGCACTTACTAATGTATTGTGATAGTCCATATTGCCTCCTTTGCTGACTTGATTCATTTTTCCATCACATTATACACTGCTCGTTTCCATGGTTACGACCACCCTGTAATCCAGCAGTGGTGGCCGTGCTTGCAAACTATACGAAAAAGTGCCATTGTTTTGGGAAGCGCACATAAGCACGCATGTGCAGCAGGTCCCATCCTGGCCACCTTGTGTCTGTGTTGCAACAGTGGTCATAACCGCTGGAAACAAGCAGTATATAATACGATGGAAAAATAAATCAAGCCAGCAAACCAGGCAATATGGACAATCACAATACATTAGTAAGTGCTAGCTACAAGACAAATGCCTTTTGCTGAAGTGAAACAACCTCTTTCAGATCCATAACCCTTCTGTTTCCCTAGAACCTCCACCTTTATGCTCATAGCCCTCTCTTTAGCTTTTGAGACTTCATTCCTTTATCCGCAATCTTCCCTTTGCCTTAAAAACCCCATTCCTTCACCCGCCACCTTCTCTTTAACCTAGAGCCAACATTAAAATTAGAAGAAAGAAAAAAATGGACAGATTTACTAAGGTTATAGATGGCATAAGCTTAGCCAGGCTGTGTAGACCGGCACCAGATTTATCACAGGGGCTCGGGCTGGATGATACATCTGGTCTGTCTAACTATACCAACTGTTGGTCCAACTGACTTTGAAACAAAATTTTATGCCAAAATTGTAGCAAAATTCTGCTGTGAAACATTGTATCTTAGGTCATGCCTTCTGTCCCACAAAGTCATGCCTTCTTTCAAGTAAGTCATACCCCTTTTTCAGACTAGGGTCAGATTTCTCCAAACCTAAATGTGCCAAATTGTGACACATTTTAGTGCAATTTATACAAAAATCTTGGTGCACTCACATTAGTAAATGCAGGACACTATAAATGCATCAAGGCAGGGTCTAATATTTGCTATGTACAATTAAAACGTCACTTTTATTGCCGTAACTTAAAAATGCCAATTGTCCTTCCTCCACAATCAAAACAGGTATGTATCAAAAACATCAAAGCACATATCCATATCAGTGTATGAACACACCACAACCAATAATGAACATCAACGTGTCAAAAAATACGCAGATCGAGCCAGGTGCCTATGACCAACACATAGCAAATCCAGGAATAAAACTGGAATATTCCTTCCATGAAGGTCATGGTACTCAAACCCAGGTGTATCAGGTCTGCAGTGGACATTAATTCCAATGCCTTGCCTGATATGCTCTCTCTAAATTATGTCGTAAGTCTCCCTGGTCTGTTATTTAAGCAGAGCCACCTCTCTGAGGAGCGTGACCCCAAATTGGAACCTGAAAAAACTAATATGCCCCTATTGTTACCATGCATATCCCAATATGGGGTCGCCCTCTTCATAGCTGTAGCTCCACCAACCTGTGCTTTAATAGGCTACAATTTAGGGAGAGCGTATCTGGCAAGGCATTCGATTTAATGGATGCTGCCCACTGCAGACTTGATAGCCTAGATGTGAGTAGCATGATCTTCAGAAACTCCATTCCTTTGCCAACAACCTTCCCTTTACCCTAGAACTTCCATTCCTATATCCACACCTATTTTTTTAGCCTAACACCTCCATTTCTTGATCCACAACCTTCCCATTACTCTAGAACCACCATGCCTTTATCCACAACCTTCCCTTTACCCTAGAACCTCAGTACCTGTATCTATAACCTTCCCTTTACACTAGAACCTCAGTACCTGTATCTATAACCTTCCCTTTACCCTAGAACCTCAGTACCTGTATCTATAACCTTCCCTTTACCCTAGAACCTCAGTACCTGTATCTATAACCTTCCCTTTACACTAGAACCTCAGTACCTGTATCTATAACCTTCCCTTTACCCTAGAACCTCAGTACCTGTATCTATAACCTTCCCTTTACCCTAGAACCTCAGTACCTGTATCTATAACCTTCCCTTTACCCTAGAACCTCAGTACCTGTATCTATAACCTTCCCTTTACCCTAGAACCTCAGTACCTGTATCTATAACCTTCCCTTTACCCTAGAACCTCAGTATCTGTATCTATAACCTCCCTTCTCTGTGTAATCTCACCTTCTTTTAGTCTTCCTTATAGCTTCCATTTCGTCTCACCTAAACCTTACTCCTTTCTAGAAACAAGGTCCCCCAATTTTCATGACCATTACTCAATATATTACCTGCAGCCTTGTCCTCCCCTCCACCGGTAGATTTTCTTTGCCGAGCTGACTCCAGTCTCTTACTTTAAGATATTTTTCTCTTCCCTTTGCACCTTGTCTCCAGATTTACTGCTCATCAAGAAGACGAAAAGTGAAACTGATCAACTTTACTTTCAGTTTCCAGCTTCGCAATGAGCAGCACAAGAAACCCGCCTGTCCTGACCTATCAATAGAAAACTCAGTCGTTGAACTGCAAATGAGCAATGTAAAGGGATTTTTATTCTGTTTTAGACACCAAACACACGTTACACGAAATCCTTCATACATGGTCTATGATTATAGTATATATATACATAGTATACTGTATATGTCTTTACAGAATGAATATTACAAAGATAATTATTGCAAACAATTGTCCTGGAGGTGGGGCCAAAAGAGGAAAACAGTAGGAGAGTCTGGCAAAAAAAAAAAAAACAGAAGTGACTGAACCTAAGGGAACAGCAATGTGAGATTTCTGTAGTCTTGCATAAACATGTGTTGTCCGAAGGAGTTTAAAACAAACTATAAAGCTTTTAAAGGGCACCTGTAAGAAGATTTGTACTGTAGAGGGAAGTGGCTAAAAAAAAAATATATATATATGTACTGTATATACATGTTGTCACACAAAATATATTGTACAGTTTTCAAACCAGCAACTGGATCTGAATATTTTTGTAATTGCAAGTTGAGCATATAAAGTGAGAAAAAGCAAAACCGCATACAAAAGCTGCACATCTCAATATTAAAATCGATAATTTAATAAGCAACACAAAGCAAAAGTTAAAAGCATTGTATACAATAACAACCATGTGTTAGGACAAAACAATACGTCCAATCCAAATATTTATAATAACCAAGTCCTAAATACGGACAAATTTAAGCCGCCAGAAGAGTACAAAATTCATAATCTGCAGATATCAGTATAGGCAGGCATGGTACATAGGTCCAACGCCCCACGGGTATTGCCGGATCTACCAGCTTCCTCAGGGGTCTCTGAGTTAGGGCTCATGCACACAAATGTTTTTTTTCCGTTTACGTTCTCTTTTTTTGCATTCCGTTACGGACCGTATACGGAACCATTCATTTCAATGGATCCGCAAAAAAAACGTAAGGTACTCTGTATGCCTTCCGTTTCCGTTCCTTTCAAAGATAGAACATGTCCTATTATTGTCCACATAACGGACAGGGATAGTACTGTTCTATCAGGGACCAGCTGTTCCGTTCTGCAAAAAACAGGATGCACACGGACGTCATCCGTATTGTTTGCAGATCCGTTTTCTGCGGACCGCAAAATACTGAAAAAGCCATACTGTCATGTGCACGAGGCCTTAATGCTATTGTGTCCAAAATATATATGTGAATCATTCAAAGAAAATAATAATGACCTGTTAAGAAATACCCTAGAAAAAAGGGGCAAGAGAGTAACGTAATGGTGAGTCGGCATACCCAGTGCATAGCCCATATCGCTGCGCTGTGACCAAAAAATGGCGCTGCCCTAAATAAACCGGCGTGCTTGAGGCAAAACCACGCACGCGCAAAATGGAGTCCCAACGGAAATGCGTTCCAAAGTGAGTTCTTCATTCCAGAAGTACACCCACATTGGTGTGCGAAATGGTGCGCTAGCGGAAATGCATTCCACAATGCCCTCCATATACAGGAAGTGCATTCACAATTATAGTCCTATAGAAGTGAATGGGAGCGCATCGGCCCATGCTCCAATTCATTTCTATGGGGCAGACGGCCCCATAGAAATGAATGGAGGTCGGCTGCGCAGTGCACCTCCGTTTATTTCCCCGCTCCGTTCTCATTGTAAGCGCAGTTCCCAGTCGTTTTAAGGACTACTGTGTGTGTGTGTTTTAGGGGAGCAATCTATTTACCTCCTGCAGTCTCAGGGACAGTGCTTCGGAATGGACAGGGAGAGAGATTTGCTGTTTTTACTACCAAAAGCTTTTCAACGACCCCAAAGTCCTTTTAAAGACTACTGTGTGTGTTTGACAGCAGCAAGATATTTTTATTTTATACTTATTAGTGACATATACTGTACATCATCCGCAGACTGTGTCTTTAATAATCTGGGCCACATATAGTGTCCATAATATGTGGTGTTCTTTAACCAATACTGTAGAACATCTGCAAATAGTGTCTGTATTACAAATTCCAATAATCTGGGGCTAATATAGTGTCTATAATCTGTGGTGTTCTGTAACCGATACTGCAGAACATCTGCAAATAGTGTCTGTATTACAAATTCCAATAATCTTGGCCACATCTAGTGTCCATAATCAGCTCACCTGCAGGCACTCGCATATAATGTTTTAGAGCGTCAGCTTACCTGCAGGCACTCGCATATAATGTTTTAGAGCGTCAGCTGAACAGCAGGCACTCGTATATAATGTTTTAGAGCATCAGCTCACCAGCAGGCCCTTGCCCCTAATGTTTTAGAGGGTCAGCTCAGCAGCACGCCCTCGCCCCTAATGTTTTAGAGGATCACCAGCAGGCTCTTGCTCCAAATGTTTTTGAGGGTCACTAGCAGGCCACCAATCATAATTTTTCAAGGGTGTGATGATGCCCTCCTTTATGTGTAATAAAGGGTGTATTGTAGTGCCTTGTAATATTTGGCAGCTCTTTCACTTAGTGCATAGGCTTTATGAGTGTAGGAGTCTCACTACCTGAACAATTGTACCACAATGCGAATGAGGCCCTCCTTTATGTGATATACAGGCTGTTTCGGAGAGCCTCTTGCTTGTAATTTTTGGCAGCACTTGCACTATATACAATTGAATATACAGAAAAGAATGTTTTCTAACAATTTTTCCTGTGAAATAGATTTTTTTTTGGGGGGGTTGTGTGTATTTTTGTCAATCTGTAAAACTGGCGTGCAACTCGGACAACATGGTTCCCAGCAGCGACCTGGGAGTCCAAGATGCATCCAGACATCGTCCCCATGTTGTCCCCGATCCATTTCGGTGGTGTTTCTGTCACTTTTCCAATGGACCAGGCACTCTCCCCTCTTCAGAGCAGGGGGTGCCTGGTTGTCTTCCATTGACTTCCATTATACTTGGGTGCTCGGCTGAGCACACGAATATAGCAATGTGTTCGGGCCAAACACCCGAATACTTTGGTGCTCGCTCATCACTAGTAATAATTATAAAGCCTATTGGTAAACGCCTCATATTACATGATAATTGTGAAACTATTATTCTACACCTGATAGTGATTATAAACCTTATTACTATATATATATATATATATATATATATATACTATATTATGCTACACCCAATTTTTAATGATTGTAAACCTAATTCCTATTAAAAGTTGAGCATAGCCACTGAATTTTTCAATAGATTGTATCTGTATAATGCCACATGTTTTCCTTCTTATTTCTTTGTCCTGCTCACTTAGATGACCGCACATGCTACGTTTCATCCTTCAACTGTTTCATGAGCTGTGATAGGGAGAGAACATCAGAAGAATGAACACGCCCCGTGAGCTGCAGCAGAAAAGACACTCCCCTTGATATTTAAAGAGTTCCCCTGCAGGCACTCATAACATAGTAACATAGTAACATAGTATATAAGACCGAAAAAAGACATTTGTCCATCCAGTTCGGCCTGTTTCCTACAAGTTGATCCAGAGGAAGGCAAAAAAACCCTGTGAGGCAGAAGCCAATTTTCCTCACTTAAGGGGAAAAAAATTCCTTTCCGACTCCAATCAGGCAATCAGAATAACTCCCTGGATCAACGACCCCTCTCTAGTAGCTATATCCTGTAATATTATTACACTCCAGAAATAAATCCAGTCCCCTCTTGAATTCCTTTATTGTACTCACCATCACCACCTCCTCAGGCAGAGAGTTCCATAGTCTCACTGCTCTTACAGTGAAGAATCCTTTTCTATGTGTACAAACCTTCTTTCCTCCAGACGCAGAGGATGTCCCCACGTCACAGTCACATAAATAGATGATGGGACAGATCTCTGTACTGACCCCTGATATATTTATACATAGTTATTAGATCTCCCCTCAGTCGTCTTTTTTCTAAAGTGAATAACCCTAATTTTGATAATCTTTCAGGGTACTGTAGATCCCTCATTCCAGTTATTACTTTAGTTGCCCTCCTCTGAACCCTCTCCAGCTCTGCTATGTCTGCCTTGTTCACAGGAGCGCAGAACTGTACACAGTACTCCATGTGTGGTCTGACTAGTGATTTGTAAAGTGGTAGGACTATGTTCTCATCACGGGCATCTATGCCCCTTTTGATGCAACCCATTATCTTATTGGCCTTGGCCGCAGCTGCCTGACACTGGTTTTTGCAGCTTAATTTGCTGTTTATTAAAATTCCTAGATCCTTTTCCATGTCAGTGTTACTGAGTGTTTTACCATTTAGTATGTACAGGTGACTTGCGTTATTCATTCCCATGTGCATAACCTTACATTTGTCAGTGTTAAACCTCATCTGCCATTTCTCTGCCCAAGCCTCCAATCTATCCAGATCCCTCTGTAGCAGAAAACTGTCCCCTTCAGTGTTAATTACTTTACACAGTTTAGTGTCATCTGCAAAAATAGATATTTTACTGTGCAGGCCTTCTACAAGATCATTAATAAATATATTGAAGAGAATAGGGCCCAATACTGACCCCTGAGGTACCCCACTAGTTACAGTGACCCAATCTGAGTATCTACTGTTAATAACCACCCTCTGTTTTCTGTCACTCAGCCAGTTACTTACCCACATACAGACATTTTCCCCCAGTCCGAGCATCCTCATTTTACATACTAACTTTTTATGAGGTACAGTGTCAAATGCTTTGGAGAAGTCCAGATATACGACATCCATTGATTCGCCGCTGTCAAGTCTAGAACTTACCTCCTCATTGAAGCTGATTAAATTCGTTTGGCATGACCGCTCCCTCATGAAGCCATGCTGATATGGCGTTATTTGCTTATTTTCATTGAGATACTCCAAAATAGCATCTCTTAGAAACCCTTCAAACAGTTTACCAACAACAGATGTTAAACTTACCGGCCTATAATTTCCAGGCTCTGTTTTTGGTCCCTTTTTGAATATTGGCACCACATTTGCTATGCGCCAATCCTGTGGAACATTCCCTGTCAGTATAGAGTCCGTAAATATCAGAAATAAAGGTCTGGCTATGACATCACTTAATTCCCTTAGGATATGGGGGTGTAAGCCATCCGGTCCTGGCGATTTATCTATTTTAATCTTTTTAAGTCGCTGTTGTACTTCTTCCTGGGTCAGACAGGACACTTTTAATGGGGAATTTACTTTTACATTCTGCATTTCATCTGACAGTTTATTTTCCTCAGTGAATATAGTGGAGAAAAAAATATTTAATAGTTTTGCTTTATCCTCGTCGCTCTCTGCAACACCCCCCTCATTGCTATGTAGAGGGCCGACTCCTTCAGATTTATATTTTTTACTATTTATATAATTGAAGAACATTTTAGGGTTAGTTTTACTCTCTTTGGCAATTAATCTCTCGGTCTCTAGTTTGGCAAATTTTATTAGTTTTTTACATATTCTATTTTTTTCCTTATAGTTTATCAGTGCTTCCTGACTCCCCTCCTGTTTTAGTGATTTATATGCTTTCTTTTTGTCACTCATGAGCCCAGTAACATATGCAAGCTGGGGAGGGGATCAGCCCGGGCAAATGGACAAATGTGATCCTCTGCCTGCAGGGGACCGCCATCCAATAGGACGCTGGACCCCTTCTGGCGCTGTATACAGCGTGTATACTTGTGTGCCGGCTGGCACATTGACAATATATCACTGTGCCAGCCCACGTACACTGCCTGCTGGAGTGCTCACACACCTGTATGCAAGGCTGCTTGGAGGCGCGCCCTGCCAGGTTTAAATAACCTAGTGGTGGAGCGCTTGGCAATTTAGCTGAGTGGCTCCACCGGGAATCCTCCCCTGGACAACGAGCAACCCCCTGGGACAATGAGCAACCCTCTAGGACAATGAGCAAAATCATTGGCTGAGTATTCATTCTGATGAACCCTTTCCCTACCTACCCACTCCCCTACAAAATAAGCAGATTAAGCCTTTCTTTGGGCTCATGCACACGACCGTATGGCTTTTCCAGTATTTTGCTGTCCGCAAAAAATACGGATGACGTCCGTGTGCATTACGTTTTTTGCAGAACGGAACAGCTGGCCCCTGATAGAACAGTATTATCCTTGTCCGTTATGCGGACAATAATAGGACATGTTCTATCGTGAATGGAACGGAAAAACTGAAAAAGAAGGCATACTTTTTTTTGCTGATCCATTGAAATGAATTGTTAGGTATACAGTCCGTATATGAACACAAAAAACGGAATGTAAATGTGTGCATGAGCCTTTTACCTACCCATTCACCTCATCATTCAGGTTGACCCTTTCCTTGCCTACCTTACACTATACAATGAGCAGGTTAACTCTTGCACCTACCTTCCCCTATACATCTAGTTGGTTAACCCTATCCATGCCTACCTCTCCTACACAACTAATTAGCTGGTTAACTCTTTCCTTTGCTCTATACCAGGAGCATTAAACACTAGATTGCTCCCCACTATTCACGCTTTTCTGACTTTTACCCTGGTGTGTGTGGGTATTTGTATATTGGGTTGGTAGATTAATATTTAGAGGGTGTGTTTTTTTTCTGTAGTGTGTAGACGCAGCATTATATATATAATAAATATATAGATGTAATACATTGACTGTATCTGTGAAAAACATAGAAGTGTACGATAAATATTTTATTAGTAAATAAACATATTAAGGTCTCATGCACACGGCCGGATGTGTTTTGCGGTCCGCAAACCACGGATCCCCAAAACACAGAAGCTGCTCCGCGTTCCGTTCCGCAATTTGCGTAGCGGAACGCGGCCTATTGTAGAAATGCCTATTCTTGTCTGCAAAACGGTGCTCTATTTTTTTTGCGGAGCCACGGAATGGAGCAACGGATGCGGACAGCACACGGAGTGCTGTCCGCATCTTTTGCGGCCCCGTTGAAGTGAATGGGTCCGCACCCAAGCCGCAAAATATGCAGCTCGGACGCGGACCAAAACAACTGCTGAGTGCATGAGGCCTAAGTCTCAGTACGTATGACAGGCCTAGACGGAACAAAGCATTAACAGGGAAGCAGAGACAGACCCTATCCTTTTACATGTACCTATGAAACTGGCGGACCTGTTACATGTGCGCTTGGCAGCTGAAGACATCTGTGTTGGTCCCATGTTCATTTGTGACCGCATTGCTGAGAAAAATAATGATTTACTATATGCAAATGAGCCTCTAGGAGCAACGGCAATGTAACCATTTTCTCAAGATAGTCTTTTTGACCAACATAAGTAAAATGTGTATGCATCCCTCTGCTACCCCCGGGCCTTGCTCATCTGATTGATCTCTTGGGATGTATTGGAAAATGCATTGTTGAGGGTTCAACTTCACCTCTATCCCCCACACTAGTCAATGGTTCGGGACCATAGTGGTTGGAGCTTCGGGCAAGACAATAGACTATGTAAAAGTCCCGCCTTCGGCAATGCACATTTAGGACGGTGTCTTAAGTAATGTAAGTAATGGTCTGGGGCATCTCTGTAGGATAAGTCGAACGCATAAGTAGCTTTATGTATTATTCACAGTTGCGTTTCCCTCCATTGTTCATTTAGGATTGCTTTCCTTATATATTCAAGCCCATCCCTGATTTTTTGGGATATGTTGCGATCTTCCAGTTCCCTTTCCCAGGTGTGAAAGGCTCTATCAACTAGGCCTAACGTTTGTGTGCTGTGTATTTCTGACAGAGAGAGCGTGGATTTATCCGTGCCTAAAAGCGTTTCAAACCATAGTAGTCTATGTCCCTCTCCCAACTTTTCTGATTGTGAACTGCAATAAGACTTTATTTGTTCGTAAGGGAGGAAATGCGAAACTGGCAATTGGTATTTGACTTTGAAATCTTCCCAGGGAATTAAGGCCTAACCGTTAGAGTCCAAGATATTTTGTAGTTTATGTATGCCCCTATCTTTCCAAACCTGGAACATCTTGTTTTCCTTTCCCTGGGGGAAAGAAGGTAAACACCATAATGGCATTTGAGGTGACACATAGAATGGGAGCCTGTAGATCTTCCTAATGGCTTTCCATGACATAATTGTATCTCTCAGGACTATAGATCGTTTGATCTGAGATGGAATGTCCCGGATTTTTGTGTGTAGTATCACTGTCAGATGCCATGGATGGGCTAATTCTTGTTCTAAGGGAGTAGCTGAGAAATAGGAGGTGTCCCATATCTAATCTCTAACGTGTCGAAAACAAGGCAGCTAAGTTATAGTGCCCCACATTTGTGGTTCAAATAAGTTTTATTAAAGAAGCACAAAAATTGACATCGTTTGACAGACATCAAAAACAAGTAATGCTGATGCAAAAAAAGAAAACATGGTCTTAAAGGCCACAGGTACATCATACACAATGTAGACAGAGCTTGAATAGACACTGCTAAGCAGCCTAGATATATGGCCCACTAGGTAAGAAAGACCCGACAAACAGGACGAACAGGACAAACAAGAAACAAGAGGGAGGGGGGGGGGGACGGGGGGAATGGAAGGCATCCACACAAACACATTATGTGATCAATGCAATATAGTAGAGGCGTTAGGAGTTTGCAATAACCAGTCCTGAAAGGCCTGAGAGCCCTTAAAGAGGAACCATGGTGTCCAAATCTTAACGTACTTCTGAACCCAGCCCTCATCTTCAGCCACCAATTCTTCCATCCGGCAGATGTATTCAAAGGTTTTCAGCCATTCCCCTACGTGCGGGGGCTCCTGAGACTTCCAATGTCTAGGTATCACCAACCGGGCCGCTTGAACAAAGAATCTCAGGAGTCCGCGCTTCAGAACGCGCATATCAGCCGGGAGCATTGACAATAATGCCCCTTCCTCGGTCCAAGTGGACGCAGAACCCGAGACCTGATTGTATAAATCATTAATGGTCTTCCAAAAAGGAACAATTTTCGGGCATCGCCACCAAATATGAGACATCGTACCTACCCCTGATCCACACCTCCAACATACAGCCGGGCAGGTGGGATAAAAGGAGTGCAGAACAGCTGGGGTCCGGTACCATCTAGAAAGGATCTTATAGTTTTTTTCTTGAACTCCACAGCAAATAGAGGACTTAGCGGACAGCATGAATGACTTATGCCACTGCTCCTCCGGAAACTCCTTTCCAAGCTCTCTCTCCCATGCCCGCACAAAGGGCAGGGTGGAAGGAGCTTAGTGCCTCACATTTGGCAACTGGAGGCCACCTTCCCATTTTAACATTGTGAGTTTTTCATACGCTCTACGGGGTCTTTTTTTTTTCCACAGAAAGGTAGTAAATGCCGATTGAAGTTTTCTGACATCATTGTGTTTAAGTAGTAGAGGGATTGTCTCTAAGTATAGAAGTTTAAAGAAACATGACATTTTAACAAGGTGAGCTCTCCCATTTAACCAAATCATGTATTATCTTTTGGATCAAGGGAGGATAGTTTAATGAGTATAGCGAAGCTGAGGAGCGCCCAATCTTTATGCCTAAATATTTAATGTCATCTTTCCTGACTTCTGCACTGTTATATTGCCTTGTTTCATTTTTATTGTTATTGAGAAAAAGGACCTGTCTTTTTGATACATTTATTTTGTATCCCATTACAGAGCCATAACAAAGTAATGCATCTAATATCGGTTTGAAGTGTGACTCCGGAGAATCTATATATAGTAAAAGATCATCTGCAAAGCAGGCTAATTTAATCTCTCTCTGCCCTACTTTAATTCCTGTAAACAGATTGGATTGCACTAGATATAAAGCAAGTGGTTCCAAAGCTATGTTAAATAATAATGGGGATAATGGACACCCCTGTCTGGTTCCTTTTACTAGTGGTATTGTGTTAGACAGGAAGCCCGGTACATATATTTTTGCTTGGGGTTTTGAGCATAGAGCTTTATAACAGTTGCAGAAGTCACCCGAGAAGCCTATGGTGTCTAGAACCAGATTGAGCCATTTCACACTTACGTTGTCAAAGGCATTCTCGGCGTCTACAGCCAGTAAAGCCGGATTGCCTCTGTACTGTTTCCCTTTTTGCCCATCTTGTACCGTAAGGACTTTCCTTATGTTGGTTACTGACGATCTACCTTTCATGAATCCTACCTGATGGTCTCCAATTATAGACGGCAACAGAGAGGCGAGTCGATTGGCTAGTATTTTTGAAAGGAGTTTGACGTCTTGGTTAATAAGTGATATGAGCCTGTAAGATCCTGGCTGAGTCAGGTCTTTATCAGGTTTGGGAAGTATCTTTATATAGGCCATCTGACCTGATAGCGGCAAATTACCTCCTTTCATGACAAAATTGTATAGTGGAGTGAGAGTAGGGGTTATTTTTCCCAGCAATATTTTATAAAATTCTGCCGTAAAGCCGTCTGGCCCCGGAGCCTTATTGTTTGAAAGAGATTTTATAGTCATTTTTATTTCGTTTTCCATAATCTCTCTGTCAATAGATTCTCGCAACTCTTCCAACAATGAGGGTAGGTTTATTTTACTCCAAAGGTCTATTGCCCTTTCCACAACAAAAGGATCCTGGGTGTAAAGGGATTGAAAATATTTTCCCAATATACCCACAATTTCCTCCGGTCGGGTGTGAAGGGTTCCTAACTTGTCTTTCAGGCGGTGATAACGGGTTTGTTTGGTATACAGTTTAGTAAGATTGGACAATAGCTTTCCTGCCTTGTTGCCATGTTGGAATAGGTCTGCTCTCTTGTGGTCCCCATACCATTTGGTTGCCAGTTCCAAATTATATTTAAAAGTGTGTTTAGCTGTTACCCACAGTATTTTATTGGACTCCGTCGGAGTATTCTAGAAGGTAGTGTAAGCTTCCCTGAGCCGTTTAGTGGCTTCATCAAATTTTTTCCTCGTTTATTTTTTCTTCCCTGTAGTGTAAGCTATGATTCAGCCCCTTAAAACAGCTTTTGCTGTATTCCAGAAAAGGGTAAAGTCTGGAGTATGTTTTTTGTTATCTTGAGAAAATTCCCAGCACCATCCCTTATGTCTGTCAGCAAAATCTTCGTCTGATGTAAGGTGTTGGGGGAGTCTCCATATAAAATATGTCCCATGTGGCACATCATCTAATATCTGTATTACAATCGGGGCATGATCCGATATGATCAAATCGGATATCTTTACATTTTGAGTTTTAAGCATAAAGTTAGGAGAGGCTAGAAAATAATCTATTCTTGACCAGGACATGTGAGAATGGGAAAAATGCGTGAACGCCCTCTCCATTGGGTGATGATGTCTCCATACTTCCACCAAACCTGTGGACTGAAGTAATGGAGAGAGAGTATGCACGCCTTTAGAAGTGGGTCCCTTCTGTGGGTTGCTATCACGTCTCTCTTCTTTTTCGTCATGGACTCTGTTGAAATTGCCTGCTGCTACCGCATGCTGACCTCTCCCCTCTTGCAGGACCTTAACCTCCAATGCCTTGTAAAGAAATCTTGTTCTTCTAGGTGCTTCTTCTGCAGTAAGGCTACATCTGCATCATGTTTTTAAAGATGTCTTAGAATATTAGTGCGTTTAGATTGGGATCGCAGTCCCTTTACATTCCAGGATACTAAGGCATGATGTTATTAATAAAAAGGGATCTGCAGGGGGCACACCCAGATAAGATAGTCTCAGGTCTGTAAATTCGTCACATATATAGCACGCCCCAGGCGGAATCACAGAAACCATGTCTCCCCTCAGTGTCAGAATCAATTTCATTCCCACCCTAGCCCTTCCCTTAAATATCAAAACCCCATATTTGCTCATCTCCATTTCCCTCCTTCCCTCCATCCACTAGCCCTTCTAAAATATATCACTTTACAAACTTATCTAGTTTTAGATATATAACTGCTCCCTATAAAACAAGATCAGCATCCCCTCCTCCCCAAACTCTAACTGTATATTTACAGACATCACTACAGATTCTTGGGGAAACCAACATGAATCTCACATGCCCCTTCAGCGGAAGCCACGTCTTTCATCCCCACGCTAAGTTTTGGCTTTGAGGTAGTTGAATCATCTGGTATTCTGTTGCAGCCGTTAATCTTGGAGATCCACAACCTGGCTGCCTGTTCTTTCTTCTTCCTCCACCAAGGAAAAGGTTCCTCTGTGATGGACTTGCTTGAGAGGTAGGGGAGGCATCTTCCTCTTCCAAGCCTTCTTGAGCCTCTTTCAGGGTAAGGAAGGTTGTTACAGAGCCATCCGCCTGGAACACCCTCAGCGTTGCAGGGTACTCTAGTGCAAACTTGATCTTTTTCTTCGCTAAAGTGGAACAAATGTCAGAGAAAGCTATTCTACGTCTCGCTACTTCTGCTGAATAATCACCAAACAGTAATAACTTGGATTTTCTGTGGTGATATCTCCTGGAATGTCCTCCTCCACCTCAATCTTACACAGGGGATCGCCCATCATCTCTTCTTCATCCTCCACTTTAATATCAGTCAGGTCTTCCCCCTGATTTGTCATCTGAGGATTCTCTGGGACCTTCTCCTCTGGACAGTCCTGGGAATAGAGACGGCGGGGACATCACCTTGGAGATCATCTCCCTGCTGAGCGAAGAGGAGTACACAATAGTGAAGAAGACATCGAGGGACTGTGTGACTCCCATCATCCATCTCCAGGAGTCAGGAGGGCGGAGAAGTACCCCTCATCCCATCACAGAGCCTCCCCCTCACCCCCTGATACATGAGCAGAAGATCCTAGACCCCACGCACAAGATGATGGAGCTGCTAAATGGAGAGGTTCCTATAAGGTGTCAGGATGTCACTGTCTATTTCTCCATGGAGAAGAGGGAGTATATAGAAAGACACAAGGATCTGTACAAAGAGGCCATAATGGAGGAGCACCAGCCTCTTATATCACAAGATGGATCCAGGAGGAGAAATCCACCAAAGAGATGTCCTCGCCGTCTGTATTCCCAGGACTGTCCAGAGGAGAAGGTCCCAGAGAATCCTCAGATGACAAATCAGGGGGAAGATCTGACTGATATTAAAACGGAGGATGAAGAAGAGATGAAGGGCGATCCCCCGTGTAAGATTGAGGTGGAGGAGGACATTCCAGGAGATATCACTCCAGAAAATCCCAGTAAGGCCCCTTTCACACGGATAAGAGGCGGGTGCGTTGCGGGAATATGCGCGTTTTTTCCGCGCGGGTGCAAATGTTCCTAATGCGTTTTGCACGCGCGTGAGAAAAATTGCCATGTTTGGTACCCAGACCCGAAGCCGGACTTCATCACTGAAGTCCGGTTTCGGGTCTTCTGGAGAATTTATTATTTTCCCTTATAACATGGTTATAAGGGGAAATAATAGCATTCTTAATAAAGAATGCATAGTAAAATGAAGTGGAAGGGATTAAAAATAATAAAAGTTAACTTACCTTTGCCACTTGATCGCGTAGTTGCGATCTGTCCTCTCTTTCCCAGCATCAGCTAAGAACTAAAGGACCTGTGATGACGTCACATCACATGGTCCAATCACATGGTCCATCACCATAGTAAGATGGACCATGTGATTGGACCATGTGATGTGACGTTATCACAGGTCCTGTAGATCTTAGATGCTGCAGGGAAAGAGAGGAGAGATCGCGACTACGCGATCAAGTGGCTAAGGTAAGTTAACTTTTATTATTTTTAATCCCTTCCACTTCATTTTACAATGCATTCTTTATTAAGAATGCTATTATTTCCCCTTATAACCATGTTATAAGGGAAAATAATAAAGGTCGGGTCTCGTTGCTAAGCAACCATGCGGGAAAATCGCACTGCATCCGCACTTGCTTGCGTATGCTTGCGATTTTCCCGCAGCCTTATTCACTTCTATGGGGCCTGCGTTGCGTGAAAAACGCACAATATAAAGCATGCTGCGATTTTCACGCAACGCAGAAGTGATGCGGGAAAATCACCGCTCATGTGCACAGCCCCATAGAAATGAATGGGTCCGGATTCAGTGCGGGAGCAATGCATCCTCCTCACGCATTGCACCCGCGCGGAAAACTCGCCCGTGTGAAAGGGGCCTAAGAATTCTGAGGGAAACCTCATGTTATCACTATATTATAAAGCAAGAAACAGTAATAACTTGTTGCCTCTTACGACAAGTTGCTGCGGATTGCGCCGATATTTGGTGAGGATCGCTTCTTTCGCTGCGTAATTCAAGTATTTTACAATGGTATTTCTCGGTCTAGGATTGCCCAGCTCTTGATTTTGAGCTCTCTGAGGGCCCAGTCTGTGAGCTCTTTCAACTGTAAATGAGCCTTGTAGACCTAGGGCTTGAGGAATCTCTATGGCCATATCTCTGGCAGTTGGTTTGGCAGGATTGATTCCGGTAACCTCACAATTCGCAGGTTACTCTTTCTGGAGCATTTTTCTAAATCGTCTACCTTCTCCTTTAAGTCCTGATTGCTACGGAGCGTTTCTTTAGTTTGTATTTGAGCCTTTTCTAGCTCTTCTTCTACCAGATCAGCAATCTGGGTGGTGTGTTGTAACACCTCTCGCTGTAATTGCAGCAGCGCTGTGGAGACCGTGGCTTCTAGTGTGGCTTTGATATCTGGCGCTAACAATTGTGCCACCGCAATCGCCATCTCCTTACAGGAGGAAGGTAAGTCTTGCTGTGGGCTTGAAAGCGACTCCCCATCTCCTGCTCCAGACTTATCTGGCTGTAAGTATCGCTGGGGAGGTTGGGAAGCTGACCTCGTTAGTCTGTGAAACTTGTCTGTCGCTTCCGCCGCCATCTTGCTTCGCTGCTGATGTCCATCTTTCTGCTGTGGGAGCGGAGATAAAGGTACTTGGGAGCCACTTTTAGGAGAAATCTCTCCATAAAATCCCCGGGGGCACTGGGTGAATGTATACAGGGTGTACCGCTACTTTTAGCGTGGTGGCTCCTAGGATTTCGAGCAATGTGGCACGGAGCATTCCTCTAACCCGACTTTCCATGTTCGTGCCGGAACCGTTGCAGATCTTTTTATTTACGCAGGGCTGGTAGCATTTCCGATATTTACAGCACATTGGGAAATTACCAAGAACTTCCAACACAAGTGATGTGACCACATAACAGGTCCCTGTTTTTCTGGATTCAGCAGGGCCATTTCAGATTGCCAGCACTGCCCCTTAACACCGTGTCCTTTATACAGCAGGCACCGTAATGGGGGCACTGAGCTATGCCTGTTTTAGGGTTTCTGTAGGTGTCACTGTGATGGAGATTGTGCAGATGGCACTTTTTGGGGGTGCATTATGGCTGTCAATTTTATGGGGTACTGTGGTTATCCGTGTAATGGTGACCATGTAGCTGATACTGTTATGGGGGCACTATGGCTGTCCCTGTGATGGAGATCATGTAGCTGACACTGTTATGAGGGCACTATGGCTGTCCCTTTGATGGAAATCATGTAGCTGGCACTGTTATGAGGGCACTATGGCTGTCCCTCTTGACGGAGATCATGTAATTGAAACTGTTATGAGGGCACTATGGCTGTCCCTGTGATGGAGATAATGTAGCTGACACTGTTATGATGGCAGTATGGCTGTCCCTGTGATGGAGATAATGTAGCTGACACTGTTATGAGGGAACTACTATGGCTGTCCCTAAGATGGAGATCATGTAGCTGACACTGTTATGAGGGCACTATGGCTGTCCCTGTGATGGAGATCATGTAGCTGACACTGTTATGGGGGCACTATGGCTGCCCCTGTGATGGAGATCATGTGGCTGACACTGTTCTGGGGGCACTATGGCTGTCCTGTGTTGGAGATAATGTAGCTGATACTGTTCTGGGGGCACTATGGCTGTCCTGTGGTGGAGATCATGTGGCTGATACTGTTATGAGGACACTATGGCTTTCCCTGTGATGGAGATAATGTAGCTGATACTGTTATGGGGGCACTATGGCTGTCCCTGTGATGGAGATCATGTAGCTGACACTGTTATGAGGG
This sequence comes from Bufotes viridis, assembly GCA_033119425.1. Taxonomy (NCBI): domain Eukaryota; kingdom Metazoa; phylum Chordata; class Amphibia; order Anura; family Bufonidae; genus Bufotes; species Bufotes viridis. The sequence goes on along the minus strand of CM065594.1, from coordinate 92,244,580 downwards.
CACTATGGCTGTCCCTTTGATGGAGATCATGTAGCTGGCACTGTTATGGGGGCACTATGGCTGTCCCTGTGATGGAGATCATGTAATTGAAACTGTTATGAGGGCACTATGGCTGTCCCTGTGATGGAGATAATGTAGCTGACACTGTTATGAGGGAACTACTATGGCTGTCCCTATGATGGAGATCATGTGGCTGACACTGTTATGGGGGCACTATGGCTGTCCCTGTGGTGGAGATCATATGGCTGATACTGTTATGAGGACACTATGGCTGTCCCTGTGATGGAGATCATGTAGTTGACACTGTTATGAGGGCACTATGGCTGTCCCTGTGATGGAGATCATGTAGCTGATACTATTATGGGGGCACTATGGCTGTCCCTGTGATGGAGATCATGTAGCTGACACTGTTATGAGGGCACTATGGCTGTCCCTGTGATGGAGATCATGTAGCTGATACTGTTATGGGGGCACTATGGCTGTCCCTGTGAGGGAGATCATGTAGCTGATACTGTTATGAGGGCACTATGGCTGTCCCTGTGAAGGTTTCTGCTATGGGGGCTCTCTAGCTATCACTGTGATGGTGACTGTTTGTGATGGTGAAAAATACGGATACCATTAATGAGAAATACCAGCTACACCAGTGCAAGGTGACAACCCTACCCACACAGTAGAATACCTCCTTTGTGCCCCTTTACAGTAGAATGCTCCCTTAGTGCCTCCACAGTGTAGAATGACCCCTTAGTGTGCCCCTGCAATAGTGCAGCCCCCTTGCAATAATGAAGCCCCTGTAGTGTTGCAGTGTAGCGTGAAATCTGCGGCGCATGAGCAGCATTTATGCACCAAAATCTGCAAATTTAATTGCTGCAGATTTCGGCCAGATAAACAAAATATTTTCCACCCCCTGAGATAACATTGGGGGAGGTTTATCAAAGCTTCTGTAAAGTAGAACTGACTTGGTTGCTATGGGTAACTAAGCAAGTACTACTTTACACCAGTTTTGATAAATGTCACCCTTTGACTCAAATGAGCTATGGAAATGAGTTTAGGAGCATTAGGCCTAGCCGAGAGGATACTAAAGCAGCGCGTGCACCACAATGACGGCGAGTCACGTGACCGGCCTGGACGTGTAACCCAGGATTACCAAATGTAAGCTAATGCGGAAATGGTGACCAAAAATCCATTTCCAGCTTTATGAAATTGTCCAAATTAAGAGACTGCGACATATCCCTTTGCGGTTCTCGACACAAACGGGAAAGTCACAGACTCTGCCCACCAACACAATGTCAGCGCCGCCTGGCGACAGGCTTGTGAGGACTGACTCACTTCCGGTGCGGCGTACACGCCATACAGCGATCACGTGGTCTGCTTTCGTTGTTATGGAAACCACGGAGCCGCTTCTGTTTACATGACTGTGGTTGGGGGTCAGCGCGGGCTGTAGGCAGCATGTCCAGAGGAAAGGTCAGTGCTATCAAACGCCATGTTATAAGTAACTCTCTAAAATTAGCTACATAAGAATGGTTGACTTGACACAGTGATACCTACAGTAACAGCCAAACAGTCACCATCACTGTGGCAGCGAGAGGGCCCCCCATAGCAGAGCCATCACAAGGACAGCCACAGTGCCCCCATAACAGTGCCAGCTACATGATCTCCATTACAGGGACAGCCATAGTGCCCCCATAACAGTGCCAGCTACATGATCTCCATTACAGGGACAGCCATAGTGCCCCCATAACAGTGTCAGCTACATGATCTCCCTCACAGGGACAGCCATAGTGCCCCCATAACAGTATCAGCTACATGATCTCCATCACAGGGACAGCCATAGTGCCCCCATAACAGTATCAGCTACATGATCTCCATCACAGGGACAGCCATAGTGCCCCCATAACAGTGTCAGCTACATGATCTCCATCACAGGGACAGCCATAGTGCCCCCATAACAGTATCAGCCACATGATCTCCATCACAGGGACAGCCACAGTGCCCCCATAACAGTGTCAGCTACATGATCTCCATCACAGCGACAGCCATAGTGCCCCCATAACAGTATCAGCTACATGATCTCCATCACAGGGACAGCCATAGTGCCCCCATAACAGTGCCAGCTAGATGATCTCCATTACAGGGACAGCCATAGTGCCCCCATAACAGTGCCAGCTACATGATCTCCATCACAGGGACAGCCACCGTGCCCCCATAACAGTGTCAGCTACATGATCTCCATCACAGGGACAGCCACCGTGCCCCCATAACAGTGTCAGCTACATGATCTCCATCACAGCGACAGCCATAGTGCCCCCATAATAGTGTCAACTACATTATCTCCATCACAGGGACAGCCATAGTGCCCTCATAATAGTTTCAATTACATGATCTCCATCACAGGGACAGCCATAGTGCCCTCATAACAGTATCAGCTACATTATCTCCATCACAGGGACAGCCATAGTGCCCCCATAACAGTATCAGCTACATGATCTCCATCACAGGGACAGCCATAGTGCCCCCATAACAGTGTCAGCTACATGATCTCCATCACAGGGACAGCCATAGTCCCCACATAACAGTGTCAGCTACATCATCTCCATCACAGGGACAGCCATAGTGCCCTCATAACAGTGTCAGTTACATGATCTCCATCACAGAGACCGCCATAGTGCCCCCATAACAGTGCCAGCTACATGATCTCCATCACAGGGACAGCCATAGTCCCAACTTAACAGTGTCAGCTACATGATCTCCATCACAGGGACAGCCATAGTGCCCTCATAACAATATCAGCTACATGATCTCCATTACAAGGACAGCCATAGTGCCCTCATAACAGTGTCAGCTACATGATCTCCCTCACAGGGACAGCCATAGTGCCCCCATAACAGTATCAGCCACATGATCTCCATCACAGGGACAGCCATAGTGCCCTCATAACAGTGTCATTTACACGATCTCCATCACAGGGACAGCCATAGTCCCCACATAACAGTGTCAGCTACATGATCTCCATCACAGGGACAGCCATAGTGCCCTCATAACAGTGTCAGTTACATGATCTCCATCACAGAGACAACCATAGTCCCCACATAACAGTGTCAGCTACATCATCTCCATCACAGGGACAGCCATAGTGCCCTCATAACAGTGTCAGCTACATGATCTTCATCACAGGGACAGCCATAGTGCCCCCATAATAGTATCAGCTACATGATCTCCATCACAGGGACAGCCATAGTGCCCTCATAACAGTGTCAGTTACATGATCTCCATCACAGAGACAACCATAGTTCCCACATAACAGTGTCAGCTACATGATCTTCATCACAGGGACAGCCACTTATCTCACATCATATTGACAGCTACATGGTCCCCATTACAGGGACAACCACACTACCCCATAACATTGACAGCCATAATGCACCCCCAAAAAGTTCCAGCTACACAATCTTCATCACAGTGACACCTACAAAAACCCTAAAACAGGCATAGCTCAGTGCCCCCATTACGGTGCCTGCTGTATAAAGGACACGGTGTTAAAGGGGCAGTGCTGGCAATCTGAAATGGCCCTGCTGAATCCAGAAAAACAGGGACCTGTTATGTGGTCACATCACTTGTGTTGGAAGTTCTTGGTAATTTCCTAATGTGCTGTAAATATCGGAAATTGCACCAGCCCTGCGTAAATAAAAAGATCTGCAACTGTCTGCTGTACATTGTTTCAGTTCTTCAACGTTTTCAAGATCTCTGCTTACTTTCAGGGAATGGGAACAGTCTTGTTTACATTCATAGGCCTGTTTCATACGGTCAGTATTTGTAAGCCAAAACCAGAGGTGGCACCTACGTACAATACAAGTATATGTATCTCTTCTGTGTTTTGGACCCACTCCTGGATTTGGCTTCCAAATACTGATGCAAAAATACTGACCAAATACTGACCGTGTGAAAGAGGCTATAGGGCGATCTGGATCCCATTCTGCTCACACAGCCTATGTGCTTAGCCCTCAGACTGTTGCCTGCACGTGTACATTGTATAATCCCCAGCAGTTTGAGCAGGATATGATCAGGACAGGATTTTAGCCTCTGGATACAAACAACAATATTCCCGTTCACTGACAACCTGCAGAGATCTTGAAACAGGTGAGGAATTGATACACAAAGTCTATTAAAAATCTGCAGAAGTTTTCATTCTACAATGTTTAAAGGGGTTATCCAGGTAAATATAACGATGACCTATCCTCAGGATAGGTCGTCATTATCACGTCAGCCTGCGTCCGGGTCCCAGCACCCCCGCCAATCGGCTGTTACAGGGAGCCGCAGCTCTCACCGATGCTCTCCCGTATATCATATAGTGGCAGTGCTTGGTATTGCAGCTCAGGCCCATTCACTTCAATGGGGCTGAGCTACAACTTGGCCACGTGACCGATGTACGGTGATGTCACATGACCTAGGAAGAGGCTACGGTGCTTTTGGAGTGCCCACCTCTTCTAGCAGCTGATCGGCGGCGGTCAGAACACGACCAATCTGATATTGATGACTATAAATTACCAGATAGCCCCTTTAAGGTTTATTTACAAGAGACTGGACAATCCCTTTAAATTCCCCATTGAGTCATGTAGGTTTTAAATGTGGCGTCCTGGAAGTTTTACATTCAGTTTTGTCTTGTGTCAGGTTACGACAATCAAGAGTCAATATGGCTACCAGCGGCAGAAGGAACGGTAAGGACAGAAGATATTCAAATTCTCCATTATTAATAGTGCGGCAAGGGGCACAACTCCCATCATCACATCAGTTTGGTGACATATGTAGCAATACCTGATTTTTCTGTTTGTAGTCTTTTCCCATAATGCGCCATTTCCACGTTCTCCATCCAGGGTAAAGCTCATGACAAACCGAAAGGGTGGAGGAGATGGGACAGTTGTGTGACATTGCTTTACGATAGTCTTAAAGGAAATGTGCCCCAAAAACATTTATTTGCCAGTTAAAACCAGATAGTAACACATCTCCTTTTTTTCTAATCTGTTTTTATTTTCTGATTGTAGATTTTTTTATTTTTATTTCCTGAACATTATTATGGGGGCGGCCATCTTGCATGCCTATTTCCACTAATAGGGAGAAATGTATCAAAACTGATGTAAAGGAAAACTGGCTTGGTTGCTCATGGCAACCAATCAGATTCCAGCTTTCATTTTCAAAGGAGCTCTGACAAATGATAGGCAGAATCTGATTGGTTGCTATGGGCAACTAAGCCAGTTCTACTTTACACCAGTTTTGATAAATCTCCATCATAGTCTCCTGTGAGATGGATTAGATTTCGGTCGCATTTGTGGGGTTGTTCACACGAATGAACCCACCAGTCACATGCCAGAATAAAGCCTCATTCACACATCAGTGTTCCATGTACATGTGCTGTACGTCTTCTCCACAGACAGCACACGTACACATTCATTTTAATGTGTGTATTCACATATCAGTGTTTTAGCACGGATGCATGCAGTATTTTGTTCATGTTGACGGATCAATCATGGCCATTATAGTCCATGGGTCCGTGAAAACCACGGATGCAATCCGTGTTTCATGGACCATTAGGAAGAGATGCTTTGAAAATTACTTTTCAGCTGTGCAGTGTCAGTGAAACACGGATGACACACGGACAGCAAAAAACACACGGACAGCAAAAACTGACACATGGAGCACACACGGATCCATCACAGACAGCAAAAAATGGACACACGGATCCATCACAGACATCTTCACAGGAGCATCACTGACCATCTTTTCACGAATTTAAATACGGACGTATGAATAAGGCTTAGGCCTCATGCACACGACCGTATTTTGTTTCCTTGTCCGTTCGTTTTTTTTTGCTGATAGGATGCAGACTCATTTATTTCACGTGCTGTCCGCATCAGTATGTCCGTTCCGTAGCACCGCAAAAAAAATAGAGCATGTCCTATTTTGTTCTAGTTTGCGGACAAGGATAGGCATTATTACAATGGATCTGCAAAAAAAACGGACCCACAAGAAAAAAAACGGATGCCATACGTAACATCATCCTTTTTTTTGCGGATCCGCATCGACCATCCCTGTCCACTAGCTGTGTGCGGCATTGCAGCTCTTCCCCACTGACTCCAATGGAGCCTAGCTGCAATACCAGACATAGCCCGTGAACAATGGTGGTGCTGTTTAGCAGTCATTTTTTTAAAATCCTGGACAACCCCTTTAAAGGGTTACCCGGGAAAACATATTAATGACTTAGCCTTAGGCCTCTTGCACACGAACGTTGTGCATCCGTTCCGTGCATTGGGGACCGCAATGCATGGTCAACGTCCGTGCGGTGGCAGGGAAGGATCGAGACCCATTCAACTTAAATCTGTCCGCACCGCAAAAAATAGAACTAGTTCTTTTGGGTAGTGCTTCCGTGGGGTTCCGATCCATGCTTCCGTTCCGCATCTCCGTGATTGCGGACCCTTTCAAGTCAATGGGTCCGCACCCGTGATGTGAAGTGCACATGGGCCGGTGTCCGTGTATTGCGGGCCGCAATACGGCCACAGACACACAACGGCCGTGTGCAAGAGGCCCTAGGCCTCTTTCACGTGGTCAGTATTTGGTCAGTATTTTTGCATCAGAATTTGTAAGCCCAAACCAGGAGTGGGTCCAAAACACAGAAGAGGCACAAATATTTCTATGATACTTTTTCTCGGTAGGTTCCACTTCTGGTTTTGGCTTACAAATACAGATGTAAAATACTGACCAAATACTGACTCTGTGAAAGAGGCCTAGGTCATCAGTATCAGATATGCAGGGGTCCGGCACCCGGCACCCCGCTGATCAGCTGTTACAAGAAGCCTCTACCTAGGCCAGTGACGTCACCGTACGTCGGTCATGTGTTCTAATTGCAGCTCAGCCCTATTCAAGTCAATGGGGCTGAGCTGCAATACCAAACACAGACAATATACAATGTATGGCGCTGTGCTTGGAAAGCTGCTGGAAGCTGAGCATGGCGGCTCCCTGAAACAGCTGATTTGAGCATAGATCATCATTATCTTTTCCAGCATCATGCCTTTACCTATGGAAATATGTATGGGAGGGTCTCCTCGCCCTTAATGACCTATGTGTCCGAGTGCGAGCTAGCTATGGAAACGAATAAGCAGAGTGTCTCCTTCTATCTGCAAGTGGGATTTCAAAATGTGGACATCAAGACATAGGCCTCTTGCACACGGGCGTCATGTTTGACGCCCGGATAAGATGCGGGTGCGTTGCGGGAATCGCCGCGATTTTTCCGCGCGTGTGCTAACGTTTGTAGTGCGTTGAGCACGCGCGTGAAAAAATCCGCATGCTTGGTACCCAGACCCGAAGTCAGACTTCATCACTGAAGTCTGGTTTCGGGATGAGTTGGATGAAGGACCTGCCGTGATGTCACAGGATCACATGGGTCACATGGTCCACTCAAATGCTTCTATGATTGGACCATGTGACCCTGTGACGTCACCACAGGTCATCAAGCAGCCAAACTATCAAGAGAGACGACGTTCTGGGGCTCTGCGCGTACAATGGGAGAAGGTAAGTTAACTCTTTATTATTTTTAACCCTTTAAAGCCCGGGGAACATTGCATTCTGTAATTAGAATGCGATTATTTTCCCTTATAACTATGTTATAAAGGAAAATAATAACGATCGGGTCCCCATCCCGATTGTATCCTAGCAACCATGTGGGAAAATCGCAACGCATCCGCACATGATTGCGGATGCTTGCGATTTTCCCGCATCCCCATTCACTTCTATGGGGCCTGCGTTGCGTGAAAATCGCAGAATATAGAACATGCTGCGATTTTCACGCAAAGCAAAAGTGATGCGTGAAAATCACCGCTCATGTGCACAGCCCCATAGAACTGAATGGGTCAGGATTCAGTGCGGGTGCAATGCGTCCTCCTCACGCATTGCACCCGCGCGGAAAACTCGCCCGTGTGAAAGGGGCCATACTGTTTAAATGTTTGGAGGCTGGAGAACTAGTATTTTCTCCATTGTTCATGTCCAGTTTTATATTGAATAGACTGGGTACATTGTAACAAACCCTCAGCTGTGTCAGGATGGGTTTTCAACCTCTCGATGGAACAAGAGTGTTGCTGTTCACTGATATTGAAAATGGTGAGGAAGTGAAATGTCTAGTATTTTAGGAAGCTGCAGTCACTTTCATGACATTGTGATTAACCACTTTGTACCGAAAACTGGACAAGCCCTTTAAGGTCACGTTTGTATTTTATACGCAGAGAGCCCAGATCCTGCATCCGGTACAAGTGTGGCCTCATCAACACCATCGCGGACGTGCTGAGACAGCGGCCTGGCTGGACGGAGGTGAAGGAGTAAGGTTTGGGTACACGGCGCACTTCACTGTAGTGTCTCCGAGGTCCAGGTCCCCACCGTCCTGTGTACAGCCTTCAGGCCAAGGTTTAGGAAAGCTCCATGTACACATGAATTTTCCTGTATATTAGATGTGCTCTGATATCTTAGACTAAGGCTACATGCACACGAACGTTGTTTGCTTCCGTTTCATTTTTTTTTTTGCGGATAGGATACGGACCCAATCATTTCAATGGGTCCGCAAAAAATGCGGATAGCACACCGTGTACTATCCACATCAGTATGTCCATTCCGTAGCCCCGCAAAAAATGGCATACTGATGTCATCCGTTTTTTTTGCGGATGGCAAAACACATACGACCGTGTGCATGTAGCCTTATCTATCCACTCGCCCCCACTTTCAGGATAGGTTCCTTCTTGCTACTCTACAGTCTGCTCAATCAGTAATGCCTTTTTCAGAGATGGAGAGTGGGATTTTTACTGGTGTGATGTCGGCTGGCTGCGTGAGAACTTCGATCACATTTACATGGAGGAACACGTGCGCATCTGCCACTTCCGCAACCACTATGAGGTGACTGTCTCTCCAGTGACTGTTTTTGGCCACAAACATGACAGCTGCCATCCTGACAATCTGCTGTCTCTCTCTCATTAGCTGACCAGGAAGAACTTTATGGTGAAGAATCTAAAGCGGTTCCGGAAGCAGCTGGAGCGAGAGTCTGGTCGTCTTGAGGCCGCAAAATGTGACTTCTTCCCCAAGACCTTCGAGCTTCCATCCGAATATCACCTGTTTGTAGAGGAATTCCGCAGAAACCCTGGAATCACATGGATTATGAAGCCTGTAAGTGGGGCAGAGGGTCTGCATACAAGGAGGCAGCCATTTCATTCGGAAACACTGAGGCCGGCCAAACACGTTGAATAGCTGTGGGCCAAACTATCATTCAGCCGGCAGCTGCGTCTCCCAACTCCTTCCTGACTCCCCCGTACATGTCCGGCTTGGGCGAATTTAATGGGGAGAAAGTCATTCCTAGTGTTGAGCGAACTTGTGTTTTAAGTTCGGCGTCCAAAGTTCGGGTTCGGGTTGTCGAAGAATCCTGTTATGGTCCGTGGTATCGGAATCTATAACGGGATTCTTCGATAACCCGAACTTAGGACGCAGAACTTAAAATACAAGTTCGCTCAGCACTAGTCATTACCAGACACTTCTAGAGGCAGCTTATCTATCGGGAGACCGATAGGATTGAGCAAAAAGGATGGAGCAAAAATCTTCATTTGGCCAGATCCTTCTCCTCCCTAAATGATCTGTTGAGGAAAGTCAGGAGCTGCTCATACAAATTTGATTGTCGGCCAATCTCGCCGTTTCAGCAGACAGTACACTGATGTGTATACGGGGCCTTAACTTTGAAGTCCTATGCTTATAAGGGTATGTTCACAGGTGGCAGTTTTGTTGCAGAAATGTACCCGAATATAGTAGCGGCTGATACCAGGGATCAGTAGATTGCATCTCCCTAACCCTGGGTTCAGACCTGAGCGTTCCAAAAACGCGCGTTTTACGCGCGTTTTTGACGCGCGTTTTTTTGCGCGTTTTTGCAAATAGGAAACGCGCGTTCGTACGCGCGTTCTTGTGATTGACTACTGTGGTGTCAATCACAAAACGCGCGTCAAACGCCCCAAAAGAAGCTCAAGTACTTGTTTATGCGTTGGGCGTTTTACAGCGCGTTCAAACGCGCTGTAAAACGCTCAAGTGTGAACCACTCCCATAGGGATGCATTGGTTTTAATCTGTTGAGCGTTTTACAGCGCGTTTGAACGCGCTGTAAAACGCTCAGGTGTGAACCCAGGGTAAATGGTAATGGAAGAAGTTTGACTGCAGGTTTAGTGTCCCTTTAACCCTTATGATACCGGAGGTTTTTTCATTTTTGCGTTTTCATTTTTCTTCCCTATCTTCCTTGAGCCATAACTTTTTTTATATTTCCGTTCACATAGCCGTATGAGGGCTGAATTTTTTTGAGGGACAAGTTGTGCTTTCTAATGGCACCATTAATTATGGCATACAATGTAGTGGGAAGCAGTAAAAAAATTCCAAATGGGGTGGAATTGGAAGAGAAACACAATTCCTCCACCGTTTTACAGATTTTGTTCCCACAGAGTTCTGTTTACGGCAAAACTGACCTGTGCCCTTCATTCTCTGGGTCAGTACGATTACAACGATACCACATATGTATAGGTTTTTATGTCTAAATAGTCTTAAAAAAAAAAAAATTTGAAAATTCTTTTCTTTTTTACATCACCATATTCTGATCCCCATAACTTTTTTTATAGTATTTTTTATATCTACTGAGCTGTGTGGGGGCTTATTTTTCGCAGGACAATCTGTAGTTTTTATTAATACCATGTTGGAGTGTGTGTGACTTTTTGATCACATTTTATTAAAATTTTTTGGGTCAGAGAAGCAATGAAAAAATGGTAAATTTACCCTTTTTTTCCCGTTAAGCCATTTGCCAGATTGGAAAAATATTTTTACATTTTAATAGTATGGGCGTTTTCTGTTGGGGTGATTACCAGTGATGTTTATATTTATGTATTTATTTTACGGAAAAGTGGGCGATTTAAACTTTTATATATATTTATATATATATATGTATTTAACTTTTTTTGCTTTTTATTGAAGCTCGTATTTGTGCATACAAATTCCATTTTTTTTTTCTTATTCTCAACAATCATGGATTTTTTAGATCCAATATTTGTGCAGAATTGCTCACTTCTTATGTTGGCCTGCTTCAGAGAGACCAAGCTCATTAAATCATTTACCGGCATCCTCTTTGGCCGCAGAGGATGCCGGTAAGAATCGCGGAAGGTTTTTCACACTTTAGATGCCGTGATCTAACTTGATGCCTGTGTTGGGTTCATATTCATATGTGCCCACATTGCTGAGAAAAAGGCCTCATGCACACGACCGTATGTGTTTTGCGGTCGGCAAAAAAAACGGATGACGTCCGTATGGCATCCGTTTTTCTTTGCGTATCCACTGTAATATTGCCTATCCTTGTCCGCAAACTAGAAAAAAATAGGACATGCTCTACTTTTTTAGTGGGGCTACGGAACTGACCTACTGATGCGGACAGCACGTGGTGTGCCGTCTGCATTTTTTGCGGACCCATTGAAATGAATGGGTCTGCATCCTATCAGCAAAAAAAACCAGAACGGACAAGAAAACAAAATACGGTCGTGTGCATGAGCCCAAATTATGTTTTAATATATGCAAGTGAGCCTCTAGGAGCAATTGTCGTTACACCTAGAGCAGTGATGGCGAACCTTTTACAGACTGAGTCCCCAAACTGCAACCCAAAGCCCACTTATTTATCACAAAGTGCCAACACGGCAATTTAACCTGAATACTACAGTCCAATACAATATATCTTCCATGTACTTTATCATTTAGCTATAATAGCCTGCCTGCATTCAATGCACTGCTTGTGCCGTTCATAGTGCGTCCTGCACTGATGAATGGCAGGAAAAGTCTAAGGTACATTGGTACACCATAGACTTATTCCAGGGTGCGGGTGCCCACAGAGAGGGCTCTGAGTGCCGCCTCTGGCACCTGTGCCATAGGTTCACCATCACTGACCTAGAGGCTCTGTTCTCTGCAACTGCTGCGACCTCTGCACTTTGATTAACAGAATTAGGAAAGACAAATGTTAGTATGCCTGGGCCTGTCAATCAGGGTGGAGAGGGAGCGGCAGTTGCAGAGAGAGCGGCAGTTGCAGAGAGAGCAGAGCCTCTAAGTGTAATGACAACGTCCCCGTTGCTCCTAGAGGCTAATTTGCATATAGTGAAACATAATTTTTCACAGCATTGAAGGCGCATATGAACATGGGACCAACACAGATGCCTTCAGCTGCCAAGTGCGCATGTAACTGGTCCGCCAGTTTAAAATCTGCTGACAGATGCCCTTCAAAGCTTTGTTCACACAGGCGCATACAGTGAGTGTACCCATAGGACCCAGGTCATCTGATGGAGGCCAAAAGGGTGTTTCTTTTTGGCTTCAGTCAGGGTGGTATTTTCACTGTACAGTGGGGTATAAAAAAAATGTAAAAAGTGTCCGACGGCGGTAAACCTTCAAAATAATCCAGGTGTATACTTTTGGTTGCATAGACCAAACGCAATGTGAACAGAGCATAAGATATGGACTTCTTTAAAGGGGCTCACCGCTTTGGACAGCCCCCCTTGACAATCAGCAGATCACAAGGTATCCTCCTGCGATCACATGGTGAATTTTTTAGTAACTGTTCGGTTTCGCTGTAGCGCCACCACTGGGGAAATGAAATACTGCAGTTCACATTTAAATCAGTGGGTTGTATTTGGAATGCAGGACAGGACCATAGCTCTGCTGCGTGTCAACCTAATACCACATTACAGACTTACACTGGGTTCAGACCTGAGCGTTTTGAAGCCTAGCGCTTTTGGTGCGTTCAAGACTGGCGTTTAGGCGCGTTTTTTTCAAGCGTTTTGGTAAATAGTGTAGGCGCGTTTGACGCGCGTTTATGTGATTGACTGCATAGTTGGCCAATGACCAATGATATAGTTTGGCCAATCTGAGTGCTTTAGAGGTGTGACATTCCATGGTGGCTGATCCAGCATGTTGCAAACTTTGTAAAACGCGCATCCATAGGCGCGTTTTACGCTGCACAAACGCCCGAACAACACGCCTATCGCGTTTCCCATTGAAGTCTATTGGAACCAAACGCTGGATAAACGCCCGAATTAACGCGAACATACTTGCCTATGCGTCGGACGTTTGTAGGCGCCTACGAACGCGCATTAAAACGCGCAAGTGTGAACCACCTCCATTGGAATGCATGGTTCCTGTACTGTTGTGCGTTTTTTTGCGCGTTCGAAATCGGCGTTTTACGCGAAAGTGTGAACTGAGTGTTAGGCTACATTCACACGTCCGTCTGTGTTTTGCGGATCCGCAAAACACGGACACTGGCAATGTGCGTTCCGCATTTTGCGGACCGCACATCGCCGGCACTCTCATAGAAAATGCCTTTTCTTGTCCGCAATTGCGGACAAGAATAGGACATGTTCTATATTTTTTGGGAACGCGATTGCGGACCCGGAAGTGCGGATCCCCAATTGCGGACCCGGGCGGGACATCGTCTGTCCCCATAGGAATGAATGAGTCCGCAATTCCGTTCCGCAAAATGCGGAACAGAATTGCGGACATGTGAATTGGGCCATATATGAGATCAGTATACAAACTATATCTAATTGTTCTTTCCCGTAGGTGGCCAGATCCCAGGGGAAGGGGATTTTCCTATTCCGGAAACTAAAGGACATCATTGAGTGGAAGAAGGTGATCTCGGTGTCCTGCAGATGGGGACAAGGTGACATTCTGGTAGACATGTGACATCTTATTTCTGTGTTCCTTAGGATGGCAGTCGCACAGATGAGCAGAAAGATGAGATCCCTGTAGAAAATTATGTGGCTCAGCGCTATATAGAGAATCCATACTTAATAGGAGGTGAGAAAAGCTGCTGTGTGACAGTAGGGTGGCGGCCGCACCCCTCCCCCACCACACCTGGCAGGTGTGCCTACTTGGCATAAATTATTGGAGGGATGTTTACTCATACAAATTTATGATGTGCAACTCCAGCTCAGTTTTGTTTAACCCGTAGGATACCAGCGCTGTACATGTAAAGCGCTGGGAACTAGGTCTGAAATCCCAGCGCCGTACAGGTACGGCGCCCTGATCGGGCGGGCGCAGGAGCAGATACCGATGCCGGCGCATTAACCCTCGCCCTGACTGAGGCACGTGCGGTATCCTGACGGGTCCCCATGTCCATCGGGTCCCCGGGCTGCTGTGACAGGGACCCAAACGCTTGGAGGGCAGCCTGATGCACTTCCTTAGGCATCTTGGCTGCCTTCCATATTTCCGTTCCGCTACATTTTGAGTCATGTCCTATTATTGCCCGCAAATCACGTCACTGTCATGTGATCAGTGCAGGGGGCGTGGCTCAGTACTGGATTGGATAAGAGGTGGTATCCAATCCAGTACTGAGCCACCCCCTCTGCACTGATCACATGACGGTGACATCCCCCCAGGTCCTTAGTGTTGTCCAAGGTTCGGGTTCATCGAAGAATCCCCTTATCGATTCAAAATTCCATTATGGTCCGTGGTAGCGGAATCCATAACGTGATTCTTCGATAACCCGAACCTGAACCCCTTTCACACGGGCGTTGCGGGTGTACTCCGTCAAACAGTGCGGGTGCGTTGCGGGAATCGCCGCAATTTTTCCCTGCGAGTGCAAAGCGCTGTCATGCGTTTTGCACGCGCGGGAGAAAAATCGGCACTTTTGGTACCCAGACCCGAACCTGCACTTCTTCACAGAAGTGCATGTTTGGGTCAGAAATTGTCCCGCTGGTATTATTTCACATTATAACATAGTTATAATGTGAAATAATACACTTGGTCATCTTCCTAATGTTGAACCCGGTGCTGAATGGGTTAAAAATAATAAACTAATAATAACTTACCTGGTCCATTTGATCGCGAAGCCCGGCCTCCTTTCCGTTAGCTTGCTTGTAGGAAAAGGACCTGTGATGATGTCACAGCATCACATGGCCCAATCACATGCTCCATCACCATAGTGATGGAGCATGTGATTGAGCCATGTGACATCATCACAGGTCCTTTACCTAGTAGCTAGCTAATGGAGAGGATGCCGAGCTCACGATCAAATGGACCAGGTAAGTTATGATTAGTTTATTATTTTTAACCCATTCAGCACCGTGTTCAACATTAGGAAGATGGCTAAGGTATTATTTCACATTATAACTATGTTATAATGTGAAATAATACTGAACCGGTTACACATCCCGATGGTTGCATAGCAACCATGCGGGAAAATCGCAACGCATCCGCACACGATTGCGGATGATTGCGATTTTCCCGCATCCCCATTCACTTCTATGGGGCCTGCGTTCCGTTAAAAACGCAGAAGATAGAGCATGCTGCGATTTTCACGCATCGCAAAAGTGATGCGTGAAAATCAACTGTCATGTGCACAGCCCCATAGAAGTGAATGGGTCCGGATTCAGTGCGGGTGCAATGCATCCTCCTCACGCATTGCACCCGCGCGGAAAACTCGCCCGTGTGAAAGGGGCCTTAAAATACAAGTTCTCTCAACCCTAATTATAATGCATTGTAAAGGGGATCAGACCCCCAAAAGTGCCAGAGTGGGACAATAAAGTAAAAAAAAAAAGTTTTACAAAATAAATAATTAAAATTTTCAAATAAAAAAAAATCATCCTTTTCCCAAAACAAAGTTACATTTTTTTCGTAAAAAATAGGGAAAAAAAGAAAAGTAGACAAATTATGTATCGCTGCATCCATATCGACCGGCTCTATAAAAATATCACATGATCCACCCCGTCAGATAAACGCAATAAAAAAAATCTAAATAAAAACAGTGCCAAAACAGCTATTTTCTGGTCACCTTGCCGCACAAAACGCCTAAATCCAAGCGATCAAAAAGGTGTATTTAGCCCAAAATGGAACCAAACAATCATCTCATCCCGCAAAAAATGAGACCCTACCTACGACAATCGCCCAAAAAACTAGAAAAATATGGTTTTCAGAAAAACACAAAAACAAGATTTTATTCTGTTCAAAAACGCTTTCACTGTGTAAAACTAAACAAAAATGAAAAATGATAGACATTATGTATCGTCCGTAACAAACTGCTCTATAACAATATCACATTGAATGCTGTAAAAAAAAAATAAAAAAAAATGGTACCGATAAAAACGTCACCTCATCCCGCAAATAATGAGCCCCCACATAAGACAATCACTTAAAAAATAAAAACCAATGGCACCATAAACCAATCCATCAAAATCTGCGCTGCAAAAGCCATGTGGCGCTCCTTCCGTTCTGAATCCTGCCATGTGCCCCCACAGCGGTTCACCACCACATATGGGGTGTTGCCGTATTCAGGGGAAAATGGGTAACAAATTTTGGGGTGCTTTTTCTCCTGTTACCCCTTGTGAAAATAAAAAACTTGGGGCTAAAGCAACATTTTATTGGAAGAAATGAAGCTTTTCATTTTCACAAGGGTTTCCAAATTCCGTAAACTGTTTAGGGGGTCAAAGTGCTCAGTACCCCCCCCCCCCTTAATATATTCTTTAAGGGGTGTAGTTTCTAGAATGGGGTTACTTTTTGAGGGTTTCCACTGTAGGGGTACGTCAGGGTCTCTTCAAATACAAAATGGCTCCTAAAAACCATTCTAGCAAAACCTCCTTTCCTTCTGACCATTGACACGTGCCCATAGAGCAGTTTACCGCCACATATGGGGAATTTATGTAAACTGCAGTATCAGAGTAATGCTTATTGAGGTTTATTTTGCTGTTAACCCTTGCTGTGTTGCACAAAAAAATTTGACTAATGTAAAAAATCTACCAAAAAAGTAAAATTTTGAAATTTCACCTCCATTTTCCTTTAATTCTTGTGGAACACCTCAAGGGTTAACAAAGTTTGTAACATCAGTTTTGAATAATTTGAGGGGTGTACTTTCTAAAATAGGGTGGTTTTCATTATGTAAGCCCCTCAGAATCACTTTACAACTGAATTGGTGCTTTAAAAAATGGATTGGGAAATTTTGTTGAAAATTGCTTCTAAACTTCTAAGCCTTCTTACGTCCTAAAAAAAATAAAATGACTTATACAAAATGATGCAAACATAAAGCAGACATATGGAGAATGTTAGGTAATAAATATTTTATGAGGTATTACTTTCTCTTTTAAAAGCAGAGAAATAGAAATTTTGAAAATTGCGAATTTTTCAACATTTTTGGTAAATTTGGGATTTTTTCATAAATAAAGGTGAAATATATTGACTCAAATTTACCACTGTCATGAAGTACAATGTGTCACGAGAAAACAATCTCAGAATGGCTTGGATAAGTAAAAGCGTTCCAAAGTTATTAGTGACGCATGTCAGATTTGCAAAAATCGGCCTGGGATTTAAGGTGAAAAGTGGCTCGGTACTGAAGGGGTTAAAGCTTTCTGCTGATATGCATAGTCCGTTGCTCAGAATATGTGTATGTTTCGTTAACAGGGAGAAAATTTGACCTGCGCGTGTATGTTTTAGTCACATCGGTGAGATATGTTCCTTGACTTAACATTTTAATTGCCTTCTGTATAACTATGATCCATTTTCTGTAAATGACTGTCCATTGTAGGTCTGACCATAGATGTAGCAATTTCCCACAGACACCACTAGAGAAGGATTTATTATTGAACGCAATACTGTATATCCATGTGCAGAAAGCTCCCCCTACTGGTGGCTGCAGGCAGCAAGAAATGTATCTGTATCTTAAATGCATTGGTAGACAGCTTTTCTGTTGATCTCAGACGGCCCCTTTAATTCCATTACATCCTAAACCTCTGCACCGTCTATAATATGGTGACTCGTCTGCCTTTCCTTGCAGTATATACCCCTCCGGGCCTGGCTTTACCGAGATGGTTTCGCCCGATTCTCAAACACACGCTTCACACTCAGCAGCATCGATGATCAGTGTATCCTTATACTAACAGGGTGCAGCCTTAATTGTGGGGGGTGGGGTGTTTGTGGGTCAACTGCACCGCTAAGTTAGCTGGTGCCTTGATTAACCCTTTAACTCCCTGATACAGATATTCACTTGACGAATGTGGCGATCCAGAAGACTGCTCCCGATTACGATCCAGAGAAGGTGAGAGAAGCTGATGCCTTTGCTCTTAAAGGGGTTATCCAGGAAACGATAATGATGGCCTATCCGCAGGACAAGTCATCATTATCACATCGGCAGGGGTCTGATTCCCGGCACCCCTGACGATCAGCTGTTTCAGGAAGCCAAAGCGATCAACGGACCTCTAGTGAGTGCAGCGGGCTCCCTGCAGCAGACCAAGCACAGCGGCTGTGCTTTGTATTACAGCTGAGCCCCATTCACTTCAATAGTGCTGAGTTTTAACTAGGCCATGTGTCACAGAGCGCCCAGCCTCTTCTAACAGCTGATTGATCTGATATTGATGACCGATCCTGAGCATAGGTCATCAATATTATTTCCAGGATAACCCCTTTAAGGCCACTTTCAGATGAGCGGGTTGCATACTGCGGACTCGCTGCGTGAGTATGAGACACCTCATGTCCTGACCTCCCAGCACTGCCGGGGTCGCATAGCATTATATTGATTTACGATGATATGTAACCCTTAGGCCCCTTTCACACAAGCAAATTTTCCGCGCGGGTGCAATGCGTGATTTGAACACATAGCACCCACTCTGAATCCTGACCCATTCATTTCAATGGGCCTGTGTACGCAAGCGTTTTTTGTCACACATCAGTTCTGCGTTGCGTGAAAAACGCAGCATGTTCTATATTCTGCATTTTCCATGCACCGTAGGCCCCATAGAAGTGAATGGGGCTTTAGTGAAAACGCATTGCATCCGCAAGCAAGTGCGGATGGGATGCAGTGCGTTTTTCACTGATGGTTGCTAAGAGATGTTGTTTGTAAACCTTCAGTTTTGTTATCACGCGCGTGAAAAACGCATCAGAACGCATTGCACCAGCGTGGAAAAAACTGAACGCAGTCGCAGACAAAGCTGACTAAACTTGCTTGCAAAATGGTGCGAGTTTCATTGAACGCATCTGGACCTAATCTGTCACGCTCGTGTGAAAGAGGCCTTACAGTTCTGGAATGTATTGGATAACAGTGACAGCATTATGTCAGTATAAACAAGAAACTCTGTGGATTTTAATGAAAGCTTGTGAGACGTTATTTGGAAATGCGGCTGTATAAATCCGGTGTGATGTTTCGGTCTCACTTGGCCTTTATCAAACTGGTGCCGCTGTCAGGTTTATGTGTAGGGCTGCCCTACACATAAACCTGACAGCGGCACCAGTTTGATAAAGGCCAGGTGAGACCGAAACGTCACACCGGATTTATACAGCTGCATTTCCGAATAACGTCTCACAAGCTTTCATTAAAATTCCGGGAGTTTCTTGTTTATACATACGTCTGGGGTGAGAACCCGACTCCCAGGAAGAGCAAGCAGAGTGCCACGAGGTTCACTTGCATTATGTCAGTGTTATACAATATATTCCAGAACTGTAAGGGTTACATAGCAATATATTGACTTATGATGCTATGTGACTCTGTCAGTGCTGGACGTTCAGGACGGGAGCTGTCTTATACTCGCGCTGCGAGTCCGCAGTATGCAATTCGCTTGTCTGAAAGCGGCCTAAAGGGTAATATATATTGATGACCTATCTTCTGACACCCGGGACCCCTGCTGATCAGCTGTTAGAAAAGGTCAGGTGCTCAGTGAGCCCCGCAGGCTCTTCCATGCATTGGTCACATGGCCTAGGTGCAGCTCAATAGGGATGAACTGCTGTACTATGTACAGCCTTTGTGCTTGGAACCTCCTCAGATGCCACATTCAACTCTGATTGCGGACTCAGAGTCACATTGATGCCTTCCAGGGGTTTAAAAAAAAAAGTACATACCTCATGCATTTGATTGCGTAGAGGATGTTGCGGCCATTTTGATTGAAAAAAATGCGCCAAATCTCACGTGCTGACGTTATTCGCTAGGTGGACGTGGTGACATAATCCTTGATGACCTGCGCCCGGCCAGCGTGATGTCATTACGTCAGCGCGTGCAAGATTTAGCGCGTTTTCTTCACTCAAGATGGCCGCGATGGCCTTTCAGCGATCAAGTGAATGAGGAGAGTATGTTTTTTTTTTTTTGTTTTTTTCCCCCCACTACCATTTCAGGAAAAACTGATTATTTACCACAAAGCGCGAGGAAATTCACCTTTGTGACGAATCAAACTTTTACTGAAACTCGGATCGAAGTCCCCTTTAGATACTTCGATTCACACTAGTCATTTACTCTGGAGTAACTCTGTACACCCCTAACAGCGCAATGCAGTTTAGTATTACGCAGTGGCGTGTGGCTGGCTGCCAGTTACTTTGGTATGCTGGGACATGTAGTTTCACAATAGAGTTGTGTAATAATTGACACATCACATATTCCTCGCAGGGCTGCAAATGGATGATACAGCAGCTACGGCAGTACCTGACGGCCAAACATGGCCCCGCAGCGGTGGAGACCCTCTTTCAGAACATGGACAATATCTTTATCAAGAGCCTACAGAGCGTCCAGAAAATCATCATCAATGACAAGCACTGCTTTGAACTGTATGGATACGACATCCTGCTGGACGAGGACCTGAAACCGTGAGCAGCAGCTGCTTCTACGTAGAGGGGATAATCTTTATGGTGGTCATTATGTAAAAAAAAGGGGGGAGGGGGGAAGCATTGTACAGAATAACAGGCCATATCCCCCGAATTTTATTTTTTAAGGCTGCACCAGTGAGACCACGGTGGACCCGTCACATTGGGATATATGAAATGTCAGACAACACATGTAATGAGGAACAAAATACACATTTACTACCAATGATACATTGTACAAACATCAGTTCTGCGGTTACCATAGAAACAGCGGCCACAGATACCGGTCATCGTTGCACAAGTCGTACGGTTCTGCGCTCAGAATTGCCGCCATCTTCTGATAGTCTTGCCGTTTTCGCAGGTGGCTGCTGGAAGTGAACGCTTCTCCCTCCCTGACCGCCAGCAGTCAAGAAGATTATGACCTGAAATGCCGACTCTTGGAGGATAGCCTGCACGTGGTGGACATGGAAGGAAGGTGAGACACGTGCACACAGTTATAGACATATTACATGGTGAACAAGGGAAACAAAATATTCTGTGGCAGGGGAAATATCTCTGCTTGCTGTCGATGAATAAAAACATTTCACAGGCTGAAAATCTATCCTGGCCGTAAGCCGCTCAAACAGCTGCACTTTGTTGCTATGTATCAGGATAGGTCAAACCTAGAATCCGGGATGGGGGTGGGAGAAGCGTTCCGAGCTCTCAGAAGATTGCCTACAATGTTAGGACTTGTGCACCCATTCATTTCTATGGAGCCCCGAGACCTGCAGACAGCACATGGATGTCATGCGTGTGATGTCTGCATCCGTGCTGCAAATGATAGAATGTGTCCTTTTTGCAGACAGGAATAGGCATTTCTACAATGGGGGCTGAGAAAAGTGCGCAGTGCGGACGGTCGTTATCCATATTTTGTTTGGGGACCGCAAAAACGGATGTGGTTCTGTGCAGTAGGCGTGACATTGTAACAAAACCCCAGCTGTGTGACCAGGAACAGGATTGGTTTTTAGCCCTATGGGTGTTAAAAGGGTTTTCTTGCCTTGGAGCAAACAAGCCCTATGGGCCTCCCCTGTACATTAAAGAAAAAAAAACAAAAAACATACATTTCTGCATGCCCGACGGTGCTCCGTTCCTAGAAGCTTCTGGTCCCCGCAGGACTGATTTGGTCCTGTGCCAGATACAGCCAATCATAGCTGTCCGTAGTCACCAAGCCGCTTCCTGGTCCTGTGTGGTCAGGAAGTGGCCAGGAATGGAGGTGAGGGTTTTGGGGGGGGGGGGGGGGAGTTTATGTTCGGGGGTCGGGAAGGACCTCAGGAGTTGTCAGCTCCAAGGCCGCACAAACCTTTTAAACAAAAATGCTCCCATTCAGTGATGGCAAGCAGAGATACTAAAAATGCTGAAGGATTTGGTAGAACTTTTTATGTAAACTAATTACGCCTCGTTTATGCAAAACGGGGAAATGTGTTTTCTGTAGGCTAACAGGGAAGGAGAAGCGGGTCGGTGGCTTTGACCTCATGTGGAACGACGGCCCTGTATCCCGGGATGACGGACAGCTAGACAGCGTCAGCAATGGAACCTTTATGGCGAACACGCACTTAGGTGAGAGGCAGCCCGTACTTAAAATGCATGATCACATCCCACTCTGCCCCTGACCCGCATTGAATTATTTACCCCTCTCCACCCCCAGGCTGCATCAACGACAGAAAGAAGAACCTAAGACAACTAATGAAAACTGCCAGCAAGAAACCGCCAACCGCTCAATAAACTCAAGCCATATCCTCCATCTTGACAACGGCATTGCATTTACAGGGCTGGGGCCAGTGGTGTTGCCTAGAACAATCACAGGTTGACGAATGGTTGCTATGGGCAACAGTCGGGTAAATTATAAAAATAATGGCTGCTGCTTCAAGGTGCTAACATACCGATACATCTGACGGCTTCCTTACGGTTTTCGGTTCGGGGTGCGGACTGATTTATGCACCAGCTTGAGCTACATTTTCGATGCGAAAACTAATTCAGCAGTTGCACTGAGCGTCACTTACACGACGTCTTCTTTCTTTACATTCATCCTGTCAAAACTTTATTGATCGCCTTGATTTCGTCTGGATCCAGCGGGGTCAGGTTAAAGCCCTTCAGCTCCGGTTTTCCTACGGATACAAAAAAGAAACCCATAAATGTGGGGAGAAGGGTTCCCACGAACAACCTGAGGTTTACTGGTGATCTACAGACAAGGAAAGGCACAGGACACACGGATCACGTCTCCCCTGCACTCCCCCAGCATTTACCTTGCGCCTCATATAGCTGGTTCACCTTCACTTTTAACTGCGAGCGAAGGTTTTTGATTTCCGCCTCCAACTGTTCCTGATCTGTAAGACGGGATATTAAGCGGGTGTCATCATCCCAAACCAGTCATCCGCTATTAACCCTCACCGCCCCAGGCCCATGACACTCACCCCGATGAATCATCTCCTTGGTTTTATCTATCGGAAGATTTATGAACATGTTACCGAAGCAAACGGTCACGGGACCTGCGGACACAAAAGAGGGATATTACCGACCTGCAGAGGAGGACAGTAGTGGCAATTCATCAATGAGCCACGGGGTACCTCAAAAAGATACATGACCATATGGATTCATACCTGTGCCTAAGGAACAAATTGGAATGACCTCAAAACGCGTTGCATGTTAAAATACATTTTATACCCTTTAGTATAGCTGTAGTAGCAGCACCCAAATGATCTCGCATTTTCTACAGCCCTTGTGGATTTAGGCTGCATTCACACGTCCTTGGAATACGGACCATGTGATACCGGACTGGCACCCTGCTTAGTGCAGGAGCGCACGGCGTCATTCGTTGCTATGATGCCGTGCGCTTCCTGCTGCACTGTAGTACACTCCTATGATCTATACGAGTGTATTACTGTACTGTGGCCGCAGCAGGAATCGCACGGCATCATAGGGACCAATGACGCCGTGCGCTCCTGCTCTAAGCAGGGTGCCAGTCCGGTATCACATGGTCCGTATTCCAAGGATGTGTGAATGCAGCCTTATACAGGGAAATTCTTATAACCCAGCACTGATTGCCTGAAAATAATGCTAATCTGCTTTACAATAAAATGAGTCCCACGCTGGATTATTCTGGATTATCAGACTTGCCGACCAAATCTCACCTGATTGACTGGGGTCTCTGCCGAGCGCTCGTAAGGCCTCCCTATTCTGATTCCTTTTAATGTCGAGGTCCACAATCTGAAATTTGATGAGAGATTAGACCGTTGTCATCCTGTACCCATCTCCATGAGCCCCGTGAACTGCCTCCCTGTTGCCCCAAAACATCTCCCGTTAGTAGAGCACAAGTCAATGAATGGATTGCTGGGGTTTTCACATCGGGGGTGTGCCCTTAGTAGGTGGTATCACCTTAGGTTTTGTGCCTCTATAGGATACAATGTCTGATCAAGACACCCAGGGGGTTATTTCTCAAGACCGGCATTTCCTATGCCAGTCTTGATATTCCTCATGCGCCAGAGGTTGCGCCTTGTCATAAATTAAGAGTATCCTCCTTCATTCCTCACGTCTGTAATGAAATCTACGCCAGCTGGTAAATTTCCATCTTCATTTACGCCAGACAACTGGCTAAAAAAGATATTCCGGTTATGTTAAATTATCCCCTATCCACAAGGGTAACTATTAGATTGTTGGGGGCCCTAACACTGGGACCCCCACCGATCATGAGAACGGGGGCCCCCTGAAATGAATGGTGAGGCAGTTTGGACATGCAAGTAATGGCTCCATTCATTTCTATGGGAATTCCGGAGATAGTTGAGCGCTGTACTCGACTGTCTGCGGGACTGTTATAGAAATGAATGGAGTGGCTGCATGCATGTCCAACAGGCCTCTCCGTTCATTTCAGGGGGCTCCATGGGATACAGGGTCCCAGCGGTAGGACCCCCACAAATCTAATAGTTATCCCCTATATAGGGGCACTCTGCTGGCAGCAACATTGTTTATGAAGCACTCTGCTGCCAGTAACGCCACCCAGGGGCACTCTCTGCTGCCAGTAACGCCACCCAGGGGCACTCTCTGCTGCCAGTAACGCCACCCAGGGGCACTCTCTGCTGCCAGTAACGCCACCCAGGGGCACTCTCTGCTGCCAGTAACGCCACCCAGGGGCACTCTCTGCTGCCAGTAACGCCACCCAGGGGCACTCTCTGCTGCCAGTAACGCCACCCAGGGGCACTCTCTGCTGCCAGTAACGCCACCCAGGGGCACTCTCTGCTGCCAGTAACGCCACCCAGGGGCACTCTCTGCTGCCAGTAACGCCACCCAGGGGCACTCTCTGCTGCCAGTAACGCCACCCAGGGGCACTCTCTGCTGCCAGTAACGCCACCCAGGGGCACTCTCTGCTGCCAGTAACGCCACCCAGGGGCACTCTCTGCTGCCAGTAACGCCACCCAGGGGCACTCTCTGCTGCCAGTAACGCCACCCAGGGGCACTCTCTGCTGCCAGTAACGCCACTCAGGGGCACTCTCTGCTGCCAGTAACGCCACTCAGGGGCACTCTCTGCTGCCAGTAACGCCACTCAGGGGCACTCTGCTGCTAGTATCATTATTTGGGAGGCACTCTGTTGAAAATATTGGTATTTAGTTGGGCAGCCTGCTGGCAGAATTGGCACTATACTGACTGTTTTGGTATTTAGGGTGGCACTATGCTGTCAGCAGTGGTATATAGCGGGCAACTTTGCTAACAGTATTGGTATTGTGAGGGCATTCTGCTGGTAGCATTGTTTTTCAGGGAGGGGTGTACTCTACTGGCAGTACTGGTATTCAGGGGGATCACCCCGCTGGCAGTATTTTTATGGGGGAGCTCTGCTAGCACTGTTGATGAAGGCACTTCAGCTGTAGCTTATGTTTACAGAAACGCATAGCCCTTCTCCCCTCCATACATGTACATTTGATAGTGTGCACTGCCCCCCACAGGAACTCTACCCACAGTCCCAGTCCCTATTAGTGGAGGTTTCTCTCCTCAGTCTGTCTACAGTATACGCTACTTCCTGCCACAGTCCATGCTGCACCACGGTTACCTGCCGCCTGTCCACCAGCACATCCTCGGCTTTCCTCTCCACCTCCTGCAGATAATCCAGCATTTTCTCCGGCTCCCCATACAGCTCCATGTTATGAACCGATCTGCGCCTCTAACAGCTCAAACACTATACGTCATATTATAAGCGCAGCAACTTCTCGAACTGCAAATAACCTCGACAAAATGGCGACGGAGACAGATTCAACAGTTCACTTGAGCCTCTTGTGACAAGTAGAAATTACTGTTGATTTTAGGAGGACGTGCGCCATCTATCGGTTAGGAGGTACAATGGTCAACTCAGATGATTTTATTAGACATTGCGCCCCCTGGTGGTGAAATGTGTTAATAAACCTAAAACCGACTTGGCCGCATGGTAGTGTTATATCAGTGTTAGTGTTATTTCAGTGTGGCAGAGTTTGCTGGAGCATGTAGTTTGGCACCAGTTTTGCATTATCTGCGTTTTTCCCTGGTTGCTCTCTGGTGAGTTGTTGAATAGATAGATTTGTATGATGGACCTTTCAAGATTTGAAGAGTCCCAAATGCCTCATGTGACCCATAACAAGACACCAGTATAATACATTAGTAAGGGTACTTTCACACTAGCGTTTTGGATTCCGTTTGTGAGATCTGTTTCAGAGCTCTAACAAACGGTCCAAAACGGATCAGTTAATCCCCAATGCATTCTGAATGGATAAGGATCCGTTCAGAATGCATCAGTTAGGCTCCGTTCCGCCTCTGTTCCATTTTGGAGGCGGACACCAAAACGCAGCATGCAGCATTTTGGTGTCTGTCTGAAGAGGCGGAGCCTAACAGATCCGTTTTTTTTTTACAATGTAATTCAATAGGGACGGATCCGTTTTCAGTGACACAATATGGTGCATTTGAAAACGGATCCGTTCCTCATTGACTTTCAATGTTATTTAAAACGGATCCGTTTTGGACTTTGTCATTTTTCTTTAAACCTAATGCAAACGGATCTGTTCTGAACGGATACAAACGTTTGCATTATAGGTGCGGATCCGTCTGTGCAAATAAACAGGCGGATCCGCACCAACGCAAGTGTGAAAGTACCCTAAGTAAAGGCCCCTATAGGAAAAGTTAACACGGGCCCCTCCTCCCAGTGACATTTCTAACAAACGTACGATTATTATTATTTTTTAAATATTATTTTTTAGTTAAAAATAAACAAAATACACCACTTTTCTCACAATACATTGATAAATGTCTCCCGCACAACGCTCTGTCTACCCCTTCTCTTCACAATTTGAACAATAAATGATAACAATGGCTGCCTGTGTTCTGTGAAAATCTGCTGCCCGTGAGAATCTGCTGCCCTCGTCATTTCCGGGGCGGAGTTTCTCGCAGCGGGCCACCTGATAGGCTAAAAGAGGAGGCGTGCGCACCATCGCTCCGAGTAGCAGTATTCTACAGCCGATGGCTGTGAACCTGCCAGGGCGGCTGAAAATAATGGGCTAGCACGCATGCGCGCTAAGTGAACGCGCCCAGAGTGCGAGGAACGCACCAGGACAGCTTACTTTTACGGCTATCGCTCATGCGCGATATGTGAACACGGCAGGGCAGCTGAAATTAACGGGCTGTGAACGCACCAGGGCAGCATACATTTTCGAGCCACTGCGCATGCGCCGGGGGTAGTGAAAAATTACAGTGTGGTGTCCCGTAACTTTTTCCTACCCTAGTGGCAACTCTAAGTGTGAAATTTGCCTACCCGTATGCCCTCAGTTTGAGATAGTGGTCAGGTAGAGCGCCCCCCATATGCCGCTGCCAATAGTCAACACAGCATCTGAGAGGCTAGATGGAGGGAACTCTTTCTGTCCTATCGGCATCCCAAGAACGCAAATGTGGGGATCAGAGTACTTGGCATGGCAGCCAGGAGCCTTCTAAAGGGCCTCAGGCCTGTCACGTCCTGGCCGCTAATACATCCTGCCTGTCAGAATGACTGTGCACAGTAATACAGAAGTATTACAGTATAGTACAGTATAGTTCAAGCCATCAAAAGGTCTCACTTCAGCAAAGGGCATTTATCATGTAGAGAAAGTCAATATAAGGCACTTACTAATGTAATGTGATTCTCCATATTGTTTCCTTTGCTGTCTTCATTCAATTTTCCATCACATTATACACTGCTTGTTTCCATGGTTACAACCAACCTACAATCCATCAGTGGTGGCCATGCTTGCACAATATGGAAAAGGCACCCGGTAGTACTGATGGACGCCGGCCAATAATGCTGATGACCGATTAAGGATTTAGAATTTTTGTTTGATATTCATTAAAGGTAAAGTTTTATGTTTGCACTTTCAGAAATAGTGTTTTTGGTGTGAGAGGAACACTATTATCAAGTTATTAGTGATATTTCAGTGATTTGTGATTGTAGGTTTGCTCAGATCCTTCTTCTCTTCATGTAATCCCAGACAGACTGGATGATGTTGAGATCAGGGCCCTGTGGAAGCCACATCATCACTTCCAGGACTCCTAGTTTAATGACTTTCGCTGTATGCTTGGGGTAGTTGTCCTGCTGCAGAATAAATTTGGAGCCAATCAGACGCCTCCCTGATGGTATTGTATGATGTATAAGTATCTGCCTGTATTTCTCAGCATTGCAGACACCATTAATCCTGACCAAATCCCCAACTCTATGGGCTGAAATGCAGCCCCAAGCTCCGTATGGGTTGTGTATCCCAGTGGTGGCGAACCTATGGCACAGGTGCCAGAGGTGGCACTCAGAGCCCTCTCTGTGGGCACCCATACCCTGGAAAAAGTCTATGGTGTACCAATATGCCTTAGACTTTTTCTGCCATTCATCAGAGCAGGACGCACTATTAATGGCACAGGCAGCGCATTGAATGCAGGCAGGCTATTATAGCTAAATGATAAAGTACATAACTCACAGAAAAAAGATGCACCACATGGATAAGCACCTGACAACACTGGCTAATCCCTCACTCTGGTGTTAAAAGCTGAGAGATTCGCCAATATTTCCAATCAGGAACATATCGGAGCCCCTTTAGGCACCACTACACGGTATCTCAGCATGACATGGGGTCCTACCACTAGACTACCTATGGTGTGTGAACAAGGTCTGAACAGGTATTAAGTAGCCTACAGCCCCATCCCACTCACCTGCACTGCAGGACCAACAATGCAATGGGGAACACATGAGGCCGCAAGCTACACCTACAACAGACCATGTGACACCGGCTTCCAGGTGCAACAGAATGTTTACCAGCCATATGCAATGGCACATTCAATACATATAAAACAAGAATCACAAAAATAAACGTGGCCTAAATGGGTGGGACTGCTCCAGACCCCAAACACTGTGGCGTGTTTCTAACTGGGGGGGCAGTTCCTCCGCATGTGGTTCGCAGCGAGCTATCCCAGCAAAAATTGCATACAATGGAGGATGCCGGCGCGAACCACAAGCACCACACAAACATCCTACACAAAATAAAACATGTGCGGATGAAAATATATAAACACATAACTCACAGAACAAAGATGCACCACATGGATAAGCAACTGACAACACTGGCTAATCCCTCACTCTGCAGTGCAGGTGAGTGGGATGAGGCTGTAGGCTGCTTAATACCTGTTCAGACCTTGTTCACACACCATAGGTAGTCTAGTGGTAGGACCCCATGTCATGCTGAGATACCGTGTAGTGGTGCCTAAAGGGGCTCCGATATGTTCCTGATTGGAAATATTGGCGAATCTCTCAGCTTTTAACACCAGAGTGAGGGATTAGCCAGTGTTGTCAGTTGCTTATCCATGTGGTGCATCTTTTTTCTGTGAGTTATGTGTTTATATATTTTCATCCGCACATGTTTTATTTTGTGTAGGATGTTTGTGTGGTGCTTGTGGTTCGCGCCGGCATCCTCCATTGTATGCAATTTTTGCTGGGGATAGCCGTTCGCTGCGAACCACATGCGGAGGAACTGCCCCCCCAGTTAGAAACACGCCACAGTGTTTGGGGTCTGGAGCAGTCCCACCCATTTAGGCCACGTTTATTTTTGTGATTCTAAATGATAAAGTACATGGAAGATATACTATATTGGACTGTATACACAAAAAAGCCAACAAA
Source organism: Bufotes viridis (assembly GCA_033119425.1). NCBI lineage: Eukaryota > Metazoa > Chordata > Amphibia > Anura > Bufonidae > Bufotes > Bufotes viridis. Next base: position 92,214,778 of record CM065594.1, on the reverse strand, counting down.
TCCGGGAATAAAATATATCACTTTATTAAATTCATGTTAAAATTAGTATTACCATATTAAAAAAACATATGTATGGTTGGTGAAAAGATTTTACATTGAGGCCGTATAATCCACCAATACAGAGGTATATATAACCACAGCAGTTATGGCATTACTATGTCGCTAAACACCGGGGTAAATTCCCCTTATATCTAATAAAATCCTACTAGCAATGTGATTTCAACAATAAAGTGACATATTTTATCAAATCCCTTATCCTACTAGCATCACAGGAATAAATAGAATCGCATACCTAGCACAATACACTGCAATCTCGGCACCTTCTGTATCCTCCCGACGTACGTTTCGCCTATATCCAGCTTTCTCAAGGGGTGGTATACCACCCCTTTTTTGTGTATGTATTTTGGGACCATTGCGGGAATTGTGGCGTAGGTTCCCCGCCAATTGTTGGTGTTTATATTGGACTGTAGTATTCAGGTTAAATTGCTTTGTTGGCACTTTGCGATATATAAGTGGGTTTTGGGTTGCAGTTTGGGGACTCGGTCTTTAACCGCTTACCGACCGCCTCACGCAGGATTGCGTCCTGCGGGCGGTCGGTCTGTTCCTCCTTGACGCGCCCGCGCGTCATCTCGCGAGAGGCGAGATTTCCTGTGAACGCGCGCGCGCACGTGCGCGCGTTCACAGGATCACGTCGGGGAGAAGGTAAGCTACAGCCTGCCAGCGCTGATCGTGCGCTGGCAGGCTGTAGAAGTTAAAAAAATGGCATATCAGACGCTGTTTTGTTAACAGCGTCTGATATGCTTGCTGATCGTTCCTTTGGTGGTCCCATTTGCTTGGGACCACCAAAGAAACTTTTATAAGTGCACCAAAACACCACACAGACCCCCCACCCATCCACCCCACCCCCCACTGATTAACCCCTGATTAACCCCCGATCACCCCATGTCACCCCCTGACACTAATTACCCCACTGTAAGGTTCATTCAGACGTCCGTATGTGTTTTGCGGATCCATGGATCCACGGATCCGCAAAACACGGACACCAGCAATGTGCTTTCCGCATTTTGCGGATCCGCACATTGCCAGAACTATATAGAAAATGCCTTTTCTTGTCCGCAGTGCGGACAAGAATAGGACATGCTCTATCTTTTGCGGAGCTGCGGCCGGATGCTTGGGGGCCGAAACCCGGAAGTTTGCGGCCGCAGCTCCGCAAATGCTGATGCGGCGAGCGCATAGTGTGCTCTCCGCATCACCGCCAGCCCCATTCACACTGAATGGGTCCGCATCTATTCCGCAGAATTGCGGAATAGATGCTGGACATTTTTGCGGACGTGTGAATGGGGCCTTACTACTTTTTTTTGCACATTTTTGGCAGAGATTTATTTATCCACATTGATCGATGTGAATGAGGAAATCTGTGCCGTTTTGTTTTTTTGCACATTTTTGGGCAGAGATTTTTCATCCACATTGATTGATGCGAATGAAGAAATCTGTGCCGTTCATTTTTTTCTTTTCAGTGCAGAGGCTGAACGGGAAAAATCTCATTACCCGTCTGCTCAATATAAGGAGAATCGCAGAAACTCCTAATGCTGGCCATACGTGTAATGATTGCGGAGACCCTCAAATGCCAGGGCAGTACAAACACCTCACATGTGACCCCATTTTAGAAAGAAGACACCCCAAGGTATTCCGTGAGGGGTATGGCGAGTTCATGCAAAATTTTATTTTTTGTCACAAGTTAGTGAAATATGAGACTGTAAAAAAAAAAAAAAATCAATTTCCGCTAACTTGTGCCAAATTTTTTTTTCTGTGAACTCGCCATGCCCCTCACGGATTACCTTGGGGTGTCTTCTTTCCACAATGGGGTCACATGTGGGGTATTTCTACTGCCCTGGCATTTTAGGGGTCCTAAAGCATGAGAATCCAAATGCGTAAAAATGCCCTGTGAAATCCTAAAGGTACTCATTGGTTTTAGGGCCCTTTGCGCATCTTGGCTGCAAAAAGTGTCACACATGTGGTGTCGCCGTACTCAGGAGAAGTAGGGCAATGTGTTTTGGGGTGTATTTTTATATATACCCATGCTGGGTGTGAGAAATATCTCTGTAAACGACAACTTTTTACATTTTTTATTCAAAGTTGTCAGTTTACAGAGATATTTCTCACACAAAGTATGGGTATATGTAAAATACACCCCAAACACATCGCTCTACTTCTCCTGAGTACGGCGATACCACATGTATGCCACTTTTTGCAGCCAAGATGCGCAGGGCCCTAAACCAATGAGTACTTTTAGGAGGGCATTTTACGCATTTTCTTCTCACGCTTTAGGGCCCTAAATGCCAGGGCAGTATACATACCCACATGTGACCCCATTTTGGAAGAAGACACCCAAGTATTCGCTGAGGGCATAGTGAGTCCATGAACAATTTAACTTTTTGTCAAAAGTTAGCAGAAAGGTAGACTTTATGAGAAAAACAATAAAAAATCAATTTCCGCTAACTTGTGCCAAAAAAATCTTCTATGAACTCGCCATGCCCCTCACAGAATACCTTGGGGTGTCTTCTTTCCAAAATGGGGTCACATGTGGGGTATTTATACTGCCCTGGCATTTTAGGGGCCCTAAAGCGTGAGAAGAAAAATGCGTAAAAATGCCCTCCTAAAGGTACTCATTGGTTTTAGGGCCCCTTGCGCATCTTGGCTGCAAAAGTGGCACACATGTGGTATCGCCGTACTCAGGAGAAGTAGGGCAATGTGTTTTGAGGTGTATTTTTGCATATACCCATACTTTGTGTGAGAAATATCTCTGTAAATTGACAACTTTGAATAAAAAAATGTAAAAGTTGTCGTTTACAGCAATATTTCTCACACGCAGCATGGGTATATGTAAAAATACACCCCAAAACACATTGCCCTACTTCTCCTGAGTTCAGCGATACCACATGAGTGACACTTTTTGCAGCCAAGGTGCACAAAGGGCCCTAAAACCAATGAGTACCTTTAGGATTTCACAGGCCATTTTTACGCATTTGGATTCTCACGCTTTAGGGGCCCCTAAAATGCCAGGGCAGTATAAATACCCCACATGTGACCCCATTTTGGAAAGAAGACACCCCAAGGTATTCCGTGAGGAGCATGGCGAGTTCACAGAATTTTTATTTTTGGCACAAGTTAGCGGAAATTGATATATATATTTTTTTATTTTGTTTTTTACAAAGTCTCATATTCCACTAACTTGTGACAAAAATAAAATTTTACATGAACTCGCCATGCCCCTCACGGAATACCTTGGGGTGTCTTCTTTCCAAAATGGGGTCACATGTGGGGTATTTATACTGTCCTGGCATTTTAGGGGCCCCTAAAGCGTGAGAAGAAGTCTGGAATCCAAATGCGTAAAAATGCCCTGTGAAATCCTAAAGGTACTCATTGGTTTTAGGGCCTTTGCGCACCCAGCCTGCAAAAGTGTCACTCATGTGGTATCGCCGTACTCAGGAGAAGTAGGGCAATGTGTTTTAGGGTGTATTTTTATATATACCCATACTGTGTGTGAAAAATATCTCTGTAAACGACAACTTTTAAAAATTTTATACAAAGTTGTCAGTTTACAGAGATATTTCTCACCCAACATGGGTATATGTAAAAATACACCCCAAACACATTGCCCTACTTCTCCTGAGTACGGCGATACCACATAAGTGACACTTTTTGCAGCCTGGGTGCGCAAAGGGCCCAAATTCCAACGAGTACCTTTAGGTTTTACATGGCGGCTCACAATTTAGCCCGCCTAAAATGCCAGAACAGTACAAACACCCCACAAATGACCCCATTTTGGAAAGTAGACACCCTAAGGTATTCACTGAGGGGCATAGTGAGTCCGTCTGAGATTTCTTTTTTTTGCCAGAAGTTAGCAGAAATTGAAACTTTTTTTTTTTTTTTTTCTCAGAAAGTGTCATTTTCCGCTAACTTGTGAAAAAAATGAAATGATACATGAACTCACCATGCCCCTCCGCGAATACTTTGGGGTGTCTTCTTTCTAAAATGGTGTCATTTGGGGGTATTTATACTTTCCTGGCATTCTAGCACCTGAAGAAACATGACAGGGGCTCAGAAAGTCAGAGCTGCTTCAAAATGCAGAAATTCACTTTTTTGCACCATAGTTTGTAAACGCTATAACTTTTACCCAAACCAATAAATATACACTTATTGGACTTTTTTATCAAAGACATGTAGAACAATAAATTTAGAGAAAAATTTATATAGAAATGTAGTTTTTTTAAAAATTTTACAACAGAAAGTGAAAAATGTCATTTTTTTGCAAAAATTTCGTTAAATTTGTATTAATGGCAAAAAAAGTAAAAATGTCAGCAACAATGAAATACCACCAAATGAAAGCTCTATTAGTGAGAAGAAAAGGAGGTAAAATTCATTTGGGTGGTAAGTTGCATGACGGAGCAATAAACGGTGAAAGTAGTGTAGTGCGGAATTGTAAAAAGTGGCCTGGTCATTAAGGGTGTTTAAGCTAGGGGGGCTGAAGTGGTTAAAAGGTTTGCCATCACTGTGCTATCCTCTTGTTTTTTTTGTGTGTTACATGTAAAACATGCCCAAGCCCATGACGGGGACGAGCCTCCCTAGCGTCACCCGCTATGCTAGGGAGGCTCGTCCCCATCATGGGCTTCTAGTGGCTGCTCCCCCCAACGCTGCAGCAGCCATGCGGGGCGCAGGACCTAAGTGGGTGCCGGGGAGCAGGGTAAGTATAAGCTATATGAGGGGCATTGGGGGGCATGTTTTACACATTGGATAACACCTTTAATGGTTGTCTGATGAATGTTCTGTCACGCTGAATGCACTTGGGCACGCAAATCATCAAGATCTGCTGCTAGCAGTTCCCTTTGCAATTGTTGGCCAATGATGTCCCAGATGTGCTCGATGTAAGACAAGTCCGGAAACACTGTAGGCCATGGTAGCATGGCCTGCAGACCACACAGGCTGCTCACCGTGTTGGGGCAAAACCCCCTACCTCTATGATTGTTGGGGTCCCAATTGAAGTGTCCTAATGAGCCCTCAGAGAGCTGAATCAGATTCTCTCTACTTCATTCCACACAAGTATACATCTTTATAACACTACAAATAAACATAGATAATTCAGGCACACCACCAAGGGGGTGGAAATCGAAACTAATGATTTGATTTGTTATTCATATAAGGCAATACTTCCGCACTATACTAACAGAATTCTAATAATTAAAAAGTTTCTGCAGCATCTTATCTTAAGGTTAGTATTCATTAGCAGCGCATCCCGAAACTCAGAAAGAACATAACTCTCTTGTATGTGAAACTCTGTTAAGGGAGTGAGGGAGCTGCTACCTTGTTCTTGTAGCTATCTATACACAGAAACTGCCATGTCTTCACAGCTGGCTCAGTAGTTTTCCACATATGCACAAGATGGAGGACATATGTATACAAAATGGATTCTCATCCCTCACATCCGTAGCACGAGCGACATGCGGCCTGGGTTGTCCTGTTGAAAAATGGCTCTTAGGACACTTTGGAGAAACAGGCATACCACAGGTTCTAAGAGCAAATCTCTGTTACGTCGAGCTGCTAGTGTATCTTAAATGAAGACTAGAGGGTACGGCTACTGTACATTATGTCACCACACCATATTCCCGGGAGTAGAACCAACGTGACGTTACCTCTTCATGGTATTGTCCATGTGTTCTCCAGACCACTCTCTAGCTATCATTGTGTGACTCATTACTGAGGACAGACCTTCAATCCAGCCTCCACTGCCATCTTGTTGTGCACTGTGATAGCCTTAGAGATCATGAGATCAATGAATCACCTGTAGCTGGACGTCTGACTCGCAGCCCAGTGTTGTGCAAACACTTTCCGATGGTTTGTTTGGACACTGTTTGCCACCCTAGGGATGTGATGTCAAATGTAATTTGCAGTACTGAATGGATCACTACACGCCATTCTTTTAATCAGACGATTTGTCCGTGCAGAGCAGGCATGGGATCCAGCCGGTTCTAAAATTACAGCAGGTTCGCAGGATAAATCAATTTCAAAACCCTCCAGCAGCCGCTCACTCACTCACTCAAATCCCCCACATGCAGAAAAATGAATCCCCAGCTCAAGTCCCCTCCCTGCACATGTTCTGCTATCTGCTCTGTGCGGCCACCATTTTCTCCTCTGTTCTGCTATCTGCTCTGTGCGGCCACTATTTTCTCCTCTGTTCTGCTATCTGCTCTGTGCGGCCACTATTTTCTCCTCTGTTCTGCTATCTGCTCTGTGCGGCCAGTATTTTCTCCCTCTGTTCTGCTATCTGCTCTGTGCGGCCACCATTTTCTCCTCTATTCTGCCATGTGCTCTGTGCGGCCACCATTTTCTCCTCTGTTCTGCTATCTGCTCTGTGCGGCCACTATTTTCTCCTCTGTTCTGCTATCTGCTCTGTGCGGCCACTATTTTCTCCTCTGTTCTGCTATCTGCTCTGTGCGGCCAGTATTTTCTCCTCTGTTCTGCTATCTGCTCTGTGCGGCCACCATTTTCTCCTCTATTCTGCCATGTGCTCTGTGCGGCCACCATTTTCTCCTCTGTTCTGCTATCTGCTCTGTGCGGCCACCATTTTCTCCTCTGTTCTGCTATGTGCTCTGTGCGGCCACCATTTTCTCCTCTGTTCTGCTATCTGCTCTGTGCGGCCACCATTTTCTCCTCTGTTCTGCTATTTGCTCTGTGTGTGGCCACCATTTTCTCCTCTGTTCTGCTAGCTGCTCTGTGTGGCCACCATTTTCTCCTCTGTTCTGCTATCTGCTCTGTGCGGCCACTATTTTCTCCTCTGTTCTGCTATCTGCTCTGTGCGGCCAGAATTTTCTCCTCTGTTCTGCTATCTGCTCTGTGCGGCCACCATTTTCTCCTCTGTTCTGCTATCTGCTCTCTGTGGCCACCATTTTCTCCCCTGTTCTGCCATGTGCTCTGTGCGGCCACCATTTTTTCCTCTGTTCTTCCAAGTGATCTGTGAGACAACCATTTCCTCCTCTGTTCTGCTATCTGCTGTTTGCAGCCACAATTTTCTCTTCGTTCTGCTATCTGCTCTGTGCGGCCACCATTTTCTCCCTCTGTTCTGCTATTTGCTCTGTGTGTGGCCACCATTTTCTCCTCTGTTCTGCTAGCTGCTCTGTGTGGCCACCATTTTCTCCTCTGTTCTGCTATCTGCTCTGTGCGGCCACTATTTTCTCCTCTGTTCTGCTATCTGCTCTGTGCGGCCACTATTTTCTCCTCTGTTCTGCTATCTGCTCTGTGCGGCCACCATTTTCTCCTCTGTTCTGCTATCTGCTCTCTGTGGCCACCATTTTCTCCCCTGTTCTGCCATGTGCTCTGTGCGGCCACCATTTTTTCCTCTGTTCTTCCAAGTGATCTGTGAGGCCACCATTTCCTCCTCTGTTCTGCTATCTGCTGTTTGCAGCCACAATTTTCTCTTCGTTCTGCTATCTGCTCTGTGCGGCCACCATTTTCTCCTCTGTTCTGCTATTTGCTCTGTGTGTGGACACCATTTTCTCCTCTGTTCTGCTAGCTGCTCTGTGTGGCCACCATTTTCTCCTCTGTTCTGCTATCTGCTCTCTGTGGCCACCATTTTCTCCTCTGTTCTGCCATGCTCTCTGTGCGGCCGCCATTTTCTCCTCTGTTCTGCCATGTGCTCTGTGCGGCCACCATTTTCTGCTCTGTTCTGCAATGTGCTCTGTGAGGCCACCATTTTCTCCTCTGTTCTGCCATGTGCTCTGTGCGGCCACCATTTTCTCCTCTGTTCTGCCATGTGCTCTGTGCGGCCACCATTTTCTCCTCTGTTCTGCTATCTGCTCTGTGCGGCCACCATTTTCTCCTCTGTTCTGCTATCTGCTCTGTGCGGCCACCATTTTGTCCTCTGTTCTGCTATCTGCTCTGTGCGGCCACCATTTTCTCCTCTGTTCTGCCATGTGCTCTGTGAGGCCACCATTTTCTCCTCTGTTCTGCTATCTGCTCTGTGCGCCACCATTTTCTCCTCTGTTCTGCCATGTGCTCTGTGCGGCCACCATTTTCTCCTCTGTTCTGCTATCTGCTCTGTGCGGCCACCATTTTCTCCTCTGTTCTGCTATCTGCTCTGTGTGTGGCCACCATTTTCTCCTCTGTTCTGCTATCTGCTTTGTGCGGCCACCATTTTCTCCCCTGTTCTGCCATGTGCTCTGTGCGGCCACCATTTTTTCCTCTGTTCTTCCAAGTGATCTGTGAGGCCACCATTTTCTCCTCTGTTCTATCTGCTCTGTGCGGCCACCATTTTCTCCTCTGTTCTGCTATCTGCTCCATGTGGCCACCATTTTCTCCTCTGTTCTGCCATGTGCTCTGTGCGGCCACCATTTTCTACTCTATTCTGCCATGTGCTCTGTGCGGCCACCATTTTCTCCTCTGTTCTGCTATCTGCTCTGTGCGGCCACCATTTTCTCCTCTGTTCTGCTATCTTCTCTGTGCGGCCACCATTTTGTCATCTGTTCTGCTATCTGCTCTCTGTGGCCACCATTTTGTCATCTGTTCTGCTATCTGCTCTCTGTGGCCACCATTTTCTCCTCTGCTCTGCTATCTGCTCTCTGTGGCCACCATTTTCTCCTCTGTTCTGCCATGTGCTCTGTGCGGTCACCATTTTCTATTTCTGTTCTGCCATGTGCTCTGTGCGGCCACCATTTTCTCCTCTGTTCTGCCATGTTCTCTGTGCGGCCGCTATTTTCTCCTCTGTTCTGCCATGTTCTCTGTGCGGCCGCCATTTTCTCCTCTGTTCTGCCATGTGCTCTGTGCGGCCACCATTTTCTCCTCTGTTCTGCTATCTGCTCTGTGCGGCCACCATTTTCTCCTCTGTTCTGCCATGTTCTCTGTGCGGCCGCCATTTTCTCCTCTGTTCTGCCATGTGCTCTGTGCGGCCACCATTTTCTGCTCTGTTCTGCAATGTGCTCTGTGAGGCCACCATTTTCTCCTCTGTTCTGCCATGTGCTCTGTGCGGCCACCATTTTTCCTCTGTTCTGCCATGTGCTCTGTGCGGCCACCATTTTCTCCTCTGTTCTGCTATCTGCTCTGTGCGGCCACCATTTCCTCCTCTGTTCTGCTATCTGCTCTGTGCGGCCACCATTTTCTCCTCTGTTCTGCCATGTGCTCTGTGCGGCCACCATTTTCTCCTCTGTTCTGCTATCTGCTCTGTGCGGCCACCATTTTCTCCTCTGTTCTGCTATCTGCTCTGTGTGTGGCCACCATTTTCTCCTCTGTTCTGCTAGCTGCTCTGTGCGGCCACCATTTTCTCCTCTGTTCTGCTATCTGCTTTGTGCGGCCACCATTTTCTCCCCTGTTCTGCCATGTGCTTGTGCGGCCACCATTTTCTCCCCTGTTCTGCCATGTGCTTGTGCGGCCACCATTTTTCCTCTGTTCTTCCAAGTGATCTGTGAGGCCACCATTTTCTCCTCTGTTCTATCTGCTCTGTGCGGCCACCATTTTCTCCTCTGTTCAGCTATCTGCTCCATGTGGCCACCATTTTCTCCTCTGTTCTGCCATGTGCTCTGTGCGGCCACCATTTTCTACTCTATTCTGCCATGTGCTCTGTGCGGCCACCATTTTCTCCTCTGTTCTGCTATCTGCTCTGTGCGGCCACCATTTTCTCCTCTGTTCTGCTATCTTCTCTCTGTGGCCACCATTTTGTCATCTGTTCTGCTATCTGCATGCCACCATTTTGTCATCTGTTCTGCTATCTGCTCTCTGTGGCCACCATTTTCTCCTCTGCTCTGCTATCTGCTCTCTGTGGCCACCATTTTCTCCTCTGTTCTGCCATGTGCTCTGTGCGGTCACCATTTTCTCCTCTGTTCTGCCATGTGCTCTGTGCGGCCACCATTTTCTCCTCTGTTCTGCCATGTTCTCTGTGCGGCCGCCATTTTCTCCTCTGTTCTGCCATGTTCTCTGTGCGGCCGCCATTTTCTCCTCTGTTCTGCCATGTGCTCTGTGCGGCCGCCATTTTCTCCTCTGTTCTGCCATGTGCTCTGTGAGGCCACCATTTTCTCCTCTGTTCTGCCATGTGCTCTGTGCGGCCACCATTTTCTCCTCTGTTCTGCCATGTGCTCTGTGTGGCCACCATTTTCTCCTCTGTTCTGCCATGTGCTCTGTGCGGCCACCATTTTCTCCTCTGTTCTGCCATGTGCTCTGTGCGGCCACCATTTTCTCCTCTGTTCTGCCATGTGCTCTGTGCAGCCACCATTTTCTCCTCTGTTCTGCCATGTGCTCTGTGCGGCCACCATTTTCTCCTCTGTTCTGCCATGTGCACTGTGTGGCCACCATTTTCTCCTCTGTTCTGCCATGTGCTCTGTGCGGCCGCCATTTTCTCCTCTGTTCTGCCATGTTCTCTGTGCGGCCGCCATTTTCTCCTCTGTTCTGCCATGTTCTCTGTGCGGCCGCCATTTTCTCCTCTGTTCTGCCATGTGCTCTGTGCGGCCGCCATTTTCTCCTCTGTTCTGCCATGTGCTCTGTGAGGCCACCATTTTCTCCTCTGTTCTGCCATGTGCTCTGTGCGGCCACCATTTTCTCCTCTGTTCTGCCATGTGCTCTGTGTGGCCACCATTTTCTCCTCTGTTCTGCCATGTGCTCTGTGCGGCCACCATTTTCTCCTCTGTTCTGCCATGTGCTCTGTGCGGCCACCATTTTCTCCTCTGTTCTGCCATGTGCTCTGTGCGGCCACCATTTTCTCCTCTGTTCTGCCATGTGCTCTGTGCGGCCACCATTTTCTCCTCTGTTCTGCCATGTGCACTGTGTGGCCACCATTTTCTCCTCTGTTCTGCCATGTGCTCTAGCGGCCGCCATTTTCTCCTCTGTTCTGCCATGTTCTCTGTGCGGCCGCCATTTTCTCCTCTGTTCTGCCATGTTCTCTGTGCGGCCGCCATTTTCTCCTCTGTTCTGCCATGTGCTCTGTGAGGCCACCATTTTCTCCTCTGTTCTGCCATGTGCTCTGTGCGGCCACCATTTTTTCCTCTGTTCTGCCATGTGCTCTGTGCGGCCACCATTTTCTCCTCTGTTCTGCTATCTGCTCTGTGCGGCCACCATTTTCTCCTCTGTTCTGCTATTTGCTCTGTGTGTGGCCACCATTTTCTCCTCTGTTCTGCTAGCTGCTCTGTGTGGCCACCATTTTCTCCTCTGTTCTGCTATCTGCTCTGTGCGGCCACTATTTTCTCCTCTGTTCTGCTATCTGCTCTGTGCGGCCAGTATTTTCTCCTCTGTTCTGCTATCTGCTCTGTGCGGCCACCATCTTCTCCTCTGTTCTGCTATCTGCTCTCTGTGGCCACCATTTTCTCCCCTGTTCTGCCATGTGCTCTGTGCGGCCACCATTTTTCCTCTGTTCTTCCAAGTGATCTGTGAGGCCACCATTTCCTCCTCTGTTCTGCTATCTGCTGTTTGCAGCCACAATTTTCTCTTCGTTCTGCTATCTGCTCTGTGCGGCCACCATTTTCTCCTCTGTTCTGCTATTTGCTCTGTGTGTAGCCACCATTTTCTCCTCTGTTCTGCTAGCTGCTCTGTGTGGCCACCATTTTCTCCCTCTGTTCTGCTATCTGCTCTGTGCGGCCACTATTTTCTCCTCTGTTCTGCTATCTGCTCTGTGCGGCCACTATTTTCTCCTCTGTTCTGCTATCTGCTCTGTGCGGCCACCATTTTCTCCTCTGTTCTGCTATCTGCTCTCTGTGGCCACCATTTTCTCCCCTGTTCTGCCATGTGCTCTGTGCGGCCACCATTTTTTCCTCTGTTCTTCCAAGTGATCTGTGAGGCCACCATTTCCTCCTCTGTTCTGCTATCTGCTGTTTGCAGCCACAATTTTCTCTTCGTTCTGCTATCTGCTCTGTGCGGCCACCATTTTCTCCTCTGTTCTGCTATTTGCTCTGTGTGTGGACACCATTTTCTCCTCTGTTCTGCTAGCTGCTCTGTGTGGCCACCATTTTCTCCTCTGTTCTGCTATCTGCTCTCTGTGGCCACCATTTTCTCCTCTGTTCTGCCATGCTCTCTGTGCGGCCGCCATTTTCTCCTCTGTTCTGCCATGTGCTCTGTGCGGCCACCATTTTCTGCTCTGTTCTGCAATGTGCTCTGTGAGGCCACCATTTTCTCCTCTGTTCTGCCATGTGCTCTGTGCGGCCACCATTTTCTCCTCTGTTCTGCCATGTGCTCTGTGCGGCCACCATTTTCTCCTCTGTTCTGCTATCTGCTCTGTGCGGCCACCATTTTCTCCTCTGTTCTGCTATCTGCTCTGTGCGGCCACCATTTTCTCCTCTGTTCTGCTATCTGCTCTGTGCGGCCACCATTTTGTCCTCTGTTCTGCTATCTGCTCTGTGCGGCCACCATTTTCTCCTCTGTTCTGCCATGTGCTCTGTGCGGCCACCATTTTCTCCTCTGTTCTATCTGCTCTGTGCGGCCACCATTTTCTCCTCTGTTCTGCTATCTGCTCTGTGTGTGGCCACCATTTTCTCCTCTGTTCTGCCATGTGCTCTGTGCGGCCACCATTTTCTACTCTATTCTGCCATGTGCTCTGTGCGGCCACCATTTTCTCCTCTGTTCTGCTATCTGCTCTGTGCGGCCACCATTTTCTCCTCTGTTCTGCTATCTTCTCTGTGCGGCCACCATTTTGTCATCTGTTCTGCTATCTGCTCTCTGTGGCCACCATTTTGTCATCTGTTCTGCTATCTGCTCTCTGTGGCCACCATTTTCTCCTCTGCTCTGCTATCTGCTCTCTGTGGCCACCATTTTCTCCTCTGTTCTGCCATGTGCTCTGTGCGGTCACCATTTTCTATTTCTGTTCTGCCATGTGCTCTGTGCGGCCACCATTTTCTCCTCTGTTCTGCCATGTTCTCTGTGCGGCCGCTATTTTCTCCTCTGTTCTGCCATGTTCTCTGTGCGGCCGCCATTTTCTCCTCTGTTCTGCCATGTGCTCTGTGCGGCCACCATTTTCTCCTCTGTTCTGCTATCTGCTCTGTGCGGCCACCATTTTCTCCTCTGTTCTGCCATGTTCTCTGTGCGGCCGCCATTTTCTCCTCTGTTCTGCCATGTGCTCTGTGCGGCCACCATTTTCTGCTCTGTTCTGCAATGTGCTCTGTGAGGCCACCATTTTCTCCTCTGTTCTGCCATGTGCTCTGTGCGGCCACCATTTTTCCTCTGTTCTGCCATGTGCTCTGTGCGGCCACCATTTTCTCCTCTGTTCTGCTATCTGCTCTGTGCGGCCACCATTTCCTCCTCTGTTCTGCTATCTGCTCTGTGCGGCCACCATTTTCTCCTCTGTTCTGCCATGTGCTCTGTGCGGCCACCATTTTCTCCTCTGTTCTGCTATCTGCTCTGTGCGGCCACCATTTTCTCCTCTGTTCTGCTATCTGCTCTGTGTGTGGCCACCATTTTCTCCTCTGTTCTGCTAGCTGCTCTGTGCGGCCACCATTTTCTCCTCTGTTCTGCTATCTGCTTTGTGCGGCCACCATTTTCTCCCCTGTTCTGCCATGTGCTTGTGCGGCCACCATTTTCTCCCCTGTTCTGCCATGTGCTTGTGCGGCCACCATTTTTTCCTCTGTTCTTCCAAGTGATCTGTGAGGCCACCATTTTCTCCTCTGTTCTATCTGCTCTGTGCGGCCACCATTTTCTCCTCTGTTCAGCTATCTGCTCCATGTGGCCACCATTTTCTCCTCTGTTCTGCCATGTGCTCTGTGCGGCCACCATTTTCTACTCTATTCTGCCATGTGCTCTGTGCGGCCACCATTTTCTCCTCTGTTCTGCTATCTGCTCTGTGCGGCCACCATTTTCTCCTCTGTTCTGCTATCTTCTCTCTGTGGCCACCATTTTGTCATCTGTTCTGCTATCTGCGGCCACCATTTTGTCATCTGTTCTGCTATCTGCTCTCTGTGGCCACCATTTTCTCCTCTGCTCTGCTATCTGCTCTCTGTGGCCACCATTTTCTCCTCTGTTCTGCCATGTGCTCTGTGCGGTCACCATTTTCTCCTCTGTTCTGCCATGTGCTCTGTGCGGCCACCATTTTCTCCTCTGTTCTGCCATGTTCTCTGTGCGGCCGCCATTTTCTCCTCTGTTCTGCCATGTTCTCTGTGCGGCCGCCATTTTCTCCTCTGTTCTGCCATGTGCTCTGTGCGGCCACCATTTTCTCCTCTGTTCTGCCATGTGCTCTGTGCGGTCACCATTTTCTCCTCTGTTCTGCCATGTGCTCTGTGCGCCACCATTTTCTCCTCTGTTCTGCCATGTTCTCTGTGCGGCCGCCATTTTCTCCTCTGTTCTGCCATGTTCTCTGTGCGGCCGCCATTTTCTCCTCTGTTCTGCCATGTGCTCTGTGCGGCCGCCATTTTCTCCCTCTGTTCTGCCATGTGCTCTGTGAGGCCACCATTTTCTCCTCTGTTCTGCCATGTGCTCTGTGCGGCCACCATTTTCTCCTCTGTTCTGCCATGTGCTCTGTGTGGCCACCATTTTCTCCTCTGTTCTGCCATGTGCTCTGTGCGGCCACCATTTTCTCCTCTGTTCTGCCATGTGCTCTGTGCGGCCACCATTTTCTCCTCTGTTCTGCCATGTGCTCTGTGCGGCCACCATTTTCTCCTCTGTTCTGCCATGTGCTCTGTGCGGCCACCATTTTCTCCTCTGTTCTGCCATGTGCTCTGTGCGGCCACCATTTTCTCCTCTGTTTTGCCATGTGCACTGTGTGGCCACCATTTTCTCCTCTGTTCTGCCATGTGCTCTGTGCGGCCGCCATTTTCTCCTCTGTTCTGCCATGTTCTCTGTGCGGCCGCCATTTTCTCCTCTGTTCTGCCATGTTCTCTGTGCGGCCGCCATTTTCTCCTCTGTTCTGCCATGTGCTCTGTGCGGCCGCCATTTTCTCCTCTGTTCTGCCATGTGCTCTGTGAGGCCACCATTTTCTCCTCTGTTCTGCCATGTGCTCTGTGCGGCCACCATTTTCTCCTCTGTTCTGCCATGTGCTCTGTGTGGCCACCATTTTCTCCTCTGTTCTGCCATGTGCTCTGTGCGGCCACCATTTTCTCCTCTGTTCTGCCATGTGCTCTGTGCGGCCACCATTTTCTCCTCTGTTCTGCCATGTGCTCTGTGCGGCCACCATTTTCTCCTCTGTTCTGCCATGTGCTCTGTGCGGCCACCATTTTCTCCTCTGTTCTGCCATGTGCACTGTGTGGCCACCATTTTCTCCTCTGTTCTGCCATGTGCTCTGTGCGGCCGCCATTTTCTCCTCTGTTCTGCCATGTTCTCTGTGCGGCCGCCATTTTCTCCTCTGTTCTGCCATGTTCTCTGTGCGGCCGCCATTTTCTCCTCTGTTCTGCCATGTGCTCTGTGAGGCCACCATTTTCTCCTCTGTTCTGCCATGTGCTCTGTGCGGCCACCATTTTTCCTCTGTTCTGCCATGTGCTCTGTGCGGCCACCATTTTCTCCTCTGTTCTGCTATCTGCTCTGTGCGGCCACCATTTTCTCCTCTGTTCTGCTATTTGCTCTGTGTGTGGCCACCATTTTCTCCTCTGTTCTGCTAGCTGCTCTGTGTGGCCACCATTTTCTCCTCTGTTCTGCTATCTGCTCTGTGCGGCCACTATTTTCTCCTCTGTTCTGCTATCTGCTCTGTGCGGCCAGTATTTTCTCCTCTGTTCTGCTATCTGCTCTGTGCGGCCACCATTTTCTCCTCTGTTCTGCTATCTGCTCTCTGTGGCCACCATTTTCTCCCCTGTTCTGCCATGTGCTCTGTGCGGCCACCATTTTTTCCTCTGTTCTTCCAAGTGATCTGTGAGGCCACCATTTCCTCCTCTGTTCTGCTATCTGCTGTTTGCAGCCACAATTTTCTCTTCGTTCTGCTATCTGCTCTGTGCGGCCACCATTTTCTCCTCTGTTCTGCTATTTGCTCTGTGTGTGGCCACCATTTTCTCCTCTGTTCTGCTAGCTGCTCTGTGTGGCCACCATTTTCTCCCTCTGTTCTGCTATCTGCTCTGTGCGGCCACTATTTTCTCCTCTGTTCTGCTATCTGCTCTGTGCGGCCACTATTTTCTCCTCTGTTCTGCTATCTGCTCTGTGCGGCCACCATTTTCTCCTCTGTTCTGCTATCTGCTCTCTGTGGCCACCATTTTCTCCCCTGTTCTGCCATGTGCTCTGTGCGGCCACCATTTTTCCTCTGTTCTTCCAAGTGATCTGTGAGGCCACCATTTCCTCCTCTGTTCTGCTATCTGCTGTTTGCAGCCACAATTTTCTCTTCGTTCTGCTATCTGCTCTGTGCGGCCACCATTTTCTCCTCTGTTCTGCTATTTGCTCTGTGTGTGGACACCATTTTCTCCTCTGTTCTGCTAGCTGCTCTGTGTGGCCACCATTTTCTCCTCTGTTCTGCTATCTGCTCTCTGTGGCCACCATTTTCTCCTCTGTTCTGCCATGCTCTCTGTGCGGCCGCCATTTTCTCCTCTGTTCTGCCATGTGCTCTGTGCGGCCACCATTTTCTGCTCTGTTCTGCAATGTGCTCTGTGAGGCCACCATTTTCTCCTCTGTTCTGCCATGTGCTCTGTGCGGCCACCATTTTCTCCTCTGTTCTGCCATGTGCTCTGTGCGGCCACCATTTTCTCCTCTGTTCTGCTATCTGCTCTGTGCGGCCACCATTTTCTCCTCTGTTCTGCTATCTGCTCTGTGCGGCCACCATTTTCTCCTCTGTTCTGCTATCTGCTCTGTGCGGCCACCATTTTGTCCTCTGTTCTGCTATCTGCTCTGTGCGGCCACCATTTTCTCCTCTGTTCTGCCATGTGCTCTGTGAGGCCACCATTTTCTCCTCTGTTCTGCTATCTGCTCTGTGCGGCCACCATTTTCTCCTCTGTTCTGCCATGTGCTCTGTGCGGCCACCATTTTCTCCTCTGTTCTGCTATCTGCTCTGTGCGGCCACCATTTTCTCCTCTGTTCTGCTATCTGCTTTGTGCGGCCACCATTTTCTCCCCTGTTCTGCCATGTGCTCTGTGCGGCCACCATTTTTTCCTCTGTTCTTCCAAGTGATCTGTGAGGCCACCATTTTCTCCTCTGTTCTATCTGCTCTGTGCGGCCACCATTTTCTCCTCTGTTCTGCTATCTGCTCCATGTGGCCACCATTTTCTCCTCTGTTCTGCCATGTGCTCTGTGCGGCCACCATTTTCTACTCTATTCTGCCATGTGCTCTGTGCGGCCACCATTTTCTCCTCTGTTCTGCTATCTGCTCTGTGCGGCCACCATTTTCTCCTCTGTTCTGCTATCTTCTCTGTGCGGCCACCATTTTGTCATCTGTTCTGCTATCTGCTCTCTGTGGCCACCATTTTGTCATCTGTTCTGCTATCTGCTCTCTGTGGCCACCATTTTCTCCTCTGCTCTGCTATCTGCTCTCTGTGGCCACCATTTTCTCCTCTGTTCTGCCATGTGCTCTGTGCGGTCACCATTTTCTATTTCTGTTCTGCCATGTGCTCTGTGCGGCCACCATTTTCTCCTCTGTTCTGCCATGTTCTCTGTGCGGCCGCTATTTTCTCCTCTGTTCTGCCATGTTCTCTGTGCGGCCGCCATTTTCTCCTCTGTTCTGCCATGTGCTCTGTGCGGCCACCATTTTCTCCTCTGTTCTGCTATCTGCTCTGTGCGGCCACCATTTTCTCCTCTGTTCTGCCATGTTCTCTGTGCGGCCGCCATTTTCTCCTCTGTTCTGCCATGTGCTCTGTGCGGCCACCATTTTCTGCTCTGTTCTGCAATGTGCTCTGTGAGGCCACCATTTTCTCCTCTGTTCTGCCATGTGCTCTGTGCGGCCACCATTTTTCCTCTGTTCTGCCATGTGCTCTGTGCGGCCACCATTTTCTCCTCTGTTCTGCTATCTGCTCTGTGCGGCCACCATTTCCTCCTCTGTTCTGCTATCTGCTCTGTGCGGCCACCATTTTCTCCTCTGTTCTGCCATGTGCTCTGTGCGGCCACCATTTTCTCCTCTGTTCTGCTATCTGCTCTGTGCGGCCACCATTTTCTCCTCTGTTCTGCTATCTGCTCTGTGTGTGGCCACCATTTTCTCCTCTGTTCTGCTAGCTGCTCTGTGCGGCCACCATTTTCTCCTCTGTTCTGCTATCTGCTTTGTGCGGCCACCATTTTCTCCCCTGTTCTGCCATGTGCTTGTGCGGCCACCATTTTCTCCCCTGTTCTGCCATGTGCTTGTGCGGCCACCATTTTTTCCTCTGTTCTTCCAAGTGATCTGTGAGGCCACCATTTTCTCCTCTGTTCTATCTGCTCTGTGCGGCTGTAACCCTCTTCTTCTTACACCATCTGCGACACCTCCAGTTTTCGCACTCACTCGGTCACCAGCTCCTCCAGGCATAAACTCTAAGTGGACTCTAAGGGACGACACTCAGGCCTTCTGTGGGTTAAAGCTTTATTGAGGTGGAGTGCACTTGGCTGGAGCCTGTAATACAACAGGGAAACACTGCCACTTATCTGGTATACAGTCAGGTCACCAGCCCACCTCCTTCACAGTAAATGTCTGCACTCCAAATATATTATAAAACAGTGATCGTATAGTGGATTTTACATTGAACAAGTATATAAAGATAACAGCAACATACCTGTAATACAACAGGGAAACACTGCCACTTATCTGGTATACAGTCAGGTCACCAGCCCACCTATATCATAACAGGCAGTCATTATATTACATTCCCACATACATGTTACAGGATATAACAAAGCATACAGAAAAATGAACAAGAGAAAATCATTTACAAAGATATTGCAGCAGGGTGACCTGGAATACAGCATGTCTTACAGCCATTTTAGGAGAGCACATGGCTCTCTAACTCTACATCATCTACCCAGCCTAGCATGTGCTGTGGGGCTTACAGGCTGCTAAAAACATACAGTCACCTCTTTACATTCTACAGAACTATTATGGGTGTATATCATAACTTTTTACATTAGATAAATGAACTTTAGCTTTAGAGAACTTAGACAGAGATCCTACCTCCTTCACAGTAAATGTCTGCACTGAGGAGACCAAACCAAGTAGCAGAATACACAGGGGGCTTTCTGGAAGAGTCCACTGTAAAGACTCTGTCTGTTAAAACTTTCCTCAGTTATCTAATAGCACATTTAAAGAGGTTTATTTAGCATGTCCTAACTCTCTGTTAACAGCTTATGAATATATGGAACTATATTTAACAAGTGCTCATTGCTGCAGCTCCTGTATATTGGTATGACCCTATTGCAAACCTGCAGACTGTATATTTGGTGAAACTTCATGTGCTTCATATTGACTGTGCTACATTTTCCCCCTCCTGAATTTCACCAAATATATAACACTAAACAGTACAATATAGCGTGATAGAAAACTGCAATGAGAACAAAATTGTATACTTCAGTTTGGACATTCTAAGGTATGTGAGCATATGTCTATACAGGATGACTGTTTCTTGGACTCTCTTTTGAAGGACCACTTAAGGACTACTTGGAGGGTTTGCGCTCCCCTCACGTAGTAAGTATTACAAAGTGCCTATCTACACAATGCTTAATGTAAGAAATATTACAGAATCCCCTTTGTTAAGACATACAACTTTGTGCTCCTCAACTCAGCACCTACATACTGCAAAACATGTTTTGTTTTGTTTTTCTGTGATATCTACCTTAAATGTCTACATTTATCTATTTAGTTATAAGGAACTACAGTACTACTACTTCTAGTAACTCTCCTTCTTCTAGGCACCTAGATATCTTGGTATTCACTGAGCAGATCAGTCTGTTTACTGGTCTAACAGTTCTTCCAACTCTTGTTTGAGTTCCCCTGTTTGAATCAGACTGGCTTGGATTGGTCTGCTTCT
Source organism: Bufotes viridis (assembly GCA_033119425.1). Lineage (NCBI taxonomy): Eukaryota > Metazoa > Chordata > Amphibia > Anura > Bufonidae > Bufotes > Bufotes viridis. Next base: position 92,194,931 of record CM065594.1, on the reverse strand, counting down.
TCTCAGATGATGGTTTAGAATTCCAAGTTTGAGAGGTTTGACCCTCTGACAAATGGCTCTCGACTTAGAAGATCAGCTGGAATATTCTGTGTTCCTGGTACATATTTTAAATCAAAGTTGTAAGGTGCAAGCTTGGCAACCCATCTTTGTTCACAAGCATCCAACTTTGGCTTGGTCATAATGTAGGTTAGAGGATTGTTGTCTGTCCATGCTGTGAACCTGTGTCCTTTCAACCAGTGGCTAAATTTGTCACAAACTGCCCATTTTAAAGCTAAGAATTCCAATCGATGAGCTGGATATCTTGACTGAGATTTTGTTAAAGTTTTACTGGCAAAAGAGATAGGCTGTACTTTCTTCCCACATTCCGATAGTTGACTGAGTACTGCTCCAAGTCCATCCATTGAGGCATCAGTAGCCAAAATAAAGGGCTTGTTAAAGTCTGGATGCTTCAATGTCACTGTCTTCTGAAAAGCATCCTTCAAATTTTTGAACGCATTCTGACATTCTTCATTCCAACTTTCCGGACTCAGCTTTCTTGTCATCGCCTGCTTTCGCTTGAAACGTTTTGACTTCCCTTTTCCTTGTATTGGCTCTGATGTTAGGTTGTACAGTGGTTTTGCTATTCTTGAAAATCCTGGTATGAAGTTAGAATAATAATTCGCCAATCCCAGAAATGATCTGACCTTCTTTACCGATGGTGTTTTGCCATCTTCTTCCATCAGGTCATTTGCAGCAACGCTTGTTATCGCTGATACCTTATCTGGGTCTGTGGCAATCCCTTCTGGTCTTATGATATGGCCCAAAAACTTCACAGTGCTTCTTAAAAATTTGCATTTCTTTGGTGCTAACTTCAAATTGTATTCACGTAATCGGCTGAAGACCATCTGGATTCTCTCAAGAGCTTCTTGTTCATTCTTGCCAAACACCAGCAAATCATCCAGATAGCATAACAACCCCAGATAGTTTTGGTCACCAAAATTGACATCATCATTCGAGCAAAAGTTGCAGGACTGTTGCATAACCCTTGAGCCATACGGTTGTACTCAAATAGCCCAACAGGTGTGATACAAGCTGTGTACTTTTATCATCCTCATGGATTGGAATGTTGTAAAAACCCGATGTTAAATCCATTGTACTGAACCAACAGTTTCCACTAAGGGATGCCAGAGCATCAGCCTGATTTGGTAAAGGATAGGCATCCTTAATTGTTCTTGCATTCAGCCATCGGAAATCTGTACAGATTCTGGGTTCTCCTGATGGTTTCCATGCCAACACAAGTGGTGATGCCCATTCACTGCTAGACTTACGAATAATTTGCTTTTCTTCCATTTCATTCAAAACTTCACGCATTTTCTGAAAGTGTGCCGGAGGGACTCTTCTATAAGGCAGACGAAAGGGTCTGTCGTCAGTTAGACGTATTCGATGACAAAAGCCCTCGGCTTCTCCACAATCCAGCCTTCCTCTAGAAAAGATCTGTTCATTAGAAACAATCAGCTCACCTAACTTTTGCTTCCAGTACTCTGACACTTCACATGAGTCTATATTCACTTCCTCTAATCCAAGATTTTTCAGCATTGTTCTTATATTTTTACATTCAGAATCATCTAATGTAGAACGCTTATTTTTTCTTTTAGTGCTATTAAGAGTATCTTCTTGTGCTGAGCATTGCTGAGATAGCAGTACTTCTTCTTTGCCACCAAGATCAAGATCTTCTAAAGCTATACAAGGGTGTACATCAGCTATTTTTGCATTTCTTCTAATTGTGATTTGCTTGTTGGTTGTATTAATCAATTTTACAGGGATCCATCTGTCGCCCCATAGTGGTGTGACTGTACGCCCTATCAGGACATTTCTTGGACATGTCTTGGATGTAGTGGGCTCCACAATAACTGTACTACCAACTGATAACGCTGCCTTCTTTTCAAGCTTTCCCCACACTAAATGCTCTTGAAATGGTTGCATAGTAATGCAGGAATTAAGCTTTACAGTGCCCACTTTCTCTGGGATCCTATCACCTCTCCATCGGGTCACATTGGCTAGTAAATTCATGAAAGAACTCGGCCTGGCTTCACTGCCCTCCTCAGGAGTAGCTAACATTGCCCAAAAACTCTCATCTTTCTTAAACTGGTGAGTAATATGCTTAATCACATTTGTTCCAATAATTATATCATCTACTTGTCCTGGTACTACTAACATTGGAACAATCATTTTACAGTCAAACATTTCTAGGTGTATGTCATAAACGGACTTTGGCTTTACTTTAATACCACCACAACCCACAAGTACAATATCATTTAGTATGGCAAAGCATGGTTTCAGCAATTTGGACTGTATAAGTTGTTGCTCGGTTTGCTCACTGATGCTACACACCATTGAGCCACTGTCAATCATAGCAGTTAACTTACACTTTTCTTGAACCGTAACAGTAGTATGGAACAAGTTGTCATAGGGAGCAATTTTCTGCAAGTGTTGAAATATCACCTGTGTGCCTTTTGGCCTTTCCTGAACACACTGATTATATAACACTTCCATATCTCCAAATTCATCAGTAGGTGGGGTCTGGGAACATGGGCCTACACTATACCCCTCTAAGTGCAGGCTTTTTAGTTTAACTGTTGCGACCTTTTCATTGGACATGCTTGCCTCTGGTGGCCAGGTTGCCAGCAGAGGAAGCACAGGTTGTTCATCATACAATGCGCCTTGGTAGAGTGGTTACTGTTTTTACAGATGTGACAAGCAGCGGGCCTTTTTCCAGGAACTGAAAAACCTGCTGCTGGTGCCCCAGGATGTTGGCAAGTATATTGAACTGGTACAACCTTTTCAAGCAATGCAATTAGTTTGTTAATATTCGAATCTTCTTCCCCCTTACTGCATAAGGGGACTATGTTCTTCACCCTAGGTTCTGTAGGGGTTAAGTCTTCAGAAATTTCACATTTTTTTGTTACAAGACTCTGGGTCATCTTATTCCCAGCCCTCAACCTTTTGTCTCTGTGGTAACTATCCATCATTTCCTGTACCTCACTGACTGTCCATCTCTCGGCAGGTTTACACCTAAGCATGCTTTGCAATTCTGATTCTGGACAGTGTCGGATAAACATCATTGCTACCTCATGCCCTGGGTCCTCCACACACTTTCCCCGTCCTTTTAGACATTCATTAGCGAGATCAATGACACGGTTTAAATGAATCCAGTAATCTAGGCTACTCTCACCAGGTTTAGGCAGTGTGGAATAAAAGTCTGCCAAGGGAGTCACGGTGGAGATAACTTCCCCAAAATGTTGTTTCAGTATATTGTAAATAGCACTTGGGTCCTTCTTTATATCAATAGTTGGATTATTCCTCACCCCAATTTTCACTAGTTCTTTTGCACGACCCATCAATTTATCCATTATCTCTTTACCACGCTCAACAGTTTGGTAACCTTTCTTATCAAGAAAAGACTGCATCATCTCCTCCCACTCATACACACTACACTCATCACTCTCATCTCCCGAAATATTGGCGGTTCTTTTACATTTGCTTTCAGTGCAAAATTTAATTTAGCCCAATCCTGAGTTTGCTGGTAACTCTCTGGTGTGAAGGAATCCTGTTTGCTATTATGAGCTGACAGACCTTCTATTATAGAGTGGCTAATCTGCTGCCCAACCTCCCTTATTACATCTGACAGAACCTGCGAATTCTGAAATGTGTTCTGCATATTGCTGGATGTACGTCTATCATGGGAGTCAGTAACATGGCTCATGTTTTCTGCATATATCCTGTTCTGGCCTGACACTTCTGGTACACCAGAATCATTAGATGCAAATAACTTAGACCTTGTAAATAAGCTCCCAGTCTGGTCTACCATTGTGGAAAAACCTGCATTAACATCATGTCTATCAGATGCATTCATATTCTGTGACTGTTTATACCATGGAGAACCCCTCCCTAGTACCAAGGGGGTGGAGTAGTAATGTCCTGGGGGAGGTCTGCGGTGTTCTGATATATTTTTCATTTTAGAAAGTTCCAGAAGAACACAGACTCTTAGTCAAACCTTTCAGGTACAGTCCACTTATTACAAGTGTCCACTTGTCTGGATCGCTGCTGATGACCTTAGGTATCTTCACTGGTCACTTTGAGCAGAATGATGAGATCCGGGTCACGGCACCAAATGTAACCCTCTTCTTCTTACACCATCTGCGACACCTCCAGTTTTCGCACTCACTCGGTCACCAGCTCCTCCAGGCATAAACTCTAAGTGGACTCTAAGGGACGACACTCAGGTCTTCTGTGGGTTAAAGCTTTATTGAGGTGGAGTGCACTTGGCTGGAGCCTGTAATACAACAGGGAAACACTGCCACTTATCTGGTATACAGCCAGGTCACCAGCCCACCTCCTTCACAGTAAATGTCTGCACTCCAAATATATTATAAAACAGTGATCGTATAGTGGATTTTACATTGAACAAGTATATAAAGATAACAGCAACATACCTGTAATACAACAGGGAAACACTGCCACTTATCTGGTATACAGTCAGGTCACCAGCCCACCTATATCATAACAGGCAGTCATTATATTACATTCCCACATACATGTTACAGGATATAACAAAGCATACAGAAAAATGAACAAGAGAAAATCATTTACAAAGATATTGCAGCAGGGTGACCTGGAATACAGCATGTCTTACAGCCATTTTAGGAGAGCACATGGCTCTCTAACTCTACATCATCTACCCAGCCTAGCATGTGCTGTGGGGCTTACAGGCTGCTAAAAACATACAGTCACCTCTTTACATTCTACAGAACTATTATGGGTGTATATCATAACTTTTTACATTAGATAAATGAACTTTAGCTTTAGAGAACTTAGACAGAGATCCTACCTCCTTCACAGTAAATGTCTGCACTGAGGAGACCAAACCAAGTAGCAGAATACACAGGGGGCTTTCTGGAAGAGTCCACTGTAAAGACTCTGTCTGTTAAAACTTTCCTCAGTTATCTAATAGCACATTTAAAGAGGTTTATTTAGCATGTCCTAACTCTCTGTTAACAGCTTATGAATATATGGAACTATATTTAACAAGTGCTCATTGCTGCAGCTCCTGTATATTGGTATGACCCTATTGCAAACCTGCAGACTGTATATTTGGTGAAACTTCATGTGCTTCATATTGACTGTGCTACACGGCCACCATTTTCTCCTCTGTTCAGCTATCTGCTCCATGTGGCCACCATTTTCTCCTCTGTTCTGCCATGTGCTCTGTGCGGCCACCATTTTCTACTCTATTCTGCCATGTGCTCTGTGCGGCCACCATTTTCTCCTCTGTTCTGCTATCTGCTCTGTGCGGCCACCATTTTCTCCTCTGTTCTGCTATCTTCTCTCTGTGGCCACCATTTTGTCATCTGTTCTGCTATCTGCGGCCACCATTTTGTCATCTGTTCTGCTATCTGCTCTCTGTGGCCACCATTTTCTCCTCTGCTCTGCTATCTGCTCTCTGTGGCCACCATTTTCTCCTCTGTTCTGCCATGTGCTCTGTCGGTCACCATTTTCTCCTCTGTTCTGCCATGCTCTGTGCGGCCACCATTTTCTCCTCTGTTCTGCCATGTTCTCTGTGCGGCCGCCATTTCTCCTCTGTTCTGCCATGTGCTCTGTGCGGCCGCCATTTTCTCCTCTGTTCTGCCATGTGCTCTGTGCGGCCACCATTTTCTCCTCTGTTCTGCCATGTGCTCTGTGCGGCCACCATTTTCTCCTCTGTTCTGCCATGTGCTCAGTGCACCATTTCTCCTCTGTTCTGCCATGTGCTCTGCGGCCACCATTTTCTCCTCTGTTCTGCCATGTGCTCTGTGGGCCACCATTTCTCCTCTGTTCTGCCATGTGCTCTGCGGCCACATTTTCTCCTCTGTTCTGCCATGTGCTCTGTGTGGCCACCATTTCTCCTCTGTTCTGCCATGTGCTCTGTGCGGCCACCATTTTCTCCTCTCTGTTCTGCCATGTGCTCTGTGCGCCACCATTTTCTCCTCTGTTCTGCCATGTGCTCTGTGCGCCACCATTTTCTCCTCTGTTCTGCCATGTGCTCTGTGCGGCCACCATTTTCTCCTCTGTTCTGCCATGTGCACTGTGTGGCCACCATTTTCTCCTCTGTTCTGCCATGTGCTCTGTGCGGCCGCCATTTTCTCCTCTGTTCTGCCATGTTCTCTGTGCGGCCGCCATTTTCTCCTCTGTTCTGCCATGTTCTCTGTGCGGCCGCCATTTTCTCCTCTGTTCTGCCATGTGCTCTGTGCGGCCGCCATTTTCTCCTCTGTTTTGCCATGTGCTCTGTGAGGCCACCATTTTCTCCTCTGTTCTGCCATGTACTCTGTGCGGCCACCATTTTCTCCTCTGTTCTGCCATGTGCTCTGTGTGGCCACCATTTTCTCCTCTGTTCTGCCATGTGCTCTGTGCGGCCACCATTTTCTCCTCTGTTCTGCCATGTGCTCTGTGCGGCCACCATTTTCTCCTCTGTTCTGCCATGTGCTCTGTGCGGCCACCATTTTCTCCTCTGTTCTGCCATGTGCTCTGTGAGGCCACCATGTTCCCCTTTGTGCTGCTGTAGATGGCAATGAAGACAGTTTCCTGTACACCATTTTAGAAAAATCTGCATCTTGTCACTGAATGAATCATCTCTGCCATCCTTTAGCAATTGTATCCTTCACGTAATAAGTTATGACTGTGCACGTGGTTGAAATGCTTTGGTGTTTTTTATTTGGCACATTACAGGCATTTGCTCTTTCGCATTCTTTGAAACCTGTGAAGGATCCAGCTACCACCAGCAATATAGTCCATTTTGAAACCTCATTCTTCATCAACTCCAACCTGAACAGTTCTAAGGAATCTGACCAAATCTTCTAAAGCATTACATCAGGTGAGTTTTAATTCGGACTTTTTCAGGTCAGCATTAATAACTTTTGTTGTTCTTCTCCGTAACAGATGCAGATCCGGGAATTAATGTCAGTGCCAGATTCAGCACATAACTGACAGGAATGGAGCCAAACAAATGAAAGAGAGCCCCTTTTTTTAGCAGAGTAAAAAGTCCTTTTCTCTCTCATATTTTTGATAAAATGTGTAATGGTGGCCCCAAATGGAGCCTCCATTTCAGATTTGAACATGCCCTGGGCAGGCATTACACTTAGGGGGTCGATAACTAATCTGAAATACAGGCACAGATGGTGGCGCGAACACTTAGTTGTGCCGCTATCTGCGACTTCGCCCCGCTCATGCCACGTCTAAAATTGGCGGGGAAGTGAACGGGCCAGCAGACCTGTCTCATTCATTATTTTCTACGCCTGTTTTAGGCGTAAAAAATGGTCTGTATGTAAGACAGCTCGGAAGCTATCTTACATTTAGAACTGGCGCTGGATGCGTTGAAGTGATGTATAGGCCGGAACCTCGTCATAACTTAGGCGGATCCACCGCCAGCTTAGGGGTTTATTAAGTCTAAAATGCCAGTCTTAATAATTGTGTGCCCCTTAGAGATTTTGTACCACTACTTATTGAATACAACTAAAGTCTTATTCACACACTCAGCGTTTGTTCATTGATTTCAATCAGTGATTTTCAGCCAAAACCTGGTTCAGGTTTCCACTGCAGAAACAGTTTGACATTGAATTGAATGGAGAGATTCTCATACAGGAAATCAGCAACAAAATCTGCACCATACTTCACACCACAAAAGTCCAACTTTGTGAAAATCTGCACCTGTGGGTTTTCTGGCGGAATTTTCCACCATGTATGAAGACACCTTCAGGGTTGGCTCAGCTGCATCTTTCAGACTGACTGCGTCATCCCTGTCACAAACTGACTGTATGATAGTTCCTATTAGATCAGGAGTCTAATGTTCTGTGCTCATCACTAGATCCAAAATCAGATATGACATGGCTGTATCAGCTTGGGTCAGGGGAACCACGGTGGGGTGAGAATATGTGGCTGACACATGGGGCTGTGTTTCTCAGCCAACCACTGTTGTGAGAATCTGCCTTTAGTGGTTCAATTCTACATTCTCCTGGGTGTAGTCCCCAGGTCAGTAGTGTGGACCCCGGTCAAGAATCACACAGCAAAAAAAGCAGCAGTTTAATGGCTCTTTCGTTTTTTTTTTTTTTGTGTGATTCTCCTTTACTTGCTGCGAGACTACGGTGGACTGCACTCAGTAATTAAAAGGTTTGTCTGAAACCAATCAAATTTACAGGTCAGTCGGGGAAGGTGTTAATAGCAGCTAATAATTGGCTTTTTCAAGGGTCCAAAAATCTCAGCCATCCTCTGTAACTGCTGCCAGCGGCCTCAGTGGTGATGTGGGTGATGACCACAGAGGTCTGATAGCCCAGGACGCTTTATTTTCGTTATAAAAGCAGTAAACTCTTTTTTTTACTAATTCATATCGGGAGCCATTTATAAAACATTGGCTTTTAACGGCAGTCTTTGATACCCCTGCCAGAAGATGCGCCTGATTTATAACAAGGCGCACACTTCATCATAAATTAGGTGTGTCCTCCTGCAGCCCCTAATTGGACTAGTTTTCAATCATCGTTTATGCTAGGCCAGTGGTGAGGATGGTGTAAAAATGCTACGTGCAGCAAAATATTGTTGCATAAGCTTAAAAGTCACAGAAAGGGGTCTTGCAACTTATTTTTTTTCTTACACCAAACTGACATTAGTAAATGACCTTATTGTATCACTTTTTTTGCAGTTGTACACTACAGACTGTTACTCCAAAGAAGGACCTGCAGCTACATATGTCACCCTAGGTGATAATTCAAGCTTGCTTAGCTATACTATATAGGTGTGTATTTGTTGCTACTCCCTCCAACTTACAATCAATTCTCTATTTATGGTGTGCTTAATAATGTATACTTTTGTATTACAGGAGATATCACCATCAGTGTCACTTCATGAATATTGTGTGAAATTGGACCTTATTTCTGCGGGCATTAAAGGGTTTCTGTCATCAAGTTTTGACATTATAAGCTGTCTGACATTAGCTATGTGCTAATGTCAGAGCAGCTTGATAATGTCTTTTTTATAAAAATCCGATTTATATTTTGGCTAAAAAACGTACTTTTATAATATGTAAATTAGCCTCTAGGAGCAGGGGGGCGTTGCCCTGCTCCTAGAGGCTCCGTGCGGCAACCTGCTGGCACGCCCCTTCTTACTTTGAGTGACAGTGCCGGGCAGCGATCCTCCGGAACTGTCTCCTTCTGAAATCCCGTGCCTGCGCCGCCGCTCTGTATTCGGCGCAGGCGCGGAGAGCAGAGGACGCTGGTGCCTGCTGTCCTCAGCTCACCGCGCCTGCGCTGAATACAGAGCGGCGGCACAGGCGCGGGATTTCGCAAAAACGCAGAACGGAAGGCTTGAACCAGTTTCTTAAAATATCTGTACAAGTGCCCTGGTTTCCAAGCAACCATCCGCAAAAAAAAACGGATGCGGATGACAAATGGATGGCTTCTGTTGGTCATCCGCATTTTTTGCGGACCCATTGACTTCTATGGGTCCGCAAACCGTTTTTTGCGGACAAGAATAGGACATGCCATATTTTTTTTGCGGACGTGAAATGCGGACAGCGGACAGGCAACGGAAGAGGCATCCGCATTTTTTACGGATCCATAGAAATAAATGGGAAACCATCGGATCCGCAAAAAAAACGGAACGGAGGACACAAAAAACCACTGCCGTGTGCATGTAGGCTTACCCTGGGTTCAGACCTGAGCGTTCTGGAAACGCGCGTTTTAGTCACGCGTATTTCAGCGCGTTTTTGCAAATAGGAAACGCGCGTTCGTACGTGCATTCTTGTGATTGACTACTGTGGTGTCAATCACAAAACGCGCGTCAAACGCCCCAAAAAAAGCTCAAGTACTTGTTTATGTGTCGGGCGTTTTACAGCGCGTTCAAACACGCTGTAAAACGCTCAAGTGAGAACCAGGGCCATAGGAAAGCATTGGTTTTCATGTGTTGAGCGTTTTACAGCGCGTTTGAACGCGCTGTAAAACGCTCAGGTGTGAACTTAGGGTTAGGCTCAGAAACAGGCTACTTTACCACTGTCAGGCCCTATCAATCAAAGCATTGAGGGAGGGGCTGGTCACAGAAAGAAGTTGAGCTTGGGTGCCACAAAAGCAATGGTGACACCCTCATTGCACCAAAGGCCTAATCTGTATTTTAAGAAAAATTCTCACAACTTGGAAAGGGAATCGTAGATCAACAAAAGAGAAAGTGTTTTAATCAGGTGAACACCAGCTATATGTCTATGATAACAGTTGGATAGGGAAGTTGCTGGTGAGAGATTTGGCCAAGCATTAACCAAAAAGTATTTTCTTTACAAGCAGTGGAAAAATAATCACGTTCTGCTAAGGTATCTGAGCGTTATTTGTAGGTTTACTTTAACTGTATTTTTTGTATATATATCAGATTTGCAGAAGCTTACACAGTGCCAGCACACACTGAAGACAGCTAAAGCTTTGATCAAACCTTTTATTATCTGAAGAATATAAACAAAATGAAGAGACAAGCTACACTGTTTAGTCTTTTCGATTCATCCAGAAAGAGAAAAGCAATCCATTCTCAGGAATTGGACTTGTGTGTTAATGACATCAATAATAATGTTGTAGCTAAGGGTCCTTTCACACTTGCGTTCTGAGGATCCGGCGGGCACTTCTGTCCCACCGGATCCGTCAGAACGCAAGTCGCCTGAAGCATTAGAAGACTGATCAGGATCCTGATCAGTCTTCGAAATGCTTTCAGGTTACTATGGCAGCCAGGACGCTATTAAAGTCCTGGTTGCCATAGTAGTAGTGGGGAGCGATATACTTACAGTCCGTGCGGCTCCCGGGGCGCTCCAGAATGACGTCAGAGCGATCACGTGATCCATGCGTGTGGGGCGCCCTGACATCACTCTGGAGCGCCCCGGGAGCCGCACGGATGGTAAGTATACAGCTCCCCCTCTCCCCACTACATTTTACCATGGCAACCAGGACTTTAGCGTCCTGGCTGCCATGGTAACAATTGAGAAAAAGCTAAACGTCGGATCCGGCGATGCGCTGAAACGACGTTTAGCTTAAGGCCGGATCCGGATTAATGCCTTTCAATGGGCATTAATTCCGGATCTGGCCTTGCGGCAAGTGTTCTGGATTTTTGGACGGAACAAAAAGTGCAGCATGCTGCGTTATTTGCTGCGTCCAAAAAACGTTCCGGTCCAGAACTGAAGACATCCTGATGCATCCTGAACAGATTTCTCTCCATTCAGAATGCATTGGGATAATCCTGATCAGGATTTTTCCGGCATAGAGACCCGACGACGGATCTCTATGCCGGAAAACAAAAACGCCAGTGTGAAAGGACCCTAACACTGAGAAGAATGCTGTACTTAATGAAAATACTATATATGATATTGACCACGAAGTTGCAATTGACCCACTGGATGATATGCATGATATTGACTGTGTTGTTGGGAATGCTGATGATACAGTTTCAGAAGTGTAAACAGTTGAAGAGGCATGTACAAGCACTATATCCTGTAGGTCCAAAAAGCAAATAGAATATTTTAGCAAGTTGTATCCGTGGTTCCAGGTTAAAAATGGAAAATTAGGTTGTTAGGTTCAGAGGTTCTTTGGGAATAGAAAAAGCTAAGGCATGCCATGTTTCTGAGGAGTGGATTAACTTTTTAGTAAAACCAAGTGGCAACCTCAAAGTGATTCAGCAGGCCTCTGTTCGCAAAAAAATTAGTTAGCACAGTGCTTCTAAATCTCACAATAAAGCAGAGAAACTTCAAAATACTATATTAACAACAGCAATCGACAGGCTCAATGAGAAAGCTGTAGCTTCCACAATTTATGTGTTTAATATTTTGTATAGTTTAGCTTTACATAATAAGCCTATGGCCCCTTTCACACGGGTGTGATTTCCGCGCGGGTGCAATGCGTGAGGTGAACGCATTGCACCCGCACTGAATCCGGACCCTTCATTTCTATGGGGCTGTGTACATGAGTGGTGATTTTCCCGCATCACTTTTGCGTTGCGTGAAAATTTGCAGCCTGTTCTACATTCTGCGTTTTTCACGCAACGCAGGCCCCGTAGGAGTGAATGGGGCTGCGGGAAAATCGCAAGCATCCGCAAGCAAGTGCGGATGCGGTGCGATTTTCCCACATGGTTGCTAGGAGACGATCGGGATGGGGACCGATCTTTATTATTTTCCCTTATAACATACTTATAAAGGAAAATAATAGCATTCTCAATAGAGAATGCAAAGTAAAAAGGGCAATAGAGGGTTAAAAATAATAAAAAAATAAACTCACCTCTTCCATTTGATCGCGTAGCTGGCGGTGTTCTGTTCAGTCTTCAGCAGGAGGGGGGTAAAAGACCTTCAGTGACGTCACTGGGTCACATAGTCCAATCACCAGCAGTAACTTGAACTTTAAAGCAGCGCTATGATCTGATCTTTATTACCTTACAATGAAGCTCCAGTAACAGGCAGAGTGGGCAGCGTCGTAACGTCACGCACTCAAGTGATGCACCTGCTCCACCTGCTTCATTCATAAAGTGGACCGAGCAGGCGTGTCACGTGAGTGAGTGACGTTACACCTCCACCCGCTCTGCCTGTTACTCGAGCTTCATTGTAAGGTAATAAAGATCAGATTATAGCGCTGCTTTAAAGTTCAAGTTACTCCCGGATCGGTAGAATCCGAGGTCCTAGATGGGTGGCTTGTAGTTGTCGTGCTGCCAAGGCAGTATGGAGAGCGTATTTAGCTCTGTATAAACACTTTTTGAGTTATAAGAATTTCTTGGGAATTAAGAAAAAATGAAAAACTTGTGTTTCCTAAAAGATCTTGCTTTAATGATCGAAATTCTTGATGAGCTCTCCCTTTTATCCCTTGCTCTACAAGACCGGGATGTTTCTCTTGCCAAAGCAGACAGACTTTTTTGTCAGTGTTTTAGGGCCCTTAAAAACCTAAAAGAACATCCAGGAAAGCATGAAGTTCAGATTGATACAATGATTAGAGCCATTTAAAGATATTCCTTTCAAAGTAAGTGCTAAAAACCCTGGCCTTCCAAGAGCACAGTTAATTCAGTGTGTAATAGACAATATGAAAAGGATTGTATTTTTCGCCCTATAAGACGCACCTAGGTTTTTGAGGAGGAAAATAAGAAAAAAGATATTTTGAACCAAAAGGTGTACTTTTGGTAGGTTTTGAACTATTGGTGTTCTGTGCATGACACTCTTATGACGCACTGTTATGGGGATCTGTGCATGACGCACTGTTATGGGGACATCTGTGGATGACGCACTGTTATGGGAACATCTGTGGATGACGCACTGTTATGGGGGCATCTGGGGATGGCACTGTTATGGGGGGATCTGGGGATGGCACTGTTATGGGGGCATCTTGGAATGGCACTGTTATGGGGGCATCTGGGGATGGCACTGTTATGGGGGCATCTGGGGATGGCACTGTTATGGGGGCATCTGGGGATGGCACTGTATGGGGGCATCTGGGGATGGCATGACACTGCTATGGGGGGATCTGTGGATGACACATAGCATCTTATCAATGCAGGCTGTATTACCATACTTACTATAATCTACGATAGCAGGCATGAGGCCGGGCGGGCGGCGGCGGTAGCGTAACTCATTACGTCATGTGCCTGCGCCGCCTGCTTCATTCATAAAGTGGGCGGAGCAGGCACGTGACGTTACACTGCCGCCTCCCGCTCGCCTGGCCTCCTACCTGCTATCGTAGATCATAGTAAGTATGTTAATACAGCCTGCATTGAAGACAAGATTATAGTTTTTAACATTGCCTATATGATCACTACAGTGGGCCCGGTGCAGTAGAATATAGTGACTGCACCGGGCCCCGCTGTCATTAGAAAACAAGACTGCCGCCCCCAGCCCCTCCTCGTTGATACACATGCCGGCCACGCTGTTCAGCAGCCCAGTGGTGTATCAGTGTTTGCAGCATTCACCCCATAAGACGCAGTACTATTTTTCTCCCACTTTTGGGCGGTGGGGGGGGGGGGTGGGGGGTGCGTCTTATAGGGCGAAAAATACGGTAGGTTGTTTTCCACTGCAAATACAAGATAAATGGACAGCGGTACAGTTGTCCAAAATGCAAACCGCTACAAAAAGTTATTGTCCTTGTTTTTTTTACTTGAACCCAATTCTTGGCAATCTGACCTCACACTATCTTTGTCGCCAGAAGGGGAACGTCAATTAGGACAGTTAAATGAACTGATAAAATGTAACATTCCAGTTAATGATTTCTGGGATTACATAGACAACAGATATTTTTCAGATTGCAGCCTGCCACCCTCTATTCAACAAGCCAAGAAAATTATTCGGGTCATAGCGGTCAGTAGCGCCGAAGCTGAAAGAGGATTTAGTATGATGAATAACATTGCCACACATGAAAGAAGCAGACTTACAGTTTCTAATATATCACATCTTATGACAATCAAAATTCTTGGCAAACCAATGTCAAGATGGGGTCCGGAAATATATGTTGAGTCTTGGTTACGGAGAAATCACCACACTGCCACAGACCTCAGAGTAAAAAAAAAGGCACCCAAACAATATGATGAAAATTCCACAGCCATTTGGTCTTTGTTTTAATTGGATAGCAATGGAGTTTCTTTGTGGCTTTGGCATTTGTGACAGGTAATAGTTCTGCAAGATCTCAGTTCTTCTCCCTTTCATTACATGCTGACACCTGACAACTTGTGCAGTACTGGAGAGTCCAGTGCATCTAGCTGGTGAAGTGCACTGCAAGGTATGTCTGGTGCCACCGGGCAATAACTGGGAGTAGCAGAGCTGAGGCCTTATTGTAGCTTGGACAGTAATCAATTCTTCTCCCTTTCATTACATGCTGACACCTGACAACTTGTGCAGTACTGGAGAGTCCAGTGCATCTAGCTGGTGAAGTGCACTGCATCGTACGTATGTCTGGTGCCCCCGGGTAATAACTGGGAGTAGCAGAGCTGAGGCCTTATTGTAGCTTGGACAGCATTCAATTCTTCTCCCTTTCATTGAATGCGGACAGGCTTTCTATATGTCATTTTACTGTAGTTTCCAAACCATTATTTTTTACCTTTTGTTGATACATCAGCAGCCAGCTTTAGTTTTTGATGGAATTCTGTCAATGTGTTCACTAGATATCACATACTTGAAATGGCACATACATAATGTATGTGTTGTACGTTCCTGTTCGCTGATGAATATTAAAATATAAGATCATAAACTGGTATGTGGGTATTTTTTTAACTTGAAAATGAGTTGCATCTGTATTGTTTTTACACTCATTTCATAAGTTCTATAGTTTATGGGTAACATTTGAATTGTAGATGAACAAGGACAGTTGCGTGATTTGCGCTGTTCGAAATAGGGAACCTGTTGTTAATAATTTGAATCCCACCCCTGGGGCAGAGGTTCGCCTCTGTGCACCTCTTGCTGTCATTCTAGTTTGTTTTTGTTCCGCCAACCACTGGGACACTGAACAGCGCTGACATCTCATCCATGGTGCGTAGCGATCTGCTGGAGAGATAAACCAAGGTGTCTCAGTTCAAGGATTCTGTCCCTCTCAATTTGTGGTGATAACTGGTATGTCGACAAACAGGAGGCTCACACATGACTTGATCCAATTTTTGAGGTTTCATGTGGACGTGCTTTCAGTCTGGCTTTTATGCCCCTACCACGTACCATAGATTGGTGCTAGGTGCTTGAAAATGTGATCATCTACAGGTCTTATATAAAAAGTTATGGGCATCAGAATACGAAGACACAAAGCAATCTAAATGTAAAAAAAGGATGTATATATAGGTGCTCACCTGATACTTAATCATGTGTGGTGCTCAATGGTCTATTCTGACTCACCCAGTCAGTAGCAAAATTAAGTGAAGGATTAATGGTAGTATATAGATCGGCACTCTCTATCTGGTCACAAATAGATTAGAATATATATAGATTAAAATATAGAGAAAATATGGATTTATTTGAATATAAAATTATAAAAAGGGTACCCTGATAGTTCAAGGGATATAGTGTAGGATAAAATATCAAATCAAAGAAATAGAAATCATACTGAAAGGTGACACTGGAAGGTCACAATGGAATGAAATTTATAAGTCCTGCTTCTTGAAAGAGAAAATGTCCCTTGTTAGGAGTGAATGAACATCAATATAGGTGGGGAGTGTAGACTCCAATATAATTCCAAATATACACAGTCTCAGTAGCAGAGCGTTCTCCCGCGTACTGCACAGTAATAGGTGGAGGCTGATGTAATTAAAGAAAGTAAGATTGCTTAGTAAACTGTATTGGGCTTGCGTTTCTCAACTGTGGCGTCCCACAGGAGGGCAAACGCAGCCTTGGTTTACCTTACTGTAGTTACCACGGTGTCTGCGTGGTGGTAGCGATGCTCCTGTGCGGTGGCCGCGGCGTCCGTGTGTATCTCTGTCGGACGGGGATGCCGGAATCCACGTGATGTTGGAGGCGCGGCTGCTATAAAGGCTCGGCGTCCCACGTGGTATCAGGGTGTCAGCCGGTCCGTATACCGCGATCTTTATTGCTGGCAGATCCAGAATTAGGAAGTAACTGAATAATTGCTGATTATTCAGTTACATCCTAATTTTCTCTTTCAAGAAGCAGGACTTATAAGTTTCATCCCATTGTGACCTTCCAGTGTGACCAGGGGCGTAGCTAGAAATGACTGGGCCCCACAGCAAATTTTTGTATTGGGCCCCCCCTACCCGCGCGTTTCGCTCCCCCTCTATAATGTGCCAGCCATATAGCCCCCCTATAATGTGCCAGTAGTCAGCCATATAGCCCCCCCAGCCCCCCTATAATGTGCCAGTAGCCAGCCATATAACCCCCCTATAATGTGCCAGTAGTCAGCCATATAACCCCTCCTATAATGTGCCAGTAGTCAGCCATATAACCCCCCCTATAATGTGCCAGTAGCCAGCCATATAGTACCAGATGCCCCCATAGTGCTCCTCTCCCCATAGTGCCCCCTATAATGTGCCAATATCAAGTGCCTCTGTCTTCCCCCATCCCAATATCATAGTGCCATCCTCTCCCCCTGCCCCCTAATGTGTGTGCCAATATGAAGTGCCTTTTTGATTGCTTGCTGTTGCAATTTTTGTGATGTAAGGTGACAAAAATCGCTTTTTTTACACAGTTTTTATTTTTATGGTGTTCACATGAAGGGTTAGATCATGTAATATTTTTTTAGAGCAGGTTCTTACCGATGTGGCGATACCTTATATGTGTATTTTTTTATGTACTTCACTTTAGAACAATAATAGCAGTTTTGAAACAAAAAAATGATGTTTTAGTGTCTCCATGTTCTGAGAGCTATAGTTTTTTTATTGTTTGGGCGATTGTCTTAGGTAGGGGCTCATTTTTTGCGGGATGAGGTGATGGTTTTATTGATACCATTTTGTGGGACATACGCCTTTTTGATCGCTTGTTGCACTTTTTGTGATGTAATGCACTTTTTTATGGTGTTTATCGGACAGGGTGGATCATGTGATAAATTTATAGAGCCGGTCATAACGGACACGGCGATACCTAATATGTGTGGGGTTTTTTTCATTTTTTTATTATAAAATAAGGGGAAAGGGGCATTTTTTATTTTTTTACGTAAAAACTTTATTAATTTTATTAAATACACTTTCTTTTACTTTTTTTTCTTTACTTTATTTCAGACATTCACTTTTGGGGGTCTGAGCCCCTCTGCAATGCATTACAATACATCTAAGTTGAATTCGTAATGCGATTAATACAGGTTATATTAATCGCATTGCGATTACAACTACTAACACTGCAGCTTCAGAATGAATCTAAGATGGATGCCGTCCTTGCTTTTTGATAGGAGGTGGGAGGGTCTGGGAGGGAGGGTATACTGATTGGCTGGAATGTGTCTGCTGACTGTGAGGTACAGGGTCAAAGTTTGCTCAATGATAAAGTATAGGGGCGAACGCGAAGATCGTATATGTTCGCCCGTCGCAGCGGATGCGAACAAGCTATGTTCGCCGGGAACCGTTTGCCGGCGAATACGATTAAAGAGTTTTACTGATAGCTTTCTCGACAAAACTTTTTATATCAGGCCATTCATTAACTGTAAATCCATGGGTTTGATATATTTGTTGTCTTGGATCTGCGGCATTAAATATGTCGGAAAGACAAAACGGGAGCTAAGACGCCGGATTGGTGAACACATAAGCGACATTATGAAGGCAAAAGATACGCCTGTCGCTCGTCATGTTTCTGAGCATCATGGAGGCAGGGCATCTTCTGTAAAATTTCAAGGAATTGACATGACTAAGATGAACATAAGGGGCGGCGATTGGGACCGCAACCTTCTACAAAAAGAGGCAAGATCCATTTTCACATTAAATACCACTAAACCTCATGGTTTAAATAATGCCATCTCTTTTATTCCATTTATTTAACAACCTTGTGGACGGGTGCTGTGTCATCTTTGCTGTGACACTTTCCATCGCCATTATTCCCTAGTGCTTTGTCCTTTTACTGCCGTTTGGCCCTTACTATGCATCCATGTAGAGACCGATGCTATATGTCCCATAGGGCACATTTTATTTCCACCACACCTATTCTCTGGGTGGCTGCAATGCGGGCATAGTTAGCTGGTCCCCATCCATGGTATATGAATGCGATTTATATACTCTTTGTTTGGTATCTTCATGATAGTGTACGATATTTCATGACTATTGCTGTTGGGAAATATATTTTAATATTTTGATGTCCCTCTTGATATGCTGACAGTTCGTTACTTTAGCCGCCGTGGATGTCCCCTGAAGTATCTTTTAACCTGATTGACCAATAATGTTTATTATTTCAATATTAGCGTACCTCCATATATATTGTTTAATTTCCTTCTTTGAGGACGCATACCTGAGCACCCCCATTCTTGTTAAGTTCTACACTGAGTAGTACACTAACAGGTTGCCTAGGAGATCGGGCCTGAAGCTGGATCTCCTGGGCACCCGTAGAAGGCAGGTCCCAATGCTGTGCAAGGCGCTCCTGCACCCGACACAAACCCATTCTATGTCATGGTCAGCGCAGACCGCGGCATAGAAGGGGTTAATCCGCTGGCACTGCTGTAAACAGCGATGTCGGTGGATACAGCAGGGGCCCGGCCACCACGGACTGCCGGACCCCTGCAGTGATCGGGCGCGCAACGCTCCGGTGCCCGCCCTATTACCATGACGTACTATTACGTCAAATTGCGGGAACGCAGTGGTCTCCATGACGTAATAGTACATCATGTGTCGGGAAGGGGTTAAAGAGGTTGTCCAAAGTCATACAGCCCTGTGTCATACACCATAATATCCATGTGCTCTGTCAGTCTGCTTTTGAGTAGGCTTGAGCGAATCGAGCTTTGTATCAGAGATCCGAAGTCGACTCAGTCTAACACTTTGATTTTAATGTTGTTTCCATACCGTCGTGCGAGACTTCAGTGAATTAATTCAGTATTCATTTCTGCATCTTTAAAAACATTTAAAATTAGGAATCCGAAGTTGGGTTTGGTACCGAAGTACCTGCCAGTACCAAACCCAACTTTAGATTCCTAATTTTAAATGTTTTTAAAGATGCAGAAATCAATACTGAATTAATTCACTGAAGTCTTGCACGACGGTATGGAAACAACTTTAGGATCAAAGTGTTTGACCGAATCTACTTTAGATTGATGATCGCTCAACACTACTCTTGAGCCTTGTCTGCGCTGTGCTAGTAGTTGCTGAGTACTTCTATAGTCTTTGTTACTACAGCGCATACTCCCCCTAGTGGTGGATAAAGAAAATTACTGTGGATCTAAGTTGGGTAGAGAAAGCAGGAGGAGTTCAGTGGTAGGTTTCTTCTCATCACAGGTCCCATAGCAGTCACATGCTGCCGCTATGGTCAGTAAACCACTAACGCTGATACAAATTTTTAATTTGGACCTAGGAGCTTCAAGTTACTCCTATGACCCCTACACCGACATATTGGATGACAATATTGGAAATTACCAATATTGTTGGGTTTTGGCCTTGAGTCATCTGGTCAGGAGGTGTGGGCACACTGGGCTCACCAGTGACTTACTATTTACAGTGGGCCTCATTTATCAAAAGCATCATTGAGGGCAAGATTTTTATATAAAGTACTTTTATGTTTGAAATTTCTTTTTATTAAGAGAAAAGGGGTACAATATAAAACACCATTGCACACATAGTCAACAATTTGTGTATCACAAATCAGGATCTTCATCTGAAACAGCATCAAAGGCAAAGCCTAACAATACAGGCTAAGAAGAGTGATCACACAGCCAGGACACAAGGGTCCTATTGGTGAATGACCTTACATAACAAGGCAATAGAAACCCTAGTAGTGGGTAAAAATGCAGGAAAGGGTGTAACAATTATGACAAAGGAATGGGAAACAACAGATGGACAAACATTACAGAACAGACAAACAAACATCACTGTCCCTACCCTTGAGGATCTGTCTATAAAGGAGGGTGATGCATTTAGGGGGTCGATTGGCAACAGTGTAAAATTTTCCATGTTGGATCTGGCAGCGGGACAAGCTTAGAGCTCCTGAATTGTCTACAAACAATCTCAAAATCGTTTTTCTGCATGAAGTCTCTCCCTAGAGTCGGACCTGAACTCATAGTCAGTGTGGAATAGAAATCATCAGAGGTTGGCAGCTTCATTAATTCACCAACTCGATGATGAGCCAATGAGAGCCATAGCGTAGGGGGTATTCTGATTTGTGGGTGCTGGAGGCTAGGAAGGACTGAAAGGGGTGCTAAAGGAGAAATCTTGTCTTGGCCAAGGGTAAGTTCCTTAGTTTTTTAGCACACCCGAAATGTTCCCTTACCACAGGCAACCACAACCTGTGGAATGATCCCTTACCCAAGAGCTCAAGGTCCGTATGAATAGAGCTAAGATCTCGTCTAGTCAGCATCAACCACCTCTCTAGGTGGATGGCCTGGATATAGGTGGTTATATCTGGAAGGGATATGCCACCCTGATTCTTCCTACGAGAGAGTAGGCGCCAAGACATCCTAGGGCGACTATCAGCCCATAGATATTTGCTAATGAGTGACTGAAACTTATTAACAAAGCTGCCAGGCACAGTGACTGGGAGGATTCTTAAAGTATATAGCAAGAAAGGCAAAATATAAGTTGTTATAACATTTTTCCTTCCTAGCCAAGTTAGAAAAGGGGAGGTACCTTTTGACAGAATCGAAGACACCTTGTGGAGAAGCGGTGGGTAATTTAAATTGAAGAGGAGCTTGGGGTCGTGAGGGATCATAACTCCAAGATACTTCAGAGCTTGAGAAGGCCACTTAAACGGTGTGAGGGCTTTAATTCTGGCTCGTAATGGCGGGGATAACGAGATCCCCAGGGCCTCTGACTTATCAAAATTTATTTTAAAGTTCGAGACAAGTCCAAAGGACTCAAAAATCCTCAGAACCTCCGGCAACGCCTCCTCCGGATTTGTCAAGATCAGCAGTAGATCATCCGCAAAAGCAGCCATCTTATGAGAAAAGCTGCCCAGCTGTAAACCCCTAATCTTAGGGGATTGACGGAATTTCAAAAGCAATGTCTCTAAGGTGAGTACAAACAGGGAGGGCGACAACGGGCATCCTTGGCGGGTCCCGTTTCTGAATTGGAAGGCGTACGACAGGGTCCCGATAACCATCACTCTCGCCGACGGTGCTGAATATAGTGTAAAAATAGCACGAATGAACTCATTCGGGAGGCCAAAGGCGCCTAAGGCACATCTCATGTAGTGCCAGGAGACCCTGTCGAACGCCTTCTCTGCATCAGTACCCAATAGCACAAGTGGGAACCTGTGTTTAGCAGCGTAGGTCACTGCGTGGACGACTCTACTGACATTATGCCTACCCTCCCTGTCCGCAACAAATCGCACCTGTTCTGCTCCCACCAGTCCCGGAAGCAACCTCGATAGTCTATTGTTAAGCAACTTGGCCCACCATTTTAGATCGGTGTTCAGAAGAGATATCGGCCTATAGCTGCCACAAGCCTCCTTATCTTTGCCTTCTTTATGAATAATCATTATGTGTGCCTCCTAGGACTGAGGGGAGAGAGAACCTCCGCTAAGTAGATGATTACACACAGCTACAAAGTGAGGGAGCAAGGTATCTTTAAACTTTTTATAATATGAGATAGGAAACCCATCGGGTCCAGGACTCCTACCAGAAGGGATCGTCCTAAGAGTCTGGTCCACTTCTTCCAGCGTGAACGGCTGGAGAAGCCCCTGGGCATCTTCTGCAGAAAGAGTGGGTAAAATGATGGAATTCAAAAATTCTGTACTGCGGTCTTCTAGCTGCTGAGGAGAAGAGGCTGCCGGGAGGTTATATAGGGACGAGTAGAAAGAGCAGAATTCACGTGCAATAGCCGGGGTATTGACAAGTCGGGAGCCCGAGCCAGACTTAATAGCTTGGATAAAAGATTTGTTTCTTTGACCTTTGAGGAGGTTAGTTACTAATTTGGAACCTCTATTGCCATGCAAGTACTGTCTAAAGCATAGGGATTTAAGGGCTCTAGCCGCTTTTATATTCAGTAGGTCTTTCACCTGTTGTCTCAACCGTCTAAGTGACTCCAATACAACCACCGATCTCAACCCTTTAATATAAATTGCTTTTATATTAATATAGCCTCCATTACACCTCACTGATAGGTTGACATCTAGCTGTCCACCTAGTTATACAATGATATATAAGCCTATAAAAGCTGGGTGACATTTTTAGGGAACATCACATAGAACTTATGATTTATAGGTTTAACATCCTTTCAGTTACTGTGCAGGTAGATATAATCTATTGTTCCCTGTTATCTGATATTGACTCCTTTACACGGGGCGACAATTGAACAGATCATCGCTAACCAGCGTTACTAATGATGCTCGTTAGCGACGATCTGGCGGTGTAAATGCACCGCCAATTACTCGATGAACGAGCAAAATGCTTGTTCATTGGGTAATTGTATCTTTTGAGCAGCAGATGTAAATGAACCGGTCTCCTCCGCTAGCGATCAGCAGATTGTCGGGAAGGAACGCTTCCTTCCCAATAATCTGCTAGATCGTCGCCCCTTGTAAAGGGACCATTACATTTGCAAATGATAATAGCAGCTGACCATATAAGGGTGCTGACTCTTTAACCCCTTCTCGACCTCCATATGGCTATATACGTCAGCACTCTGGACTTTAAAGATGACACCCGCTCCTGAGGGGAGCAGGCGCCATAGCTGCAGGGTGCCTGCTGTTTCAGGCGCGTCTAATGTTTGCAACTGGCGGTAATGCCGGTCATTGAATGCTGAAAACCCGGAAGTGCGCGCTGTTTAGGAATAGTGTAAAGCTGGATTTAGATGGCCTAATGTTAAGGGTCCATTCACACGTCCGCAACTGTTTTGCGGATCCGCAAAACACGGATACGGGTCATGTGCGTTCCGCATTTTGCGGACCGCACATTGCTGGCACTATAATAGAAATGTCTTTTGTTGTCTATGTCTGCGGACAAAAATAGGACATGTTCTATTTTTTGCGGGGCTGCGGAACGGAAGTGTGGACCCATTTTAGCGACGTGTGAATGGACCCTAAGGCTGATTATTGGGAACAAACGTTCCTATGAACCCTCGTTCCTGATAATCTGCCCGTCTAAAGATGCCGCAGATCACCTGATGAAGAAGCAAAGCGCTCATTTATCAGGTGAAATGATCGGAGCTGCGGACACCCGCTCTGCTGCCCAGGAGCAATGATTCTGTATGGGGACACGCGATAGCAGCAGCAACTACTCGTCTTCACACTGTGGAGGTGATCACTGTATGTAAATATGGCGCTTCACCTCCACTTAACGAGCAGCCGACTGTCGAGAAGGAACACTTCCTTCCTGACAATCGTCTGCTCCTCACAGTGTCTAAACGCGCCTTAAATCTTTGGAATTAACACTTTTCCTCAGGAACCCCCTTCTGCCCCCTCCCCTTCGCTGTCACATGAATATAGAAGCAAGAGTGGTAATTTGGTAATTAGCCGTGTGTGGATCCCCTGCAGCCCCTGCACAATGACTGTAATTATCATTTTACTTCTTTTGTATTGTTAGTAGACTAGTTATAATGAGAACAGTAAAAGAGTCAAACAATGCAGCGATGAGCCCCCCCCCCCCCCCATGTCAATGTGTGGCCTGTATATTACTGTACAGTGTAAGCCCCTTATTACAGTACAATCAATGTATCCCCCTATAGTGCACAACAGTCAATGCCCCCAGCTGTAGGTCAGTGTGTCCACCTCATACACTGTACAGTTTCTCCCCCAAACTACGGTATAGTCAATGTCGCCCATATAACTGTAGGTCAGTGTGATTCCCTATTTACTGAACAATGTGACCCCCTTATATTACTGTACAGGCAGTATGCCCCCCTATAATTACCCCATATAACTGTAGGTCAGTGTGATTCCCTATTTACTGGACAATGTGACCCCCTTATATTACTGTACAGGCAGTTTGCCCCCCTATAATTACCCCATATAACTGTAGGTCAGTGTGATTCCCTATTTACTGGACAATGTGACCCCCTTATATTACTGTACAGGCAGTTTGCCCCCCTATAATTAACCCATATAACTGTAGGTCAGTGTGATTCCCTATTTACTGTACAATGTGACCCCCTTTATATTACTGTACAGGCAGTATGCCCCCTATAATTACCCCATATATCCCCATATAACTGTAGGTCAGTGTCATTCCCTATTTACTGTACAATGTGACCCCCTTATGTTACTGTACAGGCAGTGTGCCGCCCTATAATTACCCCATATAACTGTAGGT
Organism: Bufotes viridis; assembly: GCA_033119425.1. NCBI lineage: Eukaryota > Metazoa > Chordata > Amphibia > Anura > Bufonidae > Bufotes > Bufotes viridis. The sequence goes on along the minus strand of CM065594.1, from coordinate 92,170,080 downwards.
CAGTGTGATACCCTATTTACTGTACAATGTGACCCCCTTATATTACTGTACAGGCAGTATGCCCCCCTATAATTACCCCATATAACTGTAGGTCAGTGTCATTCCCTATTTACTGTACAATGTGACCCCCTTATATTACTGTATAAGCAGCGTGCCCCCCTATAATTACCCCATATAACTGTAGGTCAGTGTGATACCCTATTTACTGTACAATGTGACCCCCTTATATTACTGTACAGGCAGTATGCCCCCCTATAATTACCCCATATAACTGTAGGTCAGTGTGATACCCTATTTACTGTACAATGTGACCCCCTTATATTACTGTACAGACAGTATGCCCCCTATAATTACCCCATATATCCCCATATATCTGTAGGTCAGTGTGATTCCCTATTTACTGTACAATGTGACCCCCTTATATTACTGTATAGGCAGTCTGCCCCCCTATAATTACCCCATATAACTGTAGGTCAGTGTGATACCCTATTTACTGTACAATGTGACCCCCTTATATTACTGTACAGGCAGTTTGCCCCCCTATAATTACCCCATATAACTGTAGGTCAGTGTGATTCCCTATTTACTGTACAATGTGACCCCCTTATATTACTGTACAGACAGTATGCCCCCTATAATTACCCCATATATCCCCATATATCTGTAGGTCAGTGTGATTCCCTATTTACTGTACAATGTGACCCCCTTATATTATTGTACAGGCAGTATGCCCCCCTATAATTACCCCATATAACTGTAGGTCAGTGTGATTCCCTATTTACTGTACAATCTGACCCCCTTATATTACTGTACAGACAGTATGCCCTCTATAACTGTAGGTCAGTGTTTCTCCCTATATTACGGTAATAATTATATACCGGTAAGTACTTTCCATGTCCACCTAGTATTACTCACTTTACTGTACAGTCCATGTGTTCCACACAAATCACTGTACAATGTCTCCCCATATTACTGTACAGTCGGCGTGTCTCTCCATGTGACTGCTGAGTCTATGTTCCCCCTTATAGTAGAAAGAAAAAAGCAGATTGGGGGGCGCTTTTTTCACTGGTTTACTGGGGCAAAATAAAAGGTGGACTATAAGGCTACATGTGTCGCGCAATAAGATGGATTTTTCTGTGACAGTCGCAGCGCAACACCATAGACTATCATTATAAAAATTGTCGTGCGACATCAATTTCACGCGACATATGTTGCAGTATAGTTGTGCCCTGTGTCACGCAACATATCGTCGTGTAGCCCTAGCCTAAAAAATACAAAATAAAATGATTCCAGTAATGCGTTGCATGTTACCAGTAAAACGAGCGCTCCTCCATCTGCTTTCTTCTTTTTTGTATTTCTACCATATCGGAGTGGAATTCTCTGAATACCTGGAGCAGGAGGAGGGAGCCGCTATATCCTGATCATCGGGACATACATTATTGGGGTCATTTATTAAACAGAAATACACAGTATTTCTGCCGCAGATTGTGGCACAAAGATCCTTTGCGCTGCAATCTGCGACTTTTCCCCACTCATGCCAGGTCTAAAAAAGTGGGCATGGTGGGGAAGGCATTTATCATTTTATATGACTGTTTTAGACATAGAAAATGGTCTAAGGCCTCATGCACATGGCCGTGCCCGTATTGCGGCCCACAAACACACTGTATCACCGAATCACTGTTTCACTTGAATGGGTCCGCAATCCGGAAGGAGCGGAGTGCTTCTGTGGGGTTTCTCTCTCTCTAGGAAGCTGTCTTACACTTAGAAGTGGCGGTAGATCTGCATGCTGGCGCCTCTTCATAACTTCGGATCCACCGCCAGTGCAGGGGTTTATTAAGACCAAAACATCAGTCTTAATAAATGTGCCCCTACATATCTACAAAGGGGTTGTGACTGCAGCACAATACAGTCTGGCTTTGTCACCCCTATAATGTACAGTCATTATACTACTAGTCAGGGTCCCCCCTGTGCTCCTGTACAGTAACGGTATCCTGATATCACAGATCTTCTATCTATTTTACTGTACAGGCCATGGGCCCCCTACACTGTTGTAAGTTACCCCCTTTATTACTGTACAGTTACTGTATCCAGATATTACATACAGTCAATTTTCTCCCATATTACTGTACAGCTGGTGTGCGCCCTCTATATTACAGTATTGTCCGTCTATGCTCCCATATTACTGTACAGCTAGTACCCCCATTATAACTGTACAGCTAGTGCCCCCCATATTACTGTACAGTCAGTGTCCCCCCATATTACTGTACAGTCAGTGTCACCCTATATTACTGTACAGTCAGTGTCACCCTATATTACTGTACAGTCAGTGTACCCCTATATTACTGTACAGTCAGTGCACCCCCTATATTACTGTACAGTCAGTGTCACCCTATATTACTATACAGTCAGTGTACCCCTATATTACTGTACAGTCTGTCCCCCCATATTACTGTACAGTCAGTGTCACCCTATATTACTGTACAATGTCCCCCCCATATTACTGTATAGTCAGTGTCACCCTATATTACTGTACAGTCTGTCCCCCCATATTACTGTATAGTCAGTGTCCCCCATATTACTGTATAGTCATTGTCACCCTATATTACTGTACAGTCAGTGCCCCCCCTATATTACTGTACAGTCAGTGTCACCCTATATTACTGTACAGTCATTGTCACCCTATATTACTGTACAGTCAGTGTCCCCCTATATTACTGTAGTCAGTACACCCCCTTATTACTGTACAGTCGGTGCCCCCTATATTACTGTACAGTCATTGTCACCCTATATTACTGTACAGTCAGTGTCACCCTATATTACTGTACAGTCAGTGTCCCCCTATATTACTGTAGTCAGTACACCCCCTTATTACTGTACAGTCGGTGCCCCCTATATTACTGTACAGTCATTGTCACCCTATATTACTGTACAGTCAGTGTCACCCTATATTACTGTAGTCAGTGTCACCCTATATTACTGTAGTCAGTGTGGTCCCCTATATTACTGTGCAGTCATTGTCACCCTATATTACTGTACAGTCAGTGTCCCTCTATATTACTGTACAGTCATTGTCACCCTATATTACTGTACAGTCAGTGTCCCCCTATATTACTGTACAGTCATTGTCACCCTATATTACTGTACAGTCAGTGTCCCCCATATTACTGCACTATTAATGTGATCCCCTCTTATCACTGTACGGCCATGTTCACAGGGGTATCAAGGTGGCATGATGAGGAGGATGGGGACATCATATGCCAGTGTGGTGGCAGAAGCTCATTCCATACCTGACATGGGAAGAGATGGGGGGTGGGCACAAGGACTGGCAGTGGTTGGGGGTCTCAGGGAGGAGGGCACTGGGAAGAATACAATCTATGAGGACCATCCCCCAGATTACAAGGACGGTGGGGTTATAACTGGATAGGCACGGGATAGGAAGGAGTTAATGTTGCCTGGGGCGGAGTTACAGACTGAAGACATTGTGATACATTGTTGCATCTCTCATTGATTCCATGTAACGGTCACGTGACAGCTGCTCCCGGCACATAACGGCCCCCGGAAGAGCCTGCGCTCGGTAGGACCGGCTCCGGTAAAGACGCCCCCTCCTCCGGTAGATGAATTTGTGGCCCTCCAGGAGCGGTGTAGTCAGCCCCGGGTGTGGCCCCGGAAGTCGGCTCCTCCCATCATGGCGGCGGAGTCGGACGGTACCCGGGTGGCTCCCAGGTGCCCCCGCTACTATCTCCGGGACGGGTTGTGGGTGCTGGCCGCGCTGCTCGTCTTTTTCTCGGACGGAGCGTCGGACCTGTGGCTGGCGGCGGATTACCTGCAGAAGCACCGGCTCAGCTGCTTCTGGCCCACGGTGCTCCTGGTGCTGCTGCCATCCCTCCTGACCCAGAGCCTGAGCTTCAGCTGGGTGGTTACTGACCGAGGATCCTCACCCGGCGCCACCCGCCCCTGCTGCCGCCTGTGCGCCTGGTTCCTGCAGGGCTCCGTCCACCTGCTGCAGCTCGGACAGGTGTGGAGGTGAGAGGGTTAAACTGGTCACAGCGGACATCGCTGCTCTCATTGGACGTCACTGGGGTCACCACAGGTGTCAATGGGCATCACTGGGCATAACTGGTTTACATTGGGTATCACAGGTCACCCATGGCATCACTGGTTACGCTGGGCATCTCAGGTCACACTGGGTGTCACTGCTTACATTGGGTATCACAGGTCACACTGGGCATCACTGGTTACATTGGGCATCACAGGTCACCCATGGCATCACTGTTTACGCTGGGCATCTCAGGTCACACTGGGCATCACTGCTTACATTGGGTATCACAGGTCACACTGGGCATCACTGCTTACATTGGGTATCACAGATGTTACTGGGCATCACTGCTTACATTGGGTATCACAGGTCACCCATGGCATCACTGTTTACGCTGGGCATCTCAGGTCACACTGAGCATCACTGCTTATATTGGGCATCACAGGTCACCTGGGGCATCACTGGTGTCACTGGTCACACTGGGCATAACTGGTTTACATTGGGTATCACAGTTCACCCATGGCATCACTGGTTACATTGGGTATCACAGATGTTACTGGGCATCACTGGTTTACATTGGGTATCACAGGTCACCCATGGCATCACTGTTTACGTTGGGCATCTCAGGTCACACTGGGCATCACTGCTTACATTGGGTATCACAGGTGTCACTGAGCATCACTGCTTACATTGGGTATCACAGATGTTACTGGGCATCACTGCTTACATTGGGCATCACAGGTCACCCATGGCATCACTGGTTACGCTGGGCATCTCAGGTCACACTGAGCATCACTGCTTATATTGGGCATCACAGGTCACCTGGGGCATCACTGGTGTCACTGGTCACACTGGGCATAACTGGTTTACATTGGGTATCACAGTTCACCCATGGCATCACTGGTTACATTGGGTAAATCAAAAATAAAACTGCAGCACTTGCCGTTCTTCAATTCATGCTGGTTTAGGCCTTATTCACACGCCCGTAGTGTTTATGGATTCCCAAATTGCGGATCCATAAACACACCCGGCCGGCAGCCCCATAGAAATGTCTATTCTTGTCCGCAATTGTGGGCAAGAATAGGACATGCTCTACTTTTTTGCGGAGCTGCGGCCGTAAGATCGGTGGCGCGCTCCGCAAAAACCGATGCGGAGAGCAGAGTGTGTGCTCTCCGCATCGTTCCGTGCCCCATTCACAGTCAATGGGTCCGCATGTATTCCACAGAATTGCGGAATACATGCGGACGTGTGATTAAGGCCTTATTCACCAAAATTGGTGAATAAACCAGCATGAATTGAAGACTGGCGAGTGCTGCAGTTTTATTTTTGATTTATTCTGGATGATTTGGGGATACTACAGACTGGTATCCAACACTGCGGGCACCACCACCATAGAGACTTTTAGCTATAGATTGTAAATGCTGCTATTTTTCTTTTTTGAGTGGTTACACTGGGCATCGCTGGTTACATTGGGTATCACAGGTCCCACTCGACATAACTGGTTTACATTGGTTATCACAGGTCACACTCGACATAACTGGTTACATTGGGTATCACAGGTCACCCATGGCATCACTGGTTACATTGGGTATCACAGGTCACCCATGGCATCACTGGTTACATTGGGTATCACAGGTCACCCATGGCATCACTGGTTACATTGGGTATCACAGGTCACCCATGGCATCACTGGTTACATTGGGTATCACAGGTCACCCATGGCATCACTGCTTACATTGCGTATCACAGGTCACCCATGGCATCACTGGTTACATTGGGTATCACAGGTCACCCATGGCATCACTGGTTACATTGGGTATCATTGGCCACACTAGGCATCACTACATTTGGGTCACACTGGCAATCACTGTTCATAAATATCCCCGGGCATCTCTGGTCATACTGGGTAGAACAGATTTCACTAGACATCACTGGTGTCAACTAACTACAGTGGATCACACATGGCGTTGCTAGTGGACATCACTGGCCGTACTGGGCACAACAGGTCACCGTCACACACAGTATCCCTGGTCTCAGATCAGCTCAGTTATTACTAGGCATTATAAGTGTCACTAGGTTTACTGGATATTACTGGTGACACTGGGAATTACCGGCTGTATTGGACAACACTGGTCATGGGTTGCACTGGTCACACTGGGAGTTACTGTACACACTAGACATCACTGGTCACAATGTTAATACCTGATCACTTTAGGTATCTCCAGTTACAATAGATATCAGTGTTACTGGTCACACTGGGCATTACTGGTATACTGGCATCAGTCTTTAGGCTCAGCCTGTCATGCTGGGATTCACTGGTGTGAGGTGTAATTGGAATATTAGGCAATGATATTAGTTGCTATCACTGGTTACATTAGGTATTATTGTATATGGGTATTAACAGTGAACATTACAGGTCATGCTGGGAATTGATACTGGTTATTACTGGTGATATTTAAAAGGGGTTGTCTCACTTCAGCAAGTGCCATTTATCATGTAGACAAAGCTATTACAAGGCACTTACTAATGTACTGTGATTCTCCATATTGCCTCCTTTGCTGGCTGGATTCATTTTTCCATCACATTATACACTGCTCGTTTCCATGGTTACGACCACCCTGCAATCCAGCAGTGGTGGTCGTGTTTGCACACTATAGAAAAAGGCACTGGTCTTTCTGGCACTGGTGGCCGGGACTATGGGAATGCACATAGGCTGGTGCTTTTTTCCATAGTGGGCAAGCACGACCACGACTGCTGGATTGTATGGTGGTCGTAACCATGGAAACGAGCTGTGTATAATGTGCTGGAAAAATGAATCAAGTCAGCAAAGGAGGCAATATGGAGACAATACATTAGTAAGTGCCTTGTAGTAACTTTCTCTACATGATGAATGCCATTTTCTAAAGTGAGACCACCCCTTTTAAGTTTGTGATATCACATTATTATTATTGGCATCCGGGGAAGATAATGGTAGTGATAACTGCCAGTTGCTATGGATGATGGAATATTCACTCTGCTCCTTATTCTGCTACAATACACAACACATTCTGCTACGTCGACATATGGTGTGGGAACGGCACAATTATGTACTCTTAGTATCTATTACATACCGTATACTGGTATTAGTGTGTGTATGTGTGTGTGTGTGTGTGTGTGTGTGTATATATATAACTGTTCGCATCTGTTACATGTAATATACAGGCCACTGTGCACTATGGGAATCTATTACCGACCATTGTGTACTATAAGGCCCCTTGCACACGAGCGTGAGCAGATTAGGTCCGGATGCGTTCAGTGAAAACTGCGCAATTTCACAAGCAAGTACTTTCAGTTTTGTTTGCGATCGCGTTCAGTTTTTATCACGCGGTTGCAATGCGTTTTGCACGAGTGTGATAAAAAACCTAGTGTTTACAAACAACATCTCTTAGCAACCATCCGTGAAAAATGCATCGCATCCGCGCTTGCTTGATTTTCACGCAGCCCCATTCACTTCTATGGGGCCAGCGCTGCGTGAAAATCGCAGAATATGGAACACGCTGCGATTTTCACGCAACGCACAAGTGATGCGTGAAAACCAACGCTCATGTACACAGACCCATTGAAATGATTGGGTCCGGATTCCGTGCGGGTGCACTGCGTTCGCATCACTCATTTCACCCGCGCGGAATACTCGCTCGTGTGAAAGGGGCCTAGGTATCTATTACAGGTAATATACCGATCGCTGTGTATTATTAGGATCTATTACATGCTACATACTGGACATTGTGAACTATTAAGGGCCCATTCACACGGCCGCCAAAAGATGTGGACAGCACACGGTGTGCTGTCCGCATCCGTAGTTCTGTTCCGCAGCCCCACAAAAAAAGATAGAACATGTCCTATTCTTGTCCACAATTGCGGACAAGAATAGGCATTTTCTATGGAAGCGGTGGCCATTTGCGGTCCGCAAATTGCGGGGTGCACACAGGCTGGCATCCGTGTTTTGTGGATCCACAAAACACTACAGTCGTCTGAGTGAGCCCTAAGGCTGAGTTCACACTTCAGTAAGGCTACTTTCACATTAGCGGCAGGGGAGTCCGTCAGGCTGTTTCGGGGGTGAACAGCCTGTCTGGTCCGTCCTGCCGCTAGTTCACGTGTGCCCCCAGACTGCGGAGCGGCAGGACGGATCCGACAGGCGGTTCACCTGACTGACTCCCCTGAAGCTAATGTGAAAGTAGGCTTATTTGGTCAGTTATTTACATCAGTTATTGTGAGCCAAAACCAGGTGTGGGTCAAAAATACACAGGTGCAGATGTTTCCATTAGGGCTCATGCACACAAATGTATTTTCTTTCTGTGTCCGTTACATTATTTTTTTTTTTGTTTGCAGAACATTTACAGTATTTTAATGGGTTCTGCAAAAAAAAACAGAAGTTACTCCGTGTGCATTCCGATTCCGTATTTCCGTTCTGCAAAGAAATAGAACATGTCCTATTATTGTCTGCATAACGGACAAGGATAGGACTGTTCTATTAGGGGCCGGCTATTACGTTCCGCAAAATACGGAATGCACACAGATGTCATCTGTGTTTTTTGCAGACCGCAAATTGCATACGGTTGTGTGCATGATCCCTTATACCGTATCTCTGAGTAGACTTTACTACTGGTTTTGACTCACAATAAGGGCTCATGCACACGACCGTATGTATTTTGTGGTTCGCAAAACACGGATCCTTAAAAATAAAGATGACGTCCGTGGCATTCCGTATTTTGCAGAACGGAACAGCTGGCCCCTACTAGAACAGTACTATCCTTGTCCGTTATGCGGACAATAATAGGACATGTTCGATTTTTTTTTTTTTTTTTGCGGAGCGGACATACAGAAACGGAATGCGCACATTGTAACTTTTTATTTTTTTGAGGACCCATTGAAATGAATAGTTCCGCATATGGTCGGCAAAAAAAAAATGGAACGGACACAGAAAGAAAATAAGTTTGTGTGCATGAGCCCTAAGAGTCCATCCGCACGACTGTATCTGTTTTGGCGGATTGGAATATCCTTCCCTATGATAGAAATGCCGGTCAAGAATAGGACATGTTCTATCATTTTTGTCCACATCTTTTGCAGCCCTATTGAAATGAATGGGTCCGCATCCAATACACATAATTGCGGAACGGATTTGGACAGAAAAATACGATTGTGTGAATGGTCCCTAACTGATGGAAATAACTGACCAAATAATTTAAGTGTGAACTCTGCCTAAATACAGTTGCAAGAAAAAGTATGTGAACCCTTTGGAATTATATGGATTTCTGCACAAATTGGTCATAAAATGTGATCTAATCTTTATTGAAGTTACAACAATAGACAATCACAGTCTGCTTAAACTAATAACATACAAAGAATTAAATGTTACCATATTTTTATTGAATACACCATGTAAACATTCACAGTGTAGGTGGAAAAAGTATGTGAACCCTTACACTCAGTTCACACTTTCGCGTAAAACGCCGCTTTTGAACACACATAAAAACGCGCAACAGTAAAGGAACCATGCATTCCAATGAGGGTGGTTCACACTTGCGCGTTTTTATGCGCGTTCATAGGCGCCTATAAACGTCCGACGCATAAGCAAGTATGTTCGCGTTAATTCGGGCTTTTTTCGAGCGTTTGGTGCTAATAGACTTCAATGGGAAACGCGATAGGCGTGTTGTTCGGGCGTTTGTGCAGCGTAAAACGCGCCTATGGACGCGCGTTTTTAAAAATTCACACCTCAGATTGGCCAAACTATATAGGAAGGGCTGTTTGGTCATTGGCCAACTATGCAGTCAATCACATAAACGCGCGTCAAACGCGCCTACACTATTTACCAAAACGCTTGAAAAAACGCGCCTACACGCCAGTCTTGAACGCACCAAAAACGCTAGGCTTCAAAACGCTCAGGTCTGAACCCAGTGTTAGACTAATGACATCTCCAAGAGCTAACTGGAGTGAGGTGTCGGCCAACTGTAGTCCAATCAATGAGATGAGATTAGAGGTGTTGCTTACAGCTGCCCTATAAAAAACACACACCAGTTCTGGGTTTGCTTTTCCCAAGAATTAAGATTAAGAATTATTGACTTGAATAAAGCTGGAAAGGGTTATAAAAGTATCTCCAAAAGCCCTGCTGTTCATCAGTCCATGGTAAGACAAATTGTCTATGAATGAAGAAAGTTCAGCACTGCTGCTACTCTTCCTAGGACTGGCCATCCTGTAAAGATGACTGCAAGAGCACAGCGCAGACTGCTCAATGAGGAGAAGAATATTAGAGTGTCAGCTAAAGACTTACAAAAGTCTCTGGCATATGCTAACATCCCTGTTAGTGAATCTACAATACGTAAAACACTACACAAGAATGGATTTCGTGGGAGGATACCACAGAGGAAGCCACTTCTGTCCAAAAAAAACATTGCTGCACGTTTACAGTTTGCACAAGAGCACCTGGATGTTCCACAGCAGTACTGGCAAAATATTCTGTGGACAGATGAAACCAAAGTTGAGTCGTCTGGATGAAACACACAACACTATGTGTGGAGAAAAAGAGGCACAGCCCACCAACATCAAAACCTCATCCCAACTGTGAAGTATTGTGGTGGGGGCATCATGGTTTGGGGCTGCTTTGCTGCGTCAGGTCCTGGACGGATTGCTATTATCGAAGGAAAAATGAATTCCCAAGTTTATCAAGATATTTTGCAGGAGAACTTAAGGCCATCTGTCCACCAGCTGAAGTTCAACAGAAGATGGGTGTTGCAACAGGACAACGACCCAAAGCATAGAAGTAAATCCACAACAGAATGGCTTAAACAGAAGAAAATACACCTTCTGGAGTGGCCTAGTCAGAGTCCTGACCTTAACCCGATTGAGATGCTGTGGAATGACCTCAAGAAAGTGATTCACACCGGACATCCCAAAAATATTGCTGAACTGAGGAATGGTCAAGAATTACTCCTGATCGTTGTGCACGTCTGATCTGCAACTACAGGAAACGTTTGGTAGAAGTTATTGCTGCCAAAGGAGGTTCAACCAGTTATTAAATCCAAGGGTTCACATACTTTTTCCACCTGCATTGTGAATGTTTACATGGTGTGTTCAATAAAAACGCGGTAACATTAAATTCTTTGTGTGTCATTAGTTTAAGCAGACTGTGACTGTCTATTGTTGTGACTTAGATGAAGATCAGATCATATTTTATGACCAATTTGTACAGAAATCCATATCATTCCAAAGGGTTCACATACTTTTCCTTGCAACTGTATCTGTTATATGTAAAGTACCAGTCACTGTGTATTATAGGTATCTATTCTATATAATATACTGGTTACTGTGTAGTATTAAAGGGCTGTGTCACTTCAGCAAAAGGCATCTATCATGTAGAGAAAGTTAATACATGGCACTTACTAATATATTGTGATTGTCCATATTGCTTCCTTTGCTGGCTTCATTAATTTTTCCATCACATTATACACTGCTCATTTCCATGGTTTATGAACACCCTGCCATCCATCAGTGGTGGTCGTGCTTATACAATATAGGAAAAGGCGCCGACCTCTCTGGTGGCCAGGACCGTGGGAGTGCACATAGGCACACATGCGCAGCAGCTCCCATCCTGACCACCCCGTATCTGCTCTGCAGCAGAGGTCATAACCCCTGGAAACGAGCCGTGTATAATGTGATAGAAAATGATTCCTGCCAGCAAAGGAGGCAATATGGACAATCACAATACATTAGTAAGTGCATTGTATTAACTCTGTCTACATGATAAATGCCATTTGCTGACGTCAGACGACGCCTTTAATACCTAATATATGTAATATACCGGGCACTGTGTATTATTAGTATATATTACATTTAATATACTGGTTACTGTGCACTTAGTAGTTATGAATTGCAGTATACTGGTCACTTGCATTCTGTTCATTTCAATGACATAATATATCCTGGTCACTGTCTTCCTTCTCTTCTCAGATACCTGCGGGCACTGTATCTGGGCCTGCAGAGCCGTTGGCATTCGGAGCAACAGGGCCGCCATTTCTACTGGCGCATGATGTTTGAGAGTGCAGATATCAGCATGCTGCGCCTGCTAGAGACTTTTCTAAAGAGCGCCCCCCAGCTGGTTCTGCAGCTCTGCATCATGGTACAGCAAGGCCATGTGGAGACTTTACAGGGTGAGCACTCTTCTGTCAACGCCGGCATACAACCCCCATCGTTGTTACACCATTCTTCTCTAGTCATATCCAGAACTGCATTCACACCTGCCAGTTGGTGGTCTGTGCTGAATGATGCCTCCTATGACCCCATTAGTGGAATGCAGACAAGCAGAGAATGGCCTGTGCGGGCATCTGGACATCCATGCATTAGTCCATTCTGCTGGACATGCTTAAACTAGTATTTCCTACCTGACATCCAATTTCGTTCTTTCTGGTGCAGGGGAAGCACAAGTAGATGCATGTGCAGATAGATACGGGTGGTGGCAGAGGTGGACATGCGCGGTGCGTGATGCTCTTACATAATTGACCTTTATTGTCTAGGAATAAATAATTTACTGTAATCAGTTGGAGGTGCAGTGGTAGACGTAGGAGGGGATGGAATGACTCGCTCTCCTGCTGACAACCTCCTTACCATTGACCTATTTGTTCGCCATGGTTTGGGTCTCTGTTGCAGGATTAGGATAATTATGGAATTACTAAATCTTACACAGACAATTGATCACTCTTTAGTCAAAATAATGTAAACTCCTGGTCACCAATTCCATATGTGCTTGTGTTTTTTTTTTTTTTTTTATGTCTCCTTCAGAATTTTATTCCCTTTTTTTTATTACATTTTTTTGTGTGCAACATATAGAGCAAAAAATGAGACGCAGAATACAGGTAGAACCATAAGGGTAGTTGTACGAGTTGTAGTTATGAAGCAATCGGTTCACTTTCCTTTACCTCCTTAACCGTTTATTCCTTGTGAGTATGGAAGAAAAAAAACTAAGGTATAGTTGTTATTTGGCCCATTGTGGATATCTTATATGTTTTTTAACCATGGGTCCTAAAGTGCAGCAAAATCTTGATATTTGCCCTCATGTTTCTTGAGTAGCAAAGTACTACACATCTTGGTCTTCCAGAGTCTAAGTAGGAAGCTGTTATTGGAGGGCCAGAATTGTGCAATTACACTGCAGGCTACAAAAGGGAGAAAATATAGCTGAATTATGTTTGTATAGGGGTGGAAGTAGTGAGAAGTCTCCTGAAAGGCATAATCCAGGCTCCCAGGGAATTATTACCTGGAAAATAGTTGCTACCCAGTATTTAACTAACTTGGGTCATCTCCAAGTAAGTTGGAACCATATGTTCTTGTTGAGCATCAGTTGAAACTAAAAAGGGTCAGCAGCAGTCAAGTTCTTTCACACAAGACCAGTTGTTTATGGACAACTGTGTGGATTTCATCGTAGCTACGAAAACTATGGACAATGAGCCCAACCATAAAAAGTATCCCCAATCATTGTTCTTCCTCTTCCAGACTCTGCAGTTGGCTCCACTCTTTGGGACGGACTGTTAAGGGTATATTAGACGGGCAGATTTTTTGGCCGATGATCGCTAACGAGCATTCGTAGTAACACTCATTAACGATCATCTTGCAGTGTAATACTGCTGCCAATTGCACGATGAACGATGCGCAATTGCACAATTCTGCCGGCAAACCACTGTAGAGCATGGGGACGAGCGATGGCATAGCGATCGCCCCTCCCCATGTTGCTGAGGAGATCAGTGATCTCCTCAGCTTCCCTTCTGACAATCGTCTGGGTGGCTAATACACCCTTTGGGTATTGAAGGGTGATTCATCCCTCCAGAGAACACGTTTCCACTGCTCCATGAGTGGTGGCTTTACAACTTGCAAGCTAATACCTGGCATTGAGATCTTAGGCTTGTGTTCAGCTATTCAGCAATAGAAAGCCCAATTCATGAAGCTCACTATGAACAGTTCAAACCCCTATAAAACAGCTCCTCCTGTAAGGGCACACAATGGTTAATGTCCAAGGGCTCTAGCACTTGGTGGACATGAACTGATGTCTTCAATATGGCCCATTCTGCTGCTAATGTTTGTCTGTGGAGTTTTTATGGCTGTATGCTGGATTTATGCTTAGGTTATTGGGAGTGACTTAAATGGACGTCCCTACTGATTGGAGAAGTGGGTCAAATATTTTTGACAATGTGCTTTATAACTATTATGTGTCCTTTCCACTTTAAATGTTCTACATTTACCCTGGCCCAGTAAACCAGCAGTGTGCCATATGTTTTGTAGGAACTAGCTGCATGTATCCTGTATGTTCTCTCCATGTTATTTTCTTAATATCACAGTCCAAAAGCTGCTTGGACACTAAGCAGGTGCATTTGCCTTTCAGGACTCTGGGAAAAGTTGGGTGATGACGTATTTTCTGGGATCCAGCCTTCCCAGAACCTAGGGGAAGGGGGGGGGGAACACTTATATTTGTATTACAGACAATGATGGGTTCCTCGGTATTATACTGACTTCTTCTCTTTTGACTTTTCTCTATTGTTGTCTGTTCTGTCTCTCTGTGCTTAGGTCTTTCTGCCACCGCTTCTCTCCTGTCTCTTGCCTGGATGATTGCCTCTTACCAAAAGGTTCTAAGGGATTCCCGTGATGATAAGATGCCCATGTCCTACAAGGGGGCTGTTGTACAGATACTGTGGCATCTCTTCACCATTGCTGCTCGAGCTTTGGCATTCTCGCTGTTTGCGTCTGTCTTCCACTTGTACTTTGGTATCTTCATTGTTACTCACTGGTGTCTCATGACTTTTTGGATTATCCAAGGAGAGACTGACTTCTGCATGTCTCGCTGGGAGGAGATCATCTACAACATGGTGCTGGGAATCATCTATATCTTCTGCTGGTTCAATGTTCGTGAGGGTCGGACCCGCTGTAGAATGACCATCTATTACGTTATCGTTCTGTCTGAGAACGCAGTCCTCACAGCTCTGTGGTATTATTATCGGCCGGATTATATGGTTAGCGACTTCTACGCTGTCCTTATTGTTTGCTCCATCCTCTGCAGCTTTGCCCTTGGTGTCTTCTTCATGCTCCTATATTACAGTCTTCTGCATCCCAATGGTCCAATGTTTGGTCCCTCAAGCAGTAGTTGTGTCTTCACAGAAAGTCCTGAGACGTCTAGGGTTCCAGAATTAGCGGGTACAGAGAGCCTTCCTCGTACTCTGCCACGGACTACAGAGCAAGATAGGGAATTTGTGCCTGGTGACAGGGATAGTTGTGTTCCTGTCTTCCAAGTCCGGTCTAGTTTCCCCTCAACCCCTGTGACACGTGTTCCCCGGGCGCAGGGACCTGTTATACGTATAGATCTTCCACGCAAGAAATATCCAGCCTGGGATGCCCATTTTATAGACCGCCGCTTGCGAAAGACTATTTTGGCCCTGGAATATTCTTCCCCTGCCACACCACGTGTCCAGTACCGAACTGTAGAGACCTCACAGGAAGTTACTGAGTATGAAACCACTGTATGATCCCCTTCTTAAGACGTAGAGTGAGGGAGAGACTTGGGGGATCGCCTGATGGTGAGCTATACAAAGTTGTGAGTGAGGGTCAAGTTGAATAGCGACACTGACATGAGTACAGTGGTAGGAGAGAGAAATTTGAGAGGAGACAACTGGTGGCGTTCTCCTATAGTGTAGGCTACAATCGTGAGATGTTTGATGCAGCACTGAAGGTTTAGAGCACACTGAGCAGAAGACATTCTGTGGGTATGCATGTTGTAAGAAGAGACTCTCAAGAGCAGAGATAGGTAACCAAAGGTTCTCCACTTATGTCGGACCGACTTTGCCATTCAGCAATGTCTTAACTGCAATAGGTTGACTGAAAAGACATCCTGGGTCTTTCAGGCCAAAAGCAGAGGACCTATCACAGGTTGCCTAAACACCTCCAGGGCGGGACTGTATACCTGACATATAGAGGGCAAAAGTAGCCGCCCCGTCTGTACTTCCTGTCCAGAACAAGAGAGAAAGTGTTGCTTGGACTGGGCAGGTGGGACCTCATATGGTTCAGGAGGACTTGATGCAATAGGGAAAGACCTTGATCCCATAAGAGAGCCCATCCTCTGTGGGTGGAATTGGTGCTACTAAAAGATTAGGTGTTTGTGGAGAGCAGTAACAATTACTATGAGCACATGACTGCCTGTATTGTATATATTGGTGATGGCGTGTATGGTGGTGTTGATATAATGGTGTATTAGCCTATGTATTTTAAGCAGGGTTTTCTTATTTTTCCATATGGAGAGTCTAACCTATATACAGCTGCAATGCATAGGGCCCGGGTAATCCATTGCTGTCAGCCTGTAGCGTTTCAGCTGTTGTAAATCTACAACTTCCATTATGCTGCTATCAGACATAGTAGAAGTTGTGGTTTTATGTCAGATTAATGTCAGTTTAATATTCCATAAACAGCAATGCAGATGGAGCACATACAATGGCAACACATACCCCACGTAGTCCCTAATGTAGTCACACCCTCACAGACCACACATGGTGTAGCTGTTTAGCATGCTATAGTGGCACAGAGCACAGCAAAATGAGATGGCAAGGCTAGTTCCACAGCTTCTTTGCTTCAGGTGTAGCTATAGGGGTTACAGAGGTAGCATATGCATCCAGGCCTCTCTGCCGCGTAAAGAGACACCAGCATCATAATGGTAGGCGGGTGCCTTGTTGCCGATTTTGCATTGGGGCCCAGAAACTTTACATTACACCTCTGCCCGGAGCAATATATTTACTGGTTAATAACCCCCGGACATTATGGACAGCTGACATTAAAGGCGTTTTCTCATTAACAATACTCCGACCCCTGGGAGTCCCCCAGTCTTGACAATGGGGATCCTGTGTTCCCTCTATTAAATGGAGAAGTGATTTCATGTCCGCTACCACTCCTCCACTTTTATCAGCTTTATTGGACTGCTGCAGTGGCCTACTACAGATCAGACACTAATAAGTATTGTTATTTGGAAAATCTTGTTAAATGGAGTTGCGGCCCTCTGCATAACATGAAAGACCCTATTACACTGCCTCAACAGCAGGCAGATCATCGCCAACAAGCGTTTGTACTAACACTTGTTGGCGATAATTATGATGTAAAAGTTCTGCCGATTACCAGAAAAACATGTTCGTTCATCGGGTAATAAAATTGTTTATGCGGGCACTTAAATCCTAGTTTGTGGGCAGCAGATCGTGCCGTCCATAAAGCCTCTGCTGCCAGCAAACAGTGATTCTGTATGGGGGCGAGCAATAGCATCAATGATTGCTCCTCCCCATACTGTGGAGGGGATCGCTGCATGTAAATGAAGCGGCAGGGTTGCCAACCGTCCAGAAATTTCTGGACAGTCCATAAAACAGACAACCTTTCCTGTGTCTGTGAAAAAAAAAAAAATGTGTCTATGACTTTTTGGGAGGCTGGTGGTACATGACTAGATTACGGTGTTTGGTGGTAATTACCATTTTACAGCTCACAGTAAATGCTGCTAATAAGTTCTTAATGTTGTATGTTAAGCTATAGACACATACTACCTATAATCTTTATAATTTGTTATGGTTTTACAGTCTGTCCGTTAAAAATGTTGGAGGTCTGTGATTTTGGGATAAGTTGTCCAGAAAAAAGAAAAAATCTGGTTGGCGACCCTGCACAGGGGTCTCCTCCACTGACGAGCAGGCGATCTCTACAATTATCTGCTCAGTTATACGGTGTAAAGGGCTTTAACACTTGTGCAGAGTATGTTACTAAGACTGTATATTCACATAACCATATGTATTTTGCAGTATACAAAAAAGTACGCGGATCCGCAAAATCCATTGACTTCTGCAGTCCTCATTTGCGGACGAGAATAGGGCGTCTTCTAGGTTTTAGTTATGCAACACAGAAGTGACATGGACGTCATCTGTATTTTACAAGTGCGTGTCTTGCGGACTGCACAATATATGCGTTGGTATGAATGCACCCTTAACGCTTCATAATGTGTGACCACCTGACTTATTGGCTTTAAAAAAAAAAAATCGCACATGACATCCCAAATTCATCTGAAGACATGTTGCAAATACAATACATTACACTAATCCTGTATTACACTCCAGACTGCACTCACTATTTTGTAAGGAACCGATTAAAAAAGGACAAAACGTTTCATGGTGTTTTGGACTCAGGCACAATAAAAAACAGATTTGGCAGTAATGCGGACATCTATCCTTGCTTTATTCATGATATTCTGCTGGCGGAGTCATTGTGTACATACATTTCCTGTACTGATCCTGAGTTACATCCTTATTATACTCCAGAGCTGCATTCACTATTTTGCTGCTGGAGTCACTGTGTACATACATTACTTATCCTGTACTGATCCGACTTACAACCTATATTATACGTCGGAGCTGCACTCACTGTTGCTGGTGGAGTCACTGGGGGAGATTTATCAAGGCTGGGGTTCCCATATGTCAGTCTTGATCACCCTGCGCAGAAATAAAATGTGCCTAATTTATTTAGAGGCAAATAAGTTGCATCTCTGGCACTCCGCGCGCCATAAACTGAAATCTACATCAACCTGAGACTTGAGCTATAACATACATCAGTGTACAGCTAAGCCTTGGCCCTTTTCTCGCCAGTTCAAAAAATAGGCGAAAAGCTTAAAAAGTCACAAATTATGGTGCAAATATGGATTGCGTTATAATTTGCGGCCTTTTTTTTAAAGCCACATTAGTGGCATAAAAGCTTTCATAAATATCCCCCACTGTGTACGTGCATTACATTACCTATCCTGTATTTATCCTGAGTTACCTCTTATTTTATACTTCAGAGCTGTACTCTGGAGTATTATTGGAAACGGTAAGCAAGCTTGTGGACAGTCACACCTTGAATAGCTTGGAGGAACACTTATAATGCAGGGGAGAAGCTTTTCCTGCATCACAGGGGCAGACGTAGAAAGTAGAGCGCCACTGTGTAAAATTAATATGAGGGGCTCATCATAGTGCTCCTTGTCTTTACTGTGACTCTGTAGTCCAGGGATGTTTAAACTCCTTTTTATCCAGTCACATCAACGTAACGGTTGCCTTCATAAGGCTGTTTGTCATTGTAAGAAAGTATAAATGTTCCGCTACACAGCAATCTTGGTCGTGCGGCAGCCGTTACGCCGCAGTGTAGCAGTGCTCCCATAGAAATAAATGGGCTCGCAGCATGACTAGCACATTAATCCAGGTTAGATTTTTTTTCCGATTCTGGAGTTGCTGTTGCATCAAACGTGTTCATTAATTTCTTTTTCGGAGCACTGCGATACTTGGGCGTGACAATCTTTAGCCAAACCCTAAATGTAACTACTAAATAACCTGAGACCTCATATCACACACCTGCAGAAGACAGACAGTGAGAAATAGAGTATAAGGTCTCTTTTACACAAACAATATGGATTGTGTCAGGATGCGTTCAGTGAAACTCGCACCATTTCGCAAGCAAGTTCAGTCCGTTTTGTCTGCAATTCCGTTCAGTGTTTCAGTTATTTCCGTGCGGGTGCAATCAGTTTTGATGCGTTTTTCACGTATCATCTCCTTTCAACCATCATTAAAAAACGCATCGTATCCGGATTCAATGTGTTTTTCACAGAACCCCCATTCACTTCTATGGGGCCAGGGATGTGTGAAAAACGCGGAATATAGAACATGCTGCGATTTATCACGCAACGGAGAAATGAAATGAACACTCATGTACACAGACCCTTTAAAAAGAATGAGTCCGGATTTAGTGCGGGTGCTATGCGTTCACTTCACGCATTTCACCCGTGCGGAAATCTCGCTCGTGTGAAAGGGGCCTAGGGGTCAGCAAGCCGTATTGAAGAAAACTCACCACAAGGAGTACAGTGGAATACGTGGAAAGATAAAGCATTAATCGCTGGTTACATTCTTCTGCGAAAGTGGAAAGCTGCGAAAGTGGAAATGGCGTGGTGGGCCAAATTCGGCCCGTAGACCTTGAGTTTGACACCTGCTCTAGTCTATGCATGATCTAATGGACCACAATTTATCCATAATTTTGAGCCACTTTGAGGAAATTTGGTGCTCTTTTTTTATAGTGGTATGCTCCACAGCCCATAGGGCCCTTGTGCAACTGCACAGCCTGCACCAGTGTTATGTCCATCCCTGACTGAGATGGATGTAGGGTCTGCTATGAAGACCCTTTTTAGCATGCAAAACACTAGAACAAGCTGTGTGCAGATGAAGTGGGGTATGTCTGGAGCTTTCTGCTCTAAAGCCTTCAACTGTAATGCGGGATCAGTACAGAATTAATAATGTGTGTACACAGTGTCTCCACCAGCAGAAGAGTGAATGCAGCTCTGGAGTATAATACAGGATGTAACTCATGACCAGTTATATAATTTATATATACAATGGGGGTCATTTATTAGATGTATTTCAGCTAGTTGTGCCGCAATCTCTGACTTCTCCTTGCTCACGCCAGGTCTATTTAAGTGGACGTGGCATGGGTGGCGAAAGGGACAGGCCTCTTCATAACTTCGGCAGAACCACCGCCAGTTTAGTCGATTATTAAGACCGGTGTCTAAAATGCTGGTCTTAATAAATGTGCCCCAATGACCTCACCAACAGAATAGTGAGCGCAGCCCTGGATGATATAATTCAGGATTAGTACAGGATAAGTAATGTAATACTGTATGTAGATGATGACTCCACCAGCAAAATAGCTAGTGCATCTCTGGAATATAATACAGAATGTAACTCCGGATCAGTACAGGATAAGTAAAGTAATGTATGTACATAGTAACTCCAGTAGCAGAATAGTGAGTGCAGCTCTGGAGTATAATACAGGCTGTAACATAAATTACTTATGGTGAGTTACAGAGGGAATTCACCAGCAGAATAGTGAGTGCAGGATATAACAGGATCAGTACAGATTAAGTAATGTATATACACAATGATTCCACCAGCAGAACAGTGAGTGCGGCTCCGGAGTATAATACAGGGTGTAACTTGGGATCAGTTCAGGATAGTGTCATTTATGTTCATCTTTTTTCTACATAAAAACTGTAAAAGGGTGTTAAAAGTTGAACATATGCTTTAATTTATTCTAGCTTGTAGGCTGTATAGCCAAGAATATCTTGACAGCCGCATGTTCCCTCATGTGCATGAATCATAATTGGAACGAAAATGTTTTGCGGTAGGAGGAGCCAGTGGCCACAATTTTCTCAGTGTTACAGTAACCTCCTCCTCCATGCTAATTTGTATTCCCATTAATATCATTGTCCATCACCTTAAGGGGCTATCTCATGTTAAGCAGCGGTGTCTTCAATACTCATGCTATATGTTGGTGGTGGCAACAGGGCAGCCATTTTATTGTAGCCCTTTGAAATAAAGTGCTTAATTGTTCTGTATATACCCTTCCTCCATGCTGATATAATGTGGTATCTCTGGGTGGTGGCATTTTAAGTGCTATGTAATGTGCCGTTCTACTCATGACTGGACCACATGTGATTGTGATACATGGACTAGCATATGATCTTTCTGGGAACCTACAGAGACTGTACAGAGGGAAAGTTGGACTGTTCATTGTCTATGTCAATTGCTTTTGCCAACACATGATTTTATATACTTCAGCCATGGTCAGGGGAGGGGGGCAGTGTTACTATCTTTTTAAATAAACTATATTCTATTTATATGGGACGTCTGTTGGTTCAGTGCAACATTCTGCAGAGTGATGCCTTTCAGAGTGATGCTCAGCAGGGAGGATCATATGCTTTGTGTGTTCGTAGAACAGCAATAAAGAAAAGCAATATCCAGGTGGGTGATAACAACCTCAGACAAGGCATGTTTGCCAACCATTTTAGGGCTCTTAATATCATGGCCAAAGATGCATTTCATGGGTCAATGACCCTAAAACCCCTCTCCCCAAACTCATTAGACTCCGGTCAGCAGATCCCATCTTGCCTAAGAGGGCTTTCAGACATCACCAAACATCAACTTCCAGTAGTAGCCATGTTCACCTGTCTCCGTATGAATTATTCTACACATTTGGAAATAATTAATGGGAAGGGGTTAGGTGTAACCCCCAAATGTTCACCATTCATTTTCACATTAATGATCATTGACCTTTGCAACGCATCTTGAACCTTCTCTAGGTGTATTTGTAGTCACTTCTGAGGTTTCTTGCAGATTTTTTTTATTTTTTTATTGATGTCTCAAATCTTATTGAGCACTTTATGGGTGTCTAGTTTGGTTCTCCATGGTTTCTCTAGAATAGGAGACCCATCCTCATGTCTTGAGGGTCAAAATAGAATCAGGCCATAGGCATCCCAACATCTAATGACCTGACAGTGGGCCATGTGCCATGATTGCATGTCCTAATTTGCATATTAATGGACATCATCTTATGGAGGCCACTTTTTTTTTTTTTTTTTTAAGTACCGGTAGGACCATAATCTCAGTCTACTGGTTGGCAAAGCCTAATGTAACTTGTATGCCCACAACTGCTGGCCAGCCACAACATCAACCATCCTCAGAGCAATAACTATTATGGATGCTGCCCACTATAATCATCTTCAACCACCAACTCTTAATTTCCCCAGCTGCTAGTTATGAGAACCTCCAGATCACACTTTTTACTTTATCATCGGATGGTCGAGATCTTAAGGTTTGGTCCCTGCAGTTAATGGAGTGACCTAAATTAGAGAAACATGGCGTGTGTATGGGATCTGGTGGATAGATGTAGCAAGGTCTATAAAAGAAAGCAGCCATGTCTGTGATATTTCATGATATAAGCTGACTGAGATTAGGACACCCAGAAGATAACATTTCAAAGCTATTTGTGGTTAAATCTGTGCCTCTACAGAACGCTTAAAGTGTAACTGTCCCTTTTTTTTTATGTGTAGGGACAGTAAGTTTAAATGTTTGTATGCATTTTATTAAGGAAATATGTTAGTTTTTATTAGAATGTATGTAATGTCTCTCCTAAGCAACCCTCTGAGGGTTGCTTAGAATAATCTGACTTCAGCAGTCTACTGAACGCCTAGGACACAGAATGATGCAGAGGCAGGCTCCTCAGCCTGCCTTTAGTCTCCCTGTCTCAGCCTCTGCCTCTTTACTTATCACAACCCTGCCTCCCTAAAAATGATGTAATGTACTTCTCTGCAGACAACGTATCTGCTGCCAATGCTGATTAGTGCAGTTCCTGTAATCTCCCTAACTTCCCAGAGGTAACCAGAGACACACTGGGAAGATTAAAAGGAATGGCGCTGCAGTGATCAGCGATTGCAGAAAGTGTACTATGGTCCTGCAGCCTTACTGTGATCAATGGAGCCCCACTATTCTTGCAGCGCTAACCGGAAGTGTACTGGGAAGGTAGACAAGTGTGCTGCTGCCAGCAGATTAACAGTCTGCAGATAACCCTCATTTTCAGAAGCAATCTTGTCAAGTTTCCTGTTATGCCCCAAATTTAGCAACTGCAATGTTAAGTATGCATTTTTAGTAATCTACATTACATACACATAAAGTGGGGCAGGGTTGGGGTAAAGGGGCAGAGGCTAGAACAGGGAAACCAGAAGCAGGCTGAGAAGCCTTTTGCATGATAGTTACCCAGCGACTTAACTCTTCATTAGAAAACTGAAGACAGATTCTTGTAAACAACCCTCTGGTAGAAGATTGCTAAGGGGAGATCTTAAATACAGTTTTTTTTACTAAAGAATTAACATTTAACATTATAGAAACACTTAAAGAGTTTGTGCAGTGGCTTAATATGATTTACTTATCCTCAGGATAGGTCATCAATGTGAGATCAGTGGGACCCCGACTCCAAGCACCCCCACTGATCATCTGAAGGAGTCATGGCTTCCTATTCAATATTACCTGTGCGATGGCGCAGTGTTGTCGGACACTGCCAATCTGATATTGATGACCTATTCTGAGGACAGGTCATCATTAGGCTATATGCACCTGACTGTATTTGGTTTGTGATTCGCAAAGCCACAAAATACGGACACCTGTGTGCAATCCACTTTTTTCTCAGTCTGCAAAACGGACAACAATAGGACATTTTCTAGCAATCTGTGGGTGGGGCAAATGGATGTGGGCAGCACAAGGATGCCGACTCGTAGAAATGAATAGGTCTATGTGCGATCTGCAATAAATATGGATCGGATGTGGTTCCAAAATACAGTCATGTGCATGAGGCCTTAAACCACTGCACAACCCCTTTAAAACTCACTGTCACAACACATTAAAAAAATGTGTTACCAGTTGACTTTCCTGCAGATTGAGTGGGGTGCACTCCCACCTACGTTAAGGAGTCTGTTTCAAAGGTGTCACGTGGGTGGCAAATAATTAGGGCTGAGTGATAGTCTTTGCCATAGATAACATCACACACTAATGTCGTTTTGGTAGGGCGTCTAACATATCCCATAATCCAAACCCTGGACCTGTTTCTAAAGATGGGTACATGTTCACTTTTCAGTATGAGCAGTCTTCCAATTACTGTTAGCGTTTTTGAGTAGTTATGCCTCATTCACAGTCAGTGTTCGGTCAGTGATTTTGAGCCAAAACCAGGTGCGGCTCTAAACAGAACAGGATCAGATCTTTCCCTTATACCACCATCATATGGTGAGTTCTGTTGCCACTGCTTATAATTAATCACTTCTGATGTCATTGCATAATCTTTGAACAACCCTACAAGAAATGGAGGCAAATATCCGTATCTCTCTTGTAATAAAGTTATATGGCTGCAGTTGTGTGCCTTTGTCATGGAATCTTTTGGTGACTACTAAAAATCTTAAAGGACATTTCCAGTCAATAATGGTTTTATCATACATTCACTAAAGGGGCTGGGGGGCATTGTCCTGTTCTTCTCGCTGTCCCTTGCTGAGTAATGTATGAGCCTTTAAGCGTAGTGGAGGAACGGAAGGCAAGAGACAACTGGTCTGATCAAGTGGTTATCCTTTTATAAGCCCATTCGGTTGTAGTCCTGACAAACTGAATAGTACTACAGCAGTGCTATGTACTGTAATACCGCTCTCTTGTGAACAAGACAGAAAACTAGCATAATGCTGTCTTTTGTAAAAGAATATAATATCGGCTCCCGTTGTAAAGACTATAACTAATATAGAGCTATCCTATATTTATAAGAATATACCTACTATAATACTGCTCCCTATGAGCAAGAATATCACTACTATGTTACTGCCTCCTATGTGCAAGAATATAACCACTATAATACTGCCCTATATACAAGACTATAACTAGTATAACTATGTACAAGAATATCACTGCTAAAATACTGCCTCCTATGTACAAAAATATAACTACTATAACACTGCTCCTATGTACATGAATATAACTACTAGAATACTGCCCCTATGTACATGAATATAACTACTATAATACTGCCCCCATGTACATGAATATAGCTACTATAATACTGCTTGTTATGTACATGAATATAGCTACTATGCCCCTATGGACACGAAATAAGTGTAAGTAGGTAAGAGTCTTCATATTTGACTGGAATAGCCCTTTAACAACTAGTTGCCATATACATTATTGCCCTGGACACTCAAGCAGTAGTTTCTTGTACAGTTATTTTGGGTCTGTTGTTCTGGGTGTTGCTTCTGCTGATTGTACGCACATTGCAGATAAGCTAAATGGTAATACTCCTATTCTTGAAAAACCCATGTGGGGTGTTGCGTTGTGTTCAGTCATGTGATGCCAAGCAACATGGTGGCTCATATGCTGAGGTGGACATGGCCCAGACTCATTACTACAAGGAATACTTCATTGATCAGTGCTCCTTAGTGATAGTTTGCATTTCATAATATAGCAGTGCCCCCTTTTTGTGACGGCAGCAATACACCTAAACCCCCCCCCCCATACAGATTAACCCATCTGTACGTATGCCTGGGATTGGTCGGTTAGTTTTCCTGCATTCTCATTGGAGGGAAGTCGTATAATATAGGCTGCTGATTGTATACCTGATGTTCATTTCAGTGCCTGGGGTCCTATATCTCATTGATTTGTCACAGATCCGCTCCCCTCCCCCCAATGTGCACAAATCCCTTTCACTGGGAGCTAAATCAGGATTCTAGGAATCTTTTTTTGTAAACACCAATTTTTGTATGTTTTTTTTTATTTTGGTGCTACATGAAATAATAAACGTAATTTCAGTAATTTGTCTACTGTCATCATTTACATTAGAAGACATCATAAAGGCTGCAAAAACCCTTAGAATTTAATTAAATCCTTCAAGGGGTGTATACTGAGATGTGGTGCTCCCATAGCACTCTCATAGTGGAGCCTCTGGATTAGCTGTACCACTGGTGTCCTCTGCCAGTCCCTAGCGTCAATGCCATCCCTCCAAATGTGATTGGCAGCAGATTCTGTGACTTGAAGCAGGGGGTGATATTTAAGAGTTTTATATCAATACAGCTTTATTACAATAAAAAAATGTAAGTTCTACAACTATAATACTCAAGATGTGTTTAAGTTTCTCATCCTTTTCAAGATCTGTGCCTACAGTGCTTTGCCAAAGTATTCACTCCTGTAATGGCCCCCCAGAGCGCCTAGCTTGGGGGGACACATGGGGGCACATACACCTTTTAGCTTTTAGGCGTTTTTTTTTTTTTTTGGCTTGTATTTCTCCCCCCCCCTTATTTTATTTTGTCAGGTAAATCTACCTCACAAAAGAAACTTACCACAAGTTGAAGAAAACTGGTTCCCTCTGGTTCTGGGATGAAGCTGGATCCATCCTGATTGGCTGTCAGCAGTTGCTGGGGGAGAAATACTGGATCCTGATTTGTTATGGAGTCTGGCGGCGGGAAACTGGCACCTTTTTATATTGCGGCATTTGGCTGCGTTCAGGTGCCAGTTTAAAGAAGATTTGACCTGCGCTGGATCTGTGGCTGGACAGCATCATGGAAGAGTTCCTGTGGCAGCTGATCTTGAGGGCCGAAACCGCCAGCGGAGAAGAATAGCTCCGGAGCTGTTTGAGCCAAGCGCCGCCTTTGGGAGAAGACCCAGAGGAAACGTGCCCTGCAGCGCTGGAGGTGTCGGCTGAAATCGCGGATCGCCTATAGTCCCCTTCCTGAGGCAGGGCTCCGGCGTGGTAGGAGGGAGTGCGCATCGCCGGCAGCAGTGGGGAAGAAGACGCGGCATCGGTCCTCCAGGCTGGAGGACTCGGGGGTGCAGAGCGATCGGTGTAACGTTACATTTCCCTACTTCGTGAGATTTCCCTACCAGTCGCACCGGAAATGACGTGAGGAGGCGTTCCCGAGTTGTGACGATCTGCGCATGCGCAAAATGACAGTTTAGGGAAAATCTCAGCGGAGTTCAGCTGCACACCGGGACACTGCGCATGCGCCGGAAAGCCTAAGTAGGGAAATATTGCGGCCCAGTGCTCAAGCGTGTCTAACTCCAGAACATCCATCCAAATTACGACGAGTAGTATGTGTCATTTGACGATGCTCTGGCTTTGGTGAGGCGTTTTGGTAAAGGGGCTAGGCTGGCCAAAGCAGATGTGAAGTCAGCATTTCGCTTATTACCAGTGAGACCATCTGGTTTTAATTCGTTGGGTTTTCAATTTGATGGGAGTTACTACTTTGACAAATGTTTTCCAATGGGGTTTTCGTTATCGTGTTTTTATTTTGAGGCATTTTCTACGTTTGTTAATTGGGTTTTGAAGTGTTTAGTTCCGGATGGCGGTTTATTACATTATTTGGATGACTTTTTCTTTTGTTGGTGATCGTAGTTCTAGCTTGTGTGATGAATTATTGTTTGAATTTTTGAAGGTTTGTGAGAAGTTTGGTATCCCAGTAGCAGAAGAAAAGACTGTTGTTCCATGTACTTGTTTAGAATTTTTAGGTATAGTAATAGATTCGGTGAACATGGAATTTCGTTTATCGGTTGAGAAGATCGATAAAATTAAGTTGTTGTTGATTTTCGTTATTAAGAAAGAAAAAATGCACGTTGAAAGAGTTGCAATCTTTGTTAGGTTCTTTAAATTTCGCCTGTAGAATTATTCCCATGGGTAGGGTGTTTTCTAAGGGCTTATACTTTGCAACTAGAGGTATTAAATCTCCTCGATCTCATATTAGGCTAACTAGAAGTTTAAAGGATGATTTAGGTATCTGGTTTGAATTTCTGGACAATTTTAATGGTGCTAGTTGTTGGCAGGAGGAGTTTGTGGAGACTGAGGCTCTTGGTCTAGTCACCGATGCGGCAGGAAGTTGCAGTTACTGCGCTTTTTGGAACAGTAGATGGTCAGCAGAGGCCTGGCCGTCTTTATGGATTAATAATGGAGCAACGAGGAATATAGTACTTTTAGAATTTTTTCCGGTATTAGTTTCTATTGTTTTATGGGGTAGTTATTTTAGGAACAGAAGAATTTTGGTTAGCACGGATAATAAGGGTGTAGTATTCGCGATTAATACATTGTCATCAAAGTGCGAGTTAGTAGTGAAGTTGCAGACATTTTGTGCTTTGCTGTCGGAAACTTAATATTTGGGTTAAGGCTAAGCATGTGCAAGGTAAATTTAATGTGTTAGTGGATTTTTTATCTCGTTTTCAGTTCGCCGAATTCTGGGAGTTGGCACCAGAAGCAGAGTTGGAGGGAGCGGCGTGCCCAGGTCACCTGTGGGATCTGTTATGGGATTAATAGCTGAGGCAATAACGCAGTCTGTGGCTGAGAAAACATGGGCCACATATGCGGCTGCATGGCGGGATTGGATAATTTTTGCTAATTCCATGTCTAGTGAAGTTGATGATTTGGGTTGTGGTTTATTATTTGTCGCTAGTTTATTTAAGAGAAATCTGTCCTTTTCTTCTGTTTCCAGGACAGTCGCAGGAGTTTCTTTTTTCTTGAAGTTGTCTGGCAGAAAACCGCTGGCAGCTTATTTTCCCATAACAGATGTTGAAAGGTTACCGTAAGAATTTTTCCGGGATAGATAATAGAAGACCAATATCGGTGGATTTATTGATTTATTGGATGCTTTTAAAGTTTGGCTTTTTCGGAGGAGCTTTGTTTTAGCATTTTTTGCAGCTTCAAGGATTAGCGAGTTGGTTTCCACTAGTGGTGCTGTATGTTCTGGTTTAAAAGTGGTTGAGGTTATGTTGAAGGATGGTTTTATTGAGATCTGGTTGAAGCGTTCTAAAACGGATCAATTTGGGAGGGGTAAAATAATCAGGTTGAATGAGTGGGTGGGTTCCAGGCTTTGCCCAGTTTCCGTGGTCAGTTCGTGGCTGGGATGACACCCCTTTGACAAAGTTCCAGTTTGGGGCGATACTTAAGAAATGTTTAGCGACTCTCGGGTTGAGCTCTTTTAGAATATCCTCACATTCCTTTAGAATTGGCGCAGCAACAGAGGCAGGAAGATGGGGTTTGGATGAAGCAGTTGTTAAGAGAATTGGTCGTTGGGATTCTCATAGAGCCAGATTAGGGGTGGACGATATGGGCGATATAACCCCAGGTTCTGAGGGGTTAATTGTGGCGGATCGCAGCACGCAGTCATAGAGGCCCAGCATGGGATATGGCCGGCACATACAGGCCTATAGGAGTTTTCATTAGTTTGAACTTTATGACTTAAGTACGGGTACATAGGGCATATATGGGGCACTTACTATTATATCTGTGTGGGGCTCCGTTCCCCCGCTCTGGCCCCCGTTACATGGTGCCGCTACTATGTGCCGCTACTTAAGTCATAAAGTTGAAACTAATTAAATGTCCTATATGCCTGCCCCCAGATCATTGGTGGCAGTGATCAGAGCCCCAGCAGTGTAATGCTGGGACTCCGATCGGTTCCCATGGCAGCCAGGACGCTACTGATGTCCTGGCTGCCATAGTCAGCTCCCTGCTGCTGTGTGCCCAGAGCACAGGGCAGCAGGGACAGTGTGAGGCCCTATTCACCCTAATAGATCTCTATCAGGGTGAATAGGACAAGGGTTCTAGCCCCTAAGGGGGCTAATAGTTAGTAAATAAAAAATAGAAAAAAAAATAAAAAGTTTAACAACCCCCCCCCCCATACAGAAAATGTATATCGCGATATATATCGCACATGATTCATATTATATCGCAATATCAATTTTAGGCCATATCGCCCACCTCTAAGCCAGATTATATGTGAGACCGGATTTATTACTGCCAGACTAAATTATTTTCAGTTTTTTCAGGGAGGCATAGAATTGTTTGGATTATTGGCCATTCGTATGTATTCTGGGCACAGAAGAGAGCAGAGAAGAGAACTTACACGGAGAACTTATCTTTTGTTTGCACATCGTTACATGTGTTTTGGCATGCGGTTAGAGGGTTGTGTTGGAGAAGTATGCTGCAGGAAATTCAGAAGTTATGCATTAAATGGCTTCATCCTCATATTATGGTTTTGCACGTTTGAGGGAATGATTTGGGTAAAGTCAAAACGTGTATGGTGTTATGGGAGATGAAATGCATGTTGCCAGACACTGTTTTGTTTTTTTCTGAAATAGTGCCTCTCTTAGTCTGGTCTTTTTAAGGAAAATTCCTTTTGCGAATAAATTTGTAATAGGGTAAATAGAGCGATGGATAAGTTAATGCCCTTAATTGGTGGTTTTTCTTTCAGGCACTTTGCTTTGGAGGGTTGGGTTTTAGGTCTTTTCAGGTCAGATAACGTGCATTTGTCCGAAATTGGCATTGATATTTTTAATTTGGGTCTGCAGGGTGCCATTGAGAAAGGGCTGCAATGTTTGTGGGGGGCCTTGCCTTTTTAAGGCGAGGCTAGTTGGATTTATCACTTAGCTACTGCTGAGTGGATAGTGGTTTTTAACAGTTAAATGGACTTCGGATAGTTAAATTATTGAATTATTTATGCCAATTTATTTATGGCCATTTATGGGTAACTCATAATAAAGCATTGCGGCCTTTTCACCCACCTTGAAGTTGTCGGTCTTTATTTATTGTAAGAATATTATTTTAAGGTTGAGGTGTGTTGTGCCCCCATGTAATGGCCCGCCAGAGCGCCTAGCTTGGGGGACACATGGGGGCACATAAACCTTAGTATTTAGGTGGTTTGGGGTTTTTTTGGCTTGTATTCCCCCCCCCCCTTATTTTTTTTTGTTGTCAGGTTAAATGTACCTCAGAAAAAAAACTTACCACAAGTTGAAGAAAACTGGTTCCCTCTGGTTCTGGGATGAAGCTGGATCCATCCTGATTGGCTGTCAGCGGTTAGGGGAGAAATCCTGGATCCTGATTTGTTATGGAGTCTGGTGGCGGGAAACTGGCACCTTTTATATTGCGGCATTTGGCTGCGTTCAGGTGCCAGTTTAAAGAAGATTTGACCTGCACCCGCCCTCCCCCCCCCCCTTTTCGTCCCATGCTTTATTAGTGGGATTTATCACTCAGCTACTGCTGAGTGGATAGTGGTTTTTGACAGTTAAATGGACTTCGGATGGTTAAATTATTGAATTATTTATGCTAATTTATTTATGGGTAACTCATAATAAAGCATTGGCGGCCTTTTCACCCAATTTGAAGTTGTCGGTCTTTATTTATTGTAAGAATATTATTTAAGGTTGTGGTGTGTTGTGCCCCCATGATGTTTTTTCCCCGATTTTGTTGCATTACAACCTGGTATTAAAATGGATTTTAACTTAGATTTTGGGTAATGGACCTGACAAAAAAATTCAAATTATTACAGTGGAATGAAAAATATACCTTGTTTAAAAAAAAAAAAAAGTTGTATTTGTATTCATCCCCTTTGCTATGAAACCCACAAATAAGATCTAGACCAACCGAATAAATTCCAGAGTCAAATAATTATTTGCACACATAGGGACCTTATTCAATGAAAGTGTCGGATGACAAGTATAAATACACTTGTTCTGAAAATCCCGAGTCTCTAATACTACTATGCAAGCAACATGAAGACCAAGGAGCTCTCCAAACAGGTCAGAGACAAAATTAAAATAAAATCCCAAGCTTTATATCCCACAGAGCACCAATAAATCAGTTACAACAAAATGAAAAGACTATGGCACAGCCACAAACCTGAGAAGGCAGCCCACCCAAACTCACAGACCAGATTGCAATACCGGATCAGTCTCTCTGGTTGTCATCCGGAAAAACGGATCCGGTGGTTATTTTTTTCACATTTTTAAAGGTCTACGAAGACCGGATCCGTCAATGCGGTAATTTTAATGCCGGATCTGGTACTAATACATTTTAATGAAAATGAATGCCGGATCCGGCATTCCGGCAAGGGTTCCGGAATTTTGGACGGAGACAAAACTGCAGGATGCTGCGGTATTTTCTCCGTCCAAAAACCGTACAGTGACTGAACTGAAGACATCCTGATGCATACTGATTTCTCTCCATTCAGAAAGCATAAGGATAAAACTAGGACGGAACTCAAGACCGGAAAAGTTTAATGCAAGTGTGAAAGTACCCTTAGCAAAGAAACCAACGGTAACAGTTGTAAACACCATAAACTTTATGGAATGGTAGCCAGAAAGAGTCATTACTGAAAGTAAATCATAAGAAGAAATGTTTGGAGTTCACCAATAGCATGTGGTAGACTCCTTAAACGCATGGTAGAAGGTTCTTCAGTCAGATGAGACAAAGTTACACTTTTTTGGTTGCGTGGAAAATGTGTGTGTGTGTGTGTGGCACAGACCCACCGCTTTCGTCATTTTTGAGAACACCATTCCCAAAGTCAAACGTGGTGGAAGCATCATGCTGTGGGGATGCTTTTTATTGGTGGAGGACTGGAAAAACAGTCAGGGTTGAAGGAAAGATAGGGCAATTCTTGAGGAAAACCCTTTTCAGTCTGCCAGAGATCTTAAAAATTTGGAATAAAGATCTCTCAGATCTACACCCTCCTGGTCCTGAGTCCATCTGCATCAGCACCGTGCAAAAAGGTCCTAACTCCACTGCATTCACAAGAGATCTGATAATGGGATGGAGGTCCAGCTTCCAGCAGGACAATGATCCTAAACATAGTGCTAAAGCTACACCTGGAGGGGCTTAAGGGGAAACATTTAAAGGGAAATTGTCAGCACCATAATGTCTCCCCAACTACCCGCAGTACGTCACCGCTATAGACAGCATGTCTCAAACGATGCCCAAAAAAACTTTTCATCCCAGGCAGTAGGCAAACTCTGCTTTCCAATTCACAAGCTAACTGCGCCCTTGTCCTGCTTCTTTTCCCCCCGAGTGACGTCCCATGCATGCGCCCTTTTGTTTTCAGCCTCTGTGCTGTAAGATGGTCTTCAATGTTCTTGGCTTCAGAAGCTCAATCCTGGCAGTTGGCACCTGTGCAGTGGGCTTCTGAAATCAAATACACTGAAGATCAGCTTACCAAGCAAACAATAAAAATGAAACCTAAGAGTGCGTGTGCGGGATCTGAGGCATTGCATCTGAAGAAAAAAAAAGCACAGTCGTCAATCAGGGGGAAAGGGGCAGGACTGGACCATTAACACTACTGCCCCCTTACTTAGTTGGACACACGGGTAAATACATTTTACACATTTCACTGCTGCTCAATTTTTGTATCCCTTGAATCTGCACCCAATGTTTATTCTGTGCTATTCCTTTTAATGTGTGTATGGGTACATGCATATGGAAACACAGATTTTCCATATGGATTTTCTTGCTGATTTGCTGCATTTCAAGCTGAATCCGCACAAAATATCCTTGTGTATTACATGAGGATGCAGTGCGTACACACTGCCACTTGAGCAGAGAATGCCAGTGCGCATGCGTCAGTATGTCAGCAGCCACCAGGACAGAACACTACAGGCATTAAAATTTGCTACTGCACAGACGCAGCAGGATGTGAAGTCTGCGCAGAAGAACACATAAGGGTAGCGCGCACAGCTGGCAGTGTAAGGATGTGGGGTGAGGGACCTTAAATGTATTACTCTGCTATGTTGTAAATTGTATAATTACTGCAACATCTTACTTTGGTCAGTAGATGGCAGTAAAGGATAAGATGATAAAAGTCTACATTAGAGCTGCCTATCAGAAGAATACTAATAAGCTATTTAGTTTGAAAAGTTGGGAAATGGCTAATTTATGGGCTGTTTTGGACCCTTACAAGTGTGATGGCAAACTGAATATGCAGGTTTGACACTGCACTTAGCAAATTACTTATTGCATCACACTCTCCCTGTGCAAGGGGAGGAGGTTCCTCTAGAAGCAGAACGTGAGCAGACAGAGGCTGTGCTTGGTGCTACTGGAAACCATAAGGGATCATCTCTGCTGAATCTGGAAGGGAATGGACTGGATCACTGTGGAGACTTGCGATAGCAGGAAGGGGAGGTTTGCAGCAACGACCCCAGAAGTGTCTTGTCTGTAGGATCCAGTTCTGGAGGGAACCAGGAAATAAGAAAATGCACCAAGAACCTGCTCAAGAAACTGTAAGTGCGGCTTTGCCGCGTCACATTAGACCACACTGTTGAAGTGGCATTTAGAGATACAATAACGCTCCAAGTACAGTTACATTGTGGTATATGGGCTGCTAGCTAATACATAGCCCTAAGGAATTCATACGCTGAAATCTTACTATCTCACTGGCTGCTCATAGAGTATTATATGCTGTGAGCTGTAGTAAGGATTAACGTTACAAGAGACGGAGATCATTTCCCTGTGGATTACAAATCGCATTGCACAATACTTAAGGTGCCACCCAACGAGGAACTCGTCCAGGAACATACAAGTGCAGCTAAGCTGCTTAATGGACTTTGGCGAAAACATCATATTTACTGGTTTATTAGTGAGTTATACATTTACTATTGGTTTATTCTCTGTTACCAAACTGTTTTATATATTCTCAGCTTCTTGTTCATTAAACTCAACTGCTGGGAAAGAACCGTTGTCTGTGTGGCATTGTGTACTCTCTGTACCTGTGGGCCCAGCCGGGGCTTGGCACTGGAACCATTTTGAATGACATAATTTAGAAGGACCAGCTCTGCCAAAACAGTGCACAGGTACTGTATACAGGAGCAGCAGCCCCATCCAACAACAGCAAGGCAGAAACACTATGGTGGAAATGTACTCAAGATAACAGAAGCAGGCACAGAAAACCTGCAAGTAATCTACTGTATAAATATAACTTTGACCAACTCCTTTAACGCTTTTCTAGGGTAACTGCAATATCTCTTGTTTGTCAGTGAATAAAATACATAGAGACCCTGTAGTTATCAAAGGTTTGCTACCATTTTATACACAATCCTCTCTGAGATAGTTTGTTACAATGTATTGGGTGCAGGTGAAATGTAGCAGCTCTGGGGTCCAGGATTGTCTACACTGGATACTATTGTAAAAAAAAAAACTACAAAAAATGTGTGTCTAAAAATAAAGACCAACAAGAAAAATGTGAAAAGACTACAAAACTTTATTGAGATAGATGAACATAAAATCGAGACAAAATACTGGTGGGAGAAAAAAAGAAAGAAAGAAGAAAAGTGAGGGGACACTGAGAGGGGGGAGATCAAAAACATGCACTACGTTATTAAGGATCAGTAAAATACAAGTAAGTACTTAGAAGTGTGCAAAAGGTACATATCCATTAAAGTGCTAGCTTCAATCTGGGAAAAAGATAGCAGGGTACTCAGAAAAAGGACTGAACAAGAGTCTCTATTTCATAAAGTAAGAATGACCCTGCTAACAATAGTCACAGGTCAAAGAAGGCAGTGCAACAAAAGGAGTAAACATTTGCATAAACACTTCAGCAATAATGTGCAGCCGTCTCACCCATCACAGTGTCCCTCACTCACCCTACGCGTTTCGCCAAAGGCTTCTTGATGATGTTGGTGTGTCGTTCCTAGGTCAGTTCATTTCTAGGTGGATACTATTGTAGTAAGACTACGTTCACATCTCCGTTAAGGCGCAAATGTCAGCCGGACAAAAAAAAACTTGCATGCAACAGTTTCAGGCCAAAACCCGGCATTTATGCCAGAAGGTGTCGGTTCACCGCTGGTATTGTTAAAGATCCTGCAGCCTGCTCTGTGCTGGAACAGCCTACCTAATCTCCTAATGGAGATGTGAATGAGGCCTAATCTTGTATTGTTTTGTGGCAATTCACTTGCAGCAAGCAGAGATCTTGAAATTAGATAGGAAATGGAAATTCATTGTGCAAATTTGTTAATCTTATAATATTTAGACAGTGCAAACTTAGACAGGGCAGTGTAAAGAATTAGCAAAGGGCCTCATGCTAGATAATACAGTTGTGTTCAAAATTATTCAACCCCCAATGCTGTAAAGGGTTTTAGGGAATTTAGTGTACATTTGTAATTGTGTTCAGAATAAAATCTTACAAGGACTTTTTAAAGAACCAAATGCAACTAAAATGACATCAATTGTTTTTGTAATACAGTATTAAATGTTTTTTTTGTGATTTCTTCATTGACAATTATTTAACCCCTTAAAGACTACCACTCTTAACCCCTTAGTGACCAAGCCTGTTTTTCGTCCTTTTTTCATGGTCTCGTTCCCAGAGCTATAACTTTTTTATTTTTCCGTCTATATAGCAGTATGAGGGCTTGTTTTTTGCGGGACAAGTTGTAGTTTTTAATAGCGCCATTTTGGGGTACACATAACTATGTTATTAACTTTTATTAACTCTTTCTGGGAGGGAGAAGGGGAAAAATAGTACTACTGCCACTGCGTTTGTACATTATAAATTTTACGGTGTTCATTATTCGGTAAAAGTAATATAATATTTTCATTCCCTGGGTCAGTACGATTACAGGGATACCAAATACTTATAGTTTTTTTTTAAGTTTTACTACTTTTTTTTCAATAAAACCCCTTTTTTAAACAAAAAAAAATGATTTTGCATTGCCACTTCCCAGGACCAATAACTTTTTAATTTTTTTTTCTATGGAGTTGTGTGAGGGCTTGATTTTTGTGGGACGACTTCTATTTTTCCTTGGTATAATTTTTAGTAAATTCCGCTTTTGATCGCTTGTTATTTCGTTTTTTCTGTGAAAATTAAGAATAAATTAGAAATTCAGGCTTTTTTTTATTTATTTTTTAACGGCGTGTACTATAGGGGATAATTTATGTAAAATTTATGTAGTGCCGGTTGTTACGGACGCGCAATACCAAACATGTGGGGGATAATGTTTTTGCAATTTTTTCATTGAAAAGCGTATTTTCAATGGAAAAAAAGCATATTTTTATATTTCATGGAATTTTTTATTTCATAAATGTGTATTTTTTCTAATTTTTTACTACTTAATAGTCCCACATGAGGACTATAATATACAGTATTTTGATTGCTTTTAAAATGTAATGCATTATATCTATAATGCATTACATTTTAAATGCAGTCAATTCTACCTTTGACCAGCAGGCTACGCCAGAGAGGCATAGCCTGCTGGTGAATACTTCAGGGCAGGCTCAGGGCCCTGCCGGAAGGAAGGTGAGCTTCCCAGCCCATCAGCACCCGCGATTGCATCTGCGGGGTGCTGATGGGTGACAGAGGGAGTTCGCTCCCTCTGTCAACCCTTTACATGCGAAGGCGCCATTGCGCCCGGCATGTAAGGGGTTAAACAGCCCGGATCGGCACTCCTGCCGGCCCGGGCTGTTAGAGCAGGGTCGCGGCTCTCATGTGAGAGCCGGGCCCGCGCTCCCCGCTGCACGGGGGACCCGTGCAGCGCTTAGACTGGGCCGCCGTAAAAACGCGGCAGCCCAGCCTAAGGCCCCTTAGTGACCGCCGTAAAAACACGTATGGGTGGTCACTAAGGGGTTAGGAACAGAGGTTCAGTCAAGTGTTTTCGATCAGGTATTGAAAACACCGGTGGATGTCAAGGAGCAGCAATCAAGCATAATAAGCCCCAATTAGGCAGATGTAAAATGACTGTGATACTCAGCTCCTTCTAGACATTTACTGGTGTGTTTACAGACATGGTGAAGTCAAGAGAATGGTCCAGGAAGACAAGAGAAGAGGTGATTTCTCTTCACAGGAAGGGCAATGGCTATAAGAAGATTGCAAAGATGTTAAACATACCAAGAGACACCATAGGAAGCATCATTCGCAAATTCAAGGCAAAGGGCACTGTTGAAACGCTACCTGGTCGTGGCAGAAAGAAGATGCTGACTTCGACTGCTGTGCGCTACCTGAAGCGCAAAGTGGAGAAAAGTCCCCGTGTGACTGCTGAGGAACTGAAAAAGATTTGTCAGATGCGGGTACTGAAGTTTCAGCTCAGACAATAAGGCGCACACTGCGTAATGAAGGCCTCCATGCCAGAACTCCCAGGCGCACCCCCTTGCTGTCTCCAAAGAATAAGAAGAGTCAACTGCAGTATGCCAAAAGTCATGTGGACAAACCACAAAAGTTTTGGGATAGTGTTCTGTGGACTGATTAGAACTGTTTGGGCCCATGGATCAACGCTATGTTTGGAGGAGGAAGAACAAGGCCTATGAAGAAAAGAACACCTTGCCTACTGTGAAGCATGGCGGGGGGTCAATCATGCTTTGGGACTGTTTTGCTTCTACAGGTACAGGGAACCTTCAGCGTGTGCAAGGTACCATGAATTCTCTTCAGTACCAGGAGATATTGGATGAAAATGGGATGCAGTCCGTCACAAACCTGAGGCTTGGGAGACGTTGGACCTTTCAACAGGTCAATAATCCCAAGCATACTTCCAAGTCCACTAGAGCATGGTTGCAGATTAAAGGCTGGGACATTTTGAAGAGGCCATCGCAGTCACCAGACTTAAATCCGATTGAGAACCTCTGGTGGGACTTAAAGAAAGCAGTTGCAGCGCGCAAGCCTAAGAATGTGACTGAACTGGAGGCTTTTGCCCATGAAGAATGGGCGAAGATACCCGTAGATCGCTGCAAGACACTTGTGTCAAGCTCTGCTTCACGTTTAAAAGCTGTTATAACTGGAAAAGGATGTTGTACTAAGTACTAAGATTGAATGTCACTTGGGGGTTGAATAAAACTGATAATGATGTGAGCACAGAAAAGACATTTGTGGTTATTTCATTATAAATGTTATGTTATATTTGTCTGACTTACAAGTGCCTCTTTGATTTAATTGTAAACAAGATGACTGAAATGATCAAAATCAATGTCAAACTGGCCAAAACACTCAATTTCAGTGGGGGTTGAATAATTTTGAACACAACTGTACATCTAGTGCGTTATTAGACACTTTCGTCTAACCCTATACCAACTATATGACAGTTTACTTTTTGCAGAAATTTCACTGCATGTTGCATCTTAAAACTTGCCATTTCTGATAAGCCAAGGGTACTCGCCACGAGTGAGTACTCCTGGACCATGACCATCAGCTATCTTGACTAGGATCAAAGCATATGTCCCTTTTAAGCTGAGCGGTTATACATCTATGCAGCCTTCGACTCCAGGATAGTAACGGGCAGTGACAGAGGAACTTGCTGCTGCACAGCATATAAGCGCAACAGCCTAGTTACTGCTGCTTCAGCATCGGAGAGAGAAGAGGAGCTCAATATCGGGAAAAAATGCTTCAGTTTTGTCCTCATTTATTGTTAATGGGGACAAAACTGAACTGAACGGAGTGCTCCAAAATGCATTCCATTCAATTTAGTTGCATTCCCATACCGGAGAGCAAACCGCAACATGTTGTAGTTTGCTTTCCGTCCTGGGATGCGGAGCAAGACAGATCCGGCATGACCCCCAATGCAAGTCAATGGGGACTGATCCATTTTCTCTGCCACAATAGAAAACGGATCTATCCTCCATTGACTTTCAATGGAGTTCATGACGGATCCGTCTTGGCCATGTTAAAGATAATACAACCGGATCGGTTCATAACGGATGCAGATGGTTGTATTATCAGTAACGGAAGCGTTTTTGCTAAACCCTGCTGGATCCAGCAAAAACGCTAGTGTGAAAGTAGCCTCAACTGTCAGGGAAGTAGAGATAAGTACTACAGATCGAGCTAGAAAAACAGATTCACTGAGAAAGAACAGCTTGCAGAGGCAGTGAAGTTTATAGAGGAAAAAAATGCTTAATAAAGACCTACTGAAAAAATGATTTTTAGACCAAAATAAATAAACTGTAATAAAAAATTGCCTTGGTGAGGGTGTGAGGCACAGCATATCCTCACGGGGTCCATATTGATGGACACTAACACATCCTGTGCAGTTATATTACATTACAGTGGTCCTTACTGCAGGTGAGACAGGTTTTCTTAACCCCTTAAGGACCGGAGGTTTTTTTTTTTTGCGTTTTCGTTTTGCGCTCCCTGCCTTCCCAGAGCCATAACTTTTTTATTTTTCGGTTCACATAGCCATATTAGGGCTTGTTTTTTGCTGGACAAGTTGTACTTTCCAACGACACCATTTAATATTGCATATGATGTAGTGGGAAGCGGGAAAAAAATTCCAAATGGGGTGAAATTGCAAAAAAAATAATAAAGCAGTTCCACCACAGTTTTGCGGGTTTTTAAATTCCGACGTTCGATGTGCGATAAAACTGACTGGTTATTTTTACTCTACAGGTCAGTACGAATCCGGCGATACCCTATATGTATAGGTTTTCTTGCGTTTTGATTGTGAAAAAAAAATTCAGAGCTGTATGGGGGCTCATTTTTTGCGTGATAATCTTATCTTTTTATTGATACCATTCTGGGGTGTGTGACTTTTTCATCACCTTTTATGTAATTTTTTGTGGAAAATGAAGCGACCAAAAATGGCGAATCCGCCATTTAGACGCTTTTTTCCGTTTTGCTGTTTGACGTATGGGGAATATTTTTTTTATATTTTTATAGTATGGGCGTTTTTGCACATTGCCACACCCATGATGTGTATTTTTTTATTTTTTTTATTTTTAGCAAAAGGAGGGTGATTTGAACTTTTATGTTTAAAAAAAAAAAATTTTTAACTTTTTTTTTTTTACACTTTTTTATAGTTCCCATAGGGAACTATAACTTACAATCATTTGATTGCGATTATCATGTATGACATTCCAATAATATATGAAAAAAATAATATATGAAAAAATCGCATATTTCCTATGAAGCCTATTACAGGCAAGGCTCCATAGGAAATACTACAGAGCAGCCTGGGTTTCATTCATAGAGACCCAGGCTACTACAGGCGCGCTCCGGCTCCTCCGATCGCCACACGATCCTCCGCTCGCCAAACCTTTCGGTTAGTGCGCGCTCAGATGCCGTGGTCAGAATTGACCACGGCATCTGAGGGGTTAAATGTACGTGATCGGCATTGCTGCCGGTCGCGGACATTAGCCGCGGGTGTCTGCTACAGGAACCATAAGGCTAAGGCGCCCGCATAAAGCAGGAGCGGGCGCCATCTTTAAAGACCGGACACAGGACGTACGGGTAAAATAATATTGCACTGCCCCCAGAATTTTGGGTTAGCACCCCTAAAACGATGGCGATGACCAGATCATCCTTGTATCAGTGATTATTTCAGAACCCATATTATTACTGGCCAGTATGCCCATAACAGCCGCTGCCATAGTGTCCTGATCATTTCTGGCCAGGACCCCTATAATGCCTTTTAGGCAGGGTGGACTGGAAAATTAAAGTGGCCTTAAAAAAAAACTAAGTGGTCCCATGTTTCAGGGGAGTTCAACAGACGTGGACGAGCCCAGAAATACCATAGTGTTGCACAAAATATAGCACAAGTGGAATGAAATACCACATTGCAGCACAAAATACTACCCCGGCAGAGCCAAATACCACAGTTCAGCACAACATACAGCCAAAACAGAAGCTAATTCCACAGTTCAGCACAACATGCTGCCCTTCTGCTGTAAATGTATTCTTTCCTCATCTTCTCCATTCAGCCCAGAACACCATGATGACCTCTGAGGACAGCACTACAGTTGAATTCAGGAGGGCACCTGGGGCTGCCAGCCTGGTACATAAGTATCTGACCTTATTTAACACAGGGGCATCAGATGTTTATATACCTGGTTGCCCACTGGGAATCTGTCCTAGCTTTTAGGAAGTTTTACACAAGGGTATTCAGTCCGGGAGATATATTTTATGTGACAGCATTATTTCCCGGACTGAACTCTGCTCCTGGCTTATAATGATTTATAATGCTATGTGTTGTTGCCTGACATTGGCTGTACTGAATTGTACTGCCATAATGTCAGTACAATTCAGTTCAGCCGCAGTCGGGCCAGAACAACCATTATGAATCATTTTAATTCCGGGAATTCATGTCAGAGGAGCCATAATAGCTACTCCCACAGTGTCCCTATAATCCCTGGCCACAGCAGTTTACTGTGAATGACAACGGTTTACTGGCAAGTAAAAGTTAAGTACATATTTTTTATGCTCTTCACTTGTAAGTTCTGCGCAGTCACTGCAATTTGCTCCTTCACCTGTAAATTCTGCGCAATCACAATTTGCTGTAAACTGCTATGGTGTGGCATTATTACAGAGGTACTGGCGGTCAGTAATTATACACCATTATGGAAGTGGTAGCCAGGAATTATAGGAGTTCTATGGTTTTCAATGATGAGCAGGAGAGTTTTCGAATGATGCTCAGGGGGCTGAAGTTGGCTCTACAAGAATGTCCTGACCCTTGCCAGTGCCAGAACCATGTGAATGCCACATGTAACCCCAGAGGCTGGCAGCTTCAGGCCCTCATCATGTCACAGGCAGTGGCAGCATGTAGCATCAGGGTGGGAGTCTGGTGGTCATCAATTTGGGAAGTAAGGTTAAGCTGAGTAAACCGCTGTTTGATAAAGCAGGTCAGCCTACTGTAAATCTTCCCAGCAGGGCACATTGCCAGTTTGCCCGTGATAGGGGTAGACTGATAGATACATGGGGCTACCTCCAGTGATTATGAGAATGGGGGTCCTGAAGTCCACTCTGCTACTCCATTCATTTCTATGGAACTGCTGGGACAGAGTACAGTGCTTCACCACTCCCAGACCAGACCACTGTTCCATTTAAATGGGGACCATGGGATCCCGTTCTCATGATTGGTTGGGGGTTCCAGCGATTAAACTCACACCCATCTTAACGGTTATGCCCTCTACAGTGGATAGGGGATATTTTTTTGTATCCAGAAGGAACTATTTCTCTGTGAGGGCTCATGCACATGGATGCATTTTTTTCCCCACATCCAATTCACATTTTGTGAAGGTTGGATAAGGACCCCTTCAATTCAATGAGGCCGCAAAAGATGCGGA
Organism: Bufotes viridis; assembly: GCA_033119425.1. NCBI lineage: Eukaryota > Metazoa > Chordata > Amphibia > Anura > Bufonidae > Bufotes > Bufotes viridis. The sequence continues at coordinate 92,126,870 of CM065594.1, read as the reverse complement.
TAGCAATCTGTGTGTCTGTTCCATTGCACCCGCAAAAAAATTGAACATGTCCTATTCTTGTCTGTTTTACGGACAAGGATAGGACTGTTCTATAGATGCGATGTGCATGAACCCTGAATGTAATAGAGATTTTTATTAAGGACAATGCTGCAGATCATTTCATTTGTGAAATCATCTATTGTGAAGCACTGATGCTGTGTTACATGGAGATGCCAAGCAGGAAAGTGCTGAGGCGTTCACCCATATGGCTGCACATGGGGGATCCAGGCCCCAGCGAAGAGCATATGGCCAGTACCACATTGTGTTGTGATGCTGAAATAAACATCCATAGGAATGTAGCATTACGGCTGATTTAAAGGGGTTGTACAAGCTTGCTGCTTACTTCCAGAAACAGCGCTGCACCTGTCCACAACTTGTCAGGTATTGCAGGTCACCTTGTATTTATTCACAATATATATGAAAATATACAAATGCAAGTAGAAAAAGGAAGCAAGTGGTCACAAATTCAGCCGCAATACAATAATCCTTTCCTGGTCTGGCCCCTGTGATGCGAGACACACATGTTTACTGCGTAGCGTCGCTCCACGCCGATACTGAATTCACAGAGGTGATGAGAGTGCATCGGTAGGTGTGTGCCCTGCTGGAAACTGCTGTAGATGGGAGAGTCCTCCTGCTCTGTGGTGTGGTAGATCGAAGGAGCGTGCCAAGCCACCTTCTCTCCTATGCTGGAAAAGCGAAAGTGGAGAGGAGGAAGGAGCACGTCGCCCACCTGCCCCCACTCTAGACTGATTTACAGAGTCACCGACGCCCTTGTAAGGAGATCAGTGGAGGACCTGAGAGTGGAAAGCTAAAGAGAAGCCCAGGACCAATAAGTGAACTTTTCTCTTGCAATCTTCATTTTTTACCTTTATTCCCCATTGACTAATGCCCTGTCCCTACTGAGCCATAAAACTTTGGAAAGTTAAGAGCAAGGGAAGGAAGAAAGAAGAGGGAGATACAAGAAAGAGAAAGGGAAAAAAATGAAGAATAAAAAAAAAAAGAATTAAAATAAAGGGAAAGAAAGGTGAAGAAAAAAAGAAAGAGGAAATAAAAGGGAAAGGTTTGGTTAAGTGGGGCTGCAATATAGGATATAGGGTGGCCGGGTGGCTAAATAACACACAACCCTCCTCATTATGTTTCCTAAGGTAGTAAAACATCAGAACCCTGACTCAAGAAGAGAATCAGGGAAAATGATTAGCACAAGGGGAAAATCTCCTGGACAATACAAAGATGATTTTTTTCTAACAGAACAGGTGCAGCAACATATTAAAGACTGCATTCAGGAAGCGAATAAGCAGGCTATGCCGATTGCCCATTGTGAATGACAGTATCCAGCAATGAATTGTCTATTTGGTCCAAGAGATTAAAACAGATATTGCTTCCTGCACTTCTAAAGAAGAGGAACTGGAACAAAGAATTGGAGTAATGGAGGATAAAATAGAAGCATTGCATATGTCAGCAGAAAAGCTAAGAAGAGGCAATGCTTGGTTGATAGAAAAAATTGAGGATCTAGAAAATAGGTCAAGGAGAAGAATGTTAGAATATTGGGGATACCTGAATCGGTGTCTCTGGATAGATTGCGGCCCTATTTTTAAGCCCAAATATGTAAGACACTTTTGCTGAGTAAAGAAATGAAAGTAGAAAGGATTCATAGAGTCGGCTGAGTATCAACAGAAAAGAAAAACCCGCAAGCAGTAATAATTAAACTGTTGGACTTTAATGACAAACTCGGCTTAATGCAGGCCTAAAGAAAACATTATCCACTTTCTATTGAAGGATCTAAAATCCTGTTATTTTCAGATTATTCCTCGGAAACGATCATCAAAAGAAAAGCTTGGACTGATATATGGTATAAATGCCGTGAGGAAAAAAAGTGAAATGCTTTTTGATGTATCCTGCCTTATTGCATGTTGTGGATAAGAATGAGGGCAAAGCGTGTATTTCGAGAAAGTGCGGATGCCAAGTAATTTATTGCTAAGGAGTAGGACATTATTTTTTGAAACACAGACGGAGCCCAACACTGATGTGTAAAAAAGGGAGAAAAAACAGGGGAGAAATAACGGGAGAAAAAAAACATTTATTATTTTTTTTTAGTGTAGTAAGATAATAGACACAAATGTAAAAGGGAATCAAAGAGGAAAAGGAAAAACTCTAAATTTGCTTACCGAAATCTTAAGTCCAAAGGCAGCACACACAAATGGTCAATGTCTTGCTCCTCCCGTCTAGGACAGAAGATAAATCATTAGTAAATCAGACCAATTAATAACCCCCCTACAAAGGAATGCACACCCACTAGGCAGATGTCTTTTTCAGGGAGGGATCTATGTGCTGCCTTTGGACTCAAGGAAAGATAAATTTCGGTAAGCAAATTTACACTTTCCTTATCGTCCTTCAGGCAGCACAACACAAAGGGATCTAAAAAGCAGTATCAAACAAGGGGGGGGGGGGAGCAGAAATCCCAGCCTTAATAGTCAGTTGTCTGTTAAGGGCTGAAACACAAGCATCAGATACATCCAACTTATTGTCACGTTCAGGTGTCGGAGGAATAGACCACACTGAACATAGGAGTGAGGAAATAAGGCCTGGAAACTAGGGAAAGGAGATTGACACCTTCTAGTAAAACCCTAATCAAAGTCCTGACTAACTACCAGTATGAACAGACCCCAGATGTAGGTGAGTTCATACACAGGAATACCTAATGTCCTTACTCACCCTATAAGACCCTGGTACTAATGTCAGGACTGAGACAACCTGTTTCTCCAAAAGGAAGGACAAACAGGAGTCTTCCACAGGTCTTAATACAGATGTCAGGGAAATGCAACACACAAAATAACCCAAACAAAATACAAAAGGGAAAGAAAACCTTAACTTCAGGTGGCTATGAGCAGCACCAGGAACTCAGCCGAGATCCACACACCAGCTATCCACAACTCAAACTGAAGCTATAAACCGCATAGCATAGTGGGAGAAACAACAATAGAGAAGGTTAAATGACCATAATAGCCACACCTGGGGAAAGAAGGTGAGGCAAGCACCAGAAACAACACAGACGTCATTTGATCCAAACGGAAAACAAGTCAGATCAAACCACGTGTTGCCAGTCTGACCGATTTCCTGTCACCTGTCGCGGGAACGTCCGTGACATTTATATTGTTTTGTAAAAATGCATGAAGAAGACCATGTAGCAGCCCTGCATATTTAATCCAATGCCCTTTTCTCTTTTTTCTTTGCCCAAGCGACTAAGTTGACCGAGTTGAGTGTGCTGTAACTCCACCTGGTAACTGAAGTACTTGAGATTTAGAAGCAGACTTAATAGTATTCTTAATCCAAGCAGTATAGGCTTTCTGGTTTTTATACTTCTCTATAAATAGCTGGTTAGCCACCTGAAAGACCCTGGTCCTCCAATGACCAGTAGACGAAGCTTGTCTTGTTCAACTGACTGAGGGTTCTAATAGATGAATTTCTTAAATAACATTTATGTCAGATGAGAGCTTTGGTAGGATATAGGGCATCAACCTTAAAATCAAGACTCCTTGATCTACTTTCAGATATGGCCCTTTACATGATAGAGCTTGCAAAGTATGACACCTTCTTGGCTGATGCAATTGCCAACAGAAATCAAACCTTTCAAGATACAAACCTTAGTAGTGCTTCTGTAAGAGGCCCAAATAGAGATTCAACCAGGGTCTTGAGGAGAACAGCCCAATCCCAGGCTGCAATAGGAGGCTTAACCGATTAATTTAAATTGAATAAAGAATGTAAAAAATGCATGAAGGCTCTATAAATGTGAGTAGTGGCAGTCGTAAAATGCACTCTTAAAGTGTTAGGTTTTTAACTCAAACTGGAAACCTTCCTGTAAGGCCTCTTGGACACGAACGTTTTTTTATTTCCGTTTTTCTGTTCCGTTCAAAGATAGAACATGTCCTATTATTGTCTGCATAACGGACAAGGATAGTACTATTCTTTTAGGGGCCAGCTGTTCCGTTCCTCAAAAAACGGAATGCACACGGACGTCATCCGTATTTTTTTACGGATCCGTTCTTTGCAGACCGCGAAATACTGAAAAAGCCAAGAGGCCTAAAAAAAACTACGACCTCCGAAAGATCAGGATTCTGCAAAGTTTCCACCACCACATCTTTGACCGTCAGATTGCCGGCTGTAAGCTAAAACATCTCCAGCTGGGATGCTGTAGGTCTGCTTGAATCAGAAGATTCGGCTGGACTGTATCTCCAAAAATTTCTTCTGTAAAGTTGTAGCCAGTGAGGGAATCATGCCCTTCTGTCCAGATGAACACCATGGCTTATGGCTAAGACTCTCGTCTCATTTTCCTGGGCACTCAGGATATGAGGGGAAATGGAGGAAAATTTGGATGAAAAATTCCTTCCCAACTGAAAGACAGGCCATCTATTCTTTCTGGTGGATCCGCTGAATTCAGGGAGCAGAACTTCTTGAGTTTTGTATTGGAGGCTGTCACCATTACATTTAAATGGGGGTACCCCATCTGCACACAAAATCTGTTAAAATTACAGTCGTTGAGACTTCGACTGTGACCTACTTAACAGACCCATCTGAACATTCAGAGTACCCTGAATGTGGGTGGCTGTCTACAGTTTGACATTCCACTGCCCAAGTCATAATCTGACTGTATTGACTGTTCCATGTATCAGAACCAGACTTGATAAACATTGGTTTCTTCCTGAAACTATGCTGGTTTGCAATGTACACTAATGACCATGTTATGGCTTCTATAGAAGAGGTTAGATTCCCTACAATTCTCCTAGCGGTCCTGACAGGGGCATAGTTATAGGGGAAGTGGCTACTTTGGGGCCCAAACTCGGAAGGGGCCCATCCAGGAGGAGGACTAAAAGATTTTATTGTCAGGACCACCTCAAGGGTATTATTCAGTGACATCACATATTATATATGAGTAGGAAAGTATATATGTATAGACAAAGCAGCGGCTTGGCCTGGTCTTAGAGAGTGATCTTGACTATCCACAGGAGTGACAATTGCACAGAAATTGCTGGGGGGGATCCTGTTCGAATATTTGCTGTGGGGCCCAGTTATTTCTAGTTACTCCACCGGGTCCTTACTGGCACTTGGTGATGGGACCTTTTGTGTCTATTATCTTACTACACTAACAAAAAAAAACAACTCAGTGTTGGGCTCCATCTGTGTTTCAAAAAATAATGCCCTACTCCTTAGCAATAAATTACATGCTTGATTATTGACAGATAGGAAAGGGCATGGGGTAACGAAGCAGACCTAAGAACAGTGATATTTTAATACCTTGTGGCAAAGAGTAAGGGGTAGGGGAAGTAACGACTAAGGCATGGGAAGGTGGGGTAGGGTTAAGAATAGGCAGACACGCCCATCAAAGGGAAAGCATCTCTTGCGTAGAAGGGTGGAAAATGAGGGCTAATCAATGATGGAGAGGTTAGTCCTGATATGTTGGAATGTTGAGGGTATGATGTCCCCAGCAAAGAGGGATAAGATTTTGAGACACCTAAGGAGACTCAACGCAGATATGGTACTATTGCAGGAGACGCACCTGACCCAAAGGAAGATAGGTAAGAACGTGGGTGGGACAGGTCTGCGGGTCCCATGCAAGAGGAAAAATTCACATGCCACATTATTCAGTTGAATATAGATACAGATGGCAGGTGGATAATAATTAAAATGGGTCTCTCCTGTAGAGAAATATCGATTTATAATGCCTATTCACCCAACATTAATTAAAAGAAATTCCTTAGGGAACTGAGCACGTTAGCTCAAGACCCCAATCCCTTACAAATTGTGGGAGGTGATTTTAATAAGGTCATGAGCCATAGGGAAGATAGATCTAGGATCAGGGCCCAAACCAATACTTACCTTTCAGATTTTGTGCAGGTTATTGATGCAATTGACCCATGGTGGATGTTGGATCCGGCTGAATACTTTCTATTCACCGGTACGTAGCACCCTTTCAGAAATCGATTATCTATTTGTTTAAAGACAGATGATGAATATGGTGGCTGGGGTGGATATTCTAGATAGGGTCATATCAGATTACGCTGCTATGTTTAACATTGGGGGTCTAGTAAGGAAAGGGAAAGGTGGGATGACTTAGAGATTCCCAGTTCCGTTAAGCAATAACCCTAACTTTGTTGAGTCACTCAAACAATGATGGAAAACTTATGAAAATGAAAAAATAAGGAGGCAAAAGTGATCCTATATTATTCTGGGAAACTGCTAAGGCGGTGCTTAGAGGGCAGATAACAGAATAAACTGTACAAAAATATGAACCAAAATTGCTGGAAGGCGAACCACGAATATAGACAGGCGTACAACAAATATAAAATAGATCCCTCACTAATTAATAAACAGGAGATGTTGAGAACATGTGAAAAAAATGATGTTTGGTACCAGAAGTTACAAAATTATTATGGACACCAGCAAATTTTTTAAATACGGTAATAAATCGGGAAAAATGCTTTCAAATCTGGCAATATGTCATACCAAGGAGACATTCTCTCAATATATAAAAACTATAAAAGCTCTTAAAGGGAATCTGTCACCTGGCTATCCACAAATTTTTTTTTTCCTTTAGCCTAGGGCAATAAAGTACCTTATATCCGGATCTGTAGTTCTTTTTTCCGTGTGTCTTGTATTTTCTCTTAAAAACCGCTTTATCCATTATGTAAATTAGTCTGTAAGGAGCCCAGAGGGGCGTTTTTACTCTTCCAAGGAGCCCAGGAACGCCCCCCTGATGTGCCCAGACCGCCTAAATTTGAATCTAAAGAACGCCTCCAGCAGCTGAAATCTCGTCCCAGAGGCAAGGCTACGGCTCCGCCCCCCGGCTACATTCGCTCTCTGCCCGGAATACATCTCGCGCAGGCGCAGTGCCGGCGATTGCCTGCGCGATCTGACGGCAACTGAGGGCAACAGCCTCAATAGTGTCACTGGGCATGCGCCGAGCCCAGTGACATTTTCGGAGCGCTGTTGCCCTCAATTGCAATTGGATCGCGCAGGCGCAGGTAACCGCCAGCACTGCACCTGCGTGAGATGCATTCCGGGCAGAGAGCGAATGTAGCCGGGGGGCGGAGCCGTAGCCTTACCTCTGGGACGAGATTTCAGCTGCTGGAGGCGTTCTTTAGATTCAAATTTAGGCGGTCTGGGCACATCAGGGGGGGCGTTCCTGGGCTCCTTGAAAGAGAAAAAACGCCCCTCTGGGCTCCTTACAGACTAATTTACATAATGGATAAAGCGGTTTTTAAGAGAAAATACAAGACACACGGAAAAAAGAACTACAGATCCGGATATAAGGTACTTTATTGCCCTAGGCTAAAGGAAAAAAAAAAATTGTGGATAGCCAGGTGACAGATTCCCTTTAAGGGTCAAAAAATAACAGACTCTAAGAGGATTTTAGAAGTCTTCCAGGCTTTCTATGCTAAATTATATAAAAAAGAAAACTATGACAATCCTGGGGGCATTGAACTTTTGAGAAAATATGGAATTCCTAAATTGTCAGATAACCAACTATCGGTCTTAAATGCCCCTATAACAGAGATAGAAGTGGGGGAGGTGATTAGATCATTTGCAAATAATAAATCACCAAGTCCAGATGGATACACGATCGAGTTCTGTAAAATCTTACAAGAGGAATGAACGGAGGTATATAGAAAAATAATGGAGTGAGTAGGAGAGATAAAGTCAAGCACAACTGTATACATCAAAGTGTTTCAGAAGAAGGACTCTAACCCATTTTTGCCAGCATCTTACAAACCCATATCTCTTATAAACCAAGATTTAAAAATATACTGTATATTTAAGATATTAGCATATAAGCTAGCCAAATATCTCCCAGAATTAATGTCTTCAAATCAGAATGAGCTTGTTAAAGGGAGGACAATTGTTAAAAGCATTAGAAAACCGTTGGCTGCCATAAATTGGTTAAAAATGGAGAGAAAGGGGAATCGGAGATGTGGGTCAGAGGACTCCGGCAATTTTTCTAGCAGATGATATGGAGAAGTGGAAGTGGTTTTTTGAAGTCTTGGAGTATATAGGGTTGGACGGACAGATATTAAATGTAATAAGATCAATTTATATTCATCCCAAAGAGCAGATGATGATAGGTGGGGAAGCTTCCCAGAGTTATAGTTGGACAGAGGCATGGGCGTAGCTATAGGGTGTGCAGAGGTAGCAGTCGCTACCGGGCCCAGGAGCCTGAGGGGGCCCAAAGACCCTTGTGCCGCATAAGAAGACACACAAAGCACTGAGGGAAGGGGGGCCCAAGCTGAACTCTTGCACTAGGGCCCATGAGCTGTTAGCTACGCCCCTGGCACAGAGGTACACGCCAGGGCTGCCCCCTGTCCCTTTTGCTATTTGACTTGTCAATTTAACCCCTATCTGACTACCTACAGAATCTGCAAGAAGTAGAGGGGATAAAAATTAATCAGAAGGAGATAAAAGTAAACTTATTTGCAGATGATCTGATCCTCTTTCTACAAAGACCAAGACGTCTATCCAAAATTTAGGAATCAAAATAGGAAAATATGCATTTAAATATCTGGGAATAATGTTTGCACGAAAGGAAGCTGAAATATATACAAAGAAAAGAATATAGAAAAGCGATGGTAGCAATAAAATCAGAACTCGCTAGGTGGAGGGAGCTCCCTACATCACTTTTTGGAAGAATATAATTACTAAGAATGATAAGTGTGGCCAGAATTCTTTTTATTTTATGGGTATTGCCTGATCGATGGTTTTCAAAGTTTATACGGAAAAAACGCAGAAAAGGATGTCTTTGGCTAGACTAAAAATGATAAAAGATAGAGTGGGGGAGGGGGCTTCTCTGATATAAGAAAATATAATGTCTCATGCATAAGTAGATATCTGATTGACTAGAAAGGTCAAAAAGATAAATTTGTGAACTATGCATGTTAATATGTAAATAGAGATGAGCGAACTTTAAAAAATAGTTCGGCGTTGGCTTGTGGTAATCGCCGCATCCCGTTATGGATTCCACTACCGCGGACTATCCCGGCATATGGAATCCATAAGGGGTGAGCTTCACGAACCCGAACTGTTGAGCCGAGGACCTGGGGTGACGCCACCGTCATGTGATCAGTGCAGGGCGTGGCTCAGCACTGGATTTGATCCCGTGCTGAGCCACGCCCCCTGCACTGATCACATGATGGTGACATCACCCCAGGTCCTTCGGCTTTTCAACAGTTCGGGTTCGTGGAAGCCGCCCCTTATGGATTCCATATGCCGGGATAGTCCGCAGTAGTGGAATCCATAACGGGATGCGGCGATTACCACAAGCCGAACGCCGAACTATTTTTTAAAGTTCGCTCATCTCTATATGTAAATAATCAAAAATATCAAGAACATGATACCTGTTAAAGATACAAGGAGGGCCTGTAAACAAGTTAGAAATTGGTGTGGAGTGAATGGAGGTGTCTCGGAGTTTCTTTGAATTAAAGAATATCCAGGATTGATAAATACAATTCCCTTGGACTTCCGGTTCCGGCGCGCCGATGTGAAGACGGAGGAGTGTGCAGCTCCGTGCCCTTATCTGAAAATCTAAGGGATCCAGCCGCTTAATCGGAGCAAGTCAGCTCCAAAACATCAGCCCGAGGTCAGGAGACCACGGATAGAGAAGTATTTAGTACGAAGCGGCTCCCCAGCACCAAACTCACCGCTCCCACAGCGAGATGCCAGCGCCGCTCGATCACTGCCCAATATGGCGGATAGAAAGAAGAGATCCACGAGGTCCTCCTCTCAGCCTCCTACGATGCCGGACGGTGAAGAGCCTGCACTGACTCTGCACTAAGCTATTCCACAGTCGCAGGGCGCTGATATATCCTGCAAGGCGCTGGCCATAGAGGTGGCTACGCTCTTGGCGCCAGATATCAAGGCTTCATTAGAAGCCACGGTCGCAGCCTGTCTGAAACAGATACAAGGTGAGGTGGCCCAACATACTTTACAAATACAGGAGGTTGAGCAGAGAATAGGGCTAGTGGAAGACGAGTAAAGCACAAGCTTTACTAAAGGACACCCTTTAAGCAAACCAGGCCCTCAGATCAAAGATTGATGACCTGGAAAACCGTTTCCGCAGGAACAATCTCAGGATTGTAGGCCTACCAGAGTCGATTCCCCCCAGCCCAACTTGCACAAATATGCGCAACTGACCTCCCGCAAGCTTTGGGCCTACAGGGCCCGATGATAGTTGAAAGAGCCTATCGCATAGGTCCCGTGAGAGAGGTCTCAGAAATGGAACCTAACCAGAAGCCGAGGGCCACGATCGCCAGATATTTAAACTATGCAGAAAAAGAGATGAATATCGCAAGATACAGAAAGTCAGGAAGGGCCGTCCAGATCCAAGGACATAAAATCTTACTGTTCAGCGATTACTCAGCTGAGGTCGCCAGAAAACGGAGATCCTTTTCGGGGATCTGCTCCCAGCTTGCACAAGAGCGGATCAAATTTGCTTTAATATACCCGGCGACTCTGAAAGTATACAAGCCGGATGGCACAATCGACACCTACCTTAAACCACTGGAAGCAAGGGAGGCCCTAGGAGAGAAGCAAGCAACGGGCGGTTATAGAGCATCGCCACGAGGTAACCACCACCAGGGAATGCCACGTTCCAGCACCTCAAGCCCCTTGGCCCGTACTCCACGCAGAAGCCAGAGTCAAGCCTCCAGCCCTACGTGGGAATGAGATCACCTATGCCACCAGACGACTGCACATTTGGACGGTTCCTGACAGCCGAACACGTGGAGACGACTCTATTCACAAACGGTATGCGGGTCACTACTTTGGCGGGAAGGATCGCCAAGGAGATGTTTAATGCAACATAAGAAAGATGTGTTCCACAAGAGACAGAGGGAAAAAATAAAAATAAATTGTATATAAATACATTGAGGGGTGTTCACATTTGCACGGGACCGTGAGAAATGTTTTCTCGGAGCACGGTTGTTATGCAGTATGTCACATGAACATGAGAATGTTATGTCCATCTGCCGGTCTAGATGTCAGCTTAGCTAGACGGAGAAAGGCGAAAAAAGTGAAGTCTGGAAAAGACATTAGATGTTCTCAGTTACCGCTTGTTGGTACTATGTTGGGGAAATGTTGGGAAGGGGGGTATTGTGTTTTATGCTTTTCTGTTCCGCTCCACCAGTATCACGTGATGATGTTATAGGACATGTAACGCCAGTCGGACATTCTCCAGTGGGGACTCCTGCAGACCCTTCACCATATCAAAATACTAAGCCTTTACTATGAAGGTTGTCACATGGAATGTTAAGGGCCTGAGAGCCCCCCAAAAAAGAATATCCATCTTGAGGCACCTAAGGAGAATGGATGTTGATATAGCACTCCTGCAGGAGACCCATCTGGAGGAATGTGATTTTTGGCGTATGAAAAGGTTATGGGTGGGTCAAGTTTTGGGATCTTCCTCTGTCGGTAGGAAGGCAGGGGTCCTAACACTCATTCATAAACGGGTGAAACAAAATGTAGTTGGGAGTCATAGTGACACCGCTGGGAGACTGGTTTCGGTTACACTGGATTCAGAAGGGGGTCAGTTGACGATCTTCAATGTATATGGTCCTAACACAGCCCATGCCGCCTACTTTAAAGATTTGACACCGTTGATAGTCCGAGAAGGGACGGGAATGCTATTGGTAGCTGGGGGCTTAAATGCAGTCAGAGATGTGAGAGAAGACCGTAAAAACCCGCAGACTGATAACATGTCTTTATCGCAAGGTAGCTTCTCACTAGAACCGTTTTTACAGGCCACAGACTTGACAGATGTATGGAGATTCCTCCATCCTATTGAGAGAGAATTTACGCATTTCTCTCATGTCCAGAGCTCATGGTCCAGGATTGACTATGTATTGGCTTCACAGCAACTTATGCGCAGAGTGGAGAGGGCCGAAATTCTGGACATGGTTATATCTGACCACGCTCCGGTAATAATCAAATTGACAGATGTCTCCCCTAGGGGACAAGACATCATATGGCGCCTCCCGAGTTATCTCCTCTCTGATGAGGATTTTTTGGACAGACTAAAAGGGTGGTGGTGGGAATTCTCGGAGGATAACGAAGAACACACAGAGGACTATGTTCTCTTCTGAAAGACAGCAAAATCAGTATTAAGGGGACGCATCATCTCCTATATTTTCGCTAAAAGAAAGAAAATTAGAGATCAGTACAAGGTAGCGTTCGAAATAGTGCGAAAAGCTTACACGCTCTATATTGAGAGTCCATCTGACAAAAATAAGATTAGCTGGGTGACAGCCAAACACTCTTATGATCACTACCTCAAAGCACAATCTAAGCTGTTTCTGGATCGTAAATCAGCAAATTTCTACAGATTTGGGAACAAAGCCGGTAAAATGCTAGCATCCTTGGCAAAGACACGTAGGGGTATGCTAAATATAAAGAGCATTTTAGATGAGAGAGGGGAGAAGGTACGAGATATGAAAACTATAACTGATTGTTTTGCGAGATTCTATGCGAAATTGTATTCTCAGGGCCCATGGGATGATAACAAGGCAAGAGAACTGCTCTCCAAACTTAGACTCCCCCAGATTTCAGAGGAAGCCCTAACATGTATTAATGCTCAGGTTACTGAGGAGGAATTAAAGAGAACAATTAAATCCTTGCCCAATGGGAAAGCGCCAGGACCAGACGGCTATCCCAGTGAATTTTACAAGATGCTACTCCCTGAAATTGTATCTCCCCTAAAAGCCATCTTTAACTTGATACTGGAAGGGGGTGATATTATGCCTACCGGAAACACTGCCCATATTAAGGTAATTTTAAAATCAGGAAAAGATCCTAGCTTAACAAGCTCTTATAGACCGATCTCACTAATCAACCAGGATCTAAAGATTTTTTTTGAAAATCCTGGCTAATAGATTAGCAGAATATATGCCTGATCTGATAGGAAACCACCAAGTTGGTTTTATAAAAGGCCGAGCTGCAGTTAAGAACATTAGAACGGTGTTAAGTGTTCAGGACTTTCTTGGACGGGGTGGCGCTTTCAGGGACCATCCGGCCCTACTGTCATTAGATGCCGAAAAGGCCTTTGATAATTTTAACTGGCAGTGGCTGAGGTGGTCCTTAGACGCCTTTTGGTTCAGAGGTCAGATCCGAAAGGCATTAGAGGGACTTTATAAAAACCTGCAAGCAAGGGTAAGCCTCCCAGGCTTCCTGTCAGAGACCTTTCAGCTTACAAAAGGCACCAGACAGGGATGCCCTCTATCCCCGCTCCTTTTTGATCTGGCTCTGGAACCGTTAGTTAGGTATTTGGTGCAGTCTGACGTCTTCAGGGGAGTGAAGATATGTCGAAGAGAAGTTAAATTAATCTGTTTTGCAGATGACATATTGATCTTTCTGGGCTCCCCGGAGGAACATTTAGATGCGGTGCTGGATACTTTTCTTTACTATGAAGAGGACACTGGCTATAAGATAAATGTAAGTAAAAGTCAGCTGCTCTACTTGGAAAAATATCACCCGGGTAGGAACCCAAATGCTAGGGTGGAGATAGTTCCAAATCATATAACATACTTAGGAATTAAAATTGGGAGATCCCCAAACGAACTATATTCCCTAAATTATGACCCTCTGATAAGGAAGATAGAACTAAAACTAGAGGGATGGGCGAACCTTCCGCTATCACATTTTGGAAGGGCACATCTCTTGAAAATGATCAGTTTCGCTAGGTTACTGTACCCCATGCAAACTATACCATTGCTCATAAAACATCAGGATGCGAATAAACTTAGAAGAGCCTTTATAAAAAATTTATGGAAAAATTAGAGACCCAGAATCAGCTACGATAAACTTAGTTTGACAAAATGGGAGGGGGGTCTCCAAATCCCCAATATTAGACTTTATAATTCGGCGGCTCTGACGAGACACATAAAAGATTGGGTTTGGGGAACCTCAGTTTACTCCAACACTGACCTGGAGAGAGAGATAGCAGCCCCATGGGATTTAGACGCTCTTCTACACTCAAGACTTAAAGATACACCCCCTGATATAAAAAAAGATATACCTTGATAAGGGATACTATGGCTGCCTGGAGAGCCATTAGAAAAATATATAAACTGCCCATGTATATCACTCCTTATATGCCTTTGTGGACGCTCCCAGCTTTTCCAGCTGGCAGACAATCTGTACTGTTCCACAAATGGAAGGAAAAAGGCATCACCGCTTTACAGCAAATCTTAACAACTACAAAACAGACACTGAAATCCTGGCCCCAACTTCAGGCTCAATACCAGCTCCCACAGTCACACTTTTTAGCTTATGCCCAAATTAAATCTTACTGCTCAGAGCAAGCAAAAACTCTAGGTGACGCGGACAGACTTGCCTGGTTTGAAGGTCTGATAGGGAGTAGTAGTAGTACACCCAGTTCATTATCAGATTTATACCGCAGACTCCAAAGCACCCAATCCATAGGACTTGGAAATACGGTCTTTGGGAAAGAGATTTAAATGACAGTTCGTTGACAGCCAAATTGAGGGCAGGTTTAGAGAGGGTGAGACAGGCGGTAAGTTGTGAGAACTGGAGAGAGATGCATTTCAGGATTCTCCATAAGGCGACATATGCCTTTGACCTTTCATATAAAGATGCACCGGCTCACTATCTTAGAGCCTGTCCGAAATGTCAATTACCTAAGGCCAATCTTCTACATGGCTTATGGGAATGCCCCTCTTTATCACAGCTGTGGAAGGAGGTAACGACCCAGATAAAAGGGATATGGGATTCTGAGATGGATCTCTCGCCCCTGCATTGTGTCTTTAATTACATACCAACAGACCCAGAAGGGAACACCTCGCAGGTTGTGAGCATTAAGGGGATACATATAATGTTACTATCCACAAAGAAGTGTATACTAAGACATTGGTTATCTTCTACAGTACCCACAATTGAAGAGGTTTTAGGTGCAGTAAAACAGATTCTGTATATGGAGCGTCTTGATACGGAACACCGCAAAGGTAGTGCCACAAAGGCAATCTTCCATAAATGGAGGAAATTTATTGTGGAGAGATTATCTCGAGAAGAGATTAAGGAATTAGTTTCCCCATTTCTAAATACTCAGTGGTATCTTTTAGAGAAAATGAAGGGAACGTTAGAACGACTGGACATCAACTAATTTGAAGGCGGGACATGTCTTGTACTACGGACTTCAGTTTTATATGTATACAACGGTTGAGCTGGATTATACGGAGCGACTTTGTTGGGTTTGATGGTTTGGGGGGAGGGGGGGGGGTTAAGGTTGGGAAAAAAATTAAAAATGGAGAGAATGTTTAAAGATACACTGCAATTCTCTTTTAGGTCAAGAGGAGATTGGACTTGAATATGGTTAAATTATTTGCCACATACTTCATCAATGTATTATTTCGATCTTGCATTGATTGTACACAGAAATAACTGTTACTATATATTGTAATGCCATTTTCTCTTAATAAAAATTTGTTTAAAAAAATACAATTACCTTAAAGGTAATGGAACAATGGGAACAGGGTGGATTGAAGGCTGTGAACGATTTAGTAGATTTAGAAGGAGAGATGCATAATTTTGAGTATATAGCAGTTAAGAGCATTTTTAGACCTAAATTGTGAGAGGTAAACCCTGGAAAAATAACAAAAGGATTGAGAACTTAATTACCTCAGACAACTCAAAGTAATTTCATCCATTTATCGGATAATTAAAACAAGTGAATCCTGTAGTAGCGAATTTAGGGTGGAGGAAGCTTGGAGAAGGGATATGAGGGTAGAACTATTGGCAAGGATACTGTATGGGCTCCAAAAGTTTAATGAAACGATTATGTATAAAAAAAGTTTTCCATATACGTAGCCTGTCCTTATAGGTCGCAGATAGTGAAGTACCGCTAGAGAGCAACCCAGCGGTACTTCACTATGTATGTGTCTTTATGATCCATATAGAACAGCGCACACAGGACGAGGCGGTGTACGCTTGGCTGAACGGGATCCAGAGTCTGTTCCTCAGACTAACCTCCAGGAGAATATTTGTCTGCGCGGTCCGTATATACAAAACTAATTAAACGATTATGTTGGAAAACTGGAGAGAACTACAATTCTGAATAGTAAACCACATTTACTATGATTACCACTTCTCTGGTGAATTGCTTTCTGGGGTATAAGAGGGCCTGTCCTAAGTGTGACAAACCTACAGCAACATTGTACCATGGCCTTTGGGGATGTGATTAATACATTCTGAAAAGATATAATGACATAGATCATATAGTGAAAAATGTAATAGATTAATGGGTCTACAGAATAATTATGAATATACAGTTGTGTTTAAAATTATTCAACCCCCACTGAAATTGAGTGTTTTGGCCAGTTTGACATTGATTTTGATCATTTCAGTCATCTTGTTTACAATTAAATCAAAGAGGCACTTGTAAGTTAGACAAATATAACATAACATTTATAATGAAATAACCACAAATGTATTTTCTGTGCTCACATCATTATCAGTTTTATTCAACCCCCAAGTGACATTCAATCTTAGTACTTAGTATAACATCCTTTTCCAGTTATAACAGCTTTTAAATGTGAAGCAGAGCTTGACACAAGTGTCTTGCAGCGATCTACGGGTATCTTCACCCATTCTTCATGGGCAAAAGCCTCTAGTTCAGTCACATTCTTAGGCTTGCGCGCTGTAACTGCTTTCTTTGAGTCCCACCAGAGGTTCTCAATCGGATTTAAGTCTGGTGACTGCGATGGCCACTTCAAAATGTTCCAGCCTTTAATCTGCAACCATGCTCTAGTGGACTTGGAGGTATATGCTTGGGATCATTGTCCTGTTGAAAGGTCCAACGTCTCCCAAGCCTCAGGTTTGTGACGGACTGCATCACATTTTCATCCAATATCTCCTGGTACCGAAGAGAATTCATGGTACCTTGCACACGCTGAAGCTTCCCTGTACCTGTAGAAGCAAAACAGCCCCAAAGCATGATTGACCCCCCGCCATGCTTCACAGTAGGCATGGTGTTCTTTTCTTCATAGGCCTTGTTCTTCCTCCTCAAAACATAGCATTGATCCATGGGCCCAAACAGTTCTAATTTTGTTTCATCAGTCCACAGAACACTATCCCAAAACTTTTGTGGTTTGTCCACATGACTTTTGGCATACTGCAGTCGACTCTTCTTATTCTTTGGAGACAGCAAGGGGGTGCGCCTGGGAGTTCTGGCATGGAGGCCTTATTGTCTGAGCTGAAACTTCAGTACCCGCATCTGACAAATCTTTTTTCAGTTCCTCAGCAGTCACACAGGGACTTTTCTCCACTTTGCGCTTCAGGTAGCGCACAGCAGTCGAAGTCAGCATCTTCTTTCTGCCACGACCAGGTAGCGTTTCAACAGTGCCCTTTGCCTTGAATTTGTGAATGATGCTTCCGATGGTGTCTCTTGGTATGTTTAACATCTTTGCAATCTTCTTATAGCCATTGCCCTTCCTGTGAAGAGAAATCACCTCTTCTCTTGTCTTCCTGGACCATTCTCTTGACTTCACCATGTTTGTAAACACACCAGTAAATGTCTAGAAGGAGCTGAGTATCACAGTCATTTTACATCTGCCGAATTGGTGCTTATTATGCTTGATTGCTGCTCCTTGACATCCACAGATGTTTTCAATACCTGATCGAAAACACTTGAATGAACCTCTGTTCTTAAGAGTGGTCGTCTTTTAGGGGTTGAATAATTGTGTCAATGAAGAAATCACAAAAAAAACATTTAATACTGTATTACAAAAACAATTGATGTCATTTTAGTTGCATTTGGTTCTTTAAAAAGTCCTTGTAAGATTTCATTCTGAACACAATTACAAATGTACACTAAATTCCCTAAAACCCTTTACAGCATTGGGGGTTGAGTAATTTTGAACACAACTGTATCTTTCTATTTTGTAATATAAGACATGAACTAATAAAGATATTTAAAAAATAAAAAATAAAATACAGAGCCCTCAACAGCATCCGAAAACCGCAGACCAACAATAATGCGTCCAAAAACGTTAAAAAAAAAATTGGAGATTTAAAAATCCATGGTACACATTTACTAAGCTCTCATTTTTGGGGGGTGGGTGGGTAAAAAAAACTAAAAAACTGGCGTATTGGCAAAGTCTGTCTTTAATACACATATTGATTACGTTTCCATTTGTGATCTACTTCTGTTTTTGTTGTTGTGTACCTTCGCTCCACAATTTGCAGCCATCCCTCACCCAGGGA
The DNA here is from genome assembly GCA_033119425.1 of Bufotes viridis. Lineage (NCBI taxonomy): Eukaryota > Metazoa > Chordata > Amphibia > Anura > Bufonidae > Bufotes > Bufotes viridis. The sequence continues at coordinate 92,108,579 of CM065594.1, read as the reverse complement.
GGATCCAAACACAGCTGGTGGTTCTTTACTTTGATGTATTGGCTGTATATACTATAGATTTTACTTATTCTGACATGTTGTGAACAAGGGCTCTGGTGTAGCCTGAAACATGTAGGTTTTTGAACTATCGCTGTATTTTTAACATGATGAATTTATAAAAGACATGCATTTTTAAGTCTAATTTTTTGGAAGTTTTTATATGAAAATATAGCAAAGCAGAATTTGTCATTTGTTGATCTGTTTTCGATGGGACAGCTGGTGAATTTACTACATTATCACAATTCAGCTCTGCTGCAATAAATCAGATTCCTTTACACTTCAGTAATTGATCAGTATATTTCATCGGTTTGAAGCCAAAGTCAGGACTGCTTGCTAAATTTGTCTTCCTCTTTCTTGAGTCCATTAGGGCTTTTGAAGAAAAACAATAGATAAAAAATACTGGTGTGAATGAGGCCACATATGCCCTTCTTGTACTGTGGTGTGCTGCCACCTAGAGGCAGTCCTGTGAAGTGTACCACACTTTTGCTACCTATTGACCCAACCAACTGCTCTCTTATCACATTGGACAGAGGCAGGAACTGAGCTGTGTCCCTGAATCTGGTGGAGTTTCCTCTGTAGGAAAATAACAATGGAGAGGAAGAGGAGGCAGAGCCAGCAAGACAGAGAAGTCTGGGGAGCTGAGAGACCAGGAGCAAACATGAAGCCTGGTAGTACGGGGACATATAGGAGTCGTGTGGGGTAACGGACGGAGACGTCTAGAAGACAGCAGCTGCAAAATGGAGCAACAGACCAAAAGGGGAAAAAAGGTACCAAGGTGTAACATCCCTGTGTAGTGGTAAGATCTACCCTGGCAATTGTATTACCACTCCTGCCACCCATTGCTGGTCTATTTCTGCTTCTCTCCTGCCAGGCCCTCGTGTCGCCCATCAAACGATTAGTGTCACTTAAATCTGCCCGTCGCTCAGCGGTCAGGAACAGCAGCTACCGGCGACCGCTTCACTCAGTGCCTGTGATGCCCCCCGATTTTCTGCTGGATCCCCAAATTCTTCTGCATGATTATGTAGAGAAGGAAGTAAAGGTAAGAAAATGGGGGATTTGGTAAATCTGGCAATAGACTAATTAATCTGATAATACATGAAAGCAGTTGAAGCAATGAAAATATTTAAAGGGGTCGTCCACTTGGGACAACCCATTTTCATGATTGTAATCCCACTGCACTGATTGTGTTGGGTCCTGTCAGCAACCCAAGTCAGTTGTCATTGCTTGGTAGATGATCACTGAAGCCGTCATTGGTTCTTTCTGTATGTGTTGGAAGGGTTCACTCTGCTCTGGTTAATACAGTGGGTCCCAAATGGGGATAAGGTTAAAAAAAAATCTTAGGGCTCATTCAGACGACTGTATCCGTTTTACGGATATCGGCCATTTGTGTTCTTCATTTTGCGGAATGGAAAGGCCAGCCTTAGGATAGAAATGCTTATTCTTGTTTGCAAAAATGGACAAGAATAGGACATGTTCTTCTATCTTTTTTTGGGGCTCTGCAACGGAAGTACTGATGCGGAAATCACACACAGTGTGCTGCTGTCCGCATCTTTTGTGTCCCCTATTAAAATGAACTGGTCTGCATCTGTTCTGCAAACTTTACAGTGTAAATCTTTTTCACAGTTCCTGGGTCATCTGACATGGGTTGTCGCCTCCCTTAATCCATCAAGTCGAGATGAAATTTTGCAACTTCTGGATACAGCAAGGGTAAGAACACCACATCCATCATGAGCATTCCTAAATCTCATGGTAAAAAATGAAAGATGTTTGACTGTTATTCCCATCATGCCTCAGAATATAACTATTATAATGCTGCCCCCTATGTACAAGAATATAACTACTATAATACTGCTCCTATGTACAAGAATATAACTACTATAATACTGCCCCTGTTTACAAGAATATACTGTAACTGCTATAACACTGCCTCCTATGTACAAGGAGATAGCTACTTTCATGCTGCCCCTATCTATTGGAATATAACTACTATAATACTGCTCCTATGTACAAGAGTATAAACTACTATAATACTGCCTCCTACTGTATGTACAAGACTATAACTACTATAATAGTACCCCTATGTACAACACTATAACTACTATAAGGCCCCTTTCACACGGGCGAGTTTTCCGCGCGGGTGCAATGCGTGAGGAGGACGCATTGCACCCGCACTGAATCCTGACCCATTCAGTTCTATGGGGCTGTGCACACGAGCGGTGATTTTCACGCATCACTTTTGCGTTGCGTGAAAATCGCAGCATGTTCTATATTCTGCGATTTTCACGCAACGCAGGCCCCATAGAAGTGAATGGGGATGCGGGAAAATCGCAAGCATCCGCAATCATGTGCGGATGCGTTGCGATTTTCCCGCATGGTTGCTAGGATACGATCGGGATGGGGACCCGATCGTTATTATTTTCCTTTATAACATAGTTATAAGGGAAAATAATCGCATTCTAATTACAGAATGCAATGTTCCCGGGCTTGAAAGGGTTAAAAATAATAAAGAGTTAACTTACCTTCTCCCATTGTACGCGCAGAGCCCCAGAACGTCGTCTCTCTTGATAGTTTGGCTGCTTGAGGACCTGTGGTGACGTCACAGGGTCACATGGTCCAATCATAGAAGCATTTGAGTGGACCATGTGACCCATGTGATCCTGTGACATCACGGCAGGTCCTTCATCGAACATCTGTTGTTCGATGAAGGACCTGCCGTGATGTCACAGGATCACATGGGTCACATGGTCCACTCAAATGCTTCTATGATTGGACCATGTGACCCTGTGACGTCACCACAGGTCCTCAAGCAGCCAAACTATCAAGAGAGACGACGTTCTGGGGCTCTGCGCGCATAATGGGAGAAGGTGTTAACTCTTTATTATTTTTAACCCTTTCAAGCCCGGGGAACATTGCATTCTGTAATTAGAATGCGATTATTTTCCCTTATAACTATGTTATAAAGGAAAATAATTACACATACAGAATACTCATCCCGAAACCAGACTTCAGTGATGAAGTCTGACTTCGGGTCTGGGTACCAAGCATGCGGATTTTTTCACGCGCGTGCTCAACGCACTACAAACGTTAGCACACGCGCGGAAAAATCGCGGCGATTCCCGCAACGCACCCGCATCTTATCCGGGCGTCAAACATGACGCCCGTGTGCAAGAGGCCTAATACTGCCCCTATGTACAAGAATAGAACTACTTTCATGCTGCCCCCTGTGTACAAGAATATAGCTACTATAAAACTGCCTCCTATGTACAAGAATATAAGTACTAGAATACTGCCCGCTATATACAAGAATATAACTACTATAGTACTGCCCCTATGTACAAGAATATAACTACTATAATACTGCCCCCTATATAAAAGAATATAACTACTATAATACTGTCCCCTATGTACAAGAATATAACTACTATAATACTGCCCCCTATATACAAGAATATAACTACTATAATACTGCCCCTATGGACAAGAATATAACTACTATAATACTGTCTCCTATGTACAGAATATAACTAGTATAATGATCTTTTTATTTTAAACCAGGCAACCGAATATTACAATATATTTACAGTAAAGTCATAGAAAATAAATAAAATAAAGTTACTCCACATTGATAATAAACATCCCAAACATTATGCAAATGCTGACACATGGATGTTCCTCCAGTACACATTATTGCGGTTATTTTTCCTAACTATCTTATTGAAGAGAATCGCCACACCATCATTTCTCTCCAGCCCAAAGGACAAGAAAAACGCTCCATGTCTCCAGTCTCTCTTGGCTGCATACACATGAGCATTGCTCTTCAAATATGTTTTCTGTAAGAATAAGATGTTAGATCTCTCCTGCCACCTGTGCTTAGTCTTCGCATCTTCCACATTAATAGAGCATATTCACAGTTTCATTCAGGTCACTTAAACTTCTTGGCCTTTTTTTTTCCTCCTCTCACTGCTGTGACCTGCAGAATCGGTTCCTCTTTCTGAGGGTTATCCTCAGGATTGAGTGAATGAACCTCTTCCTCCTGATCTTTTTGTTCCAGTGCATTATAACCAGGGATGAGCGAATCGACTTCGGATGAAACATCCGAAGTCGATTCACATAAAACTTTGTTCTAATACTGTACGGAGGAGGAGCTCCGATGAGCCGAAGTTACTGCTTTGCGAGAACCCTTTGTCATCCGCCCTGTTCCTTGTGGCTGGCTCTGTAGAAATGGTCTCAGTGGTTGGACCAAATGGCTCTGTGAAAATGGTCTCAGTGGCTGGACCAGCTGGTTCTGTGAAAATGGTCTCAGTGGCTGGACCAGCTGGCTCTGTGGACATAGACTTTGTGGATGGATCAGTTAGTTTTGCAAGCGTGACCCATGCAGCTGTATTAGATGTTTCTACAGACACACCGGACAGATGTTGAAGTGGTTTAGTGGCAGCTGGATCTGAAGGCATGCTGTTCTTTTGTTTTAGTGACAATATATTTGAATACCTTGCTTTTTGACTGGGATTTCTCTTCAGTGGCTTGTGAAATATGTGTGGAGCAGTATACATGGGTGGTATATTAATCTCCATATTAGGGCCACTGGTACCTTGTCTTGAAACATAATTGGGTTTGACAGTTTCTGGGACTACATCTGTAGTTGGAATGGCATCCTCCTGGCCTTATTCCATATTCTCTGCGAACATCTCCTCCGTGATCTGCATGCAGACAGTCCCAAAATATATGGCTCCGTCCTAAGCATTTTCTACTATACAGTGTCTGTTCAGCCAAAGCTCCAGATCTGCCAGTGCGACAACCTCTGACTGGAAAAGGACAGTGGCTGTGACTACCTCGGGCCTAGACAGCTGGATCACTTTGAGGTGTCCCCAAATCTTGTTCTCCTTGGTATCATTATAGATGCTCCAGAATAAATCCAGACTGAACTGAAGCAATAATTTGAGGTGAAGGGGAATTTAGACCATAGCGTACACCTCAGATGCCTCAAACTTCATAACTTCTTTCAGGAGAACTTTCCCAATATACAGTCTGGAGGGGATGTTCTCCTCTTGTCATGTGTAAATGATTCTGACTGCATTTCTCCTCTGAGGTGGGGGGTTTGCGGGCATGGTGACATTAGAGAACAGTCTCGTGTATTGAGGTTGTTCAGCAGATTGGTCAGTACTGGGCCTCTCCTCAGCTGCAGCCATACTGTCATCTGATGGTGCTTCAGGAATACTGTTTATTGATGGTGCTCCCTGCACTGTGGAGGGCTGAGAGTCCTGTACAATGTCAGTACTAAGCGGGGTCTCACTGCAGCGTACTCAAGTTAGGGTTAATAGTGTTCTTGAATGTGGTAGTGCAATGGTGACCACTAACCTGAGACGGCTGACTCTCTGCAAGGGCAGGTAGTGAAAGGTAATGTTCGTGACGCCAGTGCCAAGTAACGGTGGCACGCCGTTTGCTGATAGTAGGAATAACTGAGGAACCACGTTATGATAAAACAGAACTTGAACTTTACTGAAGTACTTGATGGTTATCATACACGGACATAGATTGAAGCGCAGTTCCTTTGAAGATGGTTGGTTTCAATAAGTTACAGGTTACAGTACATACGGCAGTCTCTGACATAGCAAGGTGATCACAGAGGGTTAACACACAGGACTCTTGCAGTACAGGCGGCTTGCACTCTCTACCTGTCTGATCCTGGAAATGTAGACACTTTCCTCCAAGGCCCCAATGCCCTCAATCTGGCGTATATCCTTGGGTCAACAATTACTGAGTACCTCCTCTGGTATTTGTAGTACCTCTTGCTTTCTCTGTACTTGGCTCTGCCTCTCTCAGCTTCCTCCTACTGTAAATACGGACTCAGGAGGGGAACCTTCTCCTTGGATCTGGAACCCGGTTACAGGGACTGAAATGCCCTCTCCTAGTCGGCAGGCTCCAGGCCTGCACTGCCTTCACAGGCTCATGGCCTGGGCTTGACTTTACAGGCTCAAGGCCTGGGCTTAGACTGCTTGTGCCTTCCCTGACTGGGCCTTATATAAACTAGGGCTCCCTAGCTCCCTCTAGTGACTAGAGCTGGAATGAAATCCCTAGCAGGCCTGCACATGCAATACTCACAGTAACAGGGAAGTGCATAGCATTACATTACATCAGAAGATTATTTATACCAACCTCCCCATAAATAAAGGGGAAACGACAGCACACCAGTGACCCTTCTGTAGTGACGGGCATTACAGCTCCCGTACACTACATCACTAACAAGGCTGAGCTGGGTGTCACTCACAGCACCGAGCGGGTCTTACTGACAATATCAGCTCATGAAGAGTTTCCTTGCGGAATCACAGTATTCACACCCGAATTCAATTTATCAGTGCTGCAAAGTCTACTGCGCTTAACCCCTTGTTGTCTGGCACACATTGGCCTGCAGCAGTTCCAGCATTTGCAGAGGTTGATGGGTCAGACCTCAAACAAGGTTCACCCAAGACCTGTGATCTTCCGGTCTCTGCACCCCTATATCTCATAAGGTTCCCATGCTTCACAATATTGTAGACAGTCTCATAATCAGTTGTTTTTTTTCCTAAGAATTTCTCTCCTTTTCACAATTTGGGCTTTGGATTCCCTCTTTTTGTCACTTGCCCAGTTTTGTATTTTAGATATTATGTTATCTTTCTCCAGACTCCCATTCAGTATAGCCAGCTCTCGTGTGCAATGATCCAGACACTCACACTTCATCAGTTCTGTTTTAGGATCAGACTAATTTCCTCTCTTAATCTGTGGATCTTCATTTTAAGTTTAAACACTTTTTTCCTGATCACATTTATGATCAACTCAGAAACATTGCTGCATTCAGAAGACTCACCACTGTCACCAGCCACCATTTCCAAACTCTCTTCTCCACGCTGTAGGCCACACTCCAGGCTTTGGACTTTCCCAGGCTCATCAGCCCAGCTACCCTCTCCTCCACCTGGGTCAGAAGCCATTTCCCCTCCCTGCATGGAACTCAGCAGCACACATCTATCCTCTCCTATAGACAAGAATAGAACTACTATACAGCTGTACTCAATGTACAAGAATGTAACTACTATAATACTGCACCCTATATGAAAGGATATAAGTGCTATAATACTGCCCCTATCAATAGGAATATAACTACTATAATACTGCCCCTATGTACAAGAATATAACTACTATAATACTGCCTCCTATGTGCAAGAATATAACTAAATTACAGAAAATAATGCACTATAATAATAGATGCAAGCATAACATATGGACTAAGCCCTCACTCTATTGATAACATCTGAGACACTTGGTCAATACATTTTGATCAAAACACATGTAAGCCCACCTACCAAGCGACAAGGTAGTCTCAGTTCAGACGGGTTCCTATGCTAACCTATCCATGCTGTTGCGCATTTTTACTCAGGAGCGCCGTCTCTGCACATATGGTGTTGCCCCTTACCTCCATGTGCATCAGCAACCGGTGAGAGGAGGGAAACACACACCTATATGTACCACCTTTAAAAAGGTCGCCTATTAGATAGGTGGGGGCAAAAGTGCACATGAATATCACTCCCAGGGTAGGAGCGTACTCACACATGAAGGTGCCACTCCTTCAAGACAAGTCAAACAAATCACAGAAAAAATATACAGTATATATAAGACATCCTGCATGATATGATATTAAATGCGGGGATGTACATGGCTACATTTACAAAATCACAGAAAATAACGCACTATAGTAATAGATGCAAGCATAACATATGGACTGAGCCCTTACTCTATTGATAAAATCTGAGACACTTGGTCAATACATTTTGATCAAAACACATCTAAGCCCACCTACCAAGCGACAAGGTGGTCTCAGTTCAGGCGGGTCCTAATGCTAACCTATCCATGCTGTTGCTCATTTTTACTCAGCATGAATAGGTTAGCGGTGTGTATGTCCCTCCTCTCACCGGTTGCTGATGCACATGGAGGTAACAAAGGGCAACACGCCATATGTGTGGGGACTGCGCTTCTGAGTAAAAATGCGCAACAGCATGGATAGGTTAGTGTTAGGAACCACCTGAACTGAGACCACCTTGTTGCTTGGTAGGTGGGCTTAGATGTGTTTTGATCAAAATGTATTGACCAAGTGTCTCAGATTTTATCAATAGACTGAGGGCTCAGTCCATATGTTATGCTTGCATCTATTATTAAAGTGCATTATTTTCAGTGATTTTGTAAATGTAGCCATGTACATCTGCGCATTTAATATCATATCATGCAGGATGTCTTATATATATTTTTTCTGTGATTTGCAAGAATATAACTAGTATAATACTGCCCTATGTACAAGAATATAACTACCATAATACTGCCTCTTATGTACAAGAATATAACTACATTTTTTAACATAATGATCATAATCTTTCATACATACATGTGGAACATTCATTGCTTGAAGAATGATACATTTTTTCTCTTTCTGAAGCAACTTAAGGAACTTCCTCTCCATTGCACCCCGGAGCAGGACAGTATACTCAGTTTGTCAGCTCGGAGTCTCCTACTGACCTGGAGAGACAATGAGGAGCTCATTCTACGGATCCCCACACATGAGATTGCTGCGGCTTCCTATGTTAAGGATGATGCTCTTCATCTACTGGTCCTCAAGACGGGTATGACAAGTAAATTTTCTCTGGCACTGAGAGTTCTGGCAAGTTTTGGAGTTGTCTCAATCGGATGCTTTTTTCTTTAGGTCTTGGACTTGACCCTGTTCCAGCCTCTGGTAGCTTGGAAAGAAAACCTCCAGTTGGGAAGGCCGACAGGACTCAAGGAGGAGGTGGCCCAAAACCCATAGTGGGTGCTATGGAAAGGCGCCACACTATCTGTAGTTTAGACTGGAAGATGGCACACAAATCTCCAGATGGACGACCCAAGGGAGGAGGTAGTTTGGAGAGGAGTGGAGCAAAGCAAGAGACTGGAAGTTGGGAGAAGAGTCGTGGGGGCAAAGTGTGCAGTAATTGGGAGAGGAGAATGACATTCAGTGGCAGCTGGGAGCGACGGCAACCTTGTGGGGGCAGCTGGGAGAGAAAACAACCCTGTGGTGGAAGCTGGGAAAGACGTCAACCCAGCGGTGGCAGCTGGGAGAGAAGACAACCTTGTGGGGGCAGCTGGGAGAGACGACAAACTTGTGGGGGCAGCTGGGAGAGACGTCAGCCCTGTGGAGGCAGCTGGGAGAGAAGACCAGGAGGACAGAATCCTTTAGATCCCAAGGAGCCAAGTCCAGATGCCTACTGCAACTTGATAATCCTGGCTGTAGAGAACAGAGTGAGTTGATGCTGACTAGCATTACCTATGATGTACTTGATCTTGTATTCACATTATACACTGGTTGCAAACAAAGCTGCACTAAGAAGCCATATCCCACCAGAGCCAGCTCCCATAATGTTTTGCACCTAGGTAATCTGTAAGATGCAACATCAGAGCATGTTCTGTACAGACAATGAACTAGCAATAAGCGTCAGTGAGGCCTACGAGTCTCAGAACTATTCTGAAACCTGAATTTTAAATGCAGCTCTTGGTGTCACTATAGGAGAAATTGGGTAACTTAAGATCAGTTTAAAATAACAAAAGCAAAGTAACAGTAATTTAAAATATACTGTATGTACAATGGTATATGGCATTCCTACCCATCATAACATACAAATTACAGTATAATAAAGGGAAATTCTCCACCTAGTGGTTAGAACTGGTAAAACAGGAAGTCTCAACATTATCTCATGCCATGAATTTAATCAATTTTTTACAGGATGCTGCAGAAGAATCTTGTGCGCTTATCTGCCAAGTTTTCCAGATTATCTATGGAGATCAGAGCATTGAATGTGTGGACCGTGCCGGCTATCATTATACTTCCCCTCCGGAGAGGCCATGGCTGTCACGTTGTAAGATCTTGGTTTGGGACAGGGAATTGGGCCCCCTATTGTGACTTGGTGTGCTACAGCTGTCAGTCTGTGGGGTGTGTACTTAATCATATAGGGTCGTAGGAGCAGCCTTGTGTGCCTTATGCCACACTGATTTCAATGGATCCTAGTGAATAGTCCTAAATATTCACTCATCTTATATGTGTGTAGATGGTAGGAGCACACATAGGGGGTCATTTATCAAACTGGTGTAAAGTAGAACTGGCTTAGTTGACCATAGCAACCAATCAGATTTTACCTTTCATTTATCAAAGGAGCTGTAAAAAATGCCAGTTCTGCTTTACACCAGTTTGATAAATCTCCCCCATTGTCTTTGGAAGTCTGGGGTAAAACATTGTGTAGGGTCAGGAAAAAAACAAGGTATGAATCTAAAAATCAAGCTTATAACGGTTTCATAATGTACCTAAATAATACCACCATAATGGCACCAAAATGCGCCCAGAGCACAGTGCCATATTGTGCCCAACTAATATTTTCAGAACATGTCCTAATACCAGAGTCCAAATATCAGTACCTACATAATACCAGCATACCATGTCCATATTCCATATTGTACTTAAAGGGGTTTTCCAGGCTCCTGATATTCATGAGCTTACCCTAGAGGACTTTAACATGCAATCGTCAGATCACTTCCCCCATAGACTGCAATGAATTGCCAGGAGAAGGCCCGAGGCTGCTACAGCAAACCAACTGCTTCCTCTCATCTCAGCACTCTCGGATACCGTGGTCCAAAAACTACCAAACCACCTGTGGGGTTAAAAGTGTGTGATTGGCGTTATTGCTAATTACAGACTTTACCTCCAAATGTCTGCTGTGTAACAGCAGGCACCTTCGGTCTATGGCACCCGCTTAGCTTTTGAGTGGCCATCTTTAAAAACCCAACATGTGCGGTACATGTCGGGAAGGACTTAACATCCAATCCGCACCCCGCATCCCTACAGATCAGCTGTTCCCTGCAGCCTCCGGTGCTGGAACTAGCACTTTGCAAGGAACAGGAAGCAGTACTGGGTTACTGCAGCTAAGTTCTCACTGAAGTGAATTACCACTTTGCTGCAGTAACCCAGCACAGCTGCACTTTGAACAGAGCTGTGCTTCCTGTTCCATTCAAAGTGCTGGTTCCAGTGCCAAAGTCTGCAGGGAACAGCTGATCTGTAGGGGTGTGGGGTGTCGGACCCTCACTGATCAGATATTAACTCCTTCCAGACATGTACGGCGCATGTTGGGTCTTTATGGTTCAATCATAATTTTATTGAAACATGTTGGGTCTTTAAAGATGGCACCTGCTCAGAAGCTGAGTGGAGCCATAGACCCCAGGTGCCTGCTGTTTTGCACAGCAGACACTGGGAGGTGAAGTCTGTAGTTAGCAATAACGTCGATGAGGCCTGCCACAGAGATGTTCCTATGGAGCCCTGCCACAGGAAGATAACAAATCTCCAATAGACTACAATGGTAATCTATTGCAGTCTATGGGAGAAGTGATCTCATGTTGCATGTTCAAGTCCTCTAGGGGGACTTTAAAAAAAAAAAAGGAAAAAAAATATAAAATGGCTGATTCATAATTTTTTTTTGTCGCTTTAGGCCTCTTGCACACGAACGTAAGGCATTTTCAGTGTTTTGCGGTCCGTTTTTAACGGATCCGTTTTTCCGTTTTTTTGCTTCGGTTGTGTTTCCGTTTTTCCGTTTGGTTTTTCCGTATGGCATATACAGTATACAGTAATTACATACAAAAAATTGGGCTGGGCTTAAAATTTTCAATAGATTGTTCAGCAAAAACGGAAAGGATACGGAAGACATACGGATGCCTTTCCGTATGCTTTCCGTTTTTTGCGGACCCATTGACTTGTATGGAGCCACTGAACGTGATTTGCGGACAAGAATAGGACATGTTCTATATTTAAAACGGAAACGGAAGGCATACGGAGACACTTCAGTATTTTTTGCGGTCCCATTGAAGTGAATGGTTCAGTATACTGTCAGTATACTGAACTGAAAAAACTGCCAGTATACGGTCCGCAAAATACTGTCGTGTGCAAGAGGCCTTACCTAGCAAAAATTTTAAATAAAAAGTGATCAGTCATAAACCCCCCAAATGGCATAAATATCAACTAATGAGCCCTCACACCACTCCATAGATCAGAGGGTCAGAATATAATGATGCAAAGAAACTTTATTTGGTTTCATTGTAAGTATACTCACCCAAAGAACCCGAACAGGTCAGTTTTACCGCACAGGGAACATCTTAAAAAAGAAACCCATAAAACTGGCAGAATTGTGTTTTTTTTCTAATTCCACCCCATTAGAATTTTTTCCCCCCAGCTTCCTGCTAAATCATATGCAGTATTAAATGGTGACATTAGAAAGTAGAACTTGTCGTAAAAAAACAAGCCCTCATACGGGTATGTGTGCAGAAAAATAAAAAAAAGTTATGGTTCCTGAAAGGCAGGGAGTAAAAAACGAGAATGCAAAAACTGAAAACCAATTAGTCAGGAAGGTGTTAATGACGTTAAGATCAGGAGCCTGTAAAACCCCTTTAAATAAAACTGCCACAGTGTACAAGTAACATTGCCACATCGTGTGCAAGTAACGGCTCGTTCACACTACCGTATGGGTTTTGCGGTCTGTGTTTAAGTAGGTCTGGTTTTGCGGTTGGTTTCAGTAGTGTTTCCGTTTTGTATGGTTTCTGTTTGTGATCCATTTTTTGCAGATCGCACACGGAAACGGAAGCATATAATAATGTTTTAACAGTAAGAACATTGAAAATTTGGGCTGGGCCTAAAATTTTCAATAGATGCTTCCGCAAAAACTGAATAGATACGGAAGACATACGGATGCATTCTGTTTTTTTTACAGCCCTAATGACTTGAATGGAGCCATGGAACGTGATTTGCAGGCAATAATAGGACATGTAGCGGAACAGAAAAAACGGAATGCATACGGAGTACATTCCGTTTTTTTTGCGGACCTGTTCAAATGAATGGTTCCGTATAGGGACTGTATACTTAACGCAAAAAACATTCGTGTGAACGAGCCCTAACGCTGCTATACAGTGTTTAAATAAGGCAATCCCAAAGAACATGGCGGAGTCTGATGATGGATACAGTTCCTGTTGCATGATATATACTTTGTTTGGGTTGGATCTGGAAGGGGTCTTGTCCCATTGGCTCCAGCAACTCTAAATTGTGATGTCATGTGTGGTGTCTCTAGGCCCAAAAATGATGGTAGATCTGGGCTGTTTGCCCCACTTATAACCCGGCCCTGGATTCACATTAATGCTACTCTTATTTCAGGTGACAGCTCACATACAGAAGGGACTTTTTCATATGACGCCGACTTCAGCTGCTGCAGCTCCTTGTAAGTAAAGAAAGCTGGAGTCCTAGGACGATAGACAGGATGGATTTTTTTAAAAGGGAAATTCCACCCAAACCTCATATTCCTCTCTGTTTCCAGCAATGGGTCCCATGATACATTTGAAGTTCATTACAGTGGAGAATCGTCTCCTTCGTTCGCAGTGTCTGAGCAGAGTCTGGCGTCTGGAGTCAGTGATTGCGATCAAAATAGCGTAGCTCTGGAGCAGCTGCAGGACTACATGATAACTGTGAGTACTTACCTGACCCTCCCGCTGCTGGGAATTGCAAATATCAGCATGCCTTGATCGGTACGGTGTGACTTTTATGTACACTGCAGATGTAAACCCAGGAGTCACCCAAGGGTACGTTCACATATGCGTTTACAAATCCGCAGGCTGCTACAGCAGAGAAACAGCCTCAGAATTGACCAGATCCAACCTAGCCGGTTAATGCTGTGCATGGCCACATCCACATTGACTATGATGGGATCTGGATGCTTTCTGGCGAAATACCAGCTTTCAGCCAGACAAAAAGTTGAGCGGCGGTCAGATCCCTGGCCCCATCCACTATAATAGGGGCCAGCTGAGATCCAGCCGCAACCCACCAAAAATGCGAGCAGCGGTATTTGTTCGGGTGCTCTTTGGCATATTTGCCAAGATACGGCTGGATCTTCACTTGTCCCCAATTATAGTAAATGGGGCCGGATGGCATTCCGGCAGTGCACGGTTGAGCCCGGCAGGGACAGATCCGACAGGCTGTTCCCAGCCGGAACAGCCTGACGGATATGTTTCATGCATATTTAAAACCAGCTTTACCGGAGCGTTTACCCCCTTTCCTTACCAGGCCTATATAAATGCAAATAAATGATTCGCGTATTTTATATTATTTTTCAGAAGACACCTTAGACCTTTCTTATGTGCCATTAGATGACATATAATGAAAAAATATTTTTAAGGTAAAAAATTTAAAATTATGAAAAAAAAAACTTTATACCGTATTTTTTGCCATTTAAGACGCACTTTTTCCCCCCAAAAAGTGGGGGGAAATGGCAGTGCATCTTATAGGGCGAATGCTACCATTTTCCTATAGTTAAAGCCGATACATCGCACAGCCTGCGATGTATCAGCATGGAAGGAGGAGGGGGCGGAGCCTGGCAACACGTGGCGGGCGGCCCGCCGCTCACAGCGTGACTGCTTTTATAACATTTATAATCTTTAATCATGACCCCTTATTCCCTATAAGCCCAATACAGTAGCAGGCAGAGCGGTGCTGTGTAACGTCCTCACTGACGTCATCTGCCTGCTCCTTTCACTTTATGAATGAAGCAGGAGGAGCAGGCAGATGACGTCAGTGAGGACGTTACACAGCAGCCTGCCGCCTGCACCGCTCTGCCTGCTAGAGGATCGGTATAGCAGGTTAGCAGAGCGCTACTGTACTGGGCTTATAGGGAATAAGGGACATGATTAAAGATTATAAATGTTATGAAAGCAGTCACGCTGTTAGCGGCGAGCCGCCTGCCGCGTGTACCAGGCTCCGCCCCTAAGCAGTCACTATGGGCCAGATGTTTTAGAAAGGGGGCATCTTTGAATGGCAATGTAATGGGGGCACCTGTGGATGACACTGTAATTGGGGTGATCTGTGGATGACACATATAGCATAAGATGCTATATATGTGTCATCCACAGATCCAATCCATTACAGTGTCATTCATAAATGCCCCCATCACAGTGCTATCCACAGATCCCCCATCACAGTGCTATCCACAGATCCCCCCATCACAGTGTCATCCACAGATCCCCCATAACAGTGCCATCCACAGATCCCCCATAACAGTGCCATCCACATCTCCCCACATAACAGTGCCATCCACAGATCCCCCCATAACAGTGCCATCCACATCTCCCCCACATAACAGTGCCATCCACAGATCCCCCATAACAGTGCCATCCACAGATCCCCCCCATAATACTGTCATGCACAGACCACCATTACTTCAAAAGCACACCTTTTGGTTAAAAAAAAAATTTTTCTTATTTTTCTCCTCAAAAACCCATCTTATAGGCCGGTGCGTCTTATAGGGCGAAAAATACGGTAAATTGTTTCCAGTTACAAAAGATTTTAAGACAAAACATTTCTAAAACCATTACCGAATGTTGGTACCCTGAAAATGGATACTATATGTGTAGTTTATCTACTGGCTGGGCCGCCGCGAGACCTCAAAGGGCTAGAGCGTATTTTGGGGGCCGTTTTTTTTTCTATTGCTGGTTCTATGCAGCCAAAACACTAGATGCTCCTGCAAAGTGACTTTTTAATGTTGACCCACTAAGGTATCTTGGGGAAATTTGTACATTTTAAACTTTTATGCACAACCCCCAATATACTAAATTGAACAACATTTTTTTATGAAAGCAAAAAAAAAGTCTGTACGTTTATATACATGTACGTATATTTTAAACACAAAGGGGGAGATTTATCAAACTGGTGTAAAGTAAAACTGGCTTAGTTGCCCATAACAACCAATCAGATTTAACCTTTCATTTTCTAAAGGAGCTGTGAAAAACGAGAGGTGGAATCTGATTGGCTGCTATGAGCAACTAAGCCAGTTCTACTTTACACCAGTTTGATAAATCTCCCCCAAAGTCCGCTATACTATTGCTAAAACTAAATTTTTCTTGAATGAAAAAGAGGGAAAATTGTGTGTGTACATAGTCTCCTATACTATTGCTAAAACCAGTAACTATAGCTATCTTTATTATTTTATTTTCTTTATTCCACTTTTTATTTTATTTTTTTTAGCGAAAAAGTGACTGTCAGGGGTTAAAGGGGTTGTCTCACATCAGCAAATACAATTTATCATGTAGGGAAAGTTAATACAAGGCACTTACTAATGTATTGTGATTGTCCATTTTGCTTCCTTTTCTGACATGATACATTTTTCCATCGCATTACACGTCACGTTTCCATGGTTACGACCCTGGATTGCAGTGTGGTCGTAACCATAGAAACAAGCAGTGTAAACTGCGATGGAAACATGAATCCAGCCAGCAAAAGAGGCAATATGGACAATCACAATACATTAGTAACTGCCTTGTATTAACTTTCTCTACATGATAAATGCCATTTGCGGAAGTGAAAGAACCCCTTTAATACATAAACTGCAGGCTCATCATTTTACTGTCAGCAGGGGGCGTTCTCACATCAAGATGGATAACTGTACACAGTGATGCCATGCAAAGAGGCCACTTTGCCTGGTCTCCAGGATACTTACTGTGACCGCAGCTCTCTAATGACAGCACAGTCACAGAGATCTGCAGCGCCATGGGGAGCCGGCAGATCGCAATGTAACTAGATGCTTTTATACATCATGTTACAAATAGGAGCTTAACACCACAACGTATATAGCTCTGCATCGGTAAGCAAAAGGTTAAAGATCAGAGTGTAAGAAGTCTACATAATAGTTGTCTTTGTCTAGTTGAGGAACAAGCTGGCCCCTATGGAGATCTATCGGTTCGCCTGCCTCTTACGTGAATATCGTCTTGGGATGGATGTGAAGGACTACTGTCGAGAGCTACTCCAACTGTACGGAGAGAATAGAAAATTTCTCCTACTGGGTGAGAACTGTCAGAAAATGCCATAAGACGTCAGAATCCTCTGTGTAATAGAAAGGGGAGGAATATGTACTCCTATATTTTTTTTGTGAGGTGCCGTGGTGAACGGGTCTTTACCCATAGATACTTGTATAGAGAAAACCACGCACACTTAATAGAGTGAAATGTAAAAAATAGATTTATTGTAGTACATTCAAAAATTGTAATTGGAAAATTAATTGAAAATAAATTCACAGTTGATTGCCTTAAACCGCAGGCAAGTATTGTCTGATGACAGACATGTGTCTTACAGCTCTAGATTTTTGGTTTTGCCGTATGTTGGATCGTTAATCTTGTCCAATGAGGCTGCGATATTTTAGTGCGACGTTTCAGTCATTGTCGACCTTAATCTATCGCTGTAATGTAAAAGGGAAAACATGAGTATATAGACAATGTCTATAAGTGCTGTAAACTAAAGAGGTTTCTCGATATAGTCTATATACTTCCTATTGTTGGTGACAATGTGTGAGTACAACATAGTAAAAAGTATATGATAGGACTGTTCAGTATATTATTAATATAGATGTGGGCTTCAAGTTGTAAGGATGAAATTAAGGAATAACAATGCTGTATGTCTCAAGGTAAGAGGTAGAGAGGTGTTAGCACAGAATTATGAATGTAGAGAGACCATGGGACAGGTGCCGGGTCAGAGGATGAGGGGTAGGAAGCTTACCAGATGGATGATCGAGTGAAGTGATGGCAGTCCAAGTGTGGACGCAGTGTAGAGCTGTGGTGTGAGCGTCCATAAATACGCCCGTTGTTCATCACTTCCTGTGTGTGCGCTGAGACGCGGGCGCATGCGTATTGAAGATGTGAGGCACGTAGTTGCCACATTGGTAAAGGTAGTGCACGTGCACTGTGTATGTGAAGTTGGCGGCGACGATCTTCCGAAAGGGAGAGCATGCTCTGTATTGACTAGAACGTATCAGGAAGATGCGCTTGCATGTTTGGATGTGTGTACGTGGTGATGGCCAACTTAAAAGTTGGAATGTAGTAAGGATGTATGTGGATGGGATGTATATGATGATGGGGAAATAGTGTATGTGTATAGAGAAGATAATATGGACAGGGGAAGATAGATATATAGTATGAATAGAATAAGCAGAATAAATCAACAAGGATCGTAAGAAAAGTGAGAGAGAGGGAAAAAAAAAAGAAGGAAGGTAAGGACTAGACCCGGGACCTGATACTACCTGTCATGGAACGGGGAGAGTATTTTCAGCGTGTCTGAGGAAGAAATGAAAAAATCGTGTCAATCAGGATATACAATCACATATATATTCATAAACATGTATAAGATACAATACACAGGTAAAGACTAGAGATGAGCGAATTTTTTAAAAATTTGATTCGCCAAATTTTTTGGGAAAAATTTGGTTCACTCCGGATTTGTTTGCGGTGAATCGTGTTTAAAAACGTCTATTTCCTGGCTGCAGAGAGCCTTTATAGTGGTGTAGAACACTGTGCCTTGCAGTAACACGCATAGGGAGTCTGCTTTGGTAGTGAAATAATACTGTCCCTATGACATGCAGATGACAGGCGTCACTCTTAGAAACACTGCACACTTCACTTATTTGGGCAGTCACGGGGCCAAAACTGACCAAATAACTCAAGTATAAACTCAGCCTTACAGGTCAATGTTAGCGTCAAGAAGAAGCGCACTCCTTTTACACTGACTATCACATAGAAGTCAACAGAACCTGTTCTATTAAACGATTATACAAGTGGAGAGGGAGTCAGCAGTAAGTTTGTGTTGACGTCACTGATTATTTTGCCCTTCCTCTGATCCATCAGAACAATAACCCCCGAAAAACTGATCCTGTCTGTTGAGCACCCGCCTTCACTCGCTTAGCATTTAGTCAGTAATCCATCAGTATTGCTAATGCCAGAAAAAAAAAAGGAGTGGATCCAAAACAGAGATGACACGTGAATGGAATATTTGGAATATTATGGAAACCCCCCCCGGTCAGACCTGCGAGAGGGTGGACGATGGCACAGCAGCTAACTGCCTACATAGGATGTCTGTAGAGTAGTTCAGTTTGTCCTCCCTCTCAGGGGGTGTAAAAAAGGCCCCCATTTTGGACCGGTAGTGAGGGTCCAACAAGGTGGAGAGCCAGAAGTCATTCCTCTGCCGAATGGTGACAATTCGGCTGTCACTGCGCAAGTGAGCAGGCATATGGCCATTTGTCCAAGTGACTCGAAGGGACTCCCTGCCTCCATCTCCACTGCATACTGCCACGGTGTGTCTGGGTCCTCTGCCTTGTCTTCCTCATCGCTCTGTAGCTCCTATGGCTGCTCCTGCTCTCCTGCCACCTGTGTGTAAAAATCACCCATTTTGCTAAACATTGCTTGTGCTCCAATGTCCTCCTCCTCCAGTTCAGCCCCCACAGGGCTCATGTGGCAACTGACAAATAACGTGGGCTCCTCAAAGGGCCTGAGCAAACGGCAGGTGTCACACATGAGCTGCCGCTGGCTGACATCGAGGTTACACAGGGGAGTATTCCTGTCCGCTTGGATCATCAAAAAATCGTTTATGGCTTTTCTCTGTTCGTATAGTCGGTCCAACATATGGAGGGTGGAATTCCAACGGGTGGAAACTTCGCATATCAGCCTATGTTGGGGTCTGCTGCTGCAGCTAAAGGAGGGTGTGCTTTGCGGTGTATGAGTGGCTGAAGTGCATGCAAAGTGTCCTGGCCATTTTTAGGATGTGTTGCAGATGGGTGGAAGACTTCAGGAACCACTTGACAACCAGATTGAACAAGGGTGCCATGCAGGGCACATGGCTCAGCCCTCCTTGACGCAGCGCCGACACCATGTTCTTCCCGTTGTTGTTCATCGTGGTTCCAATTTTGAGTTGACCCGGAGAAAGGCAGAATTCGATTCCTTAATGGAGGACACGGAGCAGTTCCTCCCCTGTGTAATTCCGTTCGCCCAGGCAAACCAGGTGCAGAACAACGTGAGAGTGATGACAGTCTACAATCACCCATCAATTTTCCCCAAAAAAGCCTGTTTCACATAAAAAATTTCACCACTACTTAATTTGTTCCATACAGCAAAAGGAAGTCTACAATCACCCATCAATTTTCCCGAACAAATTGTGTTTAAAATAAAAAATGTCACCAATGAAAGGATAATGGAATTCAGTTCATGCAGAAAGAAGTCTATAATCACCCATCAATTTTCCCCCAAAAAGCCTGTTTCACATAAAAAATTTCACCACTACGTAATTCGACCCATACAGCAAAAGGAGGTCTACAGCCACCCATCAATTTTCCAAAAAAAAACACGTTTGAAATAAATGATTTCACCAATGCAAAGGATAATGGAATTCGGTTCATACAGATGAAAGTGTACAATCACCCATCGATTTTCCCCAAAAAAGCCTGTTTCACATAAAAAATTTCACCACTACGTAATTCGGCCCATACAGCAAAAAGGGCTTTACCACATATAACTACACAGCTGAACGGCAAATAGGCCCTTATATTTTTTTCCACTACACAAGGCTTTTCAACATATAAGTGCAATACTGAACGGCGAATATCTTTTTATTTTGTGGACTAATACATGACAAACAGGGCTTTAGAATATAAAACTGCACCGCTGAACGGCAATTAGGCCCTAATTTTTTTCTACTTTTACACAACATAAAAGGCTTTTCAACATATAAGTGCAACGCTGAATGGTGAATATATTTTTATTTTGCAACTAATACATGGCAAACAGGGCTTTAGAATATATCACTGCACCGCACAATAGCAAATATATTTTTCTTTTGCCACTAATACACAGCAAAAAGGGCTTTGCAACATATAACTGCACTGCACAAGGGCAAATACAACGTACTGTAGAAATATTTCCTTGTAATAAACCCTGTGAATGGCTGTATTAAACAGCACTTTGCTGGAATGACAGAGCTGTATGTTGGCAATTGGGATCACCAGTCAGTGCACCAAGGTGAAATGGGATTGTTCCTCTTACCCAGTTTGTAACCTCCCCTACTGAACCCTGTTTTACATAAATGCTGTGGAACGACGATTCCTCCCTATCCTTTCCCTGCACTTATAAATTGTTTTTTCACCACAATCAAGTCTTTCCTATCACTGTCCCTAGTGCCTGCAGACACGTCTCTCCCTGCACTAAGTACACTGGTAAATGGCAGAATCTAAGATGGCTGCCCCAATTATTGGGCTGTGACATCACAGGGCTGGCTGCATGCATGGCATTGTGGGTGATCCCACCTTCCCAGAGTTCCTTTATCCATGTCCTCACATGTGCAGCAGCCATTTTAGGAAAAAATGTGATTCGAAGCGTGAGGAAATTTGGCTTCGGTGCGAATCGAATTTTTCCTGAAATTCAGATCGAATTCCATTTCATCAGCTTCGATTCGCTCATCTCTAGTTATGATGGAAAAATGCCATAGAAAAAATGCACAAGAAATTCAGACACAGAGGATATCCAGACCACCTCTTAGTAGAAGAAACAACTAGGGCACTACAACCCCACAATATCACCACTAGAACTACCACGAACAGAGTGGCTGTTATTTGGAAACATTGGCCCTTACTACAGCTAACATACCCCAAAATCACAGAATTCCAAACACCGGCTTTAATGTGCCTCAAAAAACCTCAGAGACCATTTAATACGGGCGGATATAGGCAGTCAAAACAAAATTCCTAAACAGTTATTCACGGGCACTAAAAAGAAAGGCCCATTTCCATTGGCCCCCAGACACCTCAATCGTGAATATGATATTTTTCCATCATAACCTGTGTATTGTATCTTATACATATTTAAGGATATATATGTGATTGTGTATCCTGATTGACATGATTTTTTCATTTCTTCCTCAGACACGCTAAAAAATCACAGCTAGTATCAGGTCCCGGGTCTAGTCCTCGCCTTCCTTTCCTTTTTTTCTCTCTCACTTTTCTTACTATCCTTGGTGATTTATTCTGCTTATTCTATTCATACTATATATCTATCTTCCCCTGTCCATATTCTCCTCTCTATACACATACACTATTTCCCTATCAACATATACATCCCATCCACATACATCCTTACTACATTCCAACTTTTAAGTTGGCCATCACCTCGTACACACATCCAAACACGCAAGCGCATCTTCCCGATACGTTCTAGTCAATGCAACACATGCGCTCCCTTTCGCAAGATGGTCGCCGCCAAACTCACATACACAGTGCGCGTGCGCTACCTTTACCAATACGGCTACCTCGTGCCTCACATCTTAAATATGCATGCACCCGCGTCTCAGCGCATACACAGGAAGTGATGAACAACGGGCGTATTTATGGACGCTCACACCACAGCTCTACACTGCGTCCACACTTGGACTGCCATCGCTTCACTCGATCATCCATCTGGTAAGCTTCCTCCCCCTCATGCCCCTCATCCTCTGACCCGACACCTGTCCCATGGTCTCTCTACCTTCATAATTCTGTGCTAACTTATTCCTTAATTTCATCCTTACAACTTGAAGCTCACATCTATATTATTAATATACTGAACAGTCCTATCATATACTTTTTACTATGTTGTACTCCCACTTGTTACAGCTCTTAGTCACCAACTATAGGAAGTATATAGACAATATCGAGAAACCTCTTTAGTTTACAGCACTCAGACATTGTCTATATACTCATGTTTTCCCTTTTACATTACAGCGATAGATTGATAAAGGTCGACAATGACCGAAAAGTCGCACTAAAATATCGCAGCCTCATTGGGCAAGATTAACGATCCAACATATGGCAAAACCAAAAATCTAGAGCTGTAAGACACATGTCTGTCATCAGACAATACTTGCAAATACGGCAAAGCCGAAAATTGTCTGTGATCAGACAGTACTTGACTGCAGTTTGAGGCAATTAACTGTGAATTTATTTTCAATAAATTTTCCATTCTTTTTTTCACAATTTCTGAGTGTACTACAATAAATCTATTTTGCATATTTCACTCTATTGAGTGTGCGTGGTTTTCTCTATACAAGAATCCTCTGTGTAGACAAAATGTATCATCCACTTATCTACAGTGGCCACTAGGGGGAGCTTACTGCATACTGTTTTATCAAGTTCAATGTATACAGAGAGCTCCCTCTATTGGTGGTTATAGACAACCAAAATGGTATCATGTAACTAAGGCTATGCAGGGGTATTAGAGCCCTGTATCATAAAAATGTAGTGCCTCCTATATATTTTATGACATTCCTAGGTTTATTCTTGTTTTCCTTGGCAGGACTGAGGCCGTTCATCCCTGACATGGACATTGGCTACTTTGAAGGATTCCTAGAGAGTATAGGAATTCGTGATGGAGGAATTCTGACTGACAGTTTTGGAAGAATCAAGCGCAGCATGAGTAACACGTCTGCCTCGGCCGTGCGCAGTTATGACAGCTGCTCGCCAGGGTCCAACCGCTTCAACCGCATGATCACCGACATCACTCATAACATAGAGGCTTTAGCTAGGGATGACGATGATTCTGAAGACGATGACTTCCTGTGACAAACCAGCATACTTGGTGGGGGGGGTATGCTAGATTATATTGTAAAAAGCGACTTCTGGCACTGTTCTTGAGGGGTAAGGAGCTGAGGTTTTCCAATGTCTCATGCTTTCAGATGTGGAAGGGTTGAGCAGGACTAGAAGACCATGGCTGCTGTCTTCTAGTAACTGCACCTCCATTGGTTTTGTCTGGTGTTCAGCTCTGCTCTACTAATGTGAATAGGGCTGAGCTGCAGTACCACACCCAACCTGTGTCCAGGCCTGGCGCTGTTTCAAAAATATATCCGTTATAGCTTTCCTTAAATGAGAAAACAGTATTATTTAGTGATACAAGCATCAAATATGCTTTATAATGACATCATATAGGAGGCCAACTATAACAAGGCAGTAAGGGTACTTTCACACTAGCGTTTTGGATTCCGTTTGTGAGATCCGTTTCAGGGCTCTCACAAACAGTCCAAAACGGATCAGTTAAGCCCCAATGCATTCTGAATGGATAAGGATCCGTTCAGAATGCATCAGTTTGGCTCCGTTCTGCTTCTTTTCTGTTTTGGAGGCGGACACCGAAACGCAGCATGCAGCATTTTGGTGTCCGTCTGAAGAGGCGGAGCCTAACGGATCCGTTTTGAATTACAATGTAAGTCAATAGGGACGGATCCGTTCCCCATTGACTTTCAATGTAATTCAAAACGGATCCGTTTTGGACTTTGCATTAGTTAAAAGAAAAATGACAAACGGATCCGTTCTGAACGGATACAAACGCTTGCATTATAAACAGACGGATCCGCACCAACGCAAGTGTGAAATTACCCTAAGGTGTGCAAATTAGTTATTTCCAAAAAGAAAAGAAAGATGAGCCTCTGATGCAACCAGGATAGCTACCTAACATCTATGTGGCATCCGAGGGTCAGCTTTTTCTTTTTGGAAAGCACTAATTTGCATATCTTTTCCCCAAAATCCAAAGGAGCCTTGTATGGCCTATAAGACGCCTTAGGCGCTCTCCATGAGAACTGTAATTTGGAGGGGAGTACTAACAAGGCAGGCGTTCATTGTGGTTGTCACATATTTCTTAGTAACAACCAATGTGGGGGTGACCACAGGCTCCTGTAAATGCAGCAATAATAGACAATGGTTATATAACTAAATGAGTAGCAATGTGCCATGCAGGGTTCTGGGAAAGTTGGG
This sequence comes from Bufotes viridis, assembly GCA_033119425.1. Lineage (NCBI taxonomy): Eukaryota > Metazoa > Chordata > Amphibia > Anura > Bufonidae > Bufotes > Bufotes viridis. The sequence continues at coordinate 92,083,890 of CM065594.1, read as the reverse complement.
TGACAAGCTTTGGTGGCACTGTAAATGGACTCCAGCAACATCTACTGCCGCAACGTGGCAGAATATTATCATTCCCGACTTGACAAATGACAGATGGATTCAATAGATTTTTGTATTTAGGATCTGTTTCTTCTATTAAAGGCATCTGGGGGTGCAGTGCTGGGTTGTCTATGTACTGCTTTGATTAACAAAGGATGCATGGGATCATAGCAGTACAGGAATTTGAAATGTTCACCAGTCAACATGCTTTAGCAAGAAACCCAGTGAGTAGGGGGCTTGACTACTGCTTTGGGCTCACAACAACTGATGAAAATAACTGACCAAATAACTGAAGTGTGAACTTCGCCTAACATGGTTTTGGTAGGGAAAGTGAAAGAACAGGAGGTAAATCATACATCTGAAGGATGGGGATGAAAACCGCAAAGGAGAGAAAATTCCTAAACTTGCTGCAGGACCACTTTATGGGCCAGTATGTAGAAGCTCTCACTAGGGGCAATGCTCTGTTGGATCTGGTCATTTCTAATGAAGCAGAGCTCGTTGGAAATGTTACTGTATGAGAAAAACTAGGTAATAGTGACCCCAAAATAATTATATTCCCCCTAAACTATAAGAAGAAAACTCTGTCAGGCAGAGCAAAGACACTAAATTTCAAATAGGCTAATTTCCCTGGGTTGAGGGCAGCATTTCAGGGCATAGACTGGGAGCAGCTACTGTCACATAATAGTACGGAGGATAAACGGGAGAACTTTAAATCCACAATGAGTAAATGCACTAAAAAATGTATTCCTTTAGGTAACAAGTATAAATGGCTAAAATGAAACCCTCCACGGCTTCCAGCTACTGTAAAAAAAAAAGCAATAAGAGACAAAAAAAAGAGCATTTTAAAAATACAAATCTGAAGGGCCAGCTGTAGCGTTTGAAGATTACAAAAGGCTTAATAAAATCTGTGAAAAGGAGATAAAATTAGCAAAAGAGAGTAAAACAAATCCCCAAAAATTCTTTAAATATATAAATGCTAAAAAACCTAGGTCTGAGCAGGTAGGTTTCCTAAATAATGGTCAAAGGGGAGGGGGTAGTCACTGAAGATAAGAAAAAGGCAGAGTTACTAAATGTTGTTTTTTTTTAGCTCTGTATATACAAAAGAAGAGAAAGGAGCTGATATCTGTGGCGCTGGGGCTGTTAGTACATCCAGTAATATAAAAGATTCAAGAACCCACTAGCGTTACGCCTATCCTCCTCACTGTGTTAGCAGCGGTATCACAGCAGAACCGCAACGTATCTGCTGTTTTTTCTAACGTGAAGGTTTAATAAAATCCAATAGATACCGCGCTCTAACGTATTTAGCTGAGGGTATGACCCAGTGACAGAGCGGTTCCCCCAATGTGCGGCAATCCCTATGTTACTATGGTGTTCCGATTATATGTGCTGCCGTGATATATACAACATACAATCTTACCATTAGTTGCGCGTGTTTCCGCGGGCTTCCTGTGACCTGTGGAGTGTACTTGCCGGGTGCAGTCTAGGAATTTATTGCACGCTTGGACTTGAGGGCATGCTCTGTGGAGTCGCGTCCCGGCCGGTGACACGGCTCCGATGCGTGGTTCGCGCTCACAAGGAACGGGAATGACGTCACTGCTGTGGCTGAGAGGTTTAGTGGTAGCTGTGACTACCCGTAGCCACAGCAGTGACGTCACTCCCGCTCCTTGGAAAAGTACAGAGGAGAGCGACTAAAATGATAAGGGGCATGGAGGGCCTTAGTTATTAAAAGAATTTAATTTATTTAGTCTTGAGAAGAGATGTCTAATGGGAGGGGACATGATTAAACTATACAAATATATCAATGGGCCATACAAAAAATACGGTGAAAAACTGTTCCATGTAAAATGCCCTCAAATGAAGGGGGCACTGCCTCCGACTGGAGAGGAAAAAGTTCAGTCCCAGGAAGCGTCAAAACTTCTTCACTGTAAGAACTGTGAATCTGTGGAATAGACTTCCGCAGGATGTGGTCACAGCAGGAACAGTGGACGGTTTTAAAAAGGGTTTAGATTAGGCATCCTCAAACTGCGGCCCTCCTACTGTTGTAAAACTACAACTCCCACAATTCCCTGCTGTAGGCTGATACCTGTAGGCTGTTCGGGCATGCTGGGAGTTGTAGTTTTGCAACAGCTGGAGGGCCGCAGTTTGAGGATGCCTGGTTTAGATGAATTCTTAAAAGTAAACAACATTAATGCTTATGAAAACGTGTAGAAATCGGAGTCTCACTTCCTTCTGGGATTCGCGTCCCCACCCATCCCTTGGTTGAACTTGATGGACATGTATTTTCTTTAACCGTATTAACTATGTAACACCGGTGTCGACAGTATTAAGAAACAACAATATCACCGTTTCCTAATAACCGCGGTGTATAATGACATCATAGGAGCGGTTGCATGTGTGCCGACCGTTCCTAAAATGTTCACGTCCTGCCGCCTGCTTACATGTCAGTCCCCGCATGGAGCGCACTGGAGGGAGTGGGCCAGCAGGCTTTTTTTTTTACATTAAACTTTATATATACTTTTACAAACAAGCTGCATGCTAATGGAGGCTCCCCGACCCGTGGACACAGTTCTAACAAACTGCCACTCAAGTCACCTTGGTTTTATGTGAGGTGAGGTCTGTTATTTTTTCCCTTTTTTTTTTTTTTTTTAGAGCGTTTTTCACATAAAGCCCATCCACGGCTATTGGTCATATCTACGGATGAGCGAATTTCATATTTTTAAATTTGTTTTCCGTTCGGGTTGTGGTATAATGTAAATTGCGTTATGGATTCCGTTACCACGGACCATAACGCAATTCCATGACTGAATGAATTACGGAATGCCTTTAGAGGCATCCTGCCATAAAAGAAGTCTATGGACTCGATAACGGATCCGTCTGGTTTCCGTTATGCTGGAATCCTCTCCTACAGTATAATGTCTCCTTGTGGCCCCATACAGTAGGTCTCCTTGTGGCCCCCATACAGTATAATGTCTCCTTGTGCCCCCATACAGTATAATGTCTCTTTGTGGCCCCCATACAGTATAATATCTCCTTGTGGCTGCCCCCATACAGTATAATGTCTCCTTGTGGCTGCCCCCATACAGTATAACGTCTCCTTGTGCCCCCATACAGTATAATGTCTCCTTGTGGCTGCCCCCATACAGTTTAATGTCTCCTTGTGGCTGCCCCATACAGTATGATGTCTCCTTGTGGCTGCCCGATACAGTATAATGTCTCCTTGTGGCCCCCATACAGCATAATGTCTCCTTGTGGCCCCAATTTCGTATAATGTCTCCTTGTAGTCCCCATACAGTTTAATGTCTCCTTGTGGCTGCCCCATACAGTATGTCTCCTTGTAGCCCCATAGAGTATAACATCTCCTTGTGGTCCCAAGTGTTTTTTTTCTTCTAAATGGGCATTTATCGTGATATATATCGTTATCGCAATACATTTCTTAATATCGTCGGAATATTTTTGATATCGCCCAACCATAGATAGGGAGCAAATGGCAATAACCCGTAATGCAAAGACATGGTAATTCCAGGGTGAAGGGCACTATGAAAGCAGTGCAGATTTTTTTGGCATCCTGCCCCAAACTAAGGGCTCATGCACACGAACATGCAGCGTTTTGCAGTCCGCAAAACACAGATGCCACCCCTGTGCCTTCCGCAATTTGCAGAAAGAAAGGCCCATTATAGAAATGCCTATTCTTGTCCGCAAAACGGACAAGAATAGGACATGATTTATACTTTTTGCGGGGCCATGGATGCAGACAACACACCAAGTGCTGTCCACATCTTTTGCGGCCCCATTGAAGTGAATGGTTTTGCATCCGAGCCACAAAAAAAGAAGCTTGGCAGGGGAATCAAACCACGTTCGTGAGAATGCACCCCCTAAAGGACACTACATATCCTGTCCTACGACAGGTAAAACGCATTGTGTAGAATACATTAAAGGTCTACTATTGCAATTTGCATTTTAGGTACTTTGTATGAAAATACGGCTGAGAAAATGTGAATTGCACTTGGATTCTTACTACGGAACAAAAGCGTCCTAAAACGACAGCTATGTGTGCGAGTTGCCATGACTATATAAGATCTGTTCTGTGCTTCCTCTGGATTAGATACCAGCAGGGGGAACCTTCCTCAAAGGGCAGGTTTACCTACATCCATCCATTATAGGATGTGGACATAATAAATATAAGTGCCCCCATAGCATACCGCCGACTCATGGATTTTTCCTGCATGTGGAACCAAAATTTATAGGTATAAGTAGGTTTCAATATTTTAAATTCTTAAAAAACGGCCAGACCAGCATTAAATTGAATGTTTTTTAATGGCCGACCCTTTAAAGGGATTCTGTCACCACTTTTCAGCCCTGTGAGCTAAACATATGCTCATGTTCAGGGTCTCATTATGATACCTAATGTGGCCAAACAAGATCTGTGGCTTAATTTTACAAAAAAACAGGTTTTACTAACCTGTCAATCATAGAAATAAGGTGCCCAAGGGGAGGTCAGGGGATGTAGAGTGCCTGGCTGCAGCCATCGCTGTTCGTGCCCAGCGCCGCCTTCCCAGAGTTCTGCGCCACCTCCTCCCGCTGTGAGATGCCGCACAAGCTCAGCTTGATGCGCCCGTACCGACTGCTTGGATCGGCTTCTTCTAGCTAAGTTCCAGCGCATGCGCACTACGCTAGAAGAAGCCGTTGCCAGCAGTCCGTTCGGGCGCATCAGGCTCAGCCTGTGTGCACACGTGGCATCTCACAGCGGGGGAAGGGAGAGGTGGCACCGAGGAGTAGGAGGCAGAGCAGAACTCTGGGAAGGCGGCGCTGGGTGCGGAAGGGCACCCTGCATCACCGGACCTCCCCTTAGGCACCTTATTTCTATGATTGACAGGTTAGTAAAACCTGTTTATTTTTGCAAAATTAAGCCACAGATCTCATTTATAAGGCCACATTAGGAATCATAATGAGACCCTGAACATGAGCAGATGTTTAGCTCACAGGGCTGAAAAGTGGTGACAGAATCCCTTTAACATGCAAAATTAATAGGTGTATTGCAGCCAAGATCATCCACTGGGTAAGTGATACATTTTAGGTAAGTAAGCGGATTTACTGATAGAGACCACACCAACCGTTGAGAACAAGCTTGAATTGTTCTCCTCCTTGAGTCTGTGGGGTTTCCAGTTGATGGAAACGGGACTGTCCCCAAAACCACATATACACTGCTGCATTTCCAGCCAAGAGCCGCTGTGGTTTTACATGCAGCACAGGGGGTACACAGAAGTTTTACATTGCACAAAAGCCACAAGTTCCTTAAAATGAGAAACTTTACAATACAGAATCTCTGAACATGTGATAAGATCTCAGGACTTCAGTCTCATACGCATAAAACCATCTGCATCTTGTACCTGATCACTGACAACTGCCCCAGGTAATCGAATATCCTAGGAGGAAACATTAAAACGAGTTGTCTGGTTTTCGCATCGATGATGACCTATTTATCGTGGTCCGATCCCAGCAACCATCTGCTCGAAGAGAATGTAGTGCGCAATATGATAAAACTGGACCCTATGAACGTCAACCAGACCTGCTGATCATTCAGTGTCTGGTTGGCTGTTTACCCCCCCCCCCCCCCGAGAAAGTTACACAGCCAACCCAGCAGAGTGTGCATGTGTATCTGGTGGGGTGGATTGGCTGAAGATCATTCAGCTGACAGCCATCAGAAGTCTACAACCAGCATTACAGGTTATTACACGATGTGTAGTGAAAATGAAAATTGTGTGATTCCCAATATGCTCCGTCCTAGAATGAGTGACCTTTTGCTTTGTCCAGTCTGAGGCTGGAGCCTTAGGCTTCGTTCACAGTTGTGTTGGTAATCCGGTAGACTGATCTGAGAAGGATCAGACTACTGAAGCTCACTGTATCCGGCGTTGCTGGATATGACTGTGTAACTTGTGGATCCCCATTGATGATAATAGGAACTGGTAGTGTCCTGGGCGCGTTTCCGGCTTAACTGCCAGGTTTGGGCCGGACAAATACAGCTGCATGCATCGTTGTTGTTTTTTGTCCAGCCGACATTTATGTCGGAAGAGGCTAACAGAATAGCCTGCTGGAATTCCAATGCAAATGTGAACATAGCCTTATACGTTTTATCCACAAAGAGCACAAAATGTGATTATACGAGGGCTCACTACAGGGAGAGGTCCAGGTCTGGCAGCCATGATACAGACACTGAAATTCGGGCACATTCACATTGGTGGCTCCACTGGTGGGTTTCCATCACAGATTCTGCATGCAATTCATTCCGCTAAAAGACTTGAACTTTCCGTTGGTATCAGTCATGTGCCAAATCACAATGACCAAATATAAGTACATGCCAAAAATAGACGCACACCAACAAATAAAGGCATATATAGTTTTATTGGATTAAGTTTAAAAAAAGAAAAAGGACTGGAGGCCGCCAATCGGCAGGAGAACCTCCACCCACAGCCCGGTCCATATGACCCAGAAAGAGGTACTAAATTATCAACTAGAATACTCGATGACGAGATCAATAATGAAGTGCTGAGCATAAGACCCCTGATGAAGCTGCACGTGGCTATACGTCTGGGATACAGCCTCATGGTACTTTCAAAGGGGTTCTCTTTACTTCTGACCATTTTCAGGTCGTATGTTCTTTAGCACTTTATATCTACCACTATTGGCATTGGGCCTTTATACATTTGCACATTTGATGTCATGCTTGATTACTTTGCCTATCAGTAGCGATGAGCAAATTTCAGGTTATGAAATGCGTTTACTGGTAAAAGGTGAATTGCGTTATGGCTTCTGTTACCACTGACCATAACGCAATTCTATGACGGAATGCTTTTAGAGGCATTCCGTCATAATAGAAGTCTATGGGCTGTAAAACGGATCCGTCCAGTTTCCGTTATGCAGCGGAGTCCTCTCCTGCATAACGGAAAGGGGACGGATCCATTTTGCAGCCCATAGACTTCTATTATGACGGAATGAATAACGGAATGCCTCTAAGGGCATTCAGTCATAGAATTGCGTTATGGTCCGTGGTAACGGAATCCATAACGCAATTCACCTTTTACCAGTAAACAAAGCATGAACAAATTAGCATATTGTGTATAATTATGCATTTTTGATTTCCTAGTAAGTATACTAATTGGCACTTTTGTACCTCTTTCTGGGTCATATGTAGCATGCTGTGTGGGGAAGCACTACCAAAGATGGTTTGGAGTCCTCCATGTATTTTGGGGGGGTTTTATTTGTTTTTAAGCTTGATCCAATAAAAGCATATATGCCTTTATTTGTTGGTGTGCATCTATTCTTGGCATGTACTTTTAGTTAGGTTCTTGTTCATATACATGCGGACAGCACCCTCGTCTTCCTTTAACTTTGGTGGTGCCCTCCAAAAGGTTTCTTGTTGACTAGTCTCATGTACCAAATCAGGCACTTCTGTTCTTCTCCTCTAACGGAGCAGAACGGGAATAACTAGCACAGATGTGAACGTGGCCTTTGGCAGCATTAGCATTTGGGAGATTTCTTCTCACACATTTACCAGCCGGGTGGTCTGGTGCTAGTAGAATAAACAGCCTTAAGCAGCAGGCATATATTAAAAACATTTCTTTTTATATACAGTAACTGCAAGATTTGTCATGGGCAGGCACAGGCTGTCCAGTGCCACATCACCGATCTGTGCTCATATCAGCAGACACATAAGCAAGATGGAGAACAGAAATAAACCGCAAGGCCTCCTTCACACGAGCGTGGCGGATCGGCTCTGGATGCGTCCAGTGAAACTCGCACCATTTTTCATGCAAGTTCAGTCAGTTGTGTCTGCGATTGCGTTCCGTTTTTTCCATGCTGGTGCAATGCGTTTTGGTAAGTTACGCTCGTGTACACAGACCCATTGAAATGAGTCAGGATTCAGTGCGGGTGCCCTGCATTCACATCATGCATCGCACTCGCGCGGAAAACTCGCTTGTGTGAAGGGGGCCTAACGGTACAAAAAATTTGGCACCCCACCCAAGAAAGTGGCTTACACAGCGGACAGAATCTAACCTTGATAAATAAAACCATGTTTATTTACACCAAATAGTTCCAACATTAGATCTGTCACATGTGAAGGAAAAAGCATTGTCTGTGTCACTGGGACATCTCCTGCTGGACATGGGGAAAGGGTGGGTGCAAAGGAGGGGGGGGACAAATTAAACTGTCAGATTCCTGCTGGGGAAAAGAGCTGGAAAGGATGGCCGAAGAGACAGGTCCCCCACAGTAGATGAAAGGTATGAGGTAAATTTTGAGGGGAGGGAGTGTCGCTCGGACATTTTAGGGTGGTGGGGGTGGGAGGCTAATGGAAGGTGGATCACTACAGTCCTTGCTAGGAAAATAGGCAAGGTGTGAGGTCTATGGGGTGCCGGGAGGGAGTGTTCGGACAACCTCTGAGGGAAAGCTCCCCTTGGATGTTAAGAGAACACCGATATCCAGGACTATGGGAGAAATATTGGTGCCCGTGGCTCTCCAGGGAACATTCCCGTTTCTGTGGAACAGCTTTTCTTTGGAAAGAATGCAGGGCGAGCCGGAAAGTGTGGGGAGTCGGGGAATTTCCATTCCGAGCATGCATTACAGGGTACAATTATTGAAAATCGGAGTATATGGTATTGTGTGCCACTCGATGGCTTTATAATCCACCTGAAACCGGCCCGACTCCTGCCTCTTATTTTTGCAGCTGTGAATGGGAATGGTATCTGGAAACACTTCGAGGTCCCAATTAGATTTTTTTCTTCTTTGGGGGTTCACCTCAGTCTCTTTCAGGGACAATGAAGCAACATGGGATAAAGGGTTGTAGCTTTTCTTTTGCCATTATTACTAGTTTAAACAGAAGGGCCATGCGGGGCCACTCAGGTAGTCTCATTCACCCACCCACATAACTGGCATTTGTCTCTCATGGAGCTGCACCACAGCAACGCCCAGGAATGGGACAGGTAGAGATTTGAGGTCCCTCACCTCTCCCTCTGAAGGTGGGGGACACAAAAGGGGTCATGAAGGGGGGAACTGAACAAAAAAAAAAAAAAAATATATATATATATAAAAAAAAAAAAAAAAAAATCTATCCAGGAAACAGCCGAGGAAATAACAGGGTGGGCCAAGTCCAGGAGCCACATCCCAGAGACATAAGGGCAACCTGTGGACCAGGAGCCATAAACAAAAGTAAAAAAAAAAAAAAAAAAATTATTCAGCCTATAATAATTTTTTTTTATATATATATATATGACAGAACTACTATAAATCCACAAGCAACTGCTCAGACACGGCGCGTCCAGGGGGCTCTCTTGCTCTTTTGGGCAGCCCCCACCCTCCACATCTGGTGGGTGTTGAAGTCAGGACCAAAGGTCAAGGATCAAGGTCTCCTTCCCAGATCTGCTGCCCTCTCCTGACCAGGCGCCAGGACAAGGCTTCCCTACTGTGGGGCTCCGGCAGTGGCTGCTACGGGCGTCCCAAGAGTATTTGTTGCAGAGATGACGGGTGATCCAGCTAGAGAACCCAAAGCTGAGGGAGTTGGCACCGTGGAAATCCCTGAAAGGAAAGCAATAAAGATGTCATGGATTAACAATACTACAACGTCCCAAATTTACATGTCCCTGCCTACGCCCGTCTCATTAAAGGGCTTGTCTCCATTGTACACACATTTCAAGAACACCATACACTAGTGGGAAATTGCATAGGACTCTGTTAAATCAATTCTGTGCTTTTCTTAACCTACAAGGAGATTGCACACAGATCCGAATAGTTCACTCGTGCAATAATCACATATTTATATAGTGTAGGTAAAAACACTAAATATACTGTAAACCATAAGGAGAGTACACGTAATATCTGTATGAGCGTCAATGATGGGCTGCAGTGCAGCAGTAGATATCAACGAAGTAGAGCACTATCCAGGAAACGTAGCAAGATGCAAGTTTCTTCTGTAAGGCCTCATGCACACGGCCGTTGGTGTTTTGCGGTCCGCAAACTGTGGATTTGGAAAACACGGAAGCTGCTCCGCGTTCCGTTCTGCAATTTGCGGAACGGAAAGCGGCCTATTATAGAAATGCCTATTCTTGTCCGCAAAACGGACACGAATAGGACATGCTCTATTTTTTTTTGCGGGGGCACGGAACGGAGCAACGGATGCGGACAGCACACGGAGTGCTGTCCGCATCTATTGCGGCCCCATTGAAGTGAATGGGTCCGCGTCCGAGCCAGCAAAATATGCGGCTCGGACGCGGACCACGACAACGGCCGTGTGCATGAGGCCTAAAGCTCATCTTTGGGGCCAGAGACTACAACAACACCTGTACAAGCATTAGATGCCTGTTCAGGCCATTTTACTAAACAAAACAGAAAAAAAAAAATAAATAAAAAAAAAGAGTCTGAAGCGTTTATCAATACGCGTGTTGAACTTTTCCATGACATTTATGAGCGCAGGGCGTGCTGAGAACAGCGCGGTGATGCTGCTGGTGCATGAAGTATCCAATGACAAAGCACTATACAGCAAAGAGCTTTGTTATTGGTCGGGTTGTGGAGGGAGGCTTGTGCAGCGACACGCGATCTTCAGAGGGTGGCACACGGTGGGGTAAGCAGCTTCTTGGTGGGCAGTGGGCTTTTGTTTTTGAAACTTTTGATATGTCATAGGGACATAAGTGTACTTACTCCCCTGGGAGGGATCCAGAGTGAATGCACATCATGCCATTATAGACAAGTGATAAAGTACAGGGAAGATACACTATATTGGACTGGACTTTATCACTAGCTTGGTGTACATTCACTCCAGACCCCTCCCAAGGACTTATTAAACTTGTCTTGGACGGAGGGGAGCAATGGTATTTACATGGGACTGTATGTTGGGAGAAGCTGACTGGAGTAGAGATATGTTATTTAAGGCACGTTCACACCACCGCTATTTATTTCTGTTGCTCTGCTCTGTTAGATGAGCAGTACGATGAAAACACCACAAGTGCTGACAGGAATGGAGCTGAACAGACTCCATTGACTATGATGGAGTCCGTTCAGTTTCCATTCGGGATCCTGTCTTTTTACCAGACAAAGTCCTGCATGCAAGGCTTTTTAGTCCAGTCTTGTTGACAGAATCGGCGACAGAGGTCCTGAATGGAGCCTCCAATGCAGATGTGAACAAGCCCTTACCATTACAGAGGCTTACATATTATTTATTTGAACTACTGCAACTTTCGTACTCCCCCTTGTCTAAAAGTATTGATCAAAAATGGTAAGGAGTATTTTTAGTGTTCCAGACCAAAATAAAAAAGTAGTGCAACCTCTTTAGGGCTGATTCACACAACTGTGCTCGGTCCAGGAAACACAGCTCACGTGTCATCCAGATATTCCGTACTGACCCAAACTGACATCATAGCGATATATGATATTTCCTCTCTGATGGCAGCTCCGTGGTACTGTACTCATGATGTGGTGGAGCACAGTACGACAGACCTGCAGCGAGATAGGAACTATCAAATCACTATGATGAAGTCAGTCGACGAAGGGTTGCCATGGTCAGTCCAGAGATGCAGCAAACAGATGGGCCATGTTTTTTGGACCAAATGCAGTCGTGTGTATCAGCCCTTAATGAAACAAAGTCTAGTCTTAAACGGTTTAAAAAAAAAAAAATCTCAATGATTTCAGACTGAGGGTCAAATTAAGTGGATTAAATCAGCATCCAGGGAGAACAAAGTGGTGTATAAATTATTTTAGATTTAAAAGAAAATTTCCAATTAAAAATACTGCAAAAAGTAAAAGGCCAAAAACCTTAGGACGTATTATAAAAGTTGTATGCTTTTTGAGGTCTGTACAGTTTGCACAGAGCCATTATATTACAGGCCCCAAGGATAGCAGAAGACTCACAAGGGTCCCAGGTGCAATCTCATGCAAGCTGTGCAACTGTTCATTTTGAATACCAGCAAACTACTATACAGCACAGATTCTGGCTCTATTCGAAGCAATGATGGCGACTACCTTACACAAGCAAACTTGCTCCATTTTGTGTTTGGAATGAATCTTAAAAGGAAACCTCTCAGATTTGTGCTCCCCTAACTATGGGCAAGAAGAAATACTAACGGGTTCCTACATTAAAGAAACTATGGTATTTTAAATTAATTTTAAGCTAAGCATGAGGATTTGCATATAAGGAGAGGTTTGTCAATCAAGCCAAAGCCAGCTATGATTTTATGGAGAGTCTTGTAGGTTTGTGGCCATTTAAAGCAGTGTAGGATGCACCGTTGATGTGTGGGGCATTCAATTAACATAAGTAACACCCAAGAAATAAATCATGATATTTTACTAGGCCCAAATTTACACACCAATCCTGCACAAAAAGCCACCACCAGAGGGAGTCCTAGAACATTATCCAATGACTGACCTGACTTATCACGGTTACTGGACTTGGGCTGGGACTGACCTGACATCATACTGGCGCTACTGACTGGGGTGCTGCCGCTGGGCATGTTTGAGGAGCCCATTCGAGACTGGTCCTTCACAATAGGGTCTGCGGAACAAAGACATATGAAAAAAACGGGCAACAAAGAGAGAAAACGCAGAAGATGGCAGAACATTCAAAACTCACAGAAGTAAGGGTGGTCCATGGCTTCACGAGCGGTCAGTCGTGTCTGGTGGTCATATCGCAGCAGCTTATCCAGGAAATCCAAAGCCTCTGGACTGACCAAGTGCTGATTCTCACTGTGCACAAAGCGCTCCCATCGCTTACGGGAATGTCTAATTGAGTACACAAGAGATATAAGGACATCTGTACAGGTCTTTATGACAACTTACATTTATTGCAGTGATATATGGCTTGATGAAGAGCAGGAGCAGCTAAGTGGTCTAACAGAAAAACGTCTCACCTGCCCAGGATATCGTTGAAGCGTGGATCCAGTTCAATATTGTATTTATCAATGTAGTCGTACAGATCTTCTGTTCCCAGTACTTTGGCTATCCTCACCAACTGAGAGGGAGAAGGACAACTTTTACACTTGACGTTCAACAAGCCAGGAGTTATGAAAACTGTCAAATATCCTTTATATGAAACTTGCTGCGGAAAGGTTAACGCCTCAAATATGTAAAGCAAAAACCAGCACAAGACATTTCACTTGTGCACAGAGGTCCTTTACAGTAATGCCACACAAATGTACAGTGGACAAGTTATTAATCCTGTGCATGGATCTGGTACAATATGTAATTAGAATAGTAATTACACCATTAACGCACTGCACAACATAAGAAATCAATCAATTTAACAGATTGAGAGCATGTTCTACCTGGGTGCAAAATCTACTTTTCAGGAAACATTTTTTTTTTTTTTAAACCAAGTAGTTTTCTTTTTTTATCAAACATTTTCTAATGTCCCCCCCCCGGAATGTTCTAAATCCAGAAAACCAAGACACGTCCAGTAACTCACCTGATCATAGTTATCATGGCCATGGAAAAAGGGCTCCTTTCTAAAGATCATGCTGGCCAGCATACAGCCCAAGCTCCACATGTCTAGACTGTAGTCATACATCTGTGAAACAAAAAAAAAGCTAACTAAATATTGGAACGGTGCCCTACTGCAACCACACATCCCTTAAAGGGAACCTGCCACCATGAGAGTGCAACGTTAACCGCCGCAGCGTGGTACAGAGCAGGAGGAGCTGAGCAGATTAATATATTGTTCAAGATTCTGTACTTCTGTCATTCACTATAGAGCTCCATTCAGACGTCCGCATATGCGGACCCATTTACTCTATGGGGCCAGACGTGATGCGGAGAGCACACTATATGCTCTCCGCTTCCAGGCCGCGGCTCCGCAAAGAATAGAATATGTACTATTTTTGTCCGCAGCTGCGGACAAGAATAGGCAGTTCTATGGGGGGTGACTGCCAGGTGTGTTGCGGATCAGTAACACCACGGACGTGTAAATGGACCCCAATTCCTGCCCATTCTGGGCTCTGATTTCAAGAAGGCAGTTCTAACAGCGATTCATCAAAGAAGAAGCCGGCCAGCACTCGCTCCAATTTGCACGCTGCATGGGAAAGGAGGAATCTCCAATGAATAGTAGAACAACAAATCCCAGCAGCTGCTAGGATTTGTTGTTCTACTAACAGCGATTCATAGCTATCCCTGTATACACAGGCATACAAAGAAGGTTGTCAGTCATTGATAGGAGCGCCTGCTTGACTTCAAAGCCCAGAATGGGCAGGAATTTAAATGAATGAACAGATTATATTGAATCCGTTCCCCCCCCCAAAAAATGATCAAACCACTCATCTCTTCCTGTGCTACAATCTGCAGCTCAGATACCATGTGCAACATTACGGATTCCCTTTAAGAAATTAAAAAAGCATCCCCTTGCTGACAGCCCGGGAGGTGTTGGAAGACAGATACCAGCTGACAGCTACCCAATATAATAAGTGGCAAGTATACCTGATAATCAACAAGCAGCTCAGGCCCCTTGAAATATCTGGAGGCGACTCTCACATTGTATTCCTGCCCCGGATGATAGAACTCCGCAAGGCCCCAATCTATTAGTCGGAGCTGAGAAGAGATGAAATTTAATTAAGCCGCCAAGAACAACTCCAGTGCAAGGTCAGATTGATGGCAATACACCCCCCTCCACACATACCTTTCTGTGCTCATGGTCAATCATAACATTATGCGGCTTGACGTCTCTGTGCATTATACCCATACTATGGCAATAGTCCAGGGCCTACAGGAAGAATAATGCACCTATAGTTTTTTTTTTTTTTTTTTGACCAAACCCACACCCAACACCACTACGCAGGAGTAAGATCGGGCAGCAGAAGAGTGAGCCACAGCATACCTTTAATATTTCATACATGTAGAACCTAATGTCGTAATCTGTTAAAGTCTGATATAACTGCTGTGGAGAGCAAGGAGAAAAACATTCATTACTATGCGAACATGGAAAAACCAAAGATGTGGCCGGCAGCAAAAGCTCTCAGGGTGCTCACCTTAAAATCTGTATTATTGACATGTTCAAATACCAGTGCCGGCGTTCTGGACTGTAAGAGAAAAGAAATCAGATTATAGGGAAGCAGGCCCAGCATTGGATAATGTGTGACATAAGACTGGATCTAACTGAAGGCAGCTCACCACGGGATCTTTCACTATGTCAGCCAGTGTGATGATGTTGGGGCCACCTCTCAAGTTCTCCAGAATCTTGATTTCACGCTTAATTTTCTTCTTCTTCACAGGCTATAAATAAGAGGTGAAGATGGGAGGTGTAAGGGGAAAGCAGCACACGTCATTACTAGAACAGTTATAGCTCATCAGTGTAAACGAGCCAATTGCATTATGCGGCCTACATCTGTCCTCCGTGGCCTGGAGATGGGAGCAATCCCTACTTTTCTAACAATAAATAAACTCCACGCAGACAGGCAATGCTGTATGTTGCAGCTCTGAAGAATCTGGAATCACAGTCCACTCTGCCAGGTGAAAGGCATGTTGAAATCACCTTTTTATATTTAACATATTTCTAAAGAATATTTGATGTTATTTTTAATTTTCCATGTCAATATTTAAACAAACCATAAATCCTGCAGTTTTCGCACTGGTCATTAAGCCTAATAATAGGAGCCACTTCTTGGCCTGTACAGATCACTTTACCGCAGTCCTCTGCCAAGAGTACTTACACACTTGCGTTATGCAAACGGATAGCATTTGTTTCCGGATCCGTCTAACAAATGCATTGCAATACAGGATCCGTCTCTCCGGAAAACCAGATCCGGTATTTATTTTTTTCACAGATTTAAAAGATCTGCGCATGCGTTGACCATCAAACCCGATCGGTTTTTCCTTAACACTTGGTCCTGGATCCGGCATTCATACATTTCAATGAAAATTAATGCCGGATCTGGCATTCCGGCAAGTGTTCCAGAAATTTGGCCGGAAAATAAACCCACAGCATGCTGCGGTATTTTCTCCGGCCAAATACCGTAAGAGGGACTGAACTGAAGACATCCTGACGCATACTGAACGGACTGCTTTCCATTCAGAATGCATCAGGATAAAACAAGCGTTTTTATCCGGTATTGAGCCCCTAGGACGGAACTCAATACTGGAAAACGTTAACAGTAGTGTGAAAGTAGCCTTAGCTATACACAGAGGTGATGTCATTACAAGCCAAGACCGGATCCACCATTTACAATAGATGATTGTCAAATCCCATCTATTCTTTCCTTGTACAATGATCTCTGCACAGGTCACAGAGCCTGCCGAGAAAACTCTCCCACAAAAGTCAATGAGGTTCCCTCCAGTCCATTGCGTCTATGGGGCTGCCAGAAAGCACTTTTTTTTTTTTTTTTAAAGGTGTTCTGTTAGCAGAAACAGGGGCATTGAACTGGCTGACAGTGATGTGCATGTGTCAGCTGAACATTATCTTAGTTCCATCTCACTACGTGCCCCGGTATTGAGAAAAAAGGAACTTTTTTATTATATGCAAATTAGCTTCTAAGAGCAGACAGGCCCAGGCAGTGTTCACGTTAGTTTGGGTGAAATCTTCAGACGTTTAGTATGCGGCGCAGGCGTAGTGAAGAAAGGATGATCACCAGCTGTGGACTTCCTTATTGCACTGCATACGCCACAGTACACCCGGAAGAAGAGCGATACCGGTATCACTGAAGAGGAGAAGGTGTATGCGACGTATGCAGCGCAGGGGCAGCAAGGAAGTTCATAGCTGGTGAGCATCCTTTCTTCACTGCGCCGCAGCATCCCTTCTTCACCCGAACTCACGGCTAGGCAGGATGACGTGAACACTGCCTGGCCGTGTCAATCAAGTCTAGCAGGGCGTAGCCAGAGACAGGAGAACAGAGCCTCTATAAGTAATGCCACCCCTGCTCCTAGAGGCTCATTTACATAATAAGTTCTTTTTTCTCAATAACAAGGGCACGTAGTGAAATGTGTCCAAGGTAGTTATGTTCCTTTTACATTACCAGATCGTTAATGTCAGCCAGTTTAATGCCCATGTTTCTGCTGACAGAAGGCCTTCAATGCTTTCTAAATGCTATGAACAGCTCAGGCAAGATGGCCTCCCCCATAATCATGTTCGGGAAATAGAACAAAAAAAAAAAAAAAAGTGTCCTTTCAAGCCACAGGAGCTGCTCCTGAACCAGCAGCCCTCCTTTATCTGGCCATACTTTAAATGAGAATAGCTTGCATCTGTCAAAAGGCGAAATCTTAACCTAGGGGGTGGCTACTAGAACCTGGGCACCTTGTGAATTCCAGGAGTCTGTAAATGATATGTCAGCATTTAAAGGCTACAAGCAGGAACAACCCACCTTCAGAATTTTCACAACGACTTTTTCATTATTGGTGATATTAATGGCTTCGAAGACTTCACTGTACTTGCCCCGACCAAGTTTCCTCACCAACTGGTAGTCATCCTGGTTCCTGTAGCAGGAAAGCATTTCACGTTTAGAAGCTTGCCGACATAAATCAGACATCTATCAATGAGCCAGACATGGACCTTTACCGCGGGCAGGGAAACCTGCTTCAGGGAGGGACACAGCCTCAGCATTATCAGAAAGAGGACTCTGAACTCTGCATAATATCAGGACAGATTTTACCACCTGTGCTTGACCCTCGTCCCTTGGGAGGAGCCAGGAACAAGGGGAAAAAATATTGTAAGCGCAGAAAGAAAAAGAAAAAAAAAAACAGCCAATTCACTGGCACAGAACGGCTTGATCATTAGGCATCCCAAGGACTCTTCTGCAGTGGTATTTTACTTTAGGTTGGATTTCTTGTAAATTCACTACCCATAAAAGCCATCATTTCTTCTTCTACACGCTCTTGTAAACCTATAGTTTAAGGTATTAGGACTAGAGATGAGCGAACATTTAAAAAAAGTCCGTTCGGGTGGTGGTAAGTCGCGCATCCCATTATGGATTCCACTATAGCGGCATATGGAATCCATAAGGGGCGGCTTCCACCAACCCGAACTTTTGCACAGCTGAAGGACCTGGGGTGACGTCACCGTCATGTGATCAGTGCAGTGAGCGTGGCTCAGCACTGGATTTGATCCTGTGCTGAGCCACGCCCCCTGCACTGATCACATGACGGTGACGTCACCCCAGGTCCTTCAGCTGTGCAAAAGTTCGGGTTGGTGGAAGCCGCCCATTATGGATTCCATATGCCGCTATAGTGGAATCCATAATGGGATACGCGACTTACCACCACCCGAACGCCGAACAACGGACTTTTTTTTAAATGTTCGCTCATCTCTAATTAGGACATAAAAAAAAAAAAAACCCTGGTCTTTAGAAGGTCTTCAAATTAGGCAAGTCTAGTGAAACTCCAATATGGCTGTTCCGGCAGCATGCAGCTGGCTCACCGCTTGTCTGCTGGACGGCGTACGGATCTCTGCAGGACCCCATTATACTTAATGGGGCCGGCGGACATTCCACCCATATTCGGCAGTGCTGGATCCGGTGAATTCCGGCAGGAAGTTTTCTGCCAGAATTCACAAGGGAGGTGTGAAAGTAGCCTTACTAGAACCTCAGATTATTAACAGCAGATTCCTCCATGGCATTAAAGGGGTTTTCTGAGATTTTAATACTGATTACCTATCCTCAGGACAGTTCATCAGTAACTGATCAGTGGGGGGCCGACAACCGGGACACCCGCCGATCAAGTGTTTGGGAAGGCAGCAGTGCTTGAAGGCGCTGTAGCTCTCTCAGCTTTTCCTAGGCCTAGGCACAGAGAAACCTGCGGTGCTAGCAGGAGGGCCGGTGCCAACTCAAACAGCTGATTGGCAGGGGTCCCAGGTGTTGGACCTCCACCGAATAGATTGGGATAGGTTATCAGCATTAAAGCCGTGGAAAAAACGAAAAAGATGACTAAGTGGAAAAGCCAGGTGTGAAAAACTAAGCCCACCGCATGAATCAATTGCTTTAAAAACCACAATCAGCAGCAATAACTTGCAGCACTCGTTTTCTGTATGACCTTATCAGTCTCACATCATTCTGGAGGAATTTTGGACCACTCTTCTTTCTAACTTGGCTTCAGTTCTTCGGGGTTTGAGGGCATTCATTTATGCACAGCTCTCAAGGTTCTGCCACAGCATTTCAATTGGATTGAGGTCTGGACTCTGACTGGGTCATTGCAACACCTTTTGATTCAGCCTGTTGTAGATGTGCTCAGGATCAGTCTTGTTGCATGACCCAGTTTCAGCCAAGGGTTGAATCGGGTATCGAATTATCGATACTTTTGTACCCAGATCAATTCGATACCGGGATTTGCTATTTTCCACAGCCTAGTATCACCAAGAGAACATGGCACGCGCCGCTGTCGGCGCGCACCATGTTATCCTGAGCCGGCACAGTGGAGAAGGAGGGAGTCGCTCGCTCCCCACTGTGTGCCGCTGCCCACCAATGAATACAGTTTATGACTAAATACAAACGTAGGCTACTATGACTGCACGCTGTGATCCGCCACAATTAACCCCTCAGGTGCCGATTGGTTACCATGGCAGCCAGGACGCTACTGAAGCCCTGGCTGCCATGGTAAGCTCCCTGCTGCTGTGTGAACAAAGCACAGGGCAGCAGGGAGAGTGTAAAGTCCTAATAAACCCTATTAGAGCTCTATTAGGGTGAATCGGAAAAGGGTTCTAGCCCCTAAGGGGGCTAACAGTACATAAAAAGTAAAAAAACGTTTAAACCCCCCCATAAAAATATTTACATTTTAAATCTTACATATGAACATAAAAATAATTACATATCACCACATCAGAAAAAGTATGAATGATAAAAATATTAAAATATATCTCATATGCGGTGAATTCTGTAACAGAAAAAAATAAAATAAAAAAAGACAATTTACCATTTTTGGGTCACCTTGTTTCCCCCCCCCCCCCCAAAAAAAAATAGGGTAGGACCGTTCTATTATGGGCTGGATGTTCCATAAATGAGTAATGCACAAGGCTTTTTTTGTGTTTTAATTTTTTTCGCATGGTATCGAATATCACAATACTTTTTTATGGTATCGAAATCTAATCAAAATTTTGGTATTGTGACAACCCTAATTTCACGATCGATGCAAATGCTGCAAGGTGCCCAGATCCTGTGGCTGCAAAACAAGCCCGAATCACCAACCCTTCTTCACCGTGCTTTTCAGCTGGTATGAGGCGTTTGTTACCAAACGTTGCACTGTGCATTATGGCCAAACATCTCCACTTGGGTCATGTTTGTCCAAAGAACATTGTTCGAGAAGTCTTGTGGTTTGTTCACATGCAACTTTACAAACTTAACCCATGCTGCCATGCTTTTTAGGAAGGGGAAGAAAGGCTTTCTCCTGGTAACCATTCCAAGACAAGCCAAGCCAGACCCATTCCATCTTTTTCTAATTGTACTGACATGAACATTTAGCATGCCAACCGAGGCCTGTAGAATCTTATGTCGCTCTTGGGTTTTTAGCCATTTCCCATTTTCTGACCTTGGGTTGAATTTGTTGGGACGTCCACTCCTGTGAAAATCGCCAAGTGTCTTCAGTGTTTTCCATTCCACTTGTGAATAATCTCACTTTAGAGGACTTCAGATTGTAGGGCAAAGGGCCTTATCACCCTTCCCAGATGCTTCTCTAAGATAACTGCTGGAGTCTTTCCTTCTTGGAATTATGTTAATGCTCCAGACCAGAAAACTGCCCAAACGTCTACTTTTATAGAAGTGGTCATGACAGCATTTGATTAGCAGTAACTGGGCTACTTACCTTCTTAACTCCCATGGAAGCAGTAAGGCTCCATTCAGACGTCCGTATGTGTTTTGCGGATCCACGGATTCGCAAAACACGGACACCAGGAATGTGCTTTCCACATTTTGCGGATCCGCACATTGCCAGAACTATATAGAAAATGCCTTTTCTTGTCCGCAATTGCGGACAAGAATAGGACATGTTCTATATTTTTGCGGAACGGAAGTGCGGACCCGCAATTCCGGATCCGAGTGGGCCAAAGTCTGTCACCATAGAAATGAATAGGTCCGCAATTCCATTCCGCAAAATGCAGAACAGAATTGCGGACGTGTGAATGGGGCCTAAGGGTGTACTTTTCACAAAGCTTCGGCATTTCAGCCTAAATTCTTGTGAAAATAATGACAGTGTAATTTATCATATGTTGTTGCTCATTTGAGGCTGTAGTTACCTTTTTTTTTTTTAAATAAGTCCTAATATGTAAAACCACAGAATTAAGAGGGTGTACTTTGTTTTTCTCACGACCATATGTCATTTTGATGCTAGATAAAGCTTCATCCAGCACATCTTTGTGATGGAAGATTTCAGAAGTTAACAGTAATGCATAACATATGGAAGGAAGAGGTTAACCAACACTTGATAAAAATCTCTCAACAGTTCTGAAAAAAAAAAAAAATACAAAATAAAAATGTTCACGTATATAGAAGCAATAATTATACATACAAAATTGGACCACCCGGAGTTATCCACACCATAAATTAGGTGTACTCCTTTTTAGAATCTTATACCGCTTATAAATAAATTATAATAACTCAACATAAACATTAAAATAAGAATGCTTTATTGAATAACCCATAAAATTAAGAACATATACATAGTGGGTGGGGACTATCAACATATAAACCGCCCCATCAATCACAATAACACAATAGTGAAGCCGCACAAATCATAGATATCATATGAATATTGGTAACCTTCCTCTGAATATGACTGCTGTACCCAGCTCATATATAATTTTCCAGAGGTGATACACCATTAACATTGCAACCTATGATATAATAATGGGGGCTAAAGTGACTGAAAGTCTACCTATCCTAACTGCGGGCGTGTAAAGATTAAACAATATACGGGCTAAACATAGCTCCAATCAATGATAACATACCTAGCACAGAAGGAAAATGGATGAAGGAGGCGGTGGCGGTGACTGCGTGCTCCTCAGCGGCGTTTCGCGTGTTACGCTGCTGAGGAGCGAACCAGTCAGCGCTACCGTCATCCTCTTCATCCATTTTCCTCTGTGCTAGGTATGTTATCATTGATTGAGCTATGTTTAGCCCGTATAGTGTTTAATCTTTACACGCCCGCAGTTAGATAGGTAGACTTTCAGTCACTTTAGCCCCATTATTATATCATAGGTTGCAATGTTAATGGTGTATCACCTCTGGAAAATTATATATGAGCTGGGTACAGCAGTCATATTCAGAGGAAGGTTACCAATATTCATATGATATCTATGATTTTTGCGGCTTCACTATTGTGTTATTGTGATTGATGGGGCGGTTTATATGTTGATAGTCCCCACCCACTATGTATATGTTCTTAATTTTATGGGTTATTCAATAAAGCATTCTTATTTTAATGTTTATGTTGAGTTATTAATTTATTTATAAGCGGTATAGTATATAGAAGCTCCAACTCCCATCTGTATTAAGGTGGTGTCTACTTCAGCCTGCACATCTGTAGGTTATATTCACAGAACATTACGCCCCAACCATATGGAAGGAATAAAGTTTATAGATCACTGTTCCTCTATCTTCCATCATTAGCCAAACCTAAAACCAGTAACTTTACATTATTTGTACAAGGTACCAGAGCGATAATACAATAACTCACCCCCATTCTACAACGTGAGACTCGTAATCCCAATACTCCCGGGGTCTGTGTGTGTTCACATCCGTGTAGACACGGGCCCGGCTTGGCACAGGTCCCGACATAGCGGTCTGATTGGCGGCCAGATGGACAGCGACTTTACAGGCCCAATGCAAGTAGATGACAACGGAGGAGTCTCACTGCAAAGAGAAGAAAGAGAAAATGGTTGAGAAAATACATAAAAACCACCCCAATTATCTCACACTTCCAGTAAAGAGTAGTCTCATCCCCAGAGCGCCATATCCCTGTAAAATCTTTTCTTAGGTACAATGTTCACATCTGACATCACTATGCCAACATGACAAACCCCTTAGTTATGTCCTGAAAGTGGAATGCCATACTGCAGGAATTTGCTGCTCCCTCCCTCTTGTTCATGGAGGTGCCACGCCGCAGATCACCACAGCACTATTCTCCAATTAAACAGTAACTAGACACAGCTAAAGGGCAGGCAGTGCCAAGTAGATCGATGACCTGCTCAGACGACACCGGCATGACGGTACAGATATAAGGACGGCACTCTGGATGGGCCCCAAAGAGAGATCCTCCAGGGCAGTGCACAGGATGAGCAATACTGGAGCTGGATATTGGGAGTCCTGTCACAGAGTGTTAGGGTCACCAAGGCACATGGCTTTGTCTACGCCATCAGCAGCTAGAGGAAAACTATAAAAGATTTGGATAATAAATGCCAAGATGGGAATTGTTTCAGAAAACTATATTCAATTAAATGACAAGAACGTGGAACTACATAAAGACTTGCTGTGAAAAAAAACTATCGGCCCCCACAGCGCAACTAGAGGCCCAATGGAAAACCCCAGTAAAGAAATAAATCGGGTCTTTACAGAGTAGAGGAGCGGTCGTTTGTAGACCCTAAAAGCTCATGACCACTATCCTCAACTCTTCTATACTGGCAAATATGTCCGACTCCAGCCCGAGGTTAGGAAAAATTTAGAAGGCAGCAGTGAACTCAGGATCAAAAACAAAGGCTACTTTCACACCGTCATGGAGCAGCAAAAACGCTTCCGTTACCAATAATACAACCGTCTGCATCCGTTATGAACGAATCCGGTTGGCATTATGTTTAAAATAGCAGAGACGGATCCGTCATGAACACCACTGAAAGTCAATGGAGGGCGGATCCGTTTTCTATTGTGTCAGAGAAAACAGATCCGTCCCCGTTGACTTACATTGTGTGTCAGGACGGATTTGTCTTGCTCCGCACCACATCGCGGACAGAAAAACGCTGCTTGCAGCATTATTCTGTCCGCGATGGGGACGCAACCAAACGGAACGGAATGCATTCTGGTGCACTTTGTTTCGTCCAGTCCAGTCTTTACCCCATTGACAATAAACAGTGACAAAACGGAAGCGTTTCCCCCCACTATTGAGATCCTATGACGGATCTCAATAGCGGAAAGGGAAAGCGCAGATGTGAAAGTGGCCTAACCTGATTTTTTTGCAACCTTTTAGATGCAGATTCACAAATTCTCAGGCTTTTCTGACATCCAAGGTGGATGCACTGCTTCTTAGACTATGTGGTGCACACTCTGAATCGGTAGTCCAAGACACTTCCTTCTTTTCCAGCCCTGCTCTTGGATTGGCCAGCACTGTTCATGTGAGCAGTGCTGGCCAATCCAAGGGCAGGAGGAAACGTCTTGGGATACTTAATGCAGTCTGCAGCAGGCAGTCCGAGTAGTGGTGCAAGAGGAGCACGAGAATCTGCAAAACTGCAGCTAAGGCCTCATGCACACGACCATAAGTGTTTTGCGTTCCGTATGGCCTCCGTTTTTTTTTTACTTTTTTGAGGATCCATTGTAATAATGCTTATCCTTGTCGGCAAACTAGAACAAAAATAGGACATGCCCTATTTTTTTGCGGAACGGAAAAACGGACATACAGAAATGGAATGCACACGGAATACCTTCCGTTTTTTGGGCTGACCCATTGAAATAAATGGTTCCGCATATGATCCGCAAAAAAACAAAAACACGAAAAGAAAATACGTTTCGTGTGCATGAGGGCACCAGGTCAAAGTTCTGCTTTAAGGCCATCATTATACATACATTTCACAGGTTCTCACTGGTCTCTTAAAGTGGCACTGCAAGACATGGCAAAAACATTACCAGTGTGGGCACATTTAAAGGGGATGGCCAATCTATTTTTCAACCCCTTCAGCCCCCTTTCCCAATTTTACATAAAAAAATGATATTATATATCTATCTACCGTATCTCTGATAACATAACCAGTGTCACCGCGTCTAAAACGTCCCACCTATTAAAATATACTAATATTTTTTCTATGTGGTGTACACCGTGACGGAAAATAGTATACCACCATACACTTACGCTGAAAATACATTCCAGTTTGCGAGCTTTTTGAACTTCTGTATAGATTGGCCAAATCTTTTACGCTGGGTTCAGACCTGAGCGTTTCTGAGACGCGCGTTTTCCGTGCGTTTTTGGCAATAGTAAATGCGCGTTTTACGCACGTTTGAGTGATTGACTGCAGTGTTGTCCAATGACCAAATATCCCTGTCTATATGAAGTTTGGCCTTTCCAGCATGTTGCAAATTCATAAACGCGCGTTTTCAGTGTCAAAAACGCGCAATATACAAGCGTTGCGCGTTCACATTGAAGTCTATGGGCCAAAACGCGCGACAAACGCCCCCAAAAAAGCTCAAGTACTTGTTTATGCGTCAGGCCTTTTTCAGCGCGTTCGAACCCGCTGTAAAACGCAAAAATGTAAAGCAGTCCCATAGGGAAGCATTGGTTTGCATCGGTTATGCGTTTTACAGCGCGTTCGAACGCGCTGTAAAACGCGCAAGTGTGAACTGAGGGTTAGAGGGACAGAGCAGTTTTAACCATGCTAAATGGCTGACAGCAATAGGTACAGCAAGACTGTGGTGCTTTTTATCATCAGGAGTAGGGTGAATATGAGGTTTTATTCTGCTAGAGTAGCTACCAATGACTTGTCCTAGAATGTGAATAGGAAGGGTTTTGTCCAACCATAAGAGATGATGCATGTAAGAGACTATATGTTCCAGTCACACTGCTCAGCCTAATGGCATATTGCAGGCATGAATCAAATCACTTCCATCTAACTGTAGAGCAGAGGTCCACTCTACTACTACACTACATGTGCAGCAATCCCTGGAGAAGCCCTCTACAGGAAGTCTGGCAATTCCAAAATCAGTAAGTAAGCATATCGCCATGTAGGGTAGATGCCTCAAAACAAAGTGTTTCTTTTCAGGCAAAAGGTTTTTGGTGCGCGCTCTATGGGGCCACGCTGCTCAGTACACCTAGCATCCCTGGCGTAACACTACTGGCACTGAACCAGAGGGGGAGGCGTTATGCGGGGCTATGCTGACAAAGCACCAAACGGAGTCGCACCAGCCCCAGTGCAAGAAAACCTTATTTGCTTAAAACCCCTTTAAGCAAATATTGATGACCCATCCTCAAGATAGGACCTATCCTCCGACACCCGCCAAGCTGCAGGTTGAAGAGAAAGCAGTGCTCCGTGCAAGCACAGCCTTCCCTTCATTGTTTACCAGTAGGGATGAGCGAATCGACTTCGAATGAAACATCCAAAGTCGATCCGCTCAATCCCTATTTACCCGTTTGCCGTTGTGAGCCGGTGCAAATACAAGAAGCCATCCCATTCACTTCAATGGGATGGCTCTGTAGGATACACTTGTAATTACATATGCTCACCACTGCAATGAAAGGTACAGATCGCCCCGCAACAAACGAGTCCTCAGTTTTTTTTTATAAAAAAAAATTATTTTTCCAAACGTTTTAATTTTTTTATTCAGTATTCAAACGCACAAAAAACTATTTATATGGTATTGTTGTAATCGTACTGACCCGGAGAATAAAAGTAACAGGTCAGTTTCACTTCATAGAAAACGGAGTAAAAAAAAACAAAAAAACCCATATAACTGTGGCAGAATTGTATTTTTTTCTTACAATATGCCATCAATATCAGATCAGCAGGCCTGACACCTTGCTCTCCTGCCGATCAGCGCCGTCCGACGTGTAGTGGACAGAGCAGCTCCCATTCACTAATTATGGCTAAGGGCTCATGCACACGAATGTATTTTCTTTCCGTTTCTGTTCTGTTTTTTTTTTTATTTGCGGACTGTATGTGGAACCACTCACTTCAATGGAAGTTACTCCGTGTGCATTGCGTTACTATATGTCTGCATCGCCGTTCCGCAAAAAAGTAGTGCATGTCCTATTATTGTCCGCAAATCACAATCCATTCAAGTCAATGAGTTCGCAAAAAATTCGGAACGCACACTGAACACATCCGTATTTTGCGGATCCATACGTATGTAGAATTGCTATGCCCAGCCCATATTACTCACGTGTTTGGTGATAGTTAGTGTTTCCGTTTCCAATCCGCAAAAAACGTATCGCATACGGAAACCATACGGATGTTTTGTGGAACAGAACAGAAGAGGACTTAAATTAGGAAAAAAACTCAGATGCAGCACAATGGATCCGTGAAAAACGGACATGTGCATGAGCCCTAACTGATATAGGTGCCAGACTCATTAGCGTAGGAGCAAAAGAGGCAGTTTCTAACTTGATAATTAAAGGGCTTTTTTGAGATTTTAATACTGATGACCTACTCTCGGGAGGTAAGACCGCACGCTCAAAATCTGCAACTGTTTGGCTGATATGATCAGAAGGTTCCTACTCACTGACATCAAGCAGAGATCTTGAAAACTGCAGCACTCAAGCAATGCATATTAGAAAGCTGCAAAACTGGGAATTCTACAACTCTTAAAAGTTGTAGTTCCATAAATTCCGGAAGCGGATCTCTTTTAGGCGGGAAGTGAAGTAGAGCACGGATCGTCATGCACATCTTAGCGCTCAGGACACTAAAATCGTGTGTGCTCGATTTCTGTGCATTTAATGCATCAAACAGACCAAATAATCCAAAACTCCCTACTTCTAAAGCATTTCATCCGCAGTGGGGAACAGGTCGGTCACACAGCAGCGAGTCTACCAGTTACAAGGCTCAGACCATTATACCCAGTGCTGCTTCATGGCTGTAGGCCTTCGAAGAAAGGCAGTACTTTCAGGCAAGCTGCCAATGTCCTTGTCAAGGGGCTCAAGAGTCAGTATACCGCTGTCATGCGGGGCATTCTGCAGAGCGCTAATGTTTGCACAGCGATGAGTTCTTCAAGGGTAACATACATACGCTGGATGGGTGTGGCAGCGTTAGAGCAAAAGCATAACTTTGCTGCTATTTGTTTCTATGTACAGAAACACATTAACAGCTATGCCTCAAAATACATCCCAAACTGTGCAGACAGCAAGGGGTCAACCAGAAGAGAAGTTCCTGGAAACTGTGAGCCTAGTGCTTCCTGCTTTTTTCAATGGGGAGAGGGGTGTAAGTTTCTGCCAGACTCCAATACTAGTGGCTTATCCCCATATGGAAAGAAAAGACTGAGTATGTTGACTTCCAAAAAGAATGATCTTTCTTTACCACCATAAAAAAAAAAATAGGGGAACATACCCTCTATGTACCTACCGTATATGGCAGAAGCCTGACCAGCCTGAAAGCACCAGCAGGATTTTTGCCATGTGCTATATTTAATACAGAACGACCTGAGAATAAGGTGACTACAGAAAACTGGACTAAAATTTTACAATCAGTAAATATGAGGGTGGGAACAAGAACAATGCACTGATCTGCATTACGATGCCTGCACGCGGTGCGGATTAAATGCGGTTTTTACATGTAGATTTTAGTGCGGGGGAAAAACGGCAGCATAATACAGTGCCAGCAATTTGAACAAGATCAGAAAAATCTCACGTACATTTTACTTTTTCCCCCTATGCGAACAAAAAATTGCCATGCGAATGTTGAAATCCTCAGCGTGTCAATTACTCAAAGGGACAGTTTAAAAAAAAAAAAAAAAAAACCCAAAATCACAATAAAAAGTGCGGATTTATGTGCATTTTTGGTACAGATTTCATGCGGATTTTCTGCATACAAATCTGCACAGTGTGGCCTCTTTACATGTGCCGAAACAAAGGAACCAAATTAGCCCTTTACTCCCCTTCCAGCGCCGCGGTCCTCCCAGCCACTGTAATCCTGGCTGTGAACGGTAACGACCCACGTATTGCTGAGGCCAGTGATTGGCTGCAGCGGTGACCTGTGTGCACAGAAAATCACTACAGCAGCCAGGAAGATCACATCGGTAATGGGGAGGACTGGAGCGCAGCGCTGACACTGGTTAGTGACCTTCACTGCAAACTGCTAGCAATTCATCCATAACTTCTAGCAGGAATAATATATTAAAAGGGCATTCCCATCACAGACAATGAGGGTATATCGCCAGGATATGCCCCCATTGTCTGATAGGCGCAGGTCCCACCTCTGGGACCCGCACCTACAATGAGAACAGAGTGGGGAAGGTCAAGGTGGTGGCCGGAGGACCCCGGGGAAATGTACGGAGGGTGCACTGCGCATGCGCTCCAATTCACTTCTATAGGAGCAGCGCATGGTGGTGGACAGAACCCGGGAAATCCGTTCTCTAGCCACAGCTCTCCCCGCTCCATTCTCGTTGTAGGTGCGGGTCCCGCACCTATCAGACAATGGGGGCATATCCTAGCGATATGCCCCCATTGCATGTGATGGATACACCCCTTTAATTCTACATGCAATATTATTATGGGGGATACAAGTAGCTACTAACACAGACATGTCAGGTGACGGGACAGCTCCTCTTTAAATGTAATCTGTCTCCAGTTTTGACCCCATAAGACTGCTGATAGTCCTACATATGTATATTTAAACCGTCTCCCTGGTCACATATGCGGATGTTGATAGAAGGATAATGGCAGAGATAAAAGTAGCTTTAATCTGACGTCCCCCGATAAGTGTCCTGGGCTCTCTGCAGTGAACATTCCCCAACCCTTCTCTTATCCTAGCAGTCTACTAGATGAGCGCTGGAGGCATCACCAAGGGCTCATGCACACAAACATTTTCTTTCTGCTTCCGTTCTTTGTGCGGCCCATATGCGGAACGACACACTTCAACGGGGCTGCAGAAAATACGGAAGTTACTCCGTGTGCATTCCATTTGTCCGCATGGCCGTTCCGCAAAAAAGTAGTACATGTCCTATTATTGTCTGCAAATCACGGTCCGAGGCCCCATTCAAGTCAATGGGTCTGCAAAAAATACGGAACGCACACGGAACACATCCGTATGTCATCTGTATTTTGCGGATCCATACTGTAGAAATAAAAATGCCCAGCCCATATTGCTCATGTGTTTGGTGATTAATAAGTTACTGTTTCCGATCCGCAAAACACGGATCGCATACGGATATGTTTTGTGGAATAACGGAACGGAAAATGACAAATCAGAGAAGAAAAACTCAGATGCGGAACAACAGATCCGTGAAAAACGGACCGCAAAACAATGGTCGAGTGCATGAGCCCTAAGGGAGGGGGACAAGGAGCGTTCATTGCAGAGGCCAGGACACCTCTGAGAACCTCTTTAAAGGACCACTCACTGCAGTACGAGTTAGGGCCCATTCACACGTCCGCAATTCCGTTCCGCATTTTGTGGACCCATTCATTTCTATGGGGACACACTATGTCCTGCCCGCATTTGAGGATCCGCACTTCCGGGTCCGCAATTGCGTTCCCGAAAAAAAAAAATATTGCCGTGTCCATGTTTCCGCAAAACACACACGGACGTGTGAATGGACCCTAAGGCTGGAGTTTTTTTTTTTTTTAATACATCTTAACCCCCACCCCATACACCACTGATAGGACTCAAGCTAGTGTTCATGAAGTCCTCTTCATTATGTGCAGAGCTCATGAGTCCTGTCAATGGAACCAGCCAAAATTGGTTGGACAAATACTTTCATTAAAAAAAAATCTGGGAAAAAGTTTTTTTTTGCATGCAAGTTCAACCAGTGATTGCGTTCAGTCTTTTCCACGCAGATGCAATCAGTTTTAAAAAACTGAACAACAATCTACATCTCCTATCAGTGAAACACATTACCCCAGTACTCCGTCCGTTTTTCACACAAGCCCTATTCACTTCTATGTAGCAAGAGCTGCTCCCTCCCCCCCCCCCAAAAAAAAAACTAAAAAAAACGAATGTAGCGATGATCCATGATAAACTACACTCATGAGAACACAGCGATTTAAATGAATAGGTCAGGACGCTGTGCATCCAATACGCGCATCGCACCCGGACGGAAAACTCACTCGTGTGTACGAGACCTTAATGCAGAGAGGACTGTGCCCTAAAGCCGACAATATACTTAATACTGAAATCTGTATGAGGACTTGGGCTTTGTGCGCTCCCATCCAGGCAGCAGGCTATACAGATGAGGGGTGCGGAGAGAGATCGCGTATAAAGCAAGACTAAAACACATGATAAATTAGCATAATAAGATCAGTGTTACAATTAGCAACGCAGGGCTTTAAAGAAGGAGCGCCCGAGTACGTGCTGTACCTCTACTTACATTCCAACAACTAAAGAGAGAACGGAGGCTGACCTCTAGACCAAAGGTCCCAACGGCGCCCCCTGGTGATCAGCTGAAACCAAGAGAAGTGCTCAAAGAGGTCTGACCCTTCCTAAGTTGCAGCAGTTTTAAAAAGAGGAACTCCCCTCCCCCAGCCTATGAGGATCATCCTAACGAAGGCACCAAGTTAGGTCACAACGAGGGTTTCTTTTTACCATATGGCGGTGCAATGCCGTGTTCCGTACTCGCAGGCCGGCTCCAAACCAAATGTGAACACACCCTCAGGTCAGACGGGTGATGAGAAACTCCTCCGTGCCGTGGACCGTTCTCTCTCCGCACACGGAATGAGCCTGCGCTTGGCCCAATTCTCCCGCAGACCCATTCATTTGAATGAAGGAGTCTTGCTGGAGGAACGAAAAAAAAAAAAAATCTAGAACCAGCTGCGATTTTCTTGGCACAGACCGAGGGTCCATGCGGAAATTTGTTCACTCCCAGATACCCATTCAATTGAATGGGTCGGGGGTTCATTACGGGTGCTGTCCGATGTAAACTCAGAAACCAGCCTAAGGGAAGTCCAATTAATGCACAGTACAATGTAGAGCTTCCCATTGTAGGTTTTCCTGGGGGAGGCTTCAGACTCCCTGAAGAAGGTATTATTTCTTTTGCATACCTGGTAATGAACAGGTGACTACCCCTAGCTCTCCGTGCTCCTCTGGAAACACATGTGGTCTCCGGGATTAATGAGGTGGTTCTCAGGGGGGACAACCCCCGCCAATCAGTCGTTCTGCAGCAGCTCCTGCACCAGGACTCCCCAGCTGTCTGTTGCGCGGTTACTGCGCCGCTGCTCCCACTGAAGTCAATGGTCCGCCGCACAATGGACAGAGCCGTGTAGTTCCGGCACCAGAGCCACTGTAGAAGAGCGCCAGTCAGCAAGTGATGGCCTATCCCGAGAAGGGCTGGACAGCCCCTTTAAAGGGGGTTGTCACTATTATACTATGCAGACCCCCTCCTCAATAAGCAGATACGTTACCACACTAGCGGCCTCAACCTGTAATACGCGATTGACCATCCATTTCAATAAATGGACGATATTTTATGGTATATCCTGTGAAAATCTATTAAAATGTAGAAAAAGATAGAATTCAAGTTACACATCAGCTCGCTGGTCTGTATTTTCATGCAGCAATAAACTATATGTCCGTCTGACGGCTCGCCTTATCAGTCTCGGGCAGTACATGCTGGCATCACCGCTGAAGCCAGTCACCGGCTGCTGTAGTCTCTTTGATGTGCTGCACGTCACTGGGTATCCCGGTTATAATAAAGGGGTTATCCGAGGTTGGAAATGCCCCCCCATACGCCCAGGCCCCTCACACTGTTTCTACTTACCTGGTTCACCATGCCACCCTGTCCCCCTATGTGCAGATGAAAACATCCAGTGTCAGGTGGGGGGAGCAGGCAATGGCAGGCAGTGATGGGGACGAGCCTCCCAAGCATCGAGGGGACACTAGGGAGGCTCGTCCCTGTCCCGCCATACCAAGTGGCAGGAGACTCCATGGGCCGAGAGACCCATTCTCATGATCAGGACCCCGTCGAACTAAAAGTTAACCCCTTATTTTGTGATGAGGGGATTATGTCATAACCAGAATACCCCTTTAAGAACAGTGGTGACTACTGGCACGGCGGGATTTAACAAAGCTTTTGAAAAAGTTAAATCTGCAACCATTCACCTACCACTGAAATCCTGCCCCACACTGCCACCCACATTCACTAGGCCTCAGTGACTTGGCGTCCATGGTGATATCACATGACCACGCGCCCGATGGTTTCCGCAGGACATAACGCCGCCACGGACTAAACATCACTGATCTGCAGCCAGACTCTCAGTTTGAGGTCTGCACAGAAGTAAAGGTTGCAACCTCTGGGGGCACGAATGGACAGCCGAATTTGGACCACCAGAAGTCGCCACGCTGCCCCCACATTTATATCGCTCATCTCTACCACGAGCCCAAAATACAATCTCATTAACAAGTCATTCTTATGGGATCGGGCGGTCAGATTCTTTACAGTTATCACCACGCACAAACTGTAGCGGTTCACGGACCAATCATCATAATGCGCTCACAGAATATTCATCACCGGTTACATTTTTGGCACTATTAAAGGGGTTGTCTCACTTCAGCAAATGGCCTTTATCACGTAGAGGAAGTTAATACAAGGCACTTACTAATGTATTGTGATTGTCCATATTGCCTCCATCACATTATACACTGCTCGTTTCCATGGCTACGACCACCCTGCAATCCATCAGCAGTGGTCGTGGATGAACAAGCTCCAGCCTATGAGCACCGCCACAGACCAGGGAGGCCTTTTCCTACAATGTGCAAGCACGACCACCGTTGCTGGATTGCAGGGTGGTCGTAACCACGGAAACGAGCGGTGTATATAATGTGATGGAAAAATTAATCCAGCCAAAGGAAGAAATACAGACAATCACAATACATTAGTAACTGCCTTGTATTAACTTTCTCTGCATGATAAATGCCATTTCCTGCCCTTTAAGGCGGCGTTCACATCTGTGGTAGGAATTCCGTTCCGCACAGAAACAGGATCGGTGGCATGATGGACCCCATTGACTTCTAAGGGGTGTGATGGATTCAATTATTTTAGGCCTCGTTGCAGCGGCTTACACCCGGGCAAAAACCAGCATTACTGACGCAAATCGGATACCTATCCCCGTGAGGTCTGCGCCAGATCCACAAAAGGGGATGCAAACAAGGCCGTACTGGGAAAAAAAACGCATGGCGCACTAGTTTTTCTGGGAAGTCTCAAAGATTCTGCAACAGAGGTTCCAGCACAGTTGTGAACAGAGCCTTATTTAGATCCTCTCCCCTTCCATAGACTTATATTGTAAGTGTGGTAAACTGTAACATAAACCCCCACCCTCCCATAATAACTATGCTACATACACATTACATGACACATAACCAGACCGGGGTAAATCAAGGCATTAAAGAAGCTGAAATTCCATACATCCCCCTCCAACATTCTTTACGGCCTTTTATAACCTATTTTTCCGGTCACCACACCCGTGGTCACCCACAAATCCACCCCCCGCCAATAATTACCCCCTCCAATGAAACTACAAGGCCTCAAAAAGGCCCCGGCACCGCCATTAGTTAGGCCCGGGCAACCTCACGTTACCCTGGATCTCCCCGGAAAGGATACCCCGCCTCCCCTCCTCCTTCTCTTCACACCGGCGATGGCGGGCGTCCAGGAAACGCCAGGCTCCACCCCGTGGCGGGCTCCTTTCCAGTTACGTAACACTGCGCCCCGTCCCTACCCACAGTGTAGGCCCCGTTCGCGCCCCGCACCTGCTGTTCTAGCTCCCCGCGGCCGCCGCTCCCGCCGGGATCACACAGACAATATGGCGGAGACACACGGCCGCCAGCCGCAGGGACCACAGCGAGGCTGACCGGAAGCGGAAGTACACACTGATGGCGGCCCAGAGGGCGGGTAATTCCGGCTGCCATCTTGTGAGTGGAAAGTCAACCGCGGTCGGTAGACTAGAAACAAGAGGCAGAACGGAGTAAAAGGGCGTATTAGGGGTTAAAGCGAGAGGACGAACGGGTAAGCGATGAGTAAGAAAGTCTGCAGCTTCGCGCTCGCCGAGTCTAGCTCACCTGACTAAGCAAAAAAAAGAAAAAAAATCCTGCCAGTCACAAGATGGCGTTGACAGAGTTTGTAGGCGGGATTGCGCATGCGCAGTCATCTGAGCGGTAATCATGGCATTGTGGGAATTGTAGTTCGGCTAGGAATTTATATATATTTTTTCAGACGAATCTGACAAAATGATCAAATAAAATCGTCCCCTTAGATGTACATCTTTGAATTTAGCGCCATGTATCTTTATTAGAAGGATAAGAGGTTGTGTAGGGTTTGGGACTGGACTTGAGGGAATCATGGTTTGAAGGGGGGCAAAGCAGGGTTCACTCAAGAGGGCTCACATAGTAAAACTGAATTTGACCTATGAATATGGGACAAGGTTCACACATACTTTGTGTAATCCTATCTAAATACTCGTCTACGGCGCGCCATGGTTTGCTTTCTAGTAACGCGGGTATGAGGTTTGCACAGACATTTGGAAGGATCAACATTCAAGAAAGATTTACTAAAAATGGTGCCACTGAGAGCGAAAGTGATAGCGTCACCAGAATTTATAGCATTATAACAATCCCCTGTCATGACAAAACCGCCAAATGTGCCAGGAAAAGAGGCACAAAAATGCGCTTGTGACGAACATGGAAGACGACTGCGCTTCATTGGTGTTTATAAGGGGATATGTGAGGGGAAAGGAATATGGCCACCTGTCTCAAATTTGTAGCCAGAACCTGCTCCACATTGCTAAATGGCGTCTTGTTTGGCTGTCGCCTGTCCGCCATCCTCTGGAGTTGTAATGAAATCTCACTAGTCCCAGTCCTCAGTGACCGTGCTGGACTTCTGGAAAAGCATGGCTTCTATGTTGTCACCCGTCAGAAACGTCTCCAATTACTAAAGAATTAAATACCGACGTTCCCTTTTGTATCACTTTTCTGTTCCTTTTTTCTTGTTAGAGCTGCAGTTTGTTCCCAGAGCTGCTCTTCATACAGTATGCAGGGATAGGAAGTTGCACCCACTGTCAGCCTGTCTGGAGACTATGAAGAGCTAGACTTTGGTCTGTCACCTCCTCTCCCTATATGTCTTTAAAGCCTGGATATGTTACTCATAGTCATGCCGTTGATTGAAGACGGAACTTTCACATAAGACCTCATTCACACGTAGGTGAATCGCAGATGTGTGCTCTTCATGGACTTTAAAGGGGTACTCCAATCTAAGACAATCTGAGTAAATGGGGGCATATCGCTAGGATATGCCCCCATTGTCTGATAGGTTCAGGTCCCACCTCTGGCACCCGCACCGACACTGAGAACAGAGTGGGGAAGGTGGTGGCCGGAGGACCCCGGGTTTCACCAGGTCCGACCACCACCAAGCGCTCTCCC
Source organism: Bufotes viridis (assembly GCA_033119425.1). NCBI lineage: Eukaryota > Metazoa > Chordata > Amphibia > Anura > Bufonidae > Bufotes > Bufotes viridis. Next base: position 92,047,670 of record CM065594.1, on the reverse strand, counting down.
TATAGTACTTAATGGGTGCGCACCGCGTTTCCGCGGCCTTTGCTCCCATTCATTTCTATGGGGCCGTCAGAAATAGCCGAGCCAGTGCTTGTCTATTTTCAGCGGCCGCACAGAAACAAATGGAGGGGGGTTGCACGTGCGCAGTGCGCTCTCCACAACTTTCGGGCCTCCGTTCTCAGTGTAGGTGCGGGTCCCACCTATCCTAGAGATGGAAAAACCCCATACCATGGTTTTCCACCGACCATGGGTCCCCAGTGACAACATGAAACCATTCCCTATTTTTGTCTGTGATTACAGATCCCTCACGCACATTATACTCTATGACTCAGTGATAACTAGTCATGCCATCCATGTTTGGTCATTTGTTTTCATGGACCATTGGTGGGTGAAGCTCTGGAAACTACTTTTCAGCCTAGCAGTGTCTATGGAATATGGGTAACACACAGAAGGCCAAAAAATGGACACATGGATCAAACATGGATCCTTCACGGACATTTTTACGGATGAACCACTGACTATCTTGTCACGGACATGGACATGTGAAAGAGGCCTAACAGTCTACATGCACATTAGGACCTAGCAATAAACACTCTCCATCTTAGGCCACATTTACACGTCCACAATGTTCGTCCGCACCCGTTCTGCAAATCTGCGGAACGGGTGCGGACCCATTCATTTTGAATGGGGACGTGATGGATGCAGAGAGCACACTGTGCGATCTTCCGGCCGGCAGCTCCACAGTAATATAGAGCATGTCCTATTCTTGCCCGCAATTGCGGACAAGTATAGGCATCTCTATGGGGCTGGCGGCAAGGTGTGTTGCGGATCCGCAATACACTACGGACGTGTGAATGGGGCCTTAAGCCTTATTCACATGGCAGATATTGTCAGTAGATGTTCATGCCAAAAACTCGGTGGACTCGCCGCATTCAAAATACAAAACCACGTCAGAAACCCAAGGATCAGCCTTGGGTTTCTGCCGCGGAATCCATGGCGGATAAATCCAACGTATGAACTTACCATTAGGGTTTCCGTTACTTTCAATGGAGGACTTATCCTTAGAAAATGTAGCTTTAAAAAGGCTAATAAAATATAAAGTATTTAAGTGTATCAAGAGGTATAAGTCAACTTAAAGGGGTTGTTACACTTCAGCAAATGGCATTTGTCTCCTTTGCTGGCTTGATTCATTTTTCCATCACTTATACACAGCTCATATCCAGGGGTTACGACCACCCTGCAATCCAGCAGTAGTGGTCGTGCTTGCACACTATAGGAATAACCCTGGGTTCACACCTGAGCGTTTTACAGCGCGTTCAAACGCGCTGTAAAACGCTCAACAGATTAAAACCAATGCATCCCTATGGGAGTGGTTCACACTTGAGCGTTTTACAGCGCGTTTGAACGCGCTGTAAAACGCCCAACGCATAAACAAGTACTTGAGCTTCTTTTGGGGCGTTTGACGCGCGTTTTGTGATTGACACCACAGTAGTCAATCACAAGAACGCGCGTTTTACGCGCGTTTCCTATTTGCAAAAACGCGCTGAAATACGCGCGACAAAAACGCGCGTAAAACGCGCGTTTTTAGAACGCTCAGGTCTGAACCCAGGGTAAGAGCTGCCCTCTCTGGTGGCCAGTTCTGTGAAAGTGCGCATAGGGTGCCTTTTCCTATAGTGTGCAAGCACGTCCACTGCTGCTGGATTACAGGGTGGTCGTAACCATGGAAACGAGCAGTGTATAATATGATGGAAAAATGAATCCAACCAGCAAAGGAAGCAATATAATCACAATACATTAGTAAGTGCCTTGTATTAACTTTCTCTACGTGATAAATGCTATTTGCTGAAGTGAGACAACCCCTTGATACTGACTTGTGCCTCAGGATATACTCTTAAAACTTTATATTTTATTAGCCCTTTTAAAGCTGCATTTTCTAAGGCTATGCCCTCCATTGAAAGTAACGGAAACCCTAAGGCCCCTTTCACACGGGCGAGTTTTCCGCGCGGGTACAATGCGTGAGGAGGACGCATTGCACCCGCACTGAATCCGGACCCATTCATTTCTATAGGGCTGTGCACATGAGCGGTGATTTTCACGCATCACTTCTGCGTTGCGTGAAAATCGCAGCATGCTCTATATTGTGCGTTTTTCACGCAACGCAGGCCCTATAGAAGTGAATGGGGCTGCGGGAAAATTGCAAACATCCGCAAGCAAGTGCGGATGCAGAGCGATTTTCCCGCATGGTTGCTTAGCAACGGGACCAGATCTTTATTACTTTCCCTTATAACATGGTTAAAAGGGGAAATAATAGCATTCTTAATAAAGAATGCATAGTAAAATGAAGAGGAAGGGGTTAAAAATAATAAAAGTTAACTTACCTTAGCCACTTGATCGCGTAGTTGCGATCTGTCCTCTCTTTCCCTGCTTCAGCTAACAACTAAAGGACCTGTGATGACGTCACATGGTCCAATCACATGGTCCATCTTACCATGTGATTGGACCATGTGATGTGACGTCATCACAGGTCCTTTAGTTCTTAGCTGAAGCATGAAGAGAAAAGACAGATCGCAACTACGCGATCAAGTGGCTAAGGTAAGTTAACTTTTATTATTTTTTACCCCTTCATCTTTATTTTACAATGCATTCTTTATTGAGAATGCTATTATTTCCCCTTATAACCATGTTATAATGGAAAATAATAAATTCTCCAGAATACTCTACCCTAAACCGGACTTCAGTGATGAAGTCCGGCTTCGGGTCTGGGTACCAAACATGGCGATTTTTCACACGCGCGTGCAAAACGCATTACAAACGTTTTCACCCGCGCAGAAAAATCGCGCATATTCCCGCAACGCACCCGCCTCTTATCCGGGCGTCAAACATGAAGCCTGTGTGAAAGAGGCCTAAGGGTAAGTTCATACGTTGGATTTATCCGCTGCGGAAATGACCCGAAAGAGAGTTCATACAAGTAGAGAACGCCATACTTGCCTGTGGGAGATAGTATAGCATGTTGCGCAATTTCTTTCAGATGTGGACACAACTGTTTTCCCACATATTCCACACTACTTTTGTGGCTCACCACAACCTTTTCCTTGACGTGTCACACTCCTTCAGAGCACAAATGGGTGCAGGGGCCGAGTCTGATGATCCAGTATCCCGGAGCCACATACAGTTAAAGGGGTTGTCTGCCTTTTACTATTGATGACCTATTCTCAGGCTAGGTTATTAATATTAGATTGGCGGGGGTCAGACGCCTGGCACCCGCCGATAAGCTGTTTGAAGAGAGGGCAGCGCTCGCTCGTACAAGCGCTGCCTTTTCTTTTTTGTTTACCTGCTCGTTATCGCAATTGCAGAGGTATGGCGTCCCCATTCACATTTTCACAGATGGAGCAGTCCCATAGAAGTGAATGGAGACACCATATTTGTAATTACACTGCTCGCCGCAGGTAAACAGAGAAGCTTGTACGAGTGCTGCTTTCTTGTCACCTGTCTTATCAGAGGCTCAGGCTACTGTCCTGTTGCTCCCATCTGCTTTAGGGTTCATGCACACAAACGTATTTTGTTTCTGTGTTTTTTCTATTTTATTTATTTTTTTTGCGCATAGGATGCGGACCGATTCATTTCAATGTCCGTTTCGCCAACAAAGAAGATAGAACATGTCCTATCCTGGTCCGTTTTGCAGACAAGGATAGGCATTGTTACAATGGTTACATCCGCAAAAAAAAAAATTGGACGCAACATGGATGTCATCCGTATTTTTGGCGGGTCCGCGTTTTGCAGACCACAAGATACATACGGCCGTGTGCATGAGCCCTTACACTACAGCTGTGTTTTATTTTGGCACAGCTATGGTCAGTGACTTCAGTTTAGAAGCATTGTCTGTTGCAGTCTGAATGGTGGTCTGAAAGCAACTCCTTGTCTCAGAGTAACAGGCTGCTGTTCTGACCCCTATGCTTTACACTGCAGCAACTGGCGGCTGTGTATAAGCACAACAGGAAGTCAGTAGAGAGCTGATTTTACTTCCCAGAACCATCCGTCCCCAGTGTTCACAGCCTGGAGTGTCAGTACACACTGCAACAGATGAGGCTTGTTTATGTAGTTTATGGCATACCTAAGTCACGCAAGCTCCATTTGCATGGGATCACAAGTTCCCTCCAGGCCGGGAGCGCTGCTGGATGAAGGGTGCGACGTTTAGTTCCATTTAGATTAGGAACGTAGGGGTTTTATGTGATCAGTCTGCAGATCATAACAAGATGCAAATGAAATGCCTGCGGCCATTTTTACCCTTTTTCCTGAGTGGCTGGGGTGGAGTACATTTCCCTACACAGATCTTCTATTTAGTCCTTCCTATTATACAATCTGTGCCAAACTTTTCTGAGCTCCAGTGATACTGCTTTAATCAGGCATCCAATAATCCAGAAAGTCTGATACTCCATCATTTGTTTCCATCATAGATATTTCCTCCGGAAAGGCCATCAATATCAGATCTGGAGGGGTCCGACTCTTGGCACGGTCTGAAGGGACCATGACACTTGTTTGAGCACTGCGGCCTCCATTGTTTTCCTCCCTCCATCCTCTTGGTGGTGCAGGGTATTGCAACTTCGTCCCGTTCACTTGAGTAGGACAAGGCTGCAGCTCCGCTGAGTGGACCCCTTCAAACAGCTAATGGGCAGGATCATACCAGGGTCATACCCCCACCGATCTGATTGAATTTTTTAACTGGTGATCTACCCTCTGGATAGTTCACTAGTGGAGTTGAGCAAAGCAAGCTTAGGATCATCCAAAGTTGCTTCGTTCGAAACTTCGGAATAATACTGTATGGAGATCCGTCTCAGTACAGTATTAGAATGTATTGGCTCCGATGAGCCGAAGTAAGTTATTTACAAAGTCGGGCGAGACTTCGTTGAATAACTTAGGTAATTGATTACTACAGTGAAAAATTACTTAAAAACTTGGAAATAAACTCGTCTCGTCTGTAATAATAAATTACCGAAGTTATTCAACGAAGTCGCGCGTGACTTCGTGAATAACAGACTTCGCCTCATCGGAGGCAGTACATTCTAAGAAGGATCTCCGTACATCATTATAACAAATTTTTTAGCGAAGCGACTTCGGCTGTTGCATCCGAAGTCGCTTTGCTCATCTCTATTCATTAGTATCTGATCTGATCGACACCCAGGACCTCCACCAACCAGCTTTTTGACAAATCACCGGCGCTCACAGTCGCGCCACGGCCTTCTCCCTGCTCACCAAGCACAGCACCTTGGCCATGGTACCCATGAACATGTTGTCATTAAGCCTAGGGAAAGCTGAGAGAAGGCCACGACATTACTGCAAGCGCCGCTGCCTTCTCAAACAGCCGATCGGCAGGGGTCCCAGGTGTCGGACCCCTGCCGATCAGATACTGATGACCTATCCTGAGGATAAGTCATCAGTTAAATAATCCTGGAAAACCCCTTTAACATTTTATTTTGGACTTTTCTTAAACCTTTAAAGGGCTTTTCTGGTTGTTAAAAGTTACCCCCTATCCACCCCTGGTACCCTACTGATCAAAAAAATGGGTACCCCGTATTCCTGGGAGCTCCCCAATATGAACACAGTGGCAGGTCGAGCATGCACACTGCCGCTCCATTCATCTTTACGGGAGTTCCGGAGACAGCCGGGTAAAACGCTCCACTATTTCTGGAACTCCCATAGATGAATGGAGCAGCAGTTCGCATGCCCGACCTGCCGCTCCATTTATGTCTGGGGGCTCCCAAGAATACGGGGCGATAACTGGGGCCCCACTGTAACTGCAGTTCACGGAAGAGGATAATCCAGCAGCATGGATTACAGACGTGAAGATAAAAAGCAGAAAACGGAGCGCCTCATGTGCTGGAGTGTAACACATGTTTAGAGCTTATGATAAAGTATGAGGATTCCTTGTTCAACTCCAGCCAAATTCATCTCCCCTATGCCTTGCACATTCAGGCCCTGGACAACAAGCAACATAGGATTTTAATGATCCCCATCCTCATCTTTTGTTGGCTTCACTTCCTAGAAAAATCAGCAAGATGCAGAGAGAGAAGGAGCTGGAAGTTCCTGATGACAAAGTTTTATCGATATTAGATGATGTGGAAAAGAAGGAAAAGCATATGGCAGAAGAAGGACTTCCACCTGTAGGACAGGAGAGGGCTGGGGTTGTAGAAGTGGGTATGCTACAGCTGATTAAGGCCCCTTGCAGACGAGCGTTCCTCACGCAGCGCGTCCGCAACGGAGCTCCCGGCCTGACCTTCCTGCACTGACGGGATTCACATAGCATTATATTGATTTATGATGCTATGTAACCCTTACAGTTCTGGAATGTATTGGATAACACTGGCATAATGCTGCCAGTGTTATCCAATACATTCCAGAACTGTAAGGGTTACATAGCATCATAAATCAATATAATGCTATGTGATCCCTGGCAGTGCTGGGAGGTCAGGCCGGGAGCTCCGTTGCGGACTCGCTGCGTGAGGAACGCTCGTCTGCAAGGGGCCTAACACCTTCCCGACTGCCAAATGACCATATAAAACCTATCTGCACATACCCCGTGCAGACAGCATGTATATAAACAGTCAGGCAGCGCATTAAAGCTCCTGCGATCTAGCAGGAGAAGGTCGGGTGCTGGCTGTAAGACACAGCAGGGACCCTGAGGAGAAGACAGGAGCTGATTATTACCGCTTCTGCCTTCTCCAGTGCCAGCAACATAGCAGTACCTGAGCACAGGAGAGCAGGAAGTGGCTTTGCTGCTTCCTCTTCCTCTGTTGGTCACGTGACTGCTGGATGTGTTAGAGCAGGAGCAGAGCTGAAGGGTCTAAGGAGACCCTGATCAGCTCTGCCTGTGTGTAATGCCCCCACAGGGGGCTGTTTTCCCCTGTAACTGGGGCTCCTGTGGATGTCACCATAGTCAAAGAGTTCACTCAAACCTATACATGTTGTATATCAAAACGATTGTCACAATATTTAGGAAATAAAAAACTATGATTAAAAAAAAAAAAATTACTTTTTTATAAGATTTAGTGGGTTTCCCCCAAATTAAACCTAAAAAAAAGGAAAAAAAAAAAACCATACTAATAAAAAGTCAAGTGAAAAAACATTGCAAAAATGATGTTGGTAGTCAAACAAATAAAAAAGTTAGGGTCACTAAACCACCACATGAACAAAATCACAAAAAAAAATTTGCCTTTTTTTTAAGGCCTGGTCATGAAAGGGTTAATATTCAGTGTTTACTGTCAAATAACCTGCAGAATATTGCAGGCAAGAACATCAATAATTTGCATACTGTCCCCGGTGGAGCACCCAGAATATTTGTCTGAATAGAAAAAAAAAGGCGGTGCTCAAAATTTTAGGCCCTGCCCATTGTTATAAGCCCCTCCCACATATAAGGCCACTTCGAACAAACACCATACAACTGAAATGCTCCCCCCCTCGTCCATCCTCACCAGGCCGGAGCCCCCCTGCCCCATTTCCAGCCACCACCATGCTTATAGCTGCCCAGCTCTGAATCCTCCTTCTTTAAATGGCAGGGGGAGGAGCAGGAGCATCTCCTCTCCTACACAGCGCCACATACCTCTTACATCCAGTGATGTCACCTTTGATGTAGACATTCTCTTTCTTCATCTTCTTCATTCAGACCAGACCGCCATGATGATTTTTCAGCGATCTCTCGTCTCTACAGAGATTGACAAACAGGCATTAGTTTACCACTTTTCCATTATCCTCACGTCTTCTGAACACCCCATCCCCCAATACTGTGCCCACTGTGCTCCCCAATATTATACTGCAGAAACAGTCCCTCCTGGAAATACTAGTACCATACCGATAGTGCCCCCTTCAATAATTATTGGCACACAGTGCCCTAAAAAAAAAGGACTGTGCCCAGCAAATAGTGTCCCGGACACTAATAGTATAAACATAATGTCCCCCAAAAGTAATTGTGCTGATAGAAAATCTGCATTTTGCTGATTCTACTGGCCATATCCGAGACCAGGACAACGGTGCGGTAGGACACTGGTTTAATTTGGTGCCGCCGCGCACTCTTACACTATTTAATTGCCATGCAAATTGTGGTCTATGGATATTTATGTTCTGTTTTTGTTATATCTATTCTATTTTGGGGCCTATCATTTTAACACTTACTTAATTAAAGGTTATATTTTAATTTATCCACAAACATGATGTTTTGACACCATTTAATATGGCATACAATGTAGTGGGAAGCGGGAAAAAATCCAAATGTGGTGGAATTGGAGAAAAAAACGCAATTCCTCCACAGTTTTAAGGGTTATGTTCCTACGACTTTCACTTTGTGGCAAAACTGATTTGTGCCCATTCTCTGGGTCAGTACGATTACAACAATACCACATATGTATAGGTTTTAAATACTGAAAACATAAATGAAAACTTTGAAAAAAATATTTTTTTTTGCATCACCATATTCTGACCCCCCATAGCTTTTTTTATAGTTACCGTATATCTACATGTTTAAAGACCGCTCCGGTAGCATACAACTAGCGAAATGGTTAATGGTACAAAAGGGTTAAAGGTGCCGTGCTGCCATTAACAATAAAGAAGGACTATAGAGTACGGTCTTCGTTTTTATATGAAAGGCAGCCCTGCTGCTCTGTGTTGCCATACCCTAAGGCAGAGTGGCCTAGGTATACCTGATTTATAGCAATTTGTGACAAATTAATTCGTAACGAATCAATTTTCTTAGCGAACTTCGGCGAAGCTGCGGAATCAAATTTTTCAAAACTTCGCTCATCTCTGACTGCTATATACAATAGGGGCATGAGAGTACTGCCATATACATTCCACATAATACTCCCATATACAGTAGTGCCATGACACTACTGCCATATACTGTACATCCCACATAATACCGCCTTATACAGTAGTGCCATGACAGTACTCCCGTATACATGCCACATAGTACTGCCTTATGCAATAGTGCTATGACAGTACTGCCATATAATCCCACATAATACTGCCATATATAGTAGTGCCATGACAGTACTGCCATATATATCCCACATAATACTGCTATATACAGTAGTGCCATAACAGTACTGCTATATACATCCCACATAATACTGCCATATACAGTGGTGCCATGACAATACTGCCATATACAGCTCACAAGGTGACCTCTTACGCCCACAATACGATGACCTCTTATAGAGGAATCGTTATCCAGATACATGGGTGGACTGGGAACTTAAATTGGCCCCATATTCTAGGCAAAGATAAGTAGGGACAACATAAGAATGCAGGCCATTAAAGGGGTTGTCCAGGATTAGAAAAACATGGCGGCTTTCATTTTAAAACAATACCAGACACAACCCGTGGAAAATATCTCCTCTACAGAGCCATAGTGCAGCACAATATATTGCTCCTGTAGAACCAAATACCACATTGCGGCACAATATACTGCCCCAGCAGAACCAAATACCACATTGCAGCTCAATATACTGCCCCAGCAGAAATAAAATACCACAGTGCAGTTCAATATATCACCCCAGCAAAACCAGTTACCTCACTGCAACGCAAGCCCCATCAAAGGCAAATACCACATTGCAGCACAATATACTGGCCAAGTGGAGCAAATTACCACAGTGCAGCGCAATATACTGCCCCAGCAGAACCAAATACTACAGTATCGGCATCTTGCCTGGTCTTTCAGTGCTACCAAACATACAAGAGAATACTGCTCTACAAACTTCTTACCTCCAGTGATGTCTTCTCTGATGTAGATGTTCTCTTTCCTCATATTCTCCATTCAGCTCAGACCACCATGACTACTTCATTCAGCCATATCTAGTCTCTGCAGAATTAGTCCACAGACATTTCTCACTTTTTCATCATTCCAACTTCTCAACACAAATTTACCATCCTCCTGCCACCTGCTAATTCTGTGTCCGATGTGCCCACCAATGTCCCCATAGAATATGCTACAGAAGTAATAGTGCCCCCAGTAGTTATAATAATGCCCCCTATAGTGCCTGCAGTAATAATAATGCCCCTGTAGTATCACCAGTATAAATATTTCTATTTATAGTGCCTCAAGCAATAATAATGCCCCCTATTGTGCCCCCAGTAATAATGCCCCTATAGTGCCTCTAGTAATAACAATTTCCCCCTAAAATTCCAACAGCTGTTATGTTCCTGTAGTCCTCCCAGTATTAATACTGCCCCCAATAGTGCCTTCAGCAATAATAATGCCCTCTATTATGCCACCAGTAACCATGCCCCCTATAGTGCCTCCAGCAATAATAATGCATCCTATAGTGCCCCCAGGAATAATAATGCCCAATATAGTGCCCTCAATATTACAAATTCTTCCACAGGGCCTTAGTATTAAAATGTCTCCAGTGCCCCAGTAATGCCCCCTATAGTGCCACAGAATTGCCCCCTATAGTGCCACAGTATTTAAATTGTACCCAGTAATATCCCCTATAGTACCCCCACTATTAAACTGCTCTCTATAGCGCTGGCAGTATTAAAAGTTCCCCCAGTGCTCATAGTAATGCCTCCTATAGTACATTGGGGACATATCGCTCTGGCACCCGCACCTATACTTAGAATGGAGCCTGCAAAGTCCCGGAGAGCGCACCTCACATGCGCAGCCGCCTTTCATTCATTCCTATGGTAGCATCGAAAATAGCCATCGAAAAGCACGGCCACCGCTCCATTTACTTCTATGGGGCTGAAGGAAATAGCTGATCCGTTCGACTATTTTGGAGCTCTTATAGGAATGAATGGAGAGCTGCTGCACATGTGCTGTGCACCGTCCAGGACTTTTGCAGGTTCTGTTCTAAGCATAGGTGTGGGACCCACACCTATCAGACATCAGAGGCATATCCTAGCGATATGCCCCCAATATCTGAAATGGGAATAACCCTTTAAGCTCTGCAAGTGGCCAAGTAAAGAAAATAATACACACCGTTCCACGCTGCCATCTGCCTGTGACCTTTTTTTTTTTTCACAATAAATTTTTATTGAAATTTTGTCATAACATGTCATCTATTGTGGGCGCAGCCACAGCTATGTAATCAAAGTATGATATCACATAATAAACAGCAGTGGTCGCAGCCACTTCGCATGAACCTGAGTAGTATACAAATTCAAACAAGTCCTACGGCATCCGCTCGGATGCTGCCTACATAGGACCAAGTAAACTATACAGTAGGTACAAAGGGAAACACAACAAAAGCAAAGAAAACAAGTAAAAAATAAATAAATAAATAAAAAAGAAGTATAACAAGGATGGCCAAAAGAGTATCTCCTATCTAATAGTATGTCACAGAGGCACTGGAAATTTCGAGAACCACCTATTCCAGGATGTTAGAAATTGTTGTACTTTATTCATTCGTTGTACCCAGAGGTGTTCAAAAAAAGCATGTGTGGTAACTCTGTCACTAACGTCTGTCAAAGAAGGGACATTGGGTGACTTCCAATGTTTCGCAATTAACAATTTAGTCGTGAGCAAAATATGACAAGTCAATAACCGGAAACTATACAGGATTGTATCTAAGTCTAGTGAGAGAAGCGCTAACGCAGGGGTCAGTGTAATAGTGGAACCAGTCACTTCCTTCGACAGGCCCTCGATATCCGCCCAGAGGTGTCGAACATATGAACATTCCCAAAAGATATGGAAAAGGTCGCCAGGGGCATGCCGGCACCTCCAACATGAGTTTTCAACATTGGGGTAAAATCTATGGAGTTTAGCAGGGGTAAAGTACCACCTGGTGAGAAGTTTATGGTAGCACTCTAAGGCCTCTTTCACACGGGTGTTTGACGCCCGGATAAGAGGTGGGTGCGTTGCGGGAATATGCGCGTTTTTCCCGCACGGGTGCAAACGTTTGTAACGCGTTTTGCACGCACGTGCGAAAAATCGCCATGTTTGGTACCCAGACCCGAAGCCGGACTTCATCACTGAAGTCCGGTTTCGGGTCTTCTGGAGAATTGATTATTTTCCCTTATAACATGGTTATAAGGGGAAATAATAGCATTCTTAATAAAGAATGCATTGTAAATTGAAGTGGAAGGGGTTAAAAATAATAAAAGTTAACTTACCTTAGCCACTTGATTGCGTAGTTGCGATCTCTCCTCTCTTTCTTTGCATCAGCTAACAACTAAAGGACCTGTCATGACGTCACATCACATGGTCCAATCACATGGTCCATCACCAGATGGACCATGTGATTGGACCATGTGATGTGACGTCATCACAGGTCCTTTAGATCTTAGCTGATGCAGGGAAAGAGAGGAGAGATCGCAACTACGCGATCAAGTGGCTAAGGTAAGTTAACTTTTATTATTTTTAACCCCTTCCACTGTAATTTACAATGCATTCTTTATTAAGAATGCTATTATTTCCCCTTATAACCATGTTATAAGGGATAATAACAGAGATCGGGTCCCGTTGCTAAGCAACCATGCGGGAAAATCGCAACGCATCCGCACTTGCTTGCGGATGCTTGCGATTTTCCCGCAGCCCTATTCACTTCTATGGGGCCTGCGTTGCGTGAAAAACGCAGAATATAGAACATGCTGCTATTTTCACGCAACGCAGAAGTGAAGCGTGAAAATCACCGCTCATGTGCACAGCCCCATAGAAATGAATGGGTCCGGATTCAGTGCGGGTGCAATGCGTCCTCCTCACGCATTGCGCCCGTGTGGAAAACTCGCCCGTGTGAAAGGGGCCTAAGAGTGAAGAGCATGTAGTAGCTTGACAAGTGTATCGTAGGGCCCTATTCCATTGGGTGATAGAAAAGGATATCTTTAGTTCTTTCTCCCAGTTAAGGAGATGAACCCTTTTGGTCATGATAAGATCCCCTGTAATAGTCTTGTAAATCGTATTAGTAGGGAAGCTTAAACCTCCCTGCGAGGCTGAAAGAAAGCCATAGAGGAATTCGGGTAATTGTACATTTACCATATGGAACTTCATTAAGAAATGGGTTATTCTCAAATATTTGTAACACCAGGAGCTAGGTACCCCATAGACTTCCTGCAGAGTGGAGAAAGATCTCAATACCTTGTGATCATATAAATCTGAGAATACCTTTATTCCCTGTCTTTTCAAGCCCCCTAACGCGAGGTCAGGAATGAAGTATTTCAAAACCTCTATCGGGATCGGTAGTTGCTTCATTGGAGATGTTGACCCCAAACGCAGTAGTAATGTTTTCCATACAAGAATGGAAGCTCTCAGCGTGAGGGCCGATGGGATCTGCCTGTGACCTTAATGCCTGTATCCTGATGCAGCCAGTCTCAATGATGTCATCGCGCCGCTTGAGTCCTGATGCAGGCTGTTGCAATGATGTCATCACTTTGTCACCACCTGCGTCAGTTGAAATCAGTAGGGCACGTCCAGTTTCTGGCCGATTACCTGTCTTTTTAAAATGTGTTTTAAAACTTTAAAGGGAATCTTTGACCAGTTTCATGGTGTCCTAACAAAAGTAATGGTAGCCCAAAGTAGTAAATAGATCCCCATAGAACCATGCCTGGTCACTTTTTTAACTGGCCAGGCCGTTTTGTTAAATCTTGTATTTGAACAGCTTCAGTGCTGGAGTCTGTTCAATACACAGTACTAGGGCTGAAACGATTATGCGATTGAATCGAGTAACTCGACACAAAAAAATCCTGGAGATGTCAATTTTTTGCATCCAGGATTCGTTTGTGTCATGTGACGACGGAGTGTGAGTGAAGCGCTTGCTATTACTCACCGCTCCGTGGTCACCCGCCAGCCCGCACCACGCTGCACTGTATTCTGACACATCTTCAGGACATAGTGCATGTAAGCGCGCACTATGACCTGACACTGTGTGACGTCAGGACGACAGTGCAGCGCATGGAGAAGAAGATGGACGGGCTGTGGAGAGGTAACTATTTTTTTTCATTGGCGCTGGGGACATAGCTAGGAGGAGGCAGCTGATTACACTAAAGGGGGCAGCCCAATGGCACTGGGGGGCAGCCTGATGGCAAGGGGGGGCGGGCAGCCTGATGGCAAGGGGGGGCGGGCAGCCTGATGGCAAGGGGGGGCGGGCAGCCTGATGGCACGGGGGGGCTGATGAGTTTTTATAAAGAAAAACGATTTTTTAAAGGAAACCTGTCACCTCGAAATCGGCTTTTAAACTGTTGAAAGTACCTTATAGTGCCCCATAGTCGTGTCCTAAAGCACTTTTGCGTCCTTTTCCACGATTTAAATTCATTGAGAAATCGCTATTTTATTCCTCTGCTGCCCCATGCTTCAAGTCATGCTTGAAGTCAAGGAGGCTCTGCAATGCAGCTCTCCCCGCCTCCTCGCGCCTTGATTGACACACCACATTTCCATGCCCGGACCACGCTCCCACCCCGCATGCGCAGTAATGGGCTGCTGTAGCGCGATCCTGGCTCGTATACTCAGCCGGCTTCACTCTCGCCACCGCGCATGTGCCCGCCGCCCTGTCAGACTCGCGCCCGGCATCTTCTAAGCTACGTCATAGAGAGCGTGATCACAGGGACGCCACAGAGGCTAGGCACAGTGGTCACGCTCCGCCCAGTCACCTCCAGATGCCGGGCGCGAGTCTGACAGGGCGGCGGTCGCATGCGCGGTGGCGAGAGTAAAGTCGGCTGAGTGTACGAGCCGGGATCGCTCTACAGCATCCCATTTCTGCGCATGCGGGGTGAGAGCGCGGTCCGGCCGCAGAAGTGTGGCGTGTCAATCAAGGCGCAGGAAAGCTGGGAGAGCTGATTTGCAGACACCCAGGCTGCTGCCCCCTTGACTTGAAGCATGACTTGAAACACGGGGCAGCAGAGGAATAAAATAGCGATTTCTCAATTAATTTAAATCGTGGAAAAGGACGCAAAAGTGCTTTAGGACACGACTATGGGGCACTATAAGGTACTTTCAACAGTTTAAAAGCCGATTTCGAGGTGACAGGTTTCCTTTAATTATTTTTTTGTTATTAGAGTACTTGATTAATCGTTGGGTTAATCGGTAGAATACTCGATTACAAAAGTAGTCGATAGCTGCAGCCCTACACAGCACATGCAGGTTAGTCCTGATATTCATGAAGTCTGGGTTCTCCGTAACACTGATTTACAACACTGATATTGGTTTCTATATCTATCAACACAGTGGACTAACCAGAGTGCGCTGTCTAATCCTTTGGATGCCGCTGTTCACTAAATATTACATTTCTGACAGTCTCCAGCCAGCACTAGGGGGAGCTGACTGCATACTGTTTTAGAATTATGTTTAGTAGATTGTATGCAGTAAGCTCCTCCTAGTAGTAAATAATAATTGGTCGGCACTCCACTTCAGGTATACGGGTGCTCTGTGTTCGGGGAAATCCCAATCCTAATAGAAGATTACAACACGGCACTCCACAGAATCTCTTAGTGAATTTTTATTGAACAATGTTTCCAGAATTGCCACCACACATGTATACAAGACATATTGCCTACGTTTCGGTCCAATTCCGGACCTTTCTCAGGGCTTTTGTGAATAGCGTTTAGAGGAATCCTGGTGGCCATTCCTGGACCGAAACGTAGGCCATATGTCTTGTATACATGCGTGGTGGCAATTCTGGAAACATTGTTCAATAAAAATTCACTAAGAGATTCTGTGGAGTGCCGTGTTGTAATATACCTCCTAGTAGTAAGACATTTCTGCAAGAAATCTGGTTTTATTATATTCTAATACAATATCCAATACTCTGTCTCATAGCTGCCATCACTAACAGGAGCTACACAAGATTTGTTCTTGCAGGGAAGACGTTCAGCAGGAGGAGTTCAGAAGGTGAACACCACAAAATGAAGAACTCTCTTCTTGTGACAGATCAGGAGGAGATGAGGTCGTTAGTGGTTTCCATCACATTACTACTATACAGGGTTGTGAAAAGTATGCGTGTCCCATTGAATTCATGTCACACTAAATTGCAACCTTTACACATAGGAATCTGAGCTATCACATATTGAGTTATAACTCTGGTGTGGTGATGATGGGTGGTGTAGTGTTCTACCAATAGAGTATCGATTTAGTTGCCATCTACAGTAAATTATTAGCGGGTTTCAAACAGGTACAGTAATTTGCCTTCTAATTAATATTTTTAATCATTTATAGCAGGATGTACAGTTGTCACGGACATTCCCAAGACAAGTGGCAGGAGATCGGTGAGACTGACAACACGTGGTTTGATCTGACATGTTTTCTGTTTGGATCAAATGACGTCTGTGTTGTTTCTGGTGCTTGCCGCACCTTCTTTTCCCAGGTGTGGCTATTATCGTCATTTAACCTTCTCTATGTATTGTTGTTTCTCCCACTAAGCTATGTGGTTTATAGCTTCAGTTTGAGTTGTGGATAGCTGTTGTGTGGATCTCGACTGAGTTCCTGGTGCTGCCATAGCCACTTGAAGTTAAGTGTTTTCTTTCCCTTTTGTATTTAGTTTGGGTTATTTTGTGTGTTGCATTTCCCTGTCATTGGTATTAAGGCCTGAGGGAGACTCCTGTTCGTCCTTCCTTTTGGAGGAGCAGGTTGTCTCAGTCCTGACAATAGTACCAGGGTCCTATAGGGTGAGTTAGGACACTAGGTATTCCTGTGTATGAACTGACCTACCTCTGGGGTCTGTTCATACTGGTAGTTAGTCAGGACTTTAATTAGGGCTTTACTAGGAGTTGTCCATCTTCTTTCCCTAGTTTCCAGGCCTTATTCCCTCACCCCTTTCCCTCCAATGTTCGGTGTGGTGTTTCCCTCCCACACCCGAACGTGACATTATAAACCGGCAAGACCGTCATTTTTTGCTTGTTTCAGTATATCCATGGATCCTATTGCTGCACTGGCCGGACAGCTGCAGGGGCTATCTTTGGAGGAAGCTGACCTCCGCATGACCGTCTTGCAGATCCAGAGACCACAGGCTGCTGGTCCTAGTGGTGGTGGTTACCAGGCCTGTCTCAAGCCTAAACTTGCCCTTCTGGACAGATTCTCTGGGGGAAGTGATAATTTCATTTTGTTCAGAGAGGCATGCAAATTGTATTTTAGGCTACATCCACACTAATCTTGGGATGAGATTCAGAGAGTTGTTGTGGTTATTTTGTTGCTTAAAGGGGACGCTCAGTCATGGGCTTTTTCTCTGCCGACCGGATCGCAGTCTCTCAGGTCGGTGGATGAATTTTTCAAAGCTCTGGGTCTCATGTATGATGACCCGGATCGGACCTCTCTGGCTGTGACCAAACTACATGGCCTTCGTCAGGAAGAGCGTTCTGCTGAGATCTATTGCTCTGAGTTTAGGAGGTGGGTTACGGATACTGAGAGGCTGAAGGACGCTTTGGCCTCTCATGAGAATCCTGAGTCTCTGGAAGCCACTATGTTTTTTTACAGTTTGCATTGATAGAGGCCGAATAGAGATCTAGGGGCCCTGCTCTCAGGACGTACTATCACATAACGTATCATCTTCCTCTGACACTTTGGGTGAAGATACTCCTGGGTTTATGTCTGGGGATGAACTCATGCAATTAGGGGAAGCTACTCTTGGGTCTGCTTTTAAGCATATTAGTCGTAGGAAGGAAGTGTGTTTTTTCTGTGGACAAAAGGGACATTTTATCGCTGTATGTTAATGCATTCAGAGTCAAAAAGAAAAAAAAAGGCAATGTCTAATTCCCTTCTGACTCTTGGAGGGATGAGAGGAGAGTCAGAGAACGTGCATTTGTCTTTGACTGGTAGTACCCAATTTCTCCTGACTGCCAAGGTGGCGCTAGAGTGCAAGACTGTGGGGATTGAGGTGTTTATCGATAGTAGGGCAGGGGTGAACCTGATTGATGCTCAGTTCGTCCGTATGCCCGGGTTGTCTCCAAGTGCATTAGAGAAAAACATTTCCATTTTTGCTATTGATTCTGCACCTCTAACTCAGAAGTGTTTATCTCAGATGGTGCATGACATCCGATTAAAAGTGGGTGACTTTCATCAGGAATTCATCTCGTGTTTTGTGTTGGAGGGTCCCCCTGCTCCGTTAGTTCTGGGTTTACTGTGGTTAAGCAAGCACAATCCAACTATCGATTGGCAAGCTAGACAGATTCTGGATTGGGGTGATTATTGCATTGACAATTGTCTGAATACATCTTTTTCTGCTTTAACCACTAAAACAATTCCCTCTTTTATATCTGATTTTGCCGATGTATTTTCTGAAAGTGGATGCCAGGATTTACCTTTGTATCGGGAATATGATTGTCCTATCAACCTTATTCCTGGAGCTAAATTGTCCAAATCTAGGTTGGATAACCTTTCTGGACCCAAAAGAATGGCCATGAGAGAGTATATTGCCGAGAGTTTGGCTAAAGGACACATAAGACCTTCCAAATCTCGAGTGGCAGCAGGGTTTTTCTTTGTTAAAAAAAAGGACAAAACTCTTAGGCCATGTCTGGATTTCCGTGAGCTCAATCGGTTTACTGTCCGTGATCCTTACCCCCTTCCTTTGATTCCATATTTGTTTAACTGATTGTTGATGCCAAGGTGTTCTCCAAGTTGGACTTAAAGGGGGCATATAATCTGGTCAGGATCAAGGAAAGGGATGAATGGAAGACGGCTTTTAATACCCCATAGGGTCACTTTGAGAACCTGGTCATGCCTTTTGGGTTGACCAATGCTCCTGCGGTTTTTCAGCATTTTGTGAATGACATTTTTCATCACCTTGTGGGGAGGTTTGTTGTCATGTATTTGGATGACATACTAATTTATTCTCCAGACGTGGAGACTCATCAGGATCACGTTAAACAGGTGTTACAAATCCTAAGAGATAATAAATTGTACGCAAAATTTGAGAAGTGTGTTTTTGCTGTACAAAAGGTGCAGTTCTTGGGCTACCTGCTGTCATCTTCAGGTTTTCGAATGGATCCAGAGAAAGTCTGTGCTGTATTGGACTGGGATCGACCTGAAAATCTGAAGGCTCTTATGCGGTTTTTGGGGTTGACCAACTATTACCGAAAATGTATTCTGAAATATTCGACAGTGGTGAAACCCTTAACGGACATGACTAAGAAAGGGACAGATGTTTTAGTGTGGTTTGATTCGGCGTTGCAAGCCTTTTTTGCGTTTAAGGAGTGCTTCGCTTCTGCCACTATATTGGTGCAGCTCGATGTATCACAACCTTTTATTGTAGAAGTTGACGCTTCCAAGGTGGGGGTAGGAGCAGTCTTATCGCAGGGCCCGTCACCTGGTAAATTGCGCCCATGTGCATTTTTCTCTAAAAAACTCTCTGCCGCAGAGAGAAATTACGATATGGGTAACAGAGAGTTGCTGGCCATTAAAGGGGTTCTGCAGTTTTTTTAAACTGATGATCTATCCTTTGGATAGATCTTGAGCATCTGATCAGCAGGGGTCCGACACCCGGGACCCCTGCCGATCAGCTGTTTTTAAAGGCAGCAGCACTGGCAGTAGCGCCGCGGCCTTCTTGCTGCTTACCTTAGGCCCAGTGACGTCACGACTAGTATCACTGGCCTGGGCGGGGCAAGGCTCTGTTCACTCGAATGAAGCTTAGCCACGCCCAGGCCAGTGATACTAGTCGTGACGTCACTGGGCCTGTAGTAAACAGCGAGAAGGCCGCAGCGCTACTGCCAGTGCCGTTGCCTTCTCAAACAGCTGATCGGCGGGGGTCCTGGGTTTCGGACTGCCGCCAATCAGATGCTGTTGATCTATCCAGAGGATAGATCATCAGTTTAAAAGAACTGCAGAACCCCTTTAAGTTGGCTTTTGAGAAGTGGCGTCATTGGTTGGAAGGGGCGATTCATCCGATCACGGTGTTCACAGATCACAAAAATCTTGCTTACGTGGAGTTGGCTAAACGACTGAACCTGAGGCAGGCCAGATGGTCTTTCTTTTTCACCAGATTCAATTTCATTGTCACTTATCGCTCTGGGGTTAAGAACGTCAAGGCAGATGCCTTGTCACATAGTTTTCCTGGAGGTGGTGATTTTGAAAATCCAAGTCCAATACTGTCAAAGGGGGTGGTTATATTCGCTCTATAACCTGACCTAGAGGGGAAGGTGTTAGTGGCTCAGGGAGACGCACCGGAGTCCTGCCCCTCTGGGAAATTGTTTTTTCATCAGAATTGCGTCATAAGGTGTTTGAGTTACATCACTGTACGGTTCTTACGAGGCACCCTGGGAGTAGATCCACTGTCGACCTTATCTCTTGTAGATTCTGGTGGCCAGGGGACTTTGTAAGTGTGTTGAGGACTTTGTGTCGGCCTGTAGTATCTGTGCACGCGCTAAGGTGACACATACTCGACCTTCTGGATCTCTACTTCCATTGCCCGTACCGTCCATACCATAGACTCACTTGTCTATGGATTTTTTTACTGATCTGCCTAAGGCCTCATGCACACGACCGTTGTTCTGGTCCGCATCCGAGCCACAGTTTTTGCAGCTCGGGTGCGGACCCATTCACTTCAATGGGGCCGCAAAAGATGCGGACAAGAATAGGCATCTCTATAATGGGCCCCCCGTTCCGTTACACAATTTGCGGAAGGCACACAAGCGGCTACCGTGTTTTGCGGACCGTAAAAAATGGAACGTTCGTGTGCATAAGGCCTAATTCGTCTGGAAAGACAGTTATTCTGGTGGTAGTTGATTGTTTTAGTAAAATGGTGCACTTTATAGCATTGCCTGGCCTACCTAATGCTAAAACACTTGCGCAACTGTTTGTTGACAACATTGTGAAACTTCATGGCATTTTCTCTGACCTGGTCTCGGATCGTGGAACTCAGTTTGTGTCCAGATTCTGGAATTTTATTTGCACCAAAGTGTAGCAATGTTTCAACCTTGCGGTCTTTGTCAAGCTCAAATACACATATAACAAGTGAACTTAATATACCTCCCCCAACATGTTGATTGGATAAAACAAACCCCTCCTCCCAACAATGTTGCTTCCACACTAGGGCTGCACGATATGGGAATTTTGTGCGATTGCGATTAGGGCCCTAAAAATTGCGATAACGATATGCGATGCGATATTTTAAGGGAATTGTGCTAGAGGTCTATCTGCTTGGATTTTTAAGTTAAAAGCGCACACAGATGACTGATGATGTGAAATGTAGTTTTGCTGAACTCAAGAACTGAAATGCGCAGTGTTTTTCAAAATGAAATACATATTTGCATTACTGCAAAAGTACAAAATACAAAACTTGCCATTTTCTTAATAGCGCTGCACAGAACAGATGAATAAAATAGACATGAGAACATGTGTTCATTAAAATAGCGAATTTCCACCAGCCCCTCCCTCCTCCCCGCACTGTAACTGATGTATCATAGCAGCCGTAGCAGCCGTAGATATAGTGTCAGTGTCACGTAGAAAGTCAACCATCGCTTTATAAGACGCACTACTATTCCCCCCCACACTTTTTGGGGGGAAAAAGTGTGTCTTATAAAGCAAAAAATATGGTAATATAATTGCAGCATTTTTGGGTCAGCAAATTGCGATTGCGATATGGCGATTAATTGCGATAACGATTGCTTTCGCGATATATTGTGCAGGCCTATTCCACACATATCAAAGTTGTCCTTCATCTGACATATATGAACAGACAATCCATTTCAAAATCCAGCTCTGCACATCCTTTGCTAACATATACCTTCATTACATCGCAGTTTGATGCCTTCATGAGACTCCATTCTCTCAGTGCCGTTCAGCGCCCCCCCCCCCCCTGCGTGTGCGCATGCGCCTGTCAGTGGCCGCGCACTCCGCCGTCTGACGATACCGGATTAAGGACTTCTACACTTGTCTATCAGACTATGTAATTTATGTGCTACAGTGCCCGTGTGGTCTCTTCTATGTGGGGGAGACCACACAGGTGTGCAGAAAATAGGTTTAACCAGCATAAGTACTCTGTCCGGAAATTGTTTACCAAGAAACAGGATCCAAGATATACAGAGGAGGTTGAGTTGCCAGTCCCCAAACATTTTTGGGAAGCCCGTCATAATGTCTCTCAGTTGAGATATAGGATTATCGATAGTGTACCCCCGCTAAGAAGAGGAGGAGATAGGGAAAAGAGGTTGAAGCAAAGGGAACTTAGATGGATCCATGAGTTTAGGGCCCTTCTTTTGATCCATTTCCTATATATGTGTAATGTAACTAAGACTTGTTGCCCGGCTTTCTATTGGCCGTGTTTTAATATTGAACCCTTCTTTCCCAAATGTTGCCTGATACAATTATTTATGTGTCTTTATTCCTTTTACATTGCAGTGCTTCTATGAACAAATAAGAAAACCATTACACAGCAAGATGCCGGCTGAGAACTCCATTGGTCATTGATCGCCAAAGAAGTGGTCTTAATGTAAATATTCGGGTTGCCTCGGCGGCTATGGAATGCGGCAAAGTCTAGCGACTGAGGTGCGCACGTGTGTACTATTTGTATATCAACTTTATGTGAGTCTGCGCCAGGGACATGCGACTAAATAACTTACTGACCCCGCACAAGATGGACCTGGTATGGATGGTGAGATGGAGGAGATGATAGTGTTAACCCCCGGTCACTCCTCTGTCAGTAGGATGTGGGCGCAAGGGGTCGGGTGGAACCGGTGGAAACATCGGGAGTCCCGATCCCAGTGCGCGCGATTGATTGTGCTGATTGGTGGTCCAGATATGTTGCGATTATATTGCGATTATTGCTCAAAAGTTGCGGTCGGGTGTATGGAGGACTATTCTGAACTCCTGTATGGGTCGCTGTATGTCCCAGATGTATGAGTGTGACCGGTGCGCCCATGTTTTAAGATACTGCTCCCGATTAACGCCGCAGAGGGATCCTGGTTAGTTAAACTTTCCCATGATGACGGAGGTCATATGACTTAGAGGTGTGTCTATGATGACGTCGCACACCTCCGGTCACCTGACACCGACGGTGGAGTGCGCGGCCACTGACAGGCGCATGCGCACACACACAGGGGGGACGCTGAACGGCACTGAGAGAATGGAGTCTCATGAAGGCATCAAACTGCGATGTAATGAAGGTATATGTTAGAAAAGAATGTGCAGAGTTGTATTTTGAAATGGATTGTCTGTTCATATATGTAAAATGAAGGACAACTTTGATATGTGTGGAAGCAACATTGTTGGGAGGAGGGGTTTGTTTTATCCAATCAACATGTTGGGGGAGGTATATTAAGTTCACTTGTTATATGTGTATTTGAGCTTGACAAAGACCGCAAGGTTGAAACGTTGCTACACTTTGGTGCAAATAAAATAAGAAGTTTTTTGCTGAAAACTGGAGTGCCACGGTGAATCTTTATACATGCTTTGAATAAAAAAGGGATTCGGAGGTTGGGATCCTGCACTGCCGGCACCGCCACTGTTTGGAAATTTCCAGTGGCTTGGAAGTAAGTGGTGCTGTCTATCCTCTGTCTTTTACCAAGTCCAGATTCTGGAAGGCGTTCTGTACTCAGCTGGTGGTACAACAGTTTTTTTCTTCTGCTTTTCATCCTCAGACGAATGGACAGACGGAGCGCACTAATCAGAGTCTGGAGACGTACTTAAGATGTTTTGTCTCTGAGAACCAGGAGGGATGGTCCTCGTTTTTGTCTTTGGCAGAGTTTGCCATAAACAATCGTAGACAGGAGTCCACTGGTAAGTCACCATTTTTTGGGGCATATGGGTTTCACCTGCAATTTGGCACATTCTCTGGTTCGGCTACTTCTGGTATCCCTGAGGAGGAACATTTTTCGTCATCATTGTCATCTATATGGCAGAAAATTCAAAATAACTTGATGAATATAGGCAACAAGTATAAACGTGTGCCTGACAGGAAACGTATGAATAGTCCAGACCTAAGTGTGGGTGATTTTGTGTGGCTGTCCACAAGACTGCCCTTATTAATCCTGTAGATTTTCGTCTTGAACCTCCTCAGGCTCTGAAAATTCATAATGTGTTTCACAAATCTTTGTTGAAGAGATATGTTGAACCTTTGGAGTCGTCCCCCTTGCCACCGGCTCCTGTCATGGTGGACCGCAGTTTGGAATTCCAGCTCGCCAAGATAATTGACTCTCGAGTTCTCCATAGATCTCTTCAGTATCTTGTTCACTGGAAGTGTTATGGACCAGAGGAGAGGATGTGGGTACCGGCATCTTCTGTGAATGCTAGTCGTTTGGTGAAAGCCTTTCACAGGTCTCATCTGAAAGAACTAAAAAAATGTTAAAAATATACATCATGGGTGTTGCGATGTGTGAAAATGCCCATAGTTTATAAATATAAAAATATATTCCCCATACGGCAAACAGCTACAAAAAATTAAATAAAAAGTGATCAAAAAGTCATACACACCCCTGAATGTTATCAATGAAAAGTTCAGATCGCCCTGCAAAAAATATGAGCCCCCATACAGCTCCGTACACATAACTACAAAAAAGTTATAGGGGTCAAAATATGGCAACAAAAAAATAAAACTATACATATAAGGTATCACTGGATTCATACTGACCTGTAGTTGTAAATAAAAAAAAAAACTTAAAACTGTGGCGGAATTGCTTTTTTTTTATTGCAATTTCACCCCATTTAGAATTTTTCCCCGCTTCCCACTACATCATATGCAATATTAAATGGTGGCGTTGGAAAGTACAACTTGTCCTGCAAAAAACAAGCCCTCATATGGCTATGTGAACAGACAAATAAAAAAGTTATGGCTCTGGGAAGGCAGGGAGTGCAAAACGAAAACTAAAAAAAACAACAACTCCGAGAGTGAAAGGGTTAAGTCCTCATCTAGGTGATCATATTTTTTGCAGCTCCGATGAAGATCTAGTCATTTCTATGCAACTGCAAAAAATGCAGGCTGTTTGCATCCGTGTGTCCATTATAGAACATGTCCTATTCTTAACCGTTTTGCGGATCCATGGTCATGTGCATGAGGTCGGTTATATGCGGGGAGGTGTTCGCTGGGTGGCTTTCCTCTACTTTTCTCTGTCCTGCTCCCTATGATTGACATGTCTCTCTCTATACTATCACTGGGGCCCCCATTGATCCTATCAAACCAGTTTTAGGATACTTCCACACTAGCGTTTTGGATTCCGTTTGTGAGATCCGTTTCAGGGCTCTCACAAACGGTCCAAAACGGATCAGTTAAGCCCCAATGTATTCTGAATGGATAAGGATCCGTTCAGAATGCATCAGTTCGGCTCCGTTCTGCTTCTATTCTGTTTTGGAGGCAGACACCAAAACGCAGCTTGCAGCATTTTGGTGTCCGTCTGAAAAGGCGGAGCCTAACGGATCCGTTTTTAATTACAATGTAAGTCAATGGGGACGGATCCGTTTTCAATGACAATATGGTGCATTTGAAAACGGATTCGTTCCCCATTGACTTTCAATGTAATTCAAAACTGATCCGTTTTGGACTTTGTCATTTTTCTTTTAACTAATGCAAACGGATCCGTTCTGAACGGATACAAACGTTTGCATTAGAGGTGCGGATCCGTCTATGCAAATAAACAGACGGATCCGCACCAACGCAAGTGTGAAAGTACCCTTAGTCTATTTCACAATGGCTGTGTATGTTCTCTCTTTGAAATGGATGACAGTTAACAAAGATTGCTAAGTTTTTTGGGGATTTAAAATTGTTCTGTTTTTGGTACCATTGGGGTTCAGGTACTAATCAAATAATGACCCTTATCATGACAGAGCAGTTTTGCCAGCTAGACTCTGCTCTTGCATAATAAAGATAACCAGATTGTTATGTACAGTACAGTAATTACATAGGATAACAACACTGTCTGCAGTATACTGTATTCACCACAAGAGGGCAGTGTGGTACTCTAGTAGAATGCCCAGGATTCTTCCTCCATTCAGCTGCAAATGGTGACATTGGGATTGTGGCAAGGTCACAGTGTTATTGTACCATGTGCATTATCAGTCTTTCATGAATTGTAAGCAGCGTTCCCGTACATGTTTTACAAGCTCACAGGGTGCGCTTATTTAACAGAGATGAAGTGTTGTTTGTATCATCTGGCCTGGACTGACGCTGTTCAGATTTAAAGTGCATTTATCAATTATGTATAAAGGTGGAAGCTATTCTGTTACCAGAGATATATATGATAATGCAACCAATCAATTCACCGTCTGTGACAGGTGGGGATATGTCTGTCGATAATTCTGATTGGAGAACTAGGACAGAACAGTCCATGCCCTACAAAAGGCATGGGGTTACTCCTGGTCAACCGTCGGAATACTGCTTTTATGGCGGAATATTTCATTGACATTACGGAAGCTGTGTTGGTAGCGAGCCGAAGTTATTACTTCGCGAAGTCTCGCGAGACTTCGCATAATGACTTCACAAATTGATTAATACTGTAAAAAAGCATTCCCCGAACTCGGGACTCCCTTTGTTGTGCAGCTCACTAAGTAGGGGGAGGACACAATGGGGCAGATTTTCTAATCCTATAGATGGTGTAAACTCATGTAGGCCTGCACCAGATTTATCATGGTAAATGTCGTGCAGGGAGAGACATTTTTAAAGATTTTTAAATCTGTCAACAGAGTTGTACCTATGAAACTGGCTGACCTGTTGCATGTGCACTTGGCAGCTGAAGTCATCTGTGTTGGTCCCATGTTCAGATGTACCCACAGAAAAATGATGTTTTACTATGTACAAATGAGCCTCTAGGAGCAACGGGGGCGTTACTATTACACCTAGAGGGTCTGCTCTCTCTGTAACTGCCGCACCCTCTCCACTTTGATTGACAGGGCCAGGCAGTGAAATTATCATCACTTCTGCCTAGCCCTGTCATTCAAAGTGTAGGGGTATTATTTTGATTAAATGCAAACAAGGGGACAGCACTATCGTAGGTCAATCCCTTGTAATGATGTGGCGGTGCAGGTGATGTTGGATCCCGGTCTCTGATCCCTGATCGATGTAGTCAAAAAAGGAATACCACAGCACTCTCGTAGTTGGTCTCTTTAACTCTTCTTTATTGTCCCAGTATGTGACGTTTCGACTCCTATGAGTCTTTTTCAAGCATAGTCTATGTTTGAAAAAGACTCATAGGAGTCGAAACGTCGCATACTGGGACAATAAAGAAGAGCTAAAGAGACCAACTACGAGAGTGCTGTGGTATTTCTTTTTTGACTACATCGATCGGGGTATTATTTTGGGTATACAGCATCTACACAGACCTATCAGCATAGTTACAGACGACAAACAAACAAACATCCATCCACCCACCTTCAGAATGACTACCACCTCTATTGTTTGTCGAAACTGTAGATTATTTTAGTTCAGAAGATTATATACATTTTCTTGTTATATAATAGTGATGACATGCAGTAGCTAATTTATCAGATCTGCAGGTCTCCAGACAAATCATCTCCATGACAGATACTGCTGCACCAATTATTATTCAAAGAAACATCCAACCCAGATTGGGACCATCAATAAAGAAAATACTTGAAAATTCTAGTGTACATGCCTAGGGCCACATTTATGACGTTTCATAGACATATATTGCGCCTGCTTGAGGGGGGGATGGAATGAGCATGAAAGACTGTGCTACAACATCCATTCAAGTGCAATGAAATGCTTTATTTCTCCTGCAGCAGAATGTGAGCTGGACAGCTGCATCCACAAATATCAGCTGAATGCTGGGAACTAAACAGTGGCACCGCCCATGAGGAGCTTATCGTCATGAGAACCTTACATAAAATGGGGTTACCCAGACTGGACAAACCTTTGAACATGGAAATAAAAGTCAGACAGCTATGTACAGTAGGTTCATAGTTAGCTTAGATGCCACTTGTCTTTTCTCTTCCTTCAGTCAAAAGCCAGTGTGGTTCTGAACAGAAAAATGAAGCCATTTGAGACAGATTGGTTACTAGAGATGTACTTCCTGGCAACCCCATACATTTTGCAGGCATTAAAAGGTTTCTTGTGGAATGATTTAAAATGGCCACCAGCAACCTGTCCTAGAATGTGAGTAAGACTGGTTGCCTCCACTTTCAGAGCTGACTAGCGGAGTGAGGGATTGAGGCCTCACTGTACACTGTGCTCTGGCACATTGGTGAGTGTTCCTGCCAGGCTACTCAGCCCTGATGGCATACCGTAGGCAGGATCACTTCATTCCCCCACCCTAGTCAGCTCTGCAAGTGAAGATAACCAGTCCTGCTCACATTCTAGGACAGGTTGCTGTTGGCAATTTTAAATCATTCCCGGAGAACTACTTTAAGCAGTGTATCCATTGGAACCAGGTCATACAGGAGCCGATCAGCAGTCATATTATGTCATACACCAACTCTGTTACTCTTCAGATTTGTGAACATTTAGATGAAGAGATTTGTGTGCACTGTACAGTATCTCACAAAAGTGTGCCCACCCCTCACATTTTTGGGACAACACTGAAGATATGACACTTTGATACAATGTAAAGTAGTCAGTTTGCAGCTTGTATAACAGTGTAAATTGGGTGTGCCCTCAAAATAAATCAACACACAGCCATTAATGTCTAATTCGCTGGCAACAAAAGTGAGTACACCCCTAAGTGAAAATGGACAAATTGTGTCCAATTAGCCATTTTCCCTCCCCGGTGTCATATGACTCGTTAGTGTTACAAGGTCTCAGGTGTGAATGGAGAGCAGGTGTGTTAAATTTGGTGTTAACGCTCTGGCACTCTCATACTGGTCACTGGAAGATCAACATGGCACCTCATGGCAAAGAACTCTCTGAGGATCTGAAAAAAAGAATGGTTGCTCTACATAAAGATGGCCAAGGCTATACAAAGATTGCCAACACCGGGAAACTGAGCTGCAGCATGGTGGCCAAGACCATACAGCGGTTTAACAAGACAGGTTCCACTCAGAGCAGGCCTCACCATGATCAACGAAAGAAGTGGAGTGCACGTGCTCAGCGTCATATCCAGAGGTTGTCTTTTCAAAATAGACATATGAGTTCTGCCAGCATTGCTGCAGGGTTTAAAGGGGTGGGGGTCAGCCTGTCAGTGCTCAGACCATATACCGCACACTGCATCAAATAGGTCTGCATGGCTGTCGTCCCAGAAGGAAGCCTCTTCTATGAGGCACAGAAAAGCCCCCAAACAGACAAGCAGACTAAGGACATGGCTTACTGGAACCACGTCCTGTGGTCTGATGAGACTAAGATAAACTTATTTGGTTCAGATGGTGTCAAGCATGTGTGGCGGCAACCAGGTGAGGAGTAGAAAGACAAGTGTGTCTTACCTACAGTCAAGCATGGTGGTGGGAGTGTCATGGTTTGTGGCTGCATGAATGCTGCAGGCTGTGGGGAGCCACAGTTCATTGAGGGAACCATGAGTGCCAACATGTACTGGGACATACTGAAGCAGAGCATGATCCCCTACCTTCAGAAACTGGCACAGGGCAGTATTCCAGCATCATAACAACCCCAAACACACACCTCCAAGACGACCACCGTCTTGCTAAAGAAACTAAGGGTAAAGGTGCTGGACCGGCCAAGCGTGTCTCTAGACATAAACCCTATTAAGCATCTGTGGGGCATCTTTAAATGGAAGGTGGAGGAGCACAAGGTCTCTAACATCCACCAGCTGATGGAGGAGGACACCAGTGGCAACCTGTGAAGCTCTAGTGAACTCCATGCCCAAGAGAGTTAAGGCAGTGCTGGAAAATAATAGTGGGCACACAGAATATTGACACTTTGGGCACAATTTGGTCATTTTCACTTAGTGGTGTACTCACTTTTGCTGCCAGCAGTTTAGGCATTAATGGTTGTGTTGCGTTATTTTGAGGGCACGCCCAATTTACACTGTTATACAAGCTGTACACTGACTACTGTACATTGTATTACAGTGTCATCTCTCCAGTGTTGTCCCACGAAAATATATAATAAACTATTTACAAAAATGTGATGGGTGGTCTTTATACGACAGTTTACATTGTTCTACATTAGTCATTGTAAATGCATTACATTTCTTCTTTTGTACTGACCTAAGTTACAGTCTATTATAATTTATTGCAGTGCTGAAATCTCACAGCATTCCCCGCAGGTTCAGTTTCTGGGCATCTTTTGGTTTAGTGATTTGTATTCTGAGAAGTGTAATTTTTACACTTTACCATCATCTGATTGCATTACTGCAGATCAGCAAAACTGTTAGGGAGCCATTTGTTCCCAAGCTTGCTGACTGACCAATCACACCCAACAAAACTGTGAATGCAGCTCTACAGTATAATACAAGATGTAGTTCAGTGCAGGATAAGTACAATACACGCCTGCAGAATAGTGAGTGCAGCTGTGAAGTATAAAACAGAATGTAACTCAGGATCTGTACAAGATAAGTGATGTAGTGTATGAACATAGTGTCTTCACAAGCAGAATAGTGAATGCAGCTCTGGAGTATAATGCTGGATGGAACTCAGAAACAGTACAGTATAAGTAATGTATGTACACAGTGACTCCACCTTCTGAATAGTGAGTCCAGCTCTGGAGTATAATACTTAATATAACTCGGGATCACTACAGGAAAAGTGATGGATGTGCACAGTCACTCTACCAGAAGAATAGTAAGTGCAGCTCTAAAGTATAATGCAAGATGTAAATTAGAATCAGTACAGGATAGGTAATGTAATGTATTTACACAGAAGAATAGTGAGTACAGCTCTGGAGTATAATTCAGGACAAGTAATGTATGCACACAATAACTCCACCAATAACTCCACCAGCAGAATAGTGAGTCCAGCTCTGGAGTATAATACTTAATATAACTCGGGATCACTACAGGAAAAGTGATGGATGTGCACAGTCACTCTACCAGAAGAATAGTAAGTGCAGCTCTAGAGTATAATGCAAGATGTAAATTAGAATCAGTACAGGATAAGTAATGTAATGTATTTACACAGCAGAATAGTGAGTACAGCTCTGGAGTATAATTCAGGACAAGTAATGTATGCACACAATAACTCCACCAATAACTCCACCAGCAGAATAGTGAGTGCAGCTCTGGAGTATTATACATGATGTAACTCAGGATCAGTACAGGATATGTAGTGTATGTACACAGTGACTCCACCAGCAGATTAGTAAATGCAGCTCTGAAGTACATAAAAGGCTGTAACTTAGGATCAAGTAATGTTTTATATACCGTAAATGCCTGCACATAAACTGTGCCCAGAGGTGTACACAGCCTTTAAATATGCAGTGTTTTCCAATCCAGTCAGAAACAATTATTTTGGTATAATAGATATACAGGTTATCAGCACAAATAGGTATAATTCATATCAACCAATACAATTTTGTGTTTGCGACTGATTTCTGCATATATGAGTGTAAATGCAGTGTGTTTGGTGAGAATGCGGACAGAATTGCGATGTGATCAGATGTGTGATTAATCTCACATACACAGGTCGCTGACCCCCCTTTGGCTTTCCTACTATTGTGTCATACTGAGCTCTGGGCTTCGGAAAGCTGCAGGTTCTTGCGAGGTGTACGGGACACTAGGGACACCCGTCCTCTTCCCCTCTATTGTCATAATTTTGGCCGTGTCCTAAGCTGCTATATATAGACTCTGACATGATGGGCCGGGTATGTCCCCTCTAGCTCTGAACAACAGATAACCAGGGGTCACAATGAGTGTACAGGGCACTCACCAACAGCTCCTCCACGTGCCCACTCCATTCATAAATCCTCCTCTGATACAAAAGCCTTGTCTCTCTGTCCTCCAAATACTGTATTTCCTAAAGAGAGTCTTCAGCCTGCGCTAGATTAATTCTACTTCACTGCAGTGTAGAGAATCAGAACCAACACCTGATTTGAGAGATGTTAAAAGGGATGTCTGTCAGCAGTTTTGTCCATGCTAAACTATTGACTGCACTAAGTAAGGGCTGGGGAGAGCAGGAAAAACATACTTTTTTGGAGCTTTTCTTATTAGGAGTAGTGTGAATATGATGTTTTCTTCTGCCAGATTCTGCTCTTACAAGTGCACTAGAGAAGGGGCTTCACTGTAAACTCTTTGCATTGAGCTGCTTTTAAAGCCCTTCTTTAGTCAGAATGACAGCTCAGCAGTTCACAGTGAAGCCCCTTATCCAGCCCCCTTGCAGGACAGAAGCTGGCATAATAAAACTTCATATTCTACCACTTCTGATAAAATTGCCTCATAAAAGGTATGTTTGTCCTGCTCTCCCCAGCCCCTACCCAATGTAGACAACCAGGGGCGTAGCTAACAGCTTATGGGCCCTGGTGCAAGAGTTTAGCTTGGGCCCCCTTCCCTCAGTGCTTTGTGTGTCTTCTTATGCGCACAAGGGTCTTTGGGCCCCCTCAGGCTCCTGGGCCTGTTAGCGACTGCTACCTCTGCACCCCCTATAGCTACGCCCATGTAGACAACAGTTTAGCATGTTCAGAAGCGCTGAAACATTCCCTTTAAAGGGGTTTTTCGGGATTTATTAAGGGTAGGTCATCAATATTTAATCCATGGGGGACCCTCACCGATCAGCTGTTTGAGAAGGCACCAGCGCTTACAGTAGCACCGCGACCTTCCCTCAGCTCGCCAAACACAGCGTACATTGTAAGGCAGCTGTGCTTGGTATCACAGCTCAGCTCCATTCACTCTAATATGGCTCAGTTGCGCCAGGGCCAGTTGACCTATGAATGTGACGTCACATGGCCTAGGCAAAGCTGGAGGGAGGCCACAGTGCTATTGCCTTCTGAAACATCTAATTTGTGGGGTTCCAGGTGTTGGACAACCCACTGATCAGATACTGATGGATTATCCAGAGCAGTGGCGTTGCGAGGGGGGTGCGGGCCGCACCGAGTGACACCAGTCTGATGGGGTGAGTCACCTGCTGGACCCAGGTTCCCAACACCACTAGCACCCCCCCTCCCCCCAGTAAGCGATCTGACTGCTAGCACGTAGGGGACGTCCATCAAGCTCCGCCCTGCCGCTGCTGATGTCCCTTCACGTTCTTCACTGAGCCTGCCGACTGACCCAAACTGTAACGGGGGGTTTGGATAGTAAACAGACCGCGGACGTGGGGAGGTGGGGGGCTAAGCAGACAGATCGCCGATGGTGGGGGTGGGGGGTGCTATAATTTGAACAGCATTTGGTGTCTCGGTCAGCCAGCCAGTGAAAGTGGGTGCACCCGACCTAGGTGAGCTGCTGCCAGGGGGGAAAGGGGGTGCTGGGGCTTTAAGCTTCGGGGGGGGGCTGTTGACACCATTTTCTACCGCACCGGTTGACACCAGCAACGCCACTGATCCAGAGGATAGGTCATCAGTTAAAACATCTCGAAAAACCCCTTTAAGGTCATCTTCACAAGTCTTAGGTTTGCAAATAAAAAATCCAACAAGTATTCTACTACAGGTTTGCACAATGTGTAACCCCACTGAGTGGGGTTAATCCATTGGCTTTTCCTTGTAAATTTGAGTTTTATTAGAATATTTACAAAATATTTTATTTAACAGAAAAAATGAAAATAAGGGTAAATTAAAGGAATCAATGGTAATAGTACAGATCGTTGGCATTAATACAGATTAGGTGCATCTGAATATTATAGTAGTAGATATACAATAAAATTCTTGTATTTAATAGCTTAAGAATGCGAAAAAATGACAATTAATGAACAGAAAAATTATCAGGCTATATGTTATTTCCTGAGTAAATGAACTAAAATAAATCCAGTGTCTTGGATATAATAACAAAATTATAAGTACAGACATTTTCTAAATTTAGTCATATAACATAGACAAGTCATGTTTAGACTACATGCACACGACAGTTGTTTTTTGCTGTCCGCAAATCGGGATCCGCAAAAAAAAAATTGATGGTCCACCTTTTTTTTTTTTTTGGAGGATTCCTTTGTTTTCACAGATCCCTTGTAATAAATGCCTATCCTCGTCCGCAAATGAGAAAAAAGTAGGAAAGGCACTACTTTTTTTGCTGAAGGGAAACAGGGACAACAGACGCGGAACACAAACGGATGAACTGTCAGCATTTTTTTGCTGACCCATTGAAATGTTGGGTTCCTGTCCTATCCGCAAAAAAAACTGAAACGGAAGCCGAGAAAAACAACTGTCGTGTGCATGTAGCCTTAGAGTGCGAGTCAACATATGTGTAGTGATGGAGACTGTCGTGCTGACTTTAAGGCCCCATTCACACGTCCGTGTGTGTTTTGCGGATCCGCAGATCCGCAAAACACGGACATCGGCGATGTGCGTTCCGCAATTTGCGGACGGCACATCGCCGGGACTCTCATAGAAAATGCCTTTTCTTGTCCGCAATTGCAGACAAGAATAGGACATGTTCTATTTTTTTGGGGAACGCAATTGCGGACCCGGAAGTGCGGATCCGCAATTGCGGACCCGGCCGGGACATCGTCTGTCCCCATTGAAACTAATGGGTCCGCAATTCCGTTCCGCAAAATGCGGAACAGAATTGCGGACGTGTGAATGGGGCCTAAGTGTGAGGCCTACTCCTCAGCTTGAGTATAAGAACTCGCTTCAGAGCTTTTTTAGAGACAGGATGCACACTATTTCAAAGATTCAGAACTTTAAAGGATGAGATAGTATCACCTTCCAGTCTGATATTGTACGTGAATCACAGTAAAGATATTATTGTATCAGAATGGTAATCTGTTTGTTCTGGATCTTCCCATAATGAGTAGGTCGCTTACCAGGTGTTAATTAAAGGGCTTCTGTCACCCCCCAAAAGTCTTTTTTTTTTTTGGGCTCACTAAAAAGCTTATAGGGCGATCATACTAAACATATTGTTGTTAACTATTTAAGTAGGTTTATTTTCGCTAAAAAAACGCTATTTTATAATATGTAAATTACCTTGCTACCAGCAAGTAGGGCGGTTACTTGCTGGTAGCCGCCGCATCCTGCTTGCAAAAAAACGCCCCCTCCTGCGGTTGATTGATAGGGCCAGGGAGCGCTCTCCTCCTCCAGCTGGCCCTGTCTCCGTTCGAAAGCTCACGCCTGCGCCGTACCGGTCTTCAGTCAGCGCAGGTGCACTGAGAGTACGCTCGCTCGGCCGCTCCTTCCTCAGTGCGCCTGCGCCGATGATGTCACAGCTACACCCGGAAGAAAAGACGTCCGTTGAAGTTAGTGGGTCCGCATCCGATCCACAAAAAATGCGGATCGAATGCAGACGAAAACAATGGTTGTGTGCATGAGTAGTATGCTTTTCGCGTGAAAATTTTCTGTAACATGTGAACAGGGTTGCAGAAAGCCCACTCACTTGCATAAGGGTCCTTTCACACTTGCGTTCTGAGGATCCGGCAGGCACTTCCGTCCTGCCGGATCCGTCAGAACGCAAGTCACCTGAAGCATTAGAAGACTGATCAGGATCCTGATCAGTCTTCGAATTGCTTTCAGGTTACTATGGCAGCCAGGACGCTACTAGCGTCCTGGTTGCCATAGTAGGAGCGGGGGAGCGGCATACTTACATTCCGTGCGGCTCCCGGGGCGCTCCTGAATGACGTCAGAGCGCCCCATGCGCATGGATCACGTGATCCATGCGATCACGTGATCCATGCACTGGGGCGCCCTGACGTCATCCTGGAGCGTCCCGGAGCCGCACGGAATGTAAGTATGCCGCTCCCCGCTCCCTGCTACATTTTACCATGGTAACCAGGACTTTAGCGTCCTGGCTGCCATGGTAACCAGTCAGAAAAAGCTAAATGTCGGATCCGGCAATGCGCCGAAACGACGTTTAGCTTAAGGTCGGATCCGGATTAATGCCTTTCAATGGGCATTAATTCCGGATCCGGCCTTGCGGCAAGTGTTCCGGATTTTTGGACGGAACAAAAAGCGCAGCATGCTGCGGTATTTGCTGCGTCCAAAAAACGTTCCGGTCCTGAACTGAAGTCATCCTGATGCATCCTGAACGGATTTCTCTCCATTCAGAATGCATGGGGATGATCCTGATCAGGATTTTTCCGGCATAGAGACCCGACGACGGATCTCTATGCCGGAAAAGAAGAACGCAGGTGTGAAAGGGGCCTAAGATGCAGATTGTGATCAGATTTAAAGGGGTATTCCCATTTTACACATTGATGACAGTGATAGGAGAGGCCATCAATGTCAGAAAGGTGTGGATCCCACCTCTGGGACTGACAACTATCTCCAGAAGGGCTTTTGAAGTGAAAGTGAGCACACTGTGGATATATGGGTTGATCTCCATTCATTGCTTTGGGAGCTTCAGAAATAGTTGAGCGAGCGCATCCGTCTGTTTTTGAAGCCCCGCTTCATTTGCTGCTACAGGACTGCTGGAAATAGCAATGGAAAGTCAGCTCTCGGGTAATTTCCGAACTCCCATAGTGGTTAACGTAGGGTGGCTGTGCATATGTATTCATTTGGGTGCCCCATTCTGGAGACAAGAGCAGATCCCAGAGATCTGCACATATCTGGCAATGATGGCATATCATAGCGATAAGGTCAATTGGCTCCAGGAGAGATAAAATACAGAGTGGTCTCAGTATATATGTAGAACCTGGCTTCCCTAAAATAACTGGAGGCTGGTTGGCCCCAAAACAGGCAGCATTTACCATAGGTTTCTGTCTAAAATAGGTCACCTTGCCGTGGTGGATGGGGACAAGTGATCTGAGATGGACTAAGCTCTCTAACATAGATTTGTTTTACTTTTAGATAGTGTTAGTATTACAGTGTACATGTATAAACACTTGCATACATAATAAATGTGTGGCACATTTACTAAAGAGGTGGATTATAAATGGAAGCTGGCACAAATGCATGCCTGTTGTCTGGAAGGAAAATATAATTTTACATTCTCGGTATTCAAATGACTGGCCACCTGCGTAATGCATGGAAAGGCTGGAACTGCTCACATAGTGGCTTATAGAGGAGGATCCCAAGCAGTTGTCAGTCTATAGACCATAAATGGAAGAACATTGCAGATTTATAATTTGGGGGGTACTATCTCTACTTGGGGAAGAGCGCCTTAAGGGGTTGTCCGACTTCAGAGCTGAACCTGGACATACCCATATTTTCACCCAGACAGCCCCACCATGATGAGCATCGGAGCACTTCATGCTCCAATGTTCTCCTTTGCCCTGCACTGAATCGCGCAGGGCAAAGGAATTTCCAGAAGATCCGGTGACGTCACTGGCACTGATGGGTGGGCTTTAGCACTGCCCTTGCCTGTAAAACGGCTAGGGCAGCACTAAAGCCTCCGCCTAGTAGTGTGCGGAGGTAAATAAACAAGCCTTTGCCCTGCGCAATCCACCACAGGGCAAGGGAGAGCATCGGAGCTTATCTTAGTGGGGCTGTCTGGGTGAAAATATGAGCATGTCCGGGTTCAGCTCTGGGTTCAACCCCTTATTGGCGTGAGGAGGCTTTTAGTCCATACATGCTCCTCTGGAATTCTGGAAAAAAAAGGATGGAAATGAGCACCCTTCTGTGTCTGTAAGACATGAGATGATTGGATGTGCATGGAAAGCCCATGCCATTTTGCCTCTTTGGATGCACCCATGGCCATTATATTTAAAGGTCATCCATGTTTCGCACAATGATTTCTAGTTCATATGCTACCAGTGTTTTTCATGAGACATTAAAGCCCCTTTTATAAACTGTATTTACATACAACCCAAAATCCTTTACTTAAAGTGTAGAAATCTTCAAAGATGGTTTTGTCCCCACAGGCATGTGTAGGGGTACAAGTGGTCACTCTGGCTGAATTATCTTTCCGCCTATTCTTTGGTAAGTTTTTAAGGTTCATATTTGTTTTTCATTGCACCTGATGATGAACTGTTGGTTGATAGTATGGATTACAGTAAATTTCATGCACCCAGCAGCCCTGCAGATAGCCTGGTGTTACTCATCCTTCTCAGGGCTGCTCTGACTTTGCTGACCTCCTTGTTCAGGGTTTGCCTGGTTCTCCTGGGACCATCCTGGACATCTCTGGAAGATGTGACTCACCCTGACTGCTGAGCACATTCCAGCCTCCTACTCCTTGCAGCTCGGATTGAGAGAGCACAGCTTCCCCTGCGATCGCAGCATTACGCAGACTCCCGGTCTGTGATTGTCTCATTGTTTGTAGAGGGAAGCTGCAGACTGGAATTAACCTGGTGTTCACCCTCTGCTAATAGCCTCACACCCTGTTTCTATCGACATTTCAGGGGGGGTATGATGAGTGTGGGTGGGGAGCGAATGAGGAAAACAGAAAAACACAAAAAAGGTGGGCAATTCTGGAGAATACAGTTTTATACAGAATGATTCATGACCCAATTTTATTGCCCAATTCAGCACACTTTCCAGTTGTTTAGAAGGAACATTAGGCTGCGTTCACAGTAGCGTTGGGAATCCGGTAGCCTGATGCGACAGCCCACCATATCCAGCATTGCTGGACAGATCTGTGTACCTCTGGATCACCATTGATTATAATGGGATCCAGCTGCTTTCTCACCTAAATGTTGGGTTTCGGACGAACAAATACTACTGCATGCAATGGTTTTTGTCCGGCCAATAGCCGGCATTTATGCTGGAACAGGCTAAGAGAAAAGCCTGCCGGAATGGGGAACGTAGCTGTGAACGTAGCCTTATCTGGGACTCCAAAGAGGGGATCAAAATGTGGCTTGAGCAACCTTCCTTATGCACGGCATATAGGACATGCCCGAAACTATGGCAATGGAATCACAAATAGTATACAGTATAGTACTCACTTTCAGCACACCCCAGTATAAATACAGATCACACACCAGACCCCCTAGACCAGGGGTACATAACCTGTGGCCCTCAATACCATTCTGTGCGCCCCCCAACTATCTGGTAACAGACAAGTATGTCTAGATCTTGTAGCTGCTCACATTTATCTTTCATGTGTTCTCCTATTAGATGGGAAACCTGGACATTTCTGATATATACTGTATGTTCAATATCCCATAAACATAGTATTTCAGTTGGTAATGCCCCTTTTAGTTTTATTTTCGGCCCTTGAAAATGATTCAGGCTGACAAGGTGGCCCCCCAACCAGAAAAGGTTGTGCACCCCTGCCCTAGACAAATACAGACCACACCTGAAATAGATACAGACCATGCATACAGACCTTTCTTTGGCCTCTTTCAGTATTTGGTCAGTATTGTGCATCAATAGTTGGTCAGTATTTGTAAGCCAGGAGTGAAACCAATAGACAAAAGGTATAATAGAAATATTTGGTCCTCTTCTGTGTTTTGGACCCACTCCTGGTTTTGGCTTACAAATACTGATGCAAAAATACTGACCATTTGAAAGAGGCCTTTATACAGATCACAGGACAGATTCCCTAAAAAATTACAGATCCATAAATACAGAACAAAATGGTGGGTCTGTTACCGTGCATTGCTAGGAGCCTGGATTCAAATCTGACCAAGGACAACATTTTCATGAAGTTTGTATGTTCTTCCTGTGCTTGTATGTTCTCCCTGTTTACCCAGGGCACCAAATGTAAAAGGGTCTGTATATATGGGACTTAGCAGTTTTATATGATTTTAATGCTCTGTGACCACCTAGTAACCGTACAAATTATTTATTTCTTTGTTATGTATTAAGGCCCTGTGGTCACAGACCCAGATCTCAAGACAGTTAAAGCATATTGCTTGTGTAGGAAGGACATGCCTTATAAAAGCATTGGACTGAGCCATCATAGACAGTTCAGGCACAAACCCCTATTGTGTTTATTTACTTCCCTGCTGAGGGTGAGCAGAAGACAGGCCCTGGTGCAGCAGCTGCTGCAGCAGATGACAGAAACTACAGAGACAGCAGCAGGATTAAGCAGCCTGTCACAATCCCAGAAGGGGAAAAAAAGCTGCCTGTGTGTGCTGCAACCAAAGCACAGAGGTTGCAGTAGGGATGAACAGTGCAAGGCGCCTGATCCCTTACTGAGCAATCCACTGTACTAGGGCTGAAGAGATGGGCTTTTGTCTGAGGCATCCCAAATAGATCAGGCCCAACGATACCAGGATTGGTCCAATGTCCTGTTATGATCGATAGGGACAAGTGATGGTCACAATGCCTGCAGTGACCCAGACAGAGGATCAGCATAGAGTAGAGAGCTTTAGAGTCTCCTTCTCCGCAGGGGTGCCTTGCCAAGATGATGGCTGCAGAAGGGACAACTGCAGCGAGTATAAGGCTGGAGACCAGGCGCACTGATGACTGGTGACAGGATGCAAGGTGAAGAAGTGAGCTAGGTACTGTGGAGTGAAAAGGAGATGCAGCCAAACAAGGGTTAGTACTGCTGGTTCAGACATGGTGTGTACTGCTGATCTGTGCATTAGCTCTTGATAATATGATACTGAAGACAGAGGGACTAATAAAGAACCCTTAAGACTTAAGTGGACTTTATGACTGCTGGACTGTTGCTTTTATAGGACTGTCTCTTAAATTTACTGTATGGACTACTTAACAAGTTGGCGATATATAAATAAGTAACATAAATTCCTCTGCCAGAACTTCCTACTGGATTTCTCTAGTGCAATTGTGAAAGTGGCCCAACACTATTCTACAGGTCGATACTAACCGTATTCAGAGAGAGAACTTTTTATTTTATTTCTGTCAGTGTATTTTATATAAGGAAAAGTGTCTGTCCCTGCACCACATTTATCATCCAGCCTGAGCCCCTGTGATAAATTTTTGCTCCACATCCGATCCACATTTTCTGCCATTCATATTAATGGGGCTGCAAAATATGCGGACAACATACCATGTGCCGCCCAAATCCTCATGTCCACATGCAAAGTCCCACAAAAAAGATAGAACATGTCCTATTCCTGTCCATTTTACTGACAAGAATAGGCATGGTTACAATGGGTCTGCAAAAAAACGGATGCAACATGCATGTCACACAGACGTCATCCTTATATTTTGCGGATCTGCGTTTTGCAGACCACAAAATACATACGGTCCTGTGAATGCACCCTAAGGGTACTTTCACACTTGCGTTGTTTGATTCTGGCAGGCAGTTCCATTGCCTGGCGATCTCTTTAGGCATGTAGAACCTGCATTCCCTGAATTTAATGGAGGCCGGTATGGCACCAGCGTACAGTTGTGTTCAAAATTATTCAACCCCCACTGAAATTGAGTGTTTTGGCCAGTTTGACATTGATTTGGATCATTTCAGTCATCTTTTTTACAATTAAATCAAAGAGGCACTTGTAAGTCAGACAAATATAACATAACATTTATAATGAAATAACCACAAATGTCTTTTCTGTGCTCACATCATTATCAGTTTTATTAAACCCCCAAGTGACATTCAATCTTAGTACTTAGTACAACATCCTTTTCCAGTTATAACAGCTTTTAAACGTGAAGCATAGCTTGACACAAGTGTCTTGCAGCGATCTACGGTTATCTTCGCCCATTCTTCATGGGCAAAAGCCTTCAGTTCAGTCACATTCTTAGGCTTGCGCGCTGCACCTGCTTTCTTTAAGTCCCACCAGAGGTTCTCAATCGGATTTAAGTCTGGTGACTGCGATGGCCACTTCAAAATGTTCCAGCCTTTAATCTGCAACCATGCTCTAGTGGACTTGGAGGTATGCTTGGGATCATTGTCCTGTTGAAAGGTCCAACGTCTCCCAAGCCTCAGGTTTGTGACGGACTGCATCACATTTTCATCCAATATCTCCTGGTACTGAAGAGAATTCATGGTACCTTGCACACGCTGAAGATTCCCTGTACCTGTAGAAGCAAAACAGCCCCAAAGCATGATTGACCCCCCGCCATGCTTCACAGTAGGCAAGGTGTTCTTTTCTTCATAGGCCCTGTTCTTCCTCCTCCAAACATAGCGTTGATCCATGGGCCCGAACAGTTCTAATTTTGTTTCATCAGTCCACAGAACACTATCCCAAAACTTTTATGGTTTGTCCACATGACTTTTGGCATACTGCAGTCGACTCTTATTATTCTTTGGAGACAGCAAGGGGGTGCGCCCGGGAGTTCTGGCATGGAGGCCTTCATTACGCAGTGTGCGCCTTATTGTCTGAGCTGAAACTTCAGTACCCGCATCTGACAAATCTTTTTTCAGTTCCTCAGCAGTCACACGGGGACTTTTCTCCACTTTGCGCTTCAGGTATCGCACAGCAGTCGAAGTCAGCATCTTCTTTCTGCCACGACCAGGTAGCGTTTCAACAGTGCCCTTTGCCTTGAATTTGCGAATGATGCTTCCTTTGGTGTCTCTTGGTATGTTTAACATCTTTGCAATTTTCTTATAGCCATTGCCCTTCCTGTGAAGAGAAATCACCTCTTCTCTTGTCTTCCTGGACCATTCTCTTGACTTCACAATGTCTGTAAACACACCAGTAAATGTCTAGAAGGAGCTGAGTATCACAGTCATTTTACATCTGCCTAATTGGGGCTTATTATGCTTGATTGCTGCTCCTTGACATCCACAGGTGTTTTCAATACCTGATCGAAAACACTTGAATGAACCTCTGTTCTTAAGAGTGGTAGTCTTTAAGGGGTTGAATAATTGTGTCAATGAAGAAATCACAAAAAAAAACATTTATTACTGTATTACAAAAACAATTGATGTCATTTTAGTTGCATTCTTTAAAAAGTCCTTGTAAGATTTCATTCTGAACACAATTACAAATGTACACAAAATTCCCTAAAGTCCTGTACAGCATTGGGGGTTGAATAATTTTGAACACAACTGTAGGTAGTATTTAGTGTAGGTTCCTGTCCTAAAGAGATTGGCTTGACGCTGGCGGACAGGCACAAATAATTTTGTACAAGATGCATTTGCCAAGAATCTCACATTTATGTTTCAAGAATTTTATTCAAAAGAATAAGTATCAAAAATGTGAATCAGCACATAGAAAATGAACATCGCATACAATTGTCAATGATATCAAAATGTTCAAAAATATCAAAGAACATTAAAAAAAAGGGGAAAAAAATGTCAAAATGAGATCATATAAAAAAGACAGCTGGT
The DNA here is from genome assembly GCA_033119425.1 of Bufotes viridis. Taxonomy (NCBI): domain Eukaryota; kingdom Metazoa; phylum Chordata; class Amphibia; order Anura; family Bufonidae; genus Bufotes; species Bufotes viridis. The sequence goes on along the minus strand of CM065594.1, from coordinate 92,004,803 downwards.
ATATTAAAGCAGTTCTGGTGTGACTGATACAGTAGTAGGCTCACAATCCCACATTTCATAATAAAGTCACAGAAGGTCCTCGGGACCTATAGGGTCATACAAAGTCGGAGATCCACCGAGTAGGAAGAAGACATCCCAAGGTTCCCAGAGTTTTTCAAATGACTCGTATGTGTCTTGGCGAATAGCCGTAAGTCTCTCGTAGAGCAGGATCCTGTTAATTCTATCAACTACTGCCTGGAAACTCAAAATAGCTGATCTCCATTTATAGGCAATATGGATCCTGGCAGCTAATAACATATGTTGTGCATAGGGGAGAGACTTTGGGATAGATACGGTGAATTCTATAGGGCACTAAATTTACCCTGTGGAGGACTTTAATTGATGTCTCCGCCAAGGTGACCTGCCACGAAGTCTTAGTCAAGGTCTGGGAATGATGGTGCCATTTGGATATAGAGAATTCCTCTTGGATGTCCCTCTCCCACTCCATCATGTATGGTAGCTTAACTCCGTCAGGTACAGCGTTAAGCGTCCCATAAATTCTAGACAATAACCCCCGTTTATACAAGGAGAAAGGGATAGACCTCTCAAAGGGGGTGTAATCCAAGGTCAAATTATTAATCCTCAGAGAGTGGAGAAAAGAGAAGATTTGGTTAGCGTTATAGGACTCACTGTCCGGGAGGGTATATTTCTCTTTAAAGTCAGGTAATAAAATAAGTTTGCCCCTGATCAAAAACCTGTGGAGGGAGGTGAACCTATTAGAGATCCACCAATTAAAAGTACCAGTGTGGAGCCCCGGTGGGAATGCCGGATTGCCAAACAGGTGAAGAAGCGGTGTTTGTTTAGACTCTAGACCCGCCTTAAACGGACCTCCATAGTAGCAGTCAGTAATGGGATAATGGAGAATTGGAGCGAATGACCGATGGCAGGGGGGTTGAATTCCAGAGCAAACCTTTCCAGGTCCAAGGTGTGAGGAGAGATTGTTCCAGTGAGACCCACAAGGGGTGGGCCTCCAGTTTCAGGGGAGTCAAGAATAATTGAGCTAGACTCGCCGCCTTATAGTACTTAAAAAAATCGGGTACTGAGAGGCCTCCCAGTGTTTTGTGTCTACACATCGTGGACCTGGAAATACGGGCACGTTTATTACCCCAGATAAACTTCGAAGGTCCCCGCTAGGAATATGAACCGGAAGAGTCCGAAACAAATATAATAGCCGGGGTAGGACCACCATCCTAACTATGTGTATTCGTCCATTCCATGATACAGGTAGAGAGTTCCATGATCTATAATCGTCCCTAATTTTGCGATATAGTGGAACATAGTTCTATGTACTTCATTATTTGTGTTTGCAGAGTGCTGTTGCATTGTGTTTTTTTTTACTTTACTTTACTTTTTATCTCTCCTAATTTACCAAGTTTTTAAAGTTATCCCCAATTCTGTGGAAAGAGGATAACAGTTCGTGGGGCCGACTGCAGAGACCCACACTAATCCTGAGACCCTCAGTTCCATTCCTCATCCTGATGGAGAGGCAGGTCGATCATGATCCCTGCTGCTCCAGTCATAGAGTGAGATTTATCAAACTGGTGTAAAGTAGAACTGGCTTAGTTGCCCATAGCAACCAATCAGATTCCACCTTTCACTTTTCAGAGCTCCTTTGTAAAATGAAAGGTGGAATCTGATTGCTGTGGGCAACTAATCTACTTTTCTTTTACACCAGTTTGATTCATCATCACCATTGTCTGTGGGACTGCTCCCAAAAGCTTGTTAGACCTAGCTTAAAGGGATATTCCCATCTCAGACATTGATGTAACATTGCTAGGATATGCAATCAATGTTGGATAGGTGCAGGTCCCACCTCTGGAACCCACTCCTACCTCCAGAACGAGCCCCCTGAAGTTAAGGGAGAGTACATCGCGCAAACATGGCCACCTTCCATTCACCGTTATGGGAAGTGGAAAAATTAGCTGAGCACTGGCTTGGTTATTTCTGGCAGCCCCATAGCTGTGAATGGAGATGGACTGCTATGGGACTTGCTTGGCTATTTTGGAACTCCCATATCGCTTTCCCTCACTTCAGGTCCCAGTGGTGCTATATGACATTGATGGCATTCCCTAGAGCAGTGTTTCCCAAACAGTGTGCCTCCAGCTGTTGCAAAACTACAACTCCCAGCATGCCCGGACATCCTTTGGCTGTGCGGGCATGCTGGGAGTTGTAGTTTTGCAACAGCTGGAGGCACACTGGTTGGGAAACACTGCCCTAGAGATATGCCATCAATGTCTAAGACGGGCAGTTTTTATACTTGCAGTGGGAATGTTTGGCTTTAAAACAATCTGTCGGCTTGAAGTGGTTATCCCATGAGCTAAGTAAAAATGAACATCAGACATCATATAGTAAATAACAGTCCCTTTCTAACAGCCCTGTATCTCATATGGTTCGAAAGATCTAGATTTATTTTAAGCTGTCAGCTCAGGGGATGTGCACTTTCTCAGGGGCATGTCCTTTCTGCTGCAGCTGGTGTCAATTGAAGGATGGAAATGAGTATGTATGTCAACCTTAGGCCTCATTCACACATAAGTGGACCACGGTCCGTAAAAGCCCGGCCTGCTGAGTGCACGAGTGCATAGCGTCATTGGTTGCTATGACGCCGTGCACTTCCTGCCGCGGCCGCTGTACAGTAATACACTCGTATGATACACTCGCCGTGCGCTCGTACACTCAGCAGGACGGCAGGCCGGGTTTTCACGGACCTTGGTACACGTATGTGTGAATGAGGCCTTAGTGAGAGTGAGAAGGACAGAGAATTTAGAAAAGGGGCAAACAGCAGGCGACGCTATACAGAAAGATTTTAGTGAATAATTCTGTAGCTATACCAAGGGGGTCATTTATCAATCAGAAATTCACCTAAATAGATTCAGATCTAGGTGCGGATTTGAAAAATGTAGAATATTTTTTCTTGGACAGCCTCTTAAATATGCTGCTTTGTGTAAGGGCAACATGTCATGTCTACAGGTCCGTACTCCTAGTAGCCAAAATGGCACATAAAGATTTTATGCCATTTGGCTAAGGCCTCCTACCATCTCAGACTGAAATGGCTCAAATGGATGACAACTGATGCAAAAGGATCCATTTTTTTTCCTTTCTCTTCTGACGAATTAGAAGAACGTCAAGCTAAACGGTTATGTGACCTCAGCCTTCGCAACAAAACCCTGCTGTTTAGCTCATTTATATCATCCAGGTTGGTTTTTCTTTTTATAAGGGCTCATGCACACGACCGTATGTGTTTTGTGGTCCTCAAAAAACGGATCTGCAAAAAATACGGATGACGTTCATGTGCATTCCGTATTTTGCGGAACGAAACAGCTGGCCCCTAATAGAACAGTACTATCCTTGTCCATAATGCGGACAATAATAGGACATGTTCTGTTTTTTTGCGGAATAGAAATACGGACATACGGAAACAGAATGCACATAGAATAACTTCCGTTTTTTTTCCGGAAAAAAAAACTGTAACGGACACAGAAAGAAAATACGTTCATGTGCATGAGGCCTAACACGTTTCCTGGAAGAATATAATGGATGTTTAGTTACGCCCCTCATGGCCGTGATTGCCCCCCCATGACTGTTGTGAATGCACATGTACACCGCAGACTGTCAACCTATACCTTCATGAATACAGGGGCCTATTAACTGTGGGTCCACCATATTTTTTAAGGCTTTTTTTTTTTAGTATAACGGACCTGTGGCTATAATATGCTGGTGTTACATAGCAAATCATGCTAACATATCCACTTTAGGCCTCTTGCACACGAACGTTTTTTTTATCAGTGTTTTGCTGTCCGTTTTTAACGGATCCGTTTTTCCGTTTTTTGCTTCCGTTTTGTTTCCGTTTCGGTTCCGTTGTTCCGTTCCGTTTTTCCGTTTGGCATATACAGTATACAGTAATAACATTGAAAAAATTGGGCTGGTCTTAACATTTTCAATAGGTGGTTCCGCAAAAAACGGAACGGATACGGAAGACATACGGATGCACTTCAGTATGCTTTCCGTTTTTTTTGCAGACCCATTGACTTGAATGGAGCCACTAACCGTGATTTGCGGACAAGAATAGGACATGGTCTATATTTAAACGGAACAGAAAAAACGGAAAAACGGAAACGGAAGGCATACGGAGACACTTCAGTATTTTTTGCAGACCCATTGAAATGAATGGTTCAGTATACTGTCAGTATACTGAACTGAAAAAACTGCCAGTATACGGTCTGCAAAAAACGTTCGTGTGCAAGGGGCCTTAAAAGGGTTTTCCAGGATTTTTTTTTTTTTTACTGATGACCTATCTTTAGGTTAGGTAAAAATTCAAGCAGCAATGGCAGCCTTCCTCTTTTTCTTTCTTCGGGTTCAAAAGCAGATATATGCGGAAGCACAAAATTAGGGTTATTCACTTTAAAAAAAGACGACTGAGGGGAGATCTAATAACTATGTATAAATATATCAGGGGTCAGTACAGAGATCTGTCCCATCATCTATTCATCCCCAGGACTGTGACTGTGACGAGGGGACATCCTCTGCGTCTGGAGGAAAGAAGGTTTGTACACAAACATAGAAAAGGATTCTTCACTGTAAGAGCAGTGAGACTATGGAACTCTCTGCCTGAGGAGGTGGTGATGGTGAGTACAATAAAGGAATTCAAGAGGGGACTGGATTTATTTCTGGAGTGTAATAATATTTCAGGCTATAGCTACTAGAGAGGGGTCGTTGATCCAGGGAGTTATTCTGATTGCCTGATTGGAGTCGGGAAGGAATTTTTTTCCCCTTAAGTGGGGAAAATTGGCTTCTGCCTCACAGGGTTTTTTTGCCTTCCTCTGGATCAACTTGTAGGAAACAGGCCGAACTGGATGGACAAATGTCTTTTTTCGGTCTTATATACTATGTTACTATGTTACTTCCGTGTATATCTGCTTTTGACCCCGAATAAAGAAGGAAAAAGAGGAATGCTGCCGTTGCTGCTTGAATTTTTACCTATTGAATGATCGCTTGGATCTGCAGTCGATTACAAGGCTGTTGCATCCTCTTGAAGTCTTTGGAACCAGGGAGTGCTGCTCTCACCTTTATTTTGAACTATCTTCAGCTTAGGTCATTAGTATCTGATTGGTGGGGGTCTGACACTCACCCTAAGTTCACACCTGAGTGTTTTACAGCGCGTTCAAACGCGCTGTAAAACGCTCAACACATGAAAACCAATGCTTTCCTATGGCCCTGGTTCTCACTTGAGCATTTTACAGCGCGTTTGAATGCGCTGTAAAACGCCCGACGAATAAACAAGTACTTGAGCTTTTTTTGGGGCGTTTGTCGCGCGTTTTGTGATTGACACCACAGTAGTCAATCACAAGAACGCGCGTACGAACGCGCGTTTCCTATTTGCAAAAATGCGCTGAAATACGCGCGACTAAAACGCGCGTTTTTAGAACGCTCAGGTCTGAACCCAGGGTCAGGCCTCCGCCGATCAGCTGTTTGAGAAGGCACCGGAGCCTTCTAACTGTGGGTCCACCATATTTTTTAAGGCTTTTTTTTTTTAGTATAACGGACCTGTGGCTATAATATGCTGGTGTTACATAGCAAATCATGCTAACATATCCACTTTAAAAGGTATCCACTTTTTTTTATCCACGGCAGCATTCCTCTTTTTCTTTCTTTATTCGGGTTCAAAAGCAGATATATGCGGAAGCACTTCCGTGTATATCTGCTTTTGAACCCGAATAAAGAAGGAAAAAGAGGAATGCTGCCTTTGCTGCTTGAATTTTTACCTATTGAATGATCGCTTGGATCTGCGGTCGATTACAAGGCTGTTGCATCCTCTTGAAGTCTTTGGAACCAGGGAGTGCTGCTCTCACCTTTTTTTTTAACTATCTTCAGGTTAGGTCATTAGTATCTGATTGGTGGGGGTCTGACACTCAGGCCTCCGCCGATCAGCTGTTTGAGAAGGCACCGGAGCTTACCAGCTTACCAAGCACAGAGTTGTACATTGTATAGCGGCTGTGTTGGGTATTACACTCAGCCCCATTCACTTGAATGGGACTGAGCTGCTCCTAGGCCACGCGACAGATGAACATGACGTCACTGGCCTAGTACCAGCACCGGTGCCTTCTCAAACAGCTGATCGGCGGGGGTACCTGGTGTCAGACCCCCACTGATCAGATAGGTCATCAGTATTAAAAACTCATAAAACCCCTTTAAGGCTATGTTCACGCGTTGGATTTTTGCCATGGATTTCAGTAGGAATGTTTTCAGTGGGAGTCTTCGTAAGGCCCCTTGCAGACGAGGGTGAGCGGATTAGGCCCGGATGCGTTCAGTGAAAACTGCTCGATTTCGCAAGCAAGTACATTCAGTTTTGTTTGCGATCGCGTTCAGTTGTTCAGTTTTTATCGTGCAGGTGCAATGCGCTTAAATGCATTTTGCACGCGCAGGATAAAAAACTGAATGTTTACAAACCGCATCTCTTCGCAACCATCCCTGAAAAACTTTTCACGCAGCCCCATTCACTTTGTTGCGTGAAAATCACAAACTATAGACCATGCTGCAATTTTCACGCAACGAACAAGTGATGCGTGAAAACCACCGCTCATGTACATAGGCCCATTGAAATGAATGGGTCCAGATTCCGTGCGGGCGCAATGCGTTCGCATCACGCATTGCACCCGCACAGAATACTCGCTCGTGTGAAAGGGGCCTAACTGTTCATGCGGTCGTGGATTATTTGGTTTTTCAGACTGCGTCAAGAAGGACAAACTGCCGCCAACCAATAGATCACTTTTAGGTGTATACTATCGGCATTGAGTACCAGAATTCTAATGAATAAAATACCGTTGCATGCAGCTGTTTCTTTTGGGCAGGATTCCAGTATTCAAGCCAAAAATCAGCGTACCCTGTTATAGTGCATGCGATCTGTCAGGCGCCCACAATGTCCAGCATGTGCTGGTAATGTCAATTTTGGTATTCTATTTCTATGCGGGAACAGAATACCACAATTTCCAGAGCCAATGTGAACATACCCAAAACATTCTTGACTATCTCCATAATTCCCAAAAGGCCCCATGCACATGTATGTATGTGCTTTGTGGTCTTCGTAATACGGATAATTTCTTGCGTTGACTTCAGTGGGTCTGTGGTCCGCATTTTGCAGCATTTTAAGGCCTCATGCACACGACCATTATTTGGGTCCGTATCTGAGCTGCATTTTTTGCGGCTTGGATGCAGACCCATTCACTTCAGTGGGGCCGCAATAGATGCGGACAGCTCCACTCCATGGCCCCGCAAAAAAAAAAAATAGAACATGTCCTATTCTTGTCTGTTTTGGATAGACATTTCTATCATAGGCGTGTTTTGGAGATCTGAAATTTGTGGACTGCAAGGAGATGTCCTAGTATTTTGCAGAGCAGACATACGGAGGCGGAAAACACACCCATTATCCGTGTGCATTCTATATCCATATGTCCGTTCTGAAAAAATGAGAACATGTCTGCAAGATGTGGACCACGGGGCCAAAAGAAGTCAGTGGGTCCGCAAAAAAATAAAATAATGCAGAAATGCAGACGGAACATGGACCACATCCATGTTTTGTCGATTCCTGGTTTGCACTGTCGTGTGCATGGGGCCAAAAAAAGTTAATGCCACCGCTTTAGGTGGGCTGGGGATTGGGTACCATCTTTCTCCTGTTGATATGCCACAATACCTCTGTAATTGCCTTGTGATCTAACTGGTTCAAGCAAGGCATGCAAGTACAAGAAAAGCTAATCTACTGTATAATTTGTTAAGTTTAATATCCTTATACTCATTAATACTGCAATGTATATTTTTTTCTTTTGTATTAAGTTTCAGATTTGGGCCAAATTAGTTGGAAAAGAGGGTCAACAAAGTCTTCTTCATTCAGTGGTAGTTTACTAAAAATATTGTGGGTACCAATATTTCTGAGCAGCTGTAATATCTGGGAAAATAACAGCTAAAATAGGAATATTTAAAAACAGAATAAAAAAAAAAAACTAAAAAACAACAATTCCTTGCAGGGAGCGAGGAGCTGCAGCTGTGAGAGTCCCAGGTGAGAGGAATCCTGGAGAACTGCCAGAGCGGCCCCTTAGAGAGGGTCTCACTGGGGTCAGTGATCTGTGTGTTTCCTTCCTGAGACTGTCAGACACCTTCCTGTCCCAGGCATGAAGAAAAAATAAAATCCAAGGGCTGGTCCGAGGGGGGCACTAACCAAGTAGAGCAAACGAGAGCTGGCACAGATGAAGGAGCCACGGTGCCAGATGCAGCGCAGATCCAGATGCGGCTGCCATCCAATAAGCAGAAGACTCCTCACTATGATTAAAGATCTGGTCTGTAAGCACCTCACCTACTGTGAAGGGTCATGCTCCAGGAAGGGGTGTTTTCTGATGTGGTTTTATAGAGGTGTGTCAGTCATTGTGCTGCCAAATAACATTCCGCTTCATTCGAAGGAATTTGAACATTTGAAGCCTGCGTAAAATAGGACCACATTTATCAAGTGTCACTCGCTAAGAAAAAAAGTCATACAACTATCTGCTAGTTATTGAAGAGGCGCTAAGAACTGAAATGACACACTAAAGTAACAATAGTAAATAAAATTTTACATCTTAGGCTACTTTCACACTCGCGTTTTGTGCGGATCCGATTATTGTGTGCTCAGTTTCTTCAGACAGACAAGCAGCGTTTTGGGGTCCGTCTCCAAAGCGGAATAGAGACTGAACTTATGCAAACTGAGCGAATCCTTTTCTATTCAGAATGCATTAGAATGCAAACTGATCTTTTTTGGACCGCTTGTAAGAGCCCTGAACGGATCTCATAAACAGAAAGCCCAAACGCGAGTGTGAAAGTAGACTTACACTTTAGAAAAAAAAATAATTTTTAGACATTCCTCATTTCCTCAGGATAGGTCATCAATATGAGATTGGCGGGGGATCTGACCCCCAGTTGACTTTGACTCCGCTGTTTGAGGAGGCAGCAGCAAATTAAGGCCACATCCACACCACGGTCCGTGAAAACCCATCCTGCTGAGTGCACAAGCGCACGGCGTCATTGGTTGCTATGACGCCGTGCACCTCGTACCGCCGCAGCTGTACAGTAATACACTCCTATACGAGTGTATTACTGTACAGCGGCGGCACAAAGCGCACGGCGTCATAGCAACCAATGACGCCGTGCGCTTGTGCACTTACTTGCGGATGCAATGCGTTTTTCACGCAGCCCCATTCATTTCTATGGGGCTGCGGATGCGTTTATAACGCATAAGATAGAGCATGCTGCGATTTACACGCGTTGCAGAAGTGATCCGTGAAAAAAAACGCTTATGTACACAGCCCCATAGAAATGAATGGGTCAGGATTCAGTGCGGGTGCAATGCGTTCACATCATGCATTGCACCCGCGCAGAAATCATGCTCGTGTGAATGCAGCCTTACACAGGGCAGTTATGGGGAATGAGCATTCCTAGGAGCACTCTTTCCTGGTTTTTCCTCAATCGCTGGCTTGTATAAGGGTACCTTCACACAATGACAAAAAGTCGCACTATTGTCGCGCGACAATTTTTATAATGGGAGTCTATGGTGTCGCATTGCGACATGCTGCGACTGCGATGCGACAGTCGCAAAAAATAGACACCAAATAGCCACAAATGCGACACCATAGACTCCCATTATAAAAATTGTCGCGCGACAAATGTTGCAGTGAAGTTGTGCCCTATTTGTCGTGTGAACGTACCCTAAGACCTAGTTCACACTTCAGTGACACTCAGTGATTGTGAGCCAAAACCAGGAGTGAAGCCTACACAGAGATATGGTATAATACAGGGATGAGCAACCTTTGGCACTCTGCTGTGAAACTACAGCTCTCAGCGTGCAAACATGCTCAGTTGTTCGTCTAACTCCCACAGAAATGAATAAAGCATTCTGGAAGTTGTAGTTTCTGAACAGCTGGAGTGCCGGAGGTTGCTGATCCCTTTTATAATGAATAGATCTGCACCTGTTCTGCGTTTTTGACTCGCACCTGGTTTTGGTTCACAATCATTGACCGAAATCACTGACAAAACCACCGACATGTGAACAAGGCCTGAAGAGGGTATTTAGACAGTGTAAAAATGCACCAAATTTATCACAGTGGCTGATGCTGAATGTTAAGTCTGGTGTACCTTTAGGCTACGTTCACACTACGACAATTTTTATAATGGGAGTCTATGGTGTCGCGCTACAAATGTTGCAGTGTAGTGGTTCCCGATTTGTCGCACGACAATTGTCGTCGTGTGAACGTAGCCTTAGGGCTCATGCACATGACCGTTGTTGTTTTGTGGTCGGCAATTTGCAGATCCGCAAAACACGGATTCCAGCCATGTGCATTCCGCATTTTGCGGAACGGAACGTCCAGCCATTAATAGAACGATCCTATCCTTGTCCGTAGCGTGGACAATAATAGGACGTTTTCAATCTTTTTGCCGAACGGACATGCAGACATACGGACACAAAGTCGTTTCTGTTTTTTTTGCGGCCCCCATTGAAGTGAAGGGTTCTGCATAAAAAAGCAGAAAGGACAAAAAATACATTTGCGTGCATGAGCCCTTACCCTAAGTTCACACCTGAGCGTTTTACAGCGCTTTCAAACGCGCTGTAAAACGCTCAACACATGAAAACCAATGCTTTCCTATGGCCCTGGTTCTCACTTGAGCGTTTTACAGCGCGTTTGAACGTGCTGTAAAACGCCCGATGCATAAACAAGTACTTGAGCTTTTTTGGGGGCGTTTGTCGCGCGTTTCCTATTTGCAAAAACGCGCTGAAATACGCGCGACTAAAACGTTTCTAGAACGCTCAGGTCTGAACCCAGGGTTAGGCTGTCTAGTCTAAGTTTATACCATTTATTAGTTGGCTTACTTGTGGCACAGTGTTTGGCACATCGCATGCCATACTTCTTCCCACTAAACTACATCTACTTTTGAGTGCATTGGAGTGTCCAAAATTCCTAATAATTGTGGTGTTGCAGTGCTTTTAGGCCTCGTTCACATTTCCGTGTCTGTGTCATGTCCGTGAAAAAAAAGCATATGTGTTTCATCTGAGATGGTTCTGTGGTTGGTCGGTGTGTCCATTTTTACCATCCGTATGTCATCCGTAATTCATGGACGTTGCTCAGCTGAAAATTTATTTCCAAAGAATCTCCTATCAGTCTTCAGTGAAAAATGGACGCAACACGGATGCCATCCGTGTTGTTCTGTGACTTTCACGGACCCATAGATATCAATGGGCGTGCTTGGTCAGAATCACAGATCAAAGTGGTGCATGTCTCCGTGATTTTCTTACTGACCCACGGTTAGTAAAAAAAAAAATACTGAAATGTGAACAAACACATTTAAATCACGTGGTGGTATGGCGTCTGTGTTCTATCAGTGATTTTTCACATACCATTGGTAGATGCCCTAAGAAATTAATTTTTAGCTGAGCAGTGTCCATGGAATACAGTTGACAAACAGAGGGCAAAAATCAGACAAGCAGACCAAACACAGATTCTTCAGGGACATCTTCACGAATCAAACACGGACGGAAATCTTAACAAGGCCTTAGTACCTGCAGCATGGCGGTTCAGTGGTTGGCACAGTTGTCTTGCGGTACTACGCTCATGAATTATGTTCTAATTGCAGCAACATCTGGGGTTTGTATCTTCTCTCTGTGCATGTGTGGGTTTCCTCCGGGTTAGGGCTCATGCACACAAACGTATTATCTTTCCGTGTCCGTTCCGTTTTTATTTTTGCAAAAAAAACGGAAGTTACTCCGTGTGCATTACGTTTCCATGTCTGTATTTCCGTTCCACAAAAAAATAGAACATGTCCTATTATTGTCCACATTACGGACAAGGATAGTACTGTTCTATTAGGGGCTAGCTGTTTTGTTCCGCAAAATACAGAATGCACACGGACGTTATCTGTATTTTTTGCGGATCTGTTTTTGGCGGACCTCTAAATACATACGGTCGTGTGCATGAGCCCTTAGGGTGCATTAAAATCAGCGTTTAGCTTTCCGTACTTCTGATACGTCAGAAAAAGAGAGGAAGAACAAAACAAAGCAGGATCCTGTAAAAAAACGGATCCTGTTGCATCAGTTGTCATCCAATTTAACCATTTCCGTCAGATTCGTTTTTCAGATGGGAAAAAAATGCCTGCATGCTGCAGTACTTTTTTTTCCTTAAAAAAAAAAGGGATCTCAGATGGAAATGGCTCAAACAGATGACAACTGATGCAACTGGATCCTGTAACAAAACGTATCCTATGCAACCCTATGTATAAAAGCTTGTTCACATCACCGTTATGTATTCCGTTATGGCTTTCCGTTATAACATGGTTCAGTTGTAACATGGTTATAGTGGAAAATAATGGAATCCATAAGACAGAAATCAATATGGAAACCTTTAGAGGCATTCTGTTGCTCCCTGGATTTTCCTACCTGTTATGGGCCATGACAGCCACACAAAATCCAGGGAGCGCAGGTGCAGCATGCATGCCAGGTACACTCTGCTTGTAACCCCGTCTGGTGCCATAACAGCTTTAATCAGATCCAGGAATGCAAGTGCCAACAGGTACATAACATAACAGGTAGGAACTAGTGCCAGGGACCACTCATGGATGCGACCTTGACGTGGTGAGTGGCTTATTACGCTTTGGCCAAAATGTACACTAATGCCTCATTCAACATCCAGCATGGAGGCAGGGCAGAGTGCTGGTTGCAGAGTGCCATTGCATTTTAGTTTTTACGTTTGTATGTGTATTTCACCATAGCAATGTGCACCTGCATATATGGTTGTGCTGACTGAACCCCCCACCTTTTTTTTCTTTGGGGTTAAAAAAAATAAAATAAAATTTAAACTCACCTCTTCCACTTGTTCGCACAGCCCGGCTGTTCTTCTGCCTTTGGTTGAGGACCTGGCAGTCAAAGGACCTGTGGTGACGTCACTGCGCTCGTCACATGGTCCATCACCATGGTGATGGACCATGTGATGGACCTTGTGACGAGCGCAGTGATGTCACCAAAGGTCCTTTGACTGCCAGGTCCTCAACCAAAGGCAGAAGAACAGCCGGGCTGCACGAACAAGTGGCAGAGGTGAGTTTAAATTTGTTTATTTTATTTTTTTAACCCCCTCAACCCACATTTTACTAAGCATCCTGTATTAAGAATGCTATTATTTTCCCTTATAACCATGTTATAAGGGAAAATAATACAATGAATAGACGTTTATCTCCTAGCAACCATGTGTGAAAATCACACCGCATCCACACTTGCTTGCGGATGCTTGCGATTTTCCCGCAGCCCCATTCACTTCTATGGGGCCTGTGTTGCGTGAAAAATGCACAATATAGAGCTTGCTGCGATTTTCACGCAACACACAAGTGATGCGTGAAAATCACCTCTCGTGTACAGCCCCATAGAAATAAATGGGTCCGGATTCAGTGCGGGTGCAATGCTTTCACTTCACGCATTGCATCCGCGCGGAAAACGCGCCCGTGTGAAAGGGGCCTAAGGGTGCTTTTACACTTGCAGCATGGCTATCCGGCAGGCTGTACCGGTGGGTGAACAGCCCGCTGGATCCGGCATGCCGCAAGTTCCCGTGTGCTGCCGCTCCGTCCCCATTGACTATAACAGAGCTACGGCGCAGCACGGCAGTGATCACTGGACTAAAAAGTCGGACCTGCAGTACTTTTAGTCCGGCGATCACTGCCGTGCTGCGCCGTAGCTCCGCCCCATTATAGTCAATGGGGACAGAGCGGCAGCAAGACAACACATGGGAACTTGCGGCATGGCGGATCCAGCCTGCCGGATAGCCATGCCGCAAGTGTGAAAGTACCCTAACTGATGCAACAGGATTTGTTTTTATACTAGATCCTGTAAAAAAAAACGGATCCTATGCATAACTGACTCCGTGTGCTGTCTACATCCGTTGCTCCGTTCCGTGCCCCCGCAAAAAAAATAGAGCATGTCCTATTCTTGTCCGTTTTGCGGACAAGAATAGGCATTTCTATAATGGGCCGCGTTCCATTCCGCAAATTGCGGAACGGAACGCGGAGCAGCTTCCGTGTTTTGCGGATCCGCGGTTTGCGGACCGCAAAACACCAACGGTCGTGTGCATGTAGCCTAATGGGGTTTGACGGTAGCAGTTTATCCTTCAGCAAGCCGCTTTACAAAAGTCGCACGTCTTTACAAAAAAGTCACATGTTCTATTAAAAAGTTGCATAAGATAAGCTTGGCCCACCTGGAGTGAAATTGAGCATTTTTTGGGGACTTTTTTGGGGCTTTTTGCGGCTTTTTAAATGGTTGCAATAGTAAATATGTCTAGAGATTCATTTACATAAGACAACACGCCCACTTTCACAAAACTGGAGAGCTTAGTGCAGAGCTTTAAAAAGTCACAAAAAAATGCGCAATTTTACCGATTGCGCATTTTTTTGCGACTTTTTCACTCCATTAAAGTGACTTTAGCTAATGATAAATCTGGCCCATAATGTTAATCAGTCAAAAAGTCGTATGTACCCCAAAATGGTAGCAATAAAAAGTCACCTTGTCCTGCAAAAAAACAAGCCCTCACACAAGGCTATAGCCAGAAAATTTAAAAAAATATGGCTCTAAGAAAATGGCAACACAAAAACATGATTTTTTTTTTCCTAAAAATGTTTTTATTGTGTAAATAAAAAAATTTATTGTAAAAAAAAAACAAAAAAAAAACTAGACATATTTGGTATTGTTGCATCTGGAATGACCGGATCTATAAAAATATCACATGATCTACCCCATCAAGTGAACGGTATAAAAATTTTTTTTTAAAAAAATTACTTCTAAAATTCTAAACCTTCTAACGTCATAAAAAAATAAAACAACATTACCAAAATGATGCCCACATAAAGTAGACATATGGTGAATGTTAGTGATGCCTCATAAAATATTCATTAACTATCTGTCTTAAAAGCAGAGAGATTCAAATTTAGAAAACAGTGAATTTTTTCAAACTTTCGTTAACTTTTGGATTTTTTTTATAAATAAAGGTAAAACACATTGGGCCTCATTTATCAAAGCTGTCTAACAGGAAAACTGTCTTAGTTGCCCATAGCAACCAATCAGAGTTCCCTTTTCATTTTTTCAGCAGTCTTTAAGAAATGAAAGGTGAGCTCTGATTGGTTGCTAGGGGCAACTAAGCCAGTTTTCCATTACACCAGTTTTGATAAATCTCCCCCATTGACTCAAATTTACCATGAACATGAAGTACAATGTGCCACGAGAAAACAATCTCTGAATGGCTTGGATAAGTAAAAGTGTTTCAAAGTTATTACCACATAAATTGACACGTCAGATTTGCAAAATTAGGCCCGGTCTGGAAGTGGTTAAACTAAAAACAGGTGCTTTCACACTTGCGTTTTTACTTTCCGGCATAGAGATCCGTCGTCGGGTCTCTACGCCGGAAAGAAACTGATCAGGATTATCCCCATGCAATCTGAATGGAGGATGCATCAGGATGTCTTCCATTCAGTATTGTAAAGTTTTTTGTACGTTGACAAAACCGTAGCATGCTGCGGATTTGTCTCCGTCCAAAGATCCTGAAGACTTGCCGTAACGCCGGATTCGGAATTAATGCCCATTGAAGTGCATTAATCTGGAATTAAGCTAAACGTCGTTTTGGCGCATCGCCAGATCCAACGTTGAGCTCTGCGCATGCGCGGCAGCAGTTCCGATCGGGGCCCCAGTTTAAGCTGGGGCTCCGATTGGTTACTATGGCTGCCAGGACACTACTGAATTCCTGGCTGCCATGGTAAGTACTCCGCAGCAGTGTACTTACCTGCGCTGCGGCCCCCGGGCGCTCCTTCATGACGTCACAGGTCCGGGCGGCGCATTGATCTATGCGCCGCAGGGACCTATGATGTCATGAAGGAGCGCCCGGCGGCCGCAGCGCAGGTAAGTACACTGCTGTGGAGTACCATGGCAGCCAGGAATTCAGTAGTGTCCTGGCTGCCGTGGTAACCGATCAGAGCCCCAGCTTAAATCCTGATCCTGATCAGTCTTCAAATGCTTTCAGACGACTAGCGTTCTGAGGGTTCTGGCGGGACGGAAGTGCCTGCCGGATCCTCAGAACGCAAGTGTGAAAGCACCCTAAATGTGCCCCACAGTATAGAACATGCTGTGAATTTTCCTGAACGCAGAGATGATGGGGGCGATTTATCAAAACTGGTGTAAAGGAAAATGGGCTTAGTTGCCCATAGCAACCAATCAGATTCCACCTTTAACTTTCCAAACAAGGTGGAATCTGATTGGTTGCTGTGGGCAACTGAGACATTTTTCCTTTTCACCAGTTTTGATAAATATCTCCTGATGTGTGAAAAAATGCATGCATGTCAGGATTCAGTCTGGACGCTGTGCATTCGCTACACGCATGTGGATGGAAAACTCGCTAATGTGAAAGAGCCCTTATGGTCTATAGGAGTGCGTAAAAAATGCAGGAAGGAAGTAATACGCATGTATAGTATATCCCGATGAATTGGGCCTCTTTCACAAAAAACGGGTTTTCCATTCGGATGCGATGCTTGTAATCAACGCACAGGATCCGGACTGAATCTTGACCCATTAATTTGGCTCTGTGTACATGCGTGTCGTTTATCACTGATTATCTCTGCGTTCAGGAAAATCGCAGCATGTTCTATATTATGTTTTTTCACGCAGCCCTGGCTCCATAGAAGTAAAAGAGGCTTCAATGCATTTATTGCCTCATGCACATGAACATTTTTTGTTTCCGTGTCCGTTCGCTTTTTTTTTTTTTCAGATAGGATGCAGACCCATTCATTTCAATGGATCCGCAACAAATGTGGACAGCAAACCGTGTGCTGTCTGCATCCTTATGTCCATTCCATAGCCCCGCAAAAAAAAAAAAATAAATAGAACATGTCCTATTCTTGTCCGTTTTGTGGACAAAGATAGGTATTGTTACAATAGGTCCGCAAAAAATGATGCATCACGGATGCCAAACGAACATCATCCTTATTTTTTGCGGATCCGTGTTTTTGCACTACGGTCTTGTGAATGTATTCTATCACTGATGGTTGCTAGCAGATGTAGGCTACTTTCACATGGTTGTATGTGTTTTGCAGTCCGTAGAACACAGATCCGCAAGATATACGGATGACATCCATTTGGCATCCATATTACATATATTTTTTGCGGATCCATTGTAACAATGCCTATCCTTGTCCGCAAATGGAGAAGAATAGGACATCTATCTTTTTTGCAGGGCTACAGAACGGATGCAGACAGCACAAGGTCTGCTTCCGCATTTTTTGCGAATCCATTGAAATGAACGGGTCCGCATCCTATACGGAAAAAAAAAACAGACACGGAAACAAAATACATGTGTGTGAATGAGGCGGTGTATTGTTATCCTTCAGGTTTTTTTCACATGTGTGAAAAACGCATGCAATCCGGACAGATGAAAAATGCAAACACTGAACGCAATCACTGAAATACTTGTGTGCAAAACCAGCAGTTTTTCCCTGAACAGATACCGACACGTATTGCTCATGTGAAAGTAGCCTTACTGACGCCATACTGATAACAATACGGATGGCGTATCATCGGAAATACGGACAGATTTGGATAAGCTCTTGTGAAAGTTGCCATAGTACGAGACCAGCCATATACTGCACTCCTTCACAAAATCCCCTCAATGAATGAATGAGGTAGAGATGGCCTAGCCCTTTGCTTTATGGGGCTCAGCTGAGGTCAAAGGATCACACAGGGTTTCTGTCAAATGTTTTGAAAATCTCACGGCTGTTTATTGGGGTCTGTAAAACATTAGATACGGTGAGAATTTACCACCCCCTTTTATCCCCCACCCAGACCCAGACTGGGACACAAGTGCAGCTGTGCAGAGCCACTGGAGGCATAAATCATCCTGAATGGGGAGGAGGGAAAAAGACCAAAAGCAGTAATAATAATGTAGCAAAATTTGGGAAATGGTTGAAGCAAATGTGAGAGTAAGGAAATGGAGATGGCACTCAGCAGATGGGAAACAGTTTGTGGGAGAGATTTATCAAAACTGGTGTAAAGAAAAACCGGCTTAGTTGCCCATAGCAACCAATCAGATTCCACCTTTCATTTTTCAGAGATCTGTAGGAAAATGAAAGGTGGAACTCACAGCATCAAAGGGTTAAACCAGCAGTCAGAAAACTTGTTTAGTTGCCCATAGCAACCAATCAGATTCCACCTTTCATTTTCCACTGGAGCTCTGAAACATGAAAGGTGGAATCTGATTGGTTGCTATGGGCAACTAAACAAGTTTTCCGTTACACCAGTTTTGATAAATCTACCCCATTGGGCTTAGGGCAAGAAAATTCCATTTGAGTACAATAGGTAGCCGCTAGTTACACCCCTGCCCCTATTCAGTGGGGAAGATTTATCAAAACTGATGTGGAAAAATAACCTGGCTTGGTAGCATAGCAACCAATCAGATTCCACCTTTCATCTTTCAGAGCTCCTTTGGAAAATGAAAGGTGGAATCTGATTGGTTGCTATGGGCAACTAAATAAGTTCTCAGACTGCCGGTTTAACTCTTTGATGCTGAGAGTTTGGGTCTGTAAGCTCTCGGTTGGCCCAGGACAAAATGTTTCTGTAGTACATTAGTATAAACCTGGCCTAAGAGCTGAGGTTGTCCAAGTGATGAAGGCTAGGGCCACATTGTAATTTTTTGTGAGACTGAGTGACTTTAACTGTTGAGCCACAGCTGCTGTCCAAATGAATGTATTCAGCTGAATGCAGTCTTGTGGACTGCAGCTGTTATTCAATAGTTAAAACCAATCAGTTGCGGTAGAAAAAGTCGCAGTGTATCCCAGGCCTATAATACAGGACAGGATATCAGTATGTAATTGGCGGGGTGACGTGAGTCGGACCCCCACCAATCAGCTGTTTGAAGAGGTTGCGGCGCTTTGGTGAGCACCGTGGCCTCCTCGCAGCTTACCAAGCACAGCGCCCTCTATTCTATAGTGGCTGAGCTTGGGATTGCTGTTCAGCCCCTACCATTGAATGTGACGTCGCTGGCCTAGGAAGAGGCCTGGTCTCGTCGAACATCTGGGGTGTAGGGAATCCGATACCCACTAATCAGATACTGTTGACCTGTCCAGAGGTTAAGTCATTAGTATTAAAGTCTCAGAAAAGCTCTTTAGATTTACATCACATATTGTTTGAAATATGTTTTTTGGGAGGATGACTTCAGTAAAATAAAATTAAAATTGGTATATCACAGGGGTATATAATGTAAGGATAGGGGTGTAGGATAGGTCATGAGTATTAAACCCTCGGACAAACCCTGTAAATCACATGTAATCCAGTAAAGAAGGGAGATTGGGTTTAATCTGGATTTGCTGCAGAATTTCCTTGATCAACCTGTGCATTGCCAAAATCCCAAAAATTAATGTACATTTTTTTGGGGGAAATTAAACCCACTTTCCTTCTGATGTAAATGCAACAGCTTTTCCATCTTCGATTCCTTGGCGGAAGAGTCAGCAGCATATATGCCACGTGTGAACCCTATGGGCTTTAAGTTTGTGACCAAAAATGTTTCCATTCACTGACAGCAGGCAGAGATTTTGAAAACGGTTAGGAACAAAAGCATAAATGACAAAGATGCTAAACCTTTCATTATTAAAATGATTATCTATTAAATCCATCAAACTGGAAAATCACAAATTCAAGACTAGGCCATTTTCCCATTTACAATCAGACACATTTCTGATTTTTAGTTCATAAAGGTTTGATAGTTTTAGGCCTCTTTCACACGGGCGTCACGTTTTACACCCGGATAAGAGGCGGGTGCGTTGCGGGAAAATGCGCGATTTGCAAACGTTTTAATGCGTTTTGCACGCGCGTGGGGAAAATCTGCATGTTTGGTACCCAGACCCGAACCCGGACTTCATCACTGAAGTCCGGTTTCGGGTTGAGTATTCTGTATATTTTATTATTTTCCCTTATAACATGGTTATAAGGGAAAATAATAGCATTCTCAATACAGAATGCTTTGTAAAATGTGGATCGAGGGGTAAAAAACAAAAAAATTAACTCACCTTATCCACTTGATTGCGTAGTTGCCGATCTCTTTTCTCTTCTTCATTCATTAGCCGTCGGCTAAAGGACCTGTGATGAGGTCACTGAGCTCATCACATGGTCCAATCACATGGTCCATCACCATGGTGATGGACCATGTGATGTGACGTCACCACAGTTTCTTTAGCTGGCAGCTAATGCTTGAAGAAGAGAAGAGAGATCGGCAACTATGCGATCAAGTGGATATGGTGAGTAATTTTTTTTTATTTTTAACCCCTTAATCCACATTTTACTAAGCATTCTGTATTGAGAATGCTATTATTTTCCCTTTATAACCATGTTATAAGGGAAAATAATAAAGATCGGTCCCGTCTCTTAGCAACCTTGCGGGAAAATCGCACTGCATCTGCACTTGCTTGCGGATGCTATGCGATTTTCCCGCAGCCCCATTCACTTCTATGGGGCCTGCATTGCGTGAAAAACGCAGAATATAGAGCATGCTGCGATTTTCACACAACGCAAAAGTGATGCGTGAAAATCACCGCTCATGTGCACAGCCCCATAGAAATGAATGGGTCAGGATTCAGTGCGGGTGCAATGCGTTCACCTCACGCATTGCACCCGCGCGGAAATCACGCCCGTGTGAAAGGGGCCTTAGTGTTTTATTACTCTCACTCTTTTTTTCATGATAAAGGGGGTTTTATTTTTCTGCCATTTTTAAAGTGCTTTTTTTTGTGAAAACAGGGGAAAGTTTAAAAAAAGCAAATATAGTATATATTTGTCCATCCAGTTCGGCCTGTTTCCTACAAGTTGATCCAGAGGAAGGCAAAAAACCCCTGTGAGGCAGAAGCCAATTTTCCCCACTTAAGGGAAAAAAATTCCTTCCCGACTCCAATCAGGCAATCAGAATAACTCCCTGGATCAACGACCCCTCTCTAGTAGCTGTAGCATGTAATATTATTACACTCCAGAAATACATCCAGTCCCCTCTTGAATTCCTTTATTGTACTCACCATCACCACCTCCTCAGGCAGAGAGTTCTATAGTCTCACTGCTCTTAAAGTGAAGAATCCTTTTCTATGTTTGTGTACAAACCTTCTTTCCTCCAGACGCAGAGGATATCCCCTCGTCACAGTCCTGGGGATAAATAGATGATGGGAGAGATCTCTGTACTGACCCCTGATATATTTATACATAGACATAGATATTAGTGTGTTTTTCACATTTTTATGAGCACAAAGTGCCACTAAATAGCATATTTTCAGGGAAGATGTCACCTCTCCTGACATGTCTTAGTAATTGCTTGTATTTTCCATGTAACAACAGTTCTGGAGCAGTCTGCAATGAAGGTCCAGATGGGTGCTGCCAGTTGGGTGTGTGTCCCTGCTCAGTCTGACACTATTCAATCACAGCTGCTGGTGTCATACTGTGTAGGGACCCCCCCCCCCAACTGGTAACACTCATTGCAGACTGCTGGCAATTTATTCCTAAACTTTTAGTAGGAATGACATAGTTTACGATTCGTTTTTTGCGTTCCGTACACAGACCGTATACGGAATGATTCATTTTAATGGATCCGCAAAAAAAAAACAAAAAAAAAACAGAATGTCCGTATTTTCGTTCAAACATAGAACATGTCCTATTATTGCCTGCAAATCACGTTCCGTGGCTCCATTCACTGGCTCCTTCCTCGCTTGCCTTGCTGAGGTTCCTCACTGTCAATATCCGTTTTGACACTGTTGGCCGCAGTGGTAGAAAAGTTGAAAAACCCCTTTAAAATCAATGGATATGTGAGCCGTCCATGGAGAACACGAAAGTCTGTGAATCGTGGCCATGTGAAAGAGAAATTAGAAATGATCAGAAATTCGAATATCCTCCTTAAAGGGAATCTGTCACCAGGTTTGAGCCCTGTCAGCTAAACATATGCTGACGTTCAGGGTCTCATTAGCATGCCTAATATGGGCTCATCTAAACAAATGGTAGCGTTATTTTGTCAAAAAACAGGTTTAACTAACCTGTCAATCACACATGAGCCCAGGGAGGTCCAGCTGCAGGTGCTCGCCGCAGACACGCTGTATGGCTAGCGCCGCTTCAATGCTCAGTGCCGCCTCTCTCTCCTCCTCCTGCTGTAGCGCTGACGCAGCACGGCGCGTGCGCACTTCACTTCAAGCAGCCGATCCAAGAAGTCCGCGCGGCGCACAGGCATGCACCCGCGCGGACTTCTTGGATCGGCTTCTGAAGTGAAGTGCGCACGCGCCGTGTGCGCACGAGCCAGCGCTTACAGCAGGAGGAGGGGGAGGGAGAGGCGGCACGGAGCATTTGGAGGCGGCGCTGGCCACATACAGCGATGTCTGCGGCCGGGCACCCTGCATCGCTGGACCTCCCCTTGGGCTCCTTATATGTGTGATTGACAGGTTAGTTAAACCTGTTTTTTGACAAAATAACGCTACCATTTGTTTAGATGAGCCCATATTAGGCATGCTAATGAGACCCTGAACGTCAGCATATGTTTAGCTGACAGGGCTCAAACCTGGTGACAGATGTATGTTAGTGCTTTATATGCAACACTAGATACAGTTGTGTTCAAAATTATTCAACCCCCACTGAAATTGAGTGTTTTGGCCAGTTTGACATTGATTTTGATCATTTCAGTCATCTTGTTTACAATTAAATCAAAGAGGCACTTGTAAGTCAGACAAATATAACATAACATTTATAATGAAATAACCACAAATGTCTTTTCTGTGCTCACATCATTATCAGTTTTATTCAACCCCCAAGTGACATTCAATCTTAGTACTTAGTACAACATCCTTTTCCAGTTATAACAGCTTTTAAACGTGAAGCATAGCTTGACACAAGTGTCTTGCAGCGATCTACGGGTATCTTCGCCCATTCTTCATGGGTAAAAGCCTCCAGTTCAGTCACATTCTTAGGCTTGCGCGCTGCAACTGCTTTCTTTAAGTCCCATTAGAGGTTCTCAATCGGATTTAAGTCTGGTGACTGCGATGGCCACTTCAAAATGTTCCAGCCTTTAATCTGCAACCATGCTCTAGTGGACTTGGAGGTATGCTTGGGATCATTGTCCTGTTGAAAGGTCCAACGCCTCCCAAGCCTCAGGTTTGTGACGGACTGCATCACATTTTCATCCAATATCTCCTGGTACTGAAGAGAATTCATGGTACCTTGCACACGCTGAAGCTTCCCTGTACCTGTAGAAGCAAAACAGCCCCAAAGCATGATTGACCCCCCGCCATGCTTCACAGTAGGCAAGGTGTTCTTTTCTTCATAGGCCTTGTTCTTCCTCCTCCAAACATAGCGTTGATCCATGGGCCCAAACAGTTCTAATTTTCTTTCATCAGTCCACAGAACACTATCCCAAAACTTTTGTGGTTTGTCCACATGACTTTTGGCATACTGCAGTCGACTCTTCTTATTCTTTGGAGACAGCAAGGGGTGTGCCTGGGAGTTCTGGCATGGAGGCCTTCATTATGCAGTGTGCGCCTTATTGTCTGAGCTGAAACTTCAGTACCCGCATCTGACAAATCTTTTTTCAGTTCCTCAGCAGTCACACAGGGACTTTTCTCCACTTTGCACTTCAGGTAGCGCACAGCAGTCGAAGTCAGCATCTTCTTTCTGCCACGACCAGGTAGCGTTTCAACAGTGCCCTTTGCCTTGAATTTGCGAATGATGCTTCCTATGGTGTCTCTTGGTATGTTTAACATCTTTGCAATCTTCTTAGAGCCATTGCCCTTCCTGTGAAGAGAAATCACCTCTTCTCTTGTCTTCCTGGACCATTCTCTTGACTTCACCATGTTTGTAAACACACCAGTAAATGTCTAGAAGGAGCTGAGTATCACAGTCACTTTAAATCTGCCTAATTGGGGCTTATTATGCTTGATTGCTGCTCCTTGACATCCACCGGTGTTTTCAATACCTGATCGAAAACACTTGAATGAACCTCTGTTCTTAAGAGTGGTCGTCTTTAAGGGGTTGAATAATTGTGTCAATGAAGAAATCACAAACAAAAAACATTTAATACTGTATTACAAAAACAATTGATGTCATTTTAGTTGCATTTGGTTCTTTAAAAAGTCCTTGTAAGATTTCATTCTGAACACAATTACAAATGTACACTAAATTCCCTAAAACCCTTTACAGCATTGGGGGTTGAATAATTTTGAACACAACTGTACATTCATAGGTTCATGACTGTATTTGAAGCTTTCCTACATGCAGTACACAGCTCTGTTTGCAGACCCTCATTTATTGCTATACCAGTATTTGCTATGTAGCCTATTTTGCGCCATGAGATAGGTCTTATCAGGTGAGACGGCAGTGGGAGCTGTGGCTGCTGCTGAAATATAGACAGAGAGATCAGACCCCTACCACAAATAATCTCCATGCCTGTAAAACTGCGCACCTTACTAGATGCTACTTGTCCATTCTTTTACATAGCTCCTTCTTGCGTAAGTTTTCAAAAAATTGGAAGTAGCAACTCAAATTAAAATAAGGCCTCATGCACACGATTATGTCAGTATTTCAGTCCGCAAACCTCAGATCTGCAAAATACGGATAGCTTCCATGTGCACGTTTTTCTCACTCGCATCAATCAAATAGGACTCTTGTCATCCACAATACAGACCAGAATTGGACATGTCCTGTAATTTGCGTAACGTTCACACGGATCCGCAAAAAAAATACAGACGTGTACATGGCCCGAAAGAATAGAATGGTTCAGCGTGCTATCCCAAAAAAATGTAGATGGCACACGGCTCAGAATATGGTTGTGTGCATGAGGCTTAAGGGCTCATGCACGTAACTGTGGTTTTGGTCCGCGTCCAGACCTATTCATTTTAATGGGGCTGCAAAGATGCGGACAGCGCACTGTGTTCTGTGGCCCTGCGAAAAAAAATGAAAAAAACATCCACTATTCTTATCTGTTTTGCAAACAAGAATAGACAGGACTTAACGTTCTGCAAAATGCAGAACACACACAGTCAGTATCCGTGTTTTGTGGATCCGCAATTTGCGGACCGCAGAAGCGGCAACAGCCGTGTGCATGAGGCCTAAAGGGCATCCATCAGCAGATTTGTACCTATGACACTGGCTGATCTGTTACATGTGCGCTTGGCAGCTGAAGGCATCTGTGTTGGTCCCATGTTTATATGTGCCCTCTGCACTTTGATTGACAGGGCCAGGCGTGGTGACATTTACACTGCCATGGCTTTCATCCCGTGGAATCCTCAACATAAACTGACATGATGAGAACTAAAAATCTGCACTGCAGGTCCATTTACGCTGCTGTGTGGACATACCCTTAAGGCCTCATGCGCACGAACGTATTTTGGGTCCGCGTCCGAGCCGCATGGGCACAGACCCTTTCACTTCAATGGGTACGCAAATGATGCGGACAGCACTCCGTGTGCTGTCCGCGTCCTTTGCTCCGTTCCGTGGCCCCGCAACAAAAATATATCATGTCCTATTCTTGTCTGTTTTGCGGACAAGAATAGGCATTTCT
Organism: Bufotes viridis; assembly: GCA_033119425.1. Classification (NCBI taxonomy): domain Eukaryota; kingdom Metazoa; phylum Chordata; class Amphibia; order Anura; family Bufonidae; genus Bufotes; species Bufotes viridis. The sequence continues at coordinate 91,979,178 of CM065594.1, read as the reverse complement.
ACAATGGGCCGCGCTCCATTCCGCAAATTGCAGAACGTAACGCGGAACAGCTTCCGTGTTTTGCGGATCCGCGGATTGGGGACCGCAAAAAACACCTACGGTCGTGTGCATGAGGCCTAAAGGGAATTATGGTTTCCTAATATTGATGACCTTTGTAGAAGACGTGCAGGTAAACATTGAAGAGGACGCTGTGCTTGCACAAGCGACGTGGCCCCTACAAGCAGTTTATGAGAGGGAGGGGTGTCGGGAGTTGGACCCCTACCGATCTGATATTGGTGACCTAACCTGAGGTCAGTTCATCATTATTTAGAAGACGGAATACAAAGAGCATTGTTGTTTCCATTGGCATCTCCGTTATAAGAGCAGATCAATGAAAATAATGGAAAGGCCATAACTGAAACATTGCCTGACAGCCCCCATTGACTCGGCATTTTACTCGGCAAAATAGCACAGCATGCTGCTTTAAATTGTCCAGTGATTTTGACGGAATCTGCAACAGAAGCCCCTAAGGGTACTTTTACACTTGCGGCAGGGCGGATCCAGCAGGCTATTCAGCCTGCTGGATCCATCCTGCCGCAAGTGGCCGTGCACTACCGTGCTGCCGCTCCGTCCTCATTGACTCTACTGGGGCGGGGGGCGGAGCTACAGCACGGCACTGCACGGCCGGAAATAGTCGGACTAAAAGTCGGACATGCAGGACTTTTAGTCCGGCGATCTCCGGCCGTGCAGTGCCGTGCTGCGCCGTAGCTCCGCTCCCCCCCGCCCCATTATAGTCAATGGGGACGGAGCGGCAGCACGGCAGTGCACAGCCACTTGCGGCAGGACGGATGCGGCAGGCTGAATAGCCTGCCGGATCCGTCCTGCCGCAAGTGTAAAAGTACCCTAACAGTCAAATAAGAGAAAATAGTAACAAAAAGATACAGGTATATTACAGAGATGCTGTATTTTACATTTGGTGACCATATGGCCTATGTTAAGTGGGGCTTTATGTCACAGTTTCTTAAGTTTTAATATTAATACCGTGTTCATTACATTAATGATATTTTGTGGCTTCTGTTTTTCAGTGTCAGTCACGTAGACAATCCAGCCCCAGCTAAGCCCTAGACTCGGTAACGCAAACTCTTCGCTTTACATTTCATTCGTGTAGAAAGTAGTTCCAGCCCATTCCCACAAGCATAGCATTATCCTCTCGAGGACCGTAATGTTCCTCTGCTCGCAGGGTTTGGGTGAATCAGATGTGTACACAAATAGAACAGAAGTCCTGATATACTGACCACGTATTGAACCCTGACAACCATAACGCTTGGTAAGATAATACTTGAGCCTGGCTTATGGGCTGATGAAGGGATACTCAACCTGCGGCCCTCCAGCTGTTGTAAAACTACAACTCCCATGATGCCCTTCTGTAGGATGATAGCTGTATGCCGGGCATGTCCAAACTCTGGCCCTCCAGGTGTTGCAGAACTACAACTCCCATCATGCTTTTCTGTAGGTTGATAGCTGTAGGTTGTCCAGGAATGATGGGAGTTGTAGTTTTGCAACATCTGGAGGGCCGGAGTTTGGACATGCCTGCTGTATGCTGTCAGGGAATGATGGGAGTTGTAGTTTTGCAACAGCTGGAGAGCCGCAGGTTGAGCAGGTTCTTCAGCAACTAGATGATTGCTAATTGGAGCTATGGAAAGGGGCAGGCAAGCATAGACAACCGTTTTAAGGGTAGACAGAGTCACAAACAATTTGCTCAGGTTGGAGAAACATGTCAAATTCAATATTTGCACAGTCCAATATGGGAAATGTCCAAACTTTGGGTACTGTCCCATTGAGAGGAACCCAGGATGCTAGATGGGGGCAATATGCAAGTCTGCTGCAGTTTTCAGTTTGATTGTTAAAAATAGATTGTTTATTGAATGTTGAAAGGGTTGTCCCACAAAAATGATTTATCACCTATCCACAGGATATGATAAATATCAGATTGTGGGGGGTTGGACCACTGGGACCCCCTGAACCAGAGAATGAGGGCTTCCGACGCCCTTCTATGAATGGAGCAGTAGTGTGCATGTTGCTCCATCGCTCCATTCACTTCTCTGGGACCGACAGAGCACAGGGTTACCGTGATCATTTTATAGTTCATTTAATTCCTTAAAGGGCTTGTCCACCTTTTAGCTAATTGGTCATCAATACCAGATGAGTGGGGGTCCAACACCTGACAGCACCGATCAGCGGTTTGTGGCAGTAACATAACACTGGATGGAGGTGGAAGTAGAAGGTTCTGTCCCCTGTGCAGCGGGTGTGCCAGCATACTGAAGATCAGCTCCCATCCATTTGAATTGTAACTGAGTAGCGGATTGCTGGCACAGCCACTACACAGGGGGCAGAACCTTCTGCTCATTCCACTTTATTAATATACTAGACATTAGGCCCGTTACAATAACGGGCGCTAGAACATTAGTGCTGTTATGGGGGGGGGGGTGGAATCTGTGGCCGATGCACTGTTATGGGGGAGGGGGGTCTGTGGCCGACGCACTGTTATGGGGGAGAGGGGTCTGTGGCCGACGCACTGTCATGGGAGGGGGGCTGTGGCCGACGCACTGTTATGGGGAGGGGGTCTGTGGCCTTCGCACTGTTATGGGGGAGGGGGTCTGTGGCCGACGCACTGTTATGGGGGAACTGTGGCCGACACACTGTTATGGGGCGGTCTGTGGCCAACGCACTGTTTAGGGGGGCTCTGTGGCCGACACACTGTTATGGGGGTCTGTGGCCGACGCATTGTTATGGGGGGCTGTGGCCGATGCACTGTTATGGGGTGGGATCTGTGGCCGACGCCCTGTTATGGGGATCTGTGGCCGACACCCTGTTATGCGTGAGGGGGGTCTGTGGCCGACGCACTATTATGGCGGGGGGGGCTGTGGCCGATGCACTGTTATGGAGGGGATCTGTAGCGGATGCACTGTTATGGGGGGGATCCGTGGCGGATGCACTGTTATGAGGGATGGCACTGTTATAGGGGATCTGTGTATGGCACTGTTATGGGGGATCTGTGGATGGCACTGTTATGGGGGATCTGTGGATGACACTGTTATGGGGGATCTGTGGATGACACTGTTATGGGGGATCTGTGGCTGACACTGTTATGGGGGTCTGTGGCTGACGCTTATGGGGGTCTGTGGCTGCACTGTTATGGGGGATCTGTGGATGGCACTGTAATAGGGAATCTGTGGATGACACTGTTGTGGGGGTGGTCTGTGGCTGAAACTATTATGGGGGTCTGTGGCTGACACTGTTATGGGGGTGGTCTGTGGCTGACACTGTTATCGGGGTCTGTGGCTGACACTAATGGGGGTCTGTGGCTGACACTGTTATGGGGGATCTGTGGATGGCACTGTTATGGGGGATCTGTGGATGACACTGTTATAAGAGATCTGTGGCTGGCACTGTTATGGGGGATCTGTGGATAGCACTGTTATGGGAGGGATCTGTGGCTGACATTGTTATGGGGGTGTTCTGTGGCTGACACTGTTATGGGGGGTGCTGTGGCTGACACTGTTATGGGGGCGCTGTGGCTGACACTGTTATGGGGGGGTCTGTGGCTCACACTGTTATGGGGGCTGTGGCTCACTCTGCTATGGGGGTCTGTGGCTGACACTGCTATGGGGGGTCTGTGGCTGACACTGTTACGGTGGTGGTCTGTGGCTGACACTGTTACGGGGGCGCTGTGGCTGATACTGTTACGGGGGCACTGTGGCTGACACTGTTACGGGGGCGCTGTGGCTGACACTTTTATGGGGGCGCTGTGCCTGATACTGTTATGGGGGGTCTGTGGCTCACACTGTTATGGGGGGGGGTCTGTGGCTCACACTGTTACCGGGGTGGTCTGTGGCTGACACTGTCACGGGGGTGGTCTGTGGCTGACACTGTTACGGGGGCGCTGTGGCTAACACTGTTATGGGGGCACTGTGGCTGACACTGTTACGGGGGCGCTGTGGCTGACACTGTTACAGGGGCGCTGTGGCTGACACTGTTACGGGGACGCTGTGCCTGACACTGTTATGGGGAGGTCTGTGGCTGACACTGTTATGGGGGTGGTCTTTGGCTGACACTGTTATGGGGGAAGTCTGTGGCTGACACTGTTATGGGGGGGGGGGAGTCTGTGCCCGACACTGTTATGGGGGTATCTGTGGCTGACACTGGTATGGGGGGGGAGTCTGTGCCCGACACTGTTATGGGGGTATCTGTGGATGACACATAGCATCTTATGCTATGTGTCATCCACAGATCCCCCCATATGAGTAATAATGATCTTCTACATGGTGAGGCAGGTGGGCGGGCTGCCAGGCACTGGTAGCGCAAGTCACTACGTCATGCGCCTGCGCCGCCTTCTTCATTCATGAAGTGGGCGGGGCAGGGGCGTCACTTAGTGACCTACACATTGGACGGCCGCTCTTTCTTCATTACCACCGCAGGAGACGCAGAGCTGAGGATATGCAAATGACCTAGCTGCTTCTCCCGCGGCGGTTTTATGCTCCTCCATCTGGCGGCCCTTTCACCTCACTGTGGACGCGGCCGCTTGCCTCCTGCACCTCACTGTGCTGCGTCCCGCGTCCCATATACCTCCTGTGCCCTGTGCAGTCGGTGAAGGCTCCATGCTCCTCCATCTTAGGCGGCCCTGTCAGCTCACTATGGACACGGCCGCTTACTTCCTGCACGTCTCTGTCCTGCGGCCGCGTCCCATATGCCTCCTGTGCCCTGTAAAGTCCATGCAGTGTGTGGCGAATCCTCTGTGCACATGCGCACTTTAGAATTCGGCACACACGCACGGACGTCAGGGACACAGGGATTTTATTAATATATACTCCATTTACATTTTATACCCCTGTAATATACTCATTTTAATTTTATTTTACTGAAGTCATCCTCCCATAAAACATATTTCAAACAATATGTGATGTAAATTTAAAGGGGTTTTGGAGACTTTAACACTAATGACTTATCCTCTGGATAGATCATCAGTATCTGATCGGTGGGGGTCCAACACCCTGGATCCCCGCCGATCAGCTGTTTGAGAAGGCACTGGCACTCTTGTGAGCGTCGTGGCCTTCTCACAGCTTTTCCTAGGCCCAATGACGTCATGCTCATTGATCACATGGCCTAGGCACAGTTCGGCCCCATTGAAGTGAATGGGGCTGCGCTGCAATAACAAGCACAGCCTCTGTACTATGTACGGCGCTTCGCTTGGTGAGCAGGGAGAAGGCCACGGCGCCCACAGGAGCTGAATGGTGGGGGTCCCGGGTGACCTATCCTGAGGGAAATTCCTTTTAACTTTTAAGGTTCGGGGTAGATAACCTTAAAACTAATAAGAAATATAATAATTAAATAGAATTTTCTTAAAAGGGTTATCCAACCTATAATGCCCCCTCTAATGCCCGGGCCCCTTGCACAGGTTGTACTTACCTTGCTCCCCGGCTGCCGCTCTATCTCCCCAACGCGTGGATCAAAACATTCAGACACGGGGGTATGGGTTTGCGGCTGATGCTAGGAAGGCTTGTTCCTGTCACGGCCTGCTATTGGCTGAACCGCCCCCCCTGTCCTACGGATCAAAACATCTGGCGCAGCGGGGACGAGCCTTCCTAGCATCAGCCGCTGCCCCCCATCCCCGTCACCGGATGCTTTCATCCGTGCGACGGGGAGATGCAGCGGCAGGCATCAGACGTGACAAAGGTAAGCAAGGTAAGTACAACCTGTGTGAGGGGCCTGGGCATTAGAGGAAGCAATATAGGGTTTGAATGACCCCTTTAATTTCTAGACAGAAAAAATATCTTGCGCTTGTGTATTTTGTTAATTTCAGCTCAGGAGTCGTCATTCTGTCACAGGTAAGTAGTATAATACCACATACCTGTAATGCTAATCAATAGCAATCTATCAAAATGTTTAAAAAAAAAAACACACGTGGAAGGCCCATGTTCTCCCTTTTGAATAGAGTACCAGTTGCACATATCTTCTAGCACCCTGTTCAACCGTATGGGACTCTGAAGATAGCAGAGTGCAGCGCTTGGTTGTGTTTGGCAGCCACATAAAGTTGAATGCTTCAGCAGCGAGCATGTGCGACCAATGCTTCATTAAAAGAGAGGAATGGGGGCCCCCTGGTCTTGTTGCCTGCAGGGGTCCCAGTGGTTGGACACCACCACCCCTACTGATCAGACACTTATCCCCTATCCTATGTATAGGGGTTAATTGTTGATGGTAGGATAACCCATTTAAAGGAAACTGTCACAATGAACATGGTGTCTGAGCTGCAGGCAGCAGGTTATAGAGCAGGAGGAGCTGAGCAGATTGATATATCGTTTTGTGGGAAAAGATTCAGTAAATCTTGGAATTTATTCATTTATATCTCAACTTTTTCTGAACTAGTATTCCAGTTATAACACGTTATCCCATATCCATAGGATAGGGGATAACTATCAGATTGATGGGGTCCTACCTCTGGGACCACCAATGATCATGAGAAAATGGGGGCCCTGTACCCTGTGGAGCTCCTCTGAAATGGAGGGAGCGGCTGGTCGGAAATGCGCACTAACACGCCAACCAATCACTAAAATGAAGATGCAGAAGAGCTCAGCTGAGTGCTGAACCCCTTCAGTTCTGCAGTCCCTACACTGCTAGCTGACCTCCAAGATAAAAGCCAAGCAAAGTCCATCAGGACTGAAGAGACACATGGATGGCATAGTATTAAGGAATCCTTTGTTTGACCCACACTGAGCTGCTTTAAAGGGGTTTTCTGAGAGTTAAATATTGATGACCTATCCTCAGGATAAATCGTCAATATCTGATTGGTGGGGTCCTATTCCTGGAAGAGGTGGCAGGATTTGGGCAAGCACTGCAGCCACTTCCTAGGCCTGCAACATGATGTCCAACCGTCACTTGGCCTTTCTGACTCTTAGTCATATTCAAATGAATGGGATTGAACTGAAATACCAAGCACAGCCACTATATGATGTACAGCTCTGCGCTTGGTATACCATGAAGAGGCCACCACACTCGTCCAAGATCAATATTTAACTCCCTGAAAAACCCTTTAAGACAATATAAAGCGTAGGGGCATTCGAAGATAAAACATGTTTGGGTTCCTCCATAGTTGGGAATCACAGCCTAACAGTAAGGCTATCGTGCGGTGGTTTGGGGGTGGGGACGAACAAAAATACTTCCATGAAATTTTGAAGGAAGCAGGTTTTTTTATTCCTTTCACCACGCCATAACCTTCACCTCTGGCTTCCATATTTTGCACTAATGAGGACTAACAAGGACTAACAAGAAACAGATTTTTGCAGGATGAAATACATGCCAAGCATGAATGTAAACTTCATCTTTGTAATAAACATATTAAGCTACAGGAGTGAAAGAAAACGCGTGGCTGTTCCCAGTAGCCATACAATGAGGAAAGCTTTTGCTAGGGTTTAAAGGGATTTTCCGACACTTTTTAACTGAGGACTTATCCTCTGGATAAGGCATCAATATCTGATTGGTGGTGGTCTGAAACCCAGGACCTAGGCCGGTCAGCTGTTTGAGAAGGCAATGGCATTCCTGAGAGCGCCGTAGCCTTCTCACAGCTTACCTTAGGCCATGCGACATCATGTTCATAGGCACATGGCCTAGATGCAGCTCAGCCCCATTCAAGTGAATTGGGCTGAGCTGTAATACCAAGCACAACCACTATGCTTGGTAAGCTGCGAGAAGGCCGCAGCTCTTCTAGGACCTCTGGTTCCTTCACAAACAACTGATCGGCTAGGGTCCCAGATGTCGGACCCCCACTGATCAGATACTGATGACCCATTTAGAGGACAGGTCATCAGTTAGAAACCACTTTAAGATTATTTAGGATGGGCAGCACAGTGGACTAGCGGTCAAACCTGACCAAGGGCAGCATCTACATGGAGTTTTTATGTTCTCCAGTTTCTTTCCACATGCAAAAAAATATAGAAAGAGGTTACATGAAGAGGACCCTAGTGTGTGCATATGTCTGAGACAGGAAAATTCGATTGTGAGCCCGCTAATGGTAGGGAGTGATGTGAACGGTTAGCAAATCTCGAAACACCACTTCAGAATTTGTCAGCACTATGTAAATAAGGGCTTTTCACGCTGTGTGATTGTAAGTTTACCGTATGCACTGAGAAAGCTCTCGGCACATCCATCCACTGTGTGGCTCCAATGTTAATTTTTTTACCACATGACATATTCCTGCGCATGTAATAGTCCTGTCTGCTGCACTGATCCATGCAGTTAAAAACAGAAACCCTGCCAAACGGAAGACGAAAAAATACTCATTGGTGTAATGGGTTTTTATGGGTCTGTTTAAGGGACATAAGCGAACGTGTGCCTGCCGGTCCCATATTGCGGCCCACAAACAGCGGGTCCGCAGTATACGCATGCACATGTTCTATTTTTTTGTGGTGCTGACGGATCACGGAACCATTACAGTTGAATGGGTCTGTATCCGTCTGCAAAAACCACACAGATGATGCGGTTCCCAATGCGCGGAACGACTGGGCAACGGCTGTGTACATGAGCCCTTATGAAAGCATCGGGAGCTTTTCTGCTGCACACACAAAACATAAGGGCTCATGCACACAAACTTATTTTCTTTCCGTGTCCGTTGCAGACCATATGCGGAACCATTCATTTCAATGTACTCCGAAATGTACTCCGTGTGCATTCCGTTTCCGTATGTCCCTTTTTTCGTTCCACAAAAAATAGAACATGTCCTATTATTGTCCGCATTATGGACAAGGATATTACTGTTCTATTAGGAGCCAGCTGTTCTGTTCTGCAAAATACGGAATGCACACGGATGTCATCTGTATTTTTTGTGGATCCGTTTTTTGCGGACCGCAAAATATACACGGTCCTGTGCATGAGCCCTAAGAAACAGCGTGAAAATAGAAATCCCATCAAAGGCGTGGTTCATGTAAGTGGCAAAGGATCAGTTCGGAGCTTCCATGGCAGATTCTGTCAAAAAAGTAGGCAAAAATACAGCTTTTTTTTGTCTGGCAGAATAACGGAAACCTGACAGACCCCATTATAGTCAGTGGTGCCACTGGTGTCAGATCTGCATGTCTGTTTTTTTTTTTTAGATTTTCTGTCTTTATACCGGAAAATAAAAATGGAAAAGTGCTGCAGGTGTGAACCTAGACTAAGGTAATAAGACAGGTAAAAGCAAACAATGTCACCAGCTATCTGCACATAGTATGATGACGGAATTTTCCATTAAAAATCTGCACACATTACACTTTTACTAATGTAAATTGAAGTACTTTGTGCTTGCAAGTAAATAAAAAATGAAACACATTTCAAAATAATGTTATTTTAATAAAAAAATCTATAAATTTGCTGAACATATGTACAGATATTTACTTGATGCAGTCCTGATCTCAAGGTTGATCACCAAAAGATTATTGTCCGAGCCACCATGATGGTGCGTCCCTCCCCCATCATAAGCAAACCGTACACAACGTTAAATTGTGCCCATCGCCTCTTTAGGACATCCTGAGTACATTGGCGTCCAGAAATGTGACCAGCTCTGACTGATCTTCTGAAGGCTTTTCCTTGCCATCTCTGGGGCCTCTCAACCATCTTCTGTTTTGCGTAGAAAATGAAATGAGTGGGCCCTATAATGTTTCATTTCCGCTTTGTGATTCAGGGGAAGGCACGGATCATCTTTGGGGGATACGTAATGTGTTGAGCCCTCGCACTTTCAGACAGTTCCCAGTGTGTTCTCTTCTTGTGGCCTGTGAAGACAGTTCAGTTGATTAGTGCACATTGTCTACAGCAGATGTTTTCTTACATGTTCCTGCCCCTCTGGTAGTTTGCAAAGTTCACGGAGAAGAGGAGCCGGTCTGTGTCAGGAATGACCTCAGTCCTGTGTTACTGTGATCTGGTCAGTCCTGAATTGAACATGCTTCCACATCTATATGTCCCCTAAATACTCTAACAAAGCTGAATTATTTGAACTGATCTGTAGTGAACCGATTCCCTTGTCCCTCTCCAATGGTGCAGATGCCTTTTTCCAGGAATGGCCAACTTGTGGCTCTCCAGCTGTTGTAAAACTACAATTCCTACCATGCCCTGCTGTAGGCTGATAGCTGTAGACTGTCCGGGCATGCTGGTTGTTGTAGTTTTGCAACAGCTGGAGAGCCACAGGTTGGCCATCCCTGCTTATTAGGTTATTATTTAAGAAATTTGAAGTAGTGCCTATTCTCATCGGTAAGGAAATTGTAGAATTGTAGACCCTAACTATATTTTCTGTTATCACCAAATCAAGTCAATGGTCAGCTCTAGGGTCCATGTGGTGCTCTCTGGAAATTCTCCTGATGTGTACATGCCCATAGATGTATCTTTAGCCAAATGCATGTCAAAGAGGGTCCTGGTGGCATTAATGTTTCTGGTATACCTTTGTCTTATGGCATAGTTGACTATGCTTTTCAATACAACGGTATGCAAAAAACAAACGCACGTACCTCGCAGCACACAAGTGTATTGAGTCAATGGTAGACATATTAGCTGTGAAGGGAACATCTCCAATGTTCTCACCTGGGATGTGACCATACATTCAGAATTTTTTTTAATTCATTTTAACCTATATTATATCTTGTTTCTTTGGTGTTTCCCAGCATTTCCTTGCTCTATGTTTAGGTGGTAGAAAGTACTTTAAGTGTAAATCTGATTTTGGATGGACTAGGAATGGTTTAAACAAAATACCACAAATATGTACTGGAAAAAAAGATATAATCTATATGTACAAAAAATGAACACAGATTCTAACATGAGAGTCTTAGGACTCTCTTAAGTCTTTCAGATGGGTGGGAGGGGGATTCATTAGCATGTTAACGCTATAAAAACGCGTTAAGACGTTTACTCTAGAACTCAAGTGTCAATTGCAAACGGATGTGTTAATATAAGGCTGCAGAAATCAACCAGGGACCTGGAAGTGAAAGCAGCCGAAGGAATATACACTGAACCCCCGCTATGGTGGTGTTAGAAGTCCTATTGTTACATGTATGGAAACCATATTATTGAACTCAGGCGCTGGGGTCAGAGGTGTCACAATAGCTTATGTGGCTGAGCGCCTAATGCAACAAATTTCTTTAGCCTCCAGCCAAAATATTAACATTGGCCTTGAATGCTTTTGCTTCCTATTGTTACTGCGTGCTGCGGGACTTTGTTTAGTAGTATGACAAGTGAAATAGTCCACCTCCTACCAGAAACCTCAGCAGAAATCCAAAATGAATTCCCTTTTTCTACTTGGCTTTATGTTCTTCATAACATTGAGTTGTGGTTAGAACTTTACTGTGATTTAAGAACAAAAGATTATACATTTGTCTTCAGTAAATTATGAACATCAAAAATGGACTAAGCAGAGCCCTGTATGTATAGGATAAGTGTAGTGTTTATGTACAACACTGCAGGCACCCAGAATTGAAGATAAAGCAAAAAATGTATTAAATATCCATTAAAATCAAGTGGCGCGCTACCGCAAGAAGGACCGCTTACAAGTTTTGAATCCTCATGGCTAAGATTAAGAATCCCATGAGGATTTGAAACGTGTAAGCTGTCCTTTTTGTAGTATCACACCGCTTGATTTTACTGGATATTTAATACATTTTTAGTTTTACCTTCAATTTTGAATCCTGGCAATCTTCATAGTTTCTTCTGTTATACCCGGAATCTGCCCCTGTGCTTCTCCTGTGGGCCCAGAATCTGCCCCTGTGCTTCTCCCGTGGGCCCATATATAGGGGGACACATGCATCAAATCGTCTTATGGCGGTGAGTTGATATGTTTTTTGGCTTTTCTATTTTATAGGTATATTGTATATACAGTACTCCTATATATACACCTCACCCATCATGATTTGGGAACTAATACTCTCTACTAGTGCTGCCTATATGACCTTTTTTGCTATGGCATTACTTCTGGCTTACAGCTAGTTATATACATTACTTTCTTTATTTCTTGTACATATACACTACCCCATTCCCTACCAAGAGAAAGCATATAATCATCTTGCGACTTCACAGATACATGATTGTTTTTGTTTTTAAAATGGCTGATCAATTTGGATTTCACTTTGGGTAATTTTGCCTTCACGGATGGGACAATAAATGTTACAGAAGCTGTGGAATTTCTATGACCATAGATTAAAAGATTTCTCTCCAATCTGACCGGTACTCTGATATGTTTCTCTATCGATATGTCAATTGGTACGGGAATAAACACTTAAGCGATTGACATAATTTTCCAGGTGGCAAATTGTTCTCATGGTTGTAAATATCTACACACATTGCGCAATATATAGTTTGCATTCACTTTGATATTTGGAATTGAGCCTATGCTGACACTTTGCATCTACTCCGGACATTGGTTGAGTCTTTAGAATGAAAGGCGCTACTTACCCCCTTTCTTTGGTTGCTGAGGCAGAAGGTGCAGATGCTGCGCGGCAGTTTGCCCTCCGCTTCATCTCTGGTCCTGTAGACTGTACTGAAGCACGGCTGTCCGTCCTCGCAGCCTTCTCCCAGTAGAAGCACATTGGCCAGGTGGGAGATGTAGCTGGAGGCTAAGCGCAGAGTCTCTATTTTGGAGAGTTTTCTATCCACCGGTTCAGTGGGTATCAGGGTGCGCAGGGCAGTAAAGGCGGTGTTAACACTTTGTGTCCTGTCCCTTTCTCTGGCGTTGGCCGCCTGCCTCTGCTTCACCACCACCACCTGTCCAGTCTTCCTAGGAACCTTTCTCCTCTTTGCCGAAGTTTCATAGCAGCCGTAGGATTGATCCGAAGTGTCACTCTCGCTTCTGTTCTCCTCGTCCTCAGACATCATGCTAACATCCGGATAAATCACATGGGCAGGCATAGATCGTAGCATGGTAAAAGCCATGCTTTGTCCACCACCACAGCCTGTCACTCGTCACCTGGTGCTCTGTAAGATGGCTGCAGATCTTCAGCAGTCGCCCCAGCTGCCCACTTTCCAAGCCGAGTTGTTAATTCCCTTTCCCAGTAATTGCACTTTGTCTGTATGATGGCTCATAAGAAAGCCTGATGGTTCTCAAAGCCCGTGCCTGTGAATTTAATTCTCCTAATGTCTTCACAGCTGTTCATGTAGTTCCCTCCCCACAGCAAGAAAGGAGGAGTTGCATTAAGCTCTGGTGGCTCCTTAGGAATCTCTATATATAATACAAGGGAGGGGCCACTGGCCTCCGTTCTCCTAGCAAATGGCACTACTGGGTGCATGAGCTTCTGTTTATGTAGCTCTGGAGGTGGCATGTCATGGATTTATTCTCTGGAAATGGGAAGCAGAATGTGGTCTTTCTTTTTTTGCTCCTGAAGCTACATGTCAGCCCAGTTAACCCTTTGCTTTCTTGCAGTCTTGAAGTCATTTATGGTTTGCATTGCATTCATATGTTCCTCACGCATTTCACCATAGGTCCTCATTGCTAATAGTCTTGAAATCTTTTATCGAAGCCCCTACTTAGGTATAGGTTCGCCTGTTTTGTTTTTTTAATCTTGCATTCATTGCTATTAAACCATGTTCAAAACTTTTGACGGTTAGGTGCCATATCCATGATTAGTCCGTCTGGAGCGTGTGACGAGCGATTTTTCATGTCCATGTGCTGTCCAAGTATAGAACAGACAGCACACAGACTGAAAACAAACTGTTAAAATCAGGGGTGGATATACAACATATGTCAGTCTTAGTATAAAGTCTGATGGTGTAGTGGGCCGCCTCACAGGTCTGATTTTCTTCAAGTTGCGACATGCGCTATTTTAGTCCGATTTTCACGCTAAACTTGGTCATTCAAGTAAACGGTTCTGTGAAAAGCTGAAGAAACACACATCACACGTACTCCATCCATGTAGAGTCCGTTTTTCCAGGGGGCTTACTAAAAAGGCTGGGTGGGCATTTTTCAATTTTTTTTTTTTTGGGCGGACATGAAAAATGGATGACCTACTAATGTCACAGATGGAAACAACAAACTGAATGAAGTATTGATTTTGCACGGAAAGAAAGTCAGCTTTAGTGGACAGAAGTAGATACGTTTTGTAGCATAGTCTGAATAAGCCCTTAGTGATGACCAAAGTTGTGTTTTTTCGGTACCAGGTAAGAAAGAGGAACCTGTATAGGAGTGCTTACCATGGATGTACCTTCTAATTGTCAATTGAAGGGATTATATATAGGGACAATACATCAATCAATTGCTCTGTATGCTTTCATATTTTCTGCTTTACAAAATACATCCACTGTCAAATGATCACCTAAGGCAGTGTTTCCCAACCAGTGTGCCTCCAGCTGTTGCAAAACTACAACTCCCAGCATGCCCGGACAGCCTTTGGCTGTGCGGGCATGCTGGGAGTTGTAGTTTGCAACATCTGGAGGCACACTGGTTGGGAAACACTGACCTAAGGCCTTGATACATTTTTTATGTCTCATGATAAGGATGCTTTGACACTTTCTTTTGTAGTGCCTGCCGGAGGTATGGGTTGAGAGGATTTTCTCTGGGTATGTTTGGTGATTCTTATCACCCCCACATCTTCCATCGAGGGTCACACATGAGATGGTTGGCCAGTCCTGCTGAAATCACTTATCTAAATTGTATGGCCAGTTTACATGACAAGTAAAGATTATGGGGGTCATTCATCAAACTGGTGTAAAGTAGAACTGGCTTAGTTGCCCATAGGAACCAATCAGATTCCGCCTTTCATTTTGGACAGCTCCTTTGAAAAATGAAAGGTGGAATCGGATTGGCTGCTATGGGCAACTAAGCCAGTTCTACTTTATATCAGTTTGATAAATGACGCCCTATGTCCCCATGGATTATTAATTTTAATTTATTTCGCTTAATTTCTTAATGAAATGTAAAACAAGCAATAAACTATGTGCATCAATCATTAATTGATTGTTATCCCTAAAATATTGGCAGGTGTTAAGACTAGAGATGAGCGAACTTTAAAAAAAAGTTCGGCGTTCGGGTTGTGGTAACTCGCGCATCCCGTTAGGGATTCCACTATCGCGGCATATGGAATCCATAAGGGGCGGCTTCCACCAACCCGAACTGTTGAACAGCCGAAGGACCTGGGGTGACATCACCGTCATGTGATCAGTGCAGGGGGCGTGGCTCAGCACTGGATTTGATCCCGTGCTGAGCCACGCCCCTGCACTGATCACATGACGGTGGCGTTACCCAGGTCCTTCGACTGTTCAGCTGGTTCGAGGTTAGTGGAAGCCGCCCTCATGAATTCCATATGCTGCGATAGTGAATCTAACGAGGATCGCGTAATTCACAACAACGCTGGCTTTTAAAGTTCGCTCATCTCTAGTTAAGACATTTTAAAGAAACAATTTCAAATAAGTAATCATGGGGCACATGATCTTCACTTAATCAAATTTATCTTGCTTAATCCTAGTGGTGCATTAAAAGGTATTGGTGCTATGGCTGTCTGTGAGATGGGGTGCCCACTAATTACTAGAACAAAGGGACCTTGGTGCCATAGTACTCACACTAAGTACCCATCATGCTTTCCTGTTTCTTAAGGGCCCCTTACGCGGGCGGAAAATCGTACAGATCATGCTAACGCTCGTTAGCAATGATTGGGCGGTGTGTATGTACTGCCGATTTGAACGAGCGAAATGCAAAAATGATTGTTTACTGACAGCAGATCGTGCTGTGTAACCACGATCTCCTGCCGGCAAACAACAAGTTGGTATGGGGAAGAGCGATGGCATTAGTGATCGCTCCTCCCCATACTCTGGAGGACATCTCTGCATGTAAACGCTGCAGTTTCCTCCACCAGTGACCAGCAGATTATTGGGAAGGAACGCTTCCTTCCCGACTATCTGCTGTACTATCGTCCCGTTACTGTAAATGAAGATGGAGTATTACAGCCCCACAGGTTTAAATAGGAGAATTTTCTGCTTCACTCAGATAAAAATCTTGAGGCCAAATATGCATTTCACTCACTAGATAAGGGTCTTGCCTCTGATATGTTAAGATGAATATATATCAGATCTTGTAGGCTACACTGTGCCTTTCTGTAAAACTACAGATTGATTTTAACTACTGAGCACAGCTGCAGTCCAAAGGAATACGTTAAAATTTTATGAATTGTGTGGACTGCAGATGTCACTCAATAGTTAAAATCGATCAGTAGCGCTACAGAAAGTCTTGAATAGCATGGGGCAACACCATCTACAAAGTCGCTTGTGACCTACAAAAGGCCGGGGACCTCTGAACTAGAAAAATAGGGTAAGATATTAAAGTGATGGTCTTGACTTGATCGTAGGGCATATTAGGCAATCTATGTTAAAGGTACTTTTATATTCATAACGGTCATTTATCAAACTGGTGTAAAGTAGAACTTTTTTAGTTGCCCTTAGCAACCAATCAGATTCCACCTTTCATTTCGGAGAGCTCCTTTGGAAAATGAAAGGAGGGATATGGTTGCTATGGGCAACTAAGCCATTTCTACTTAACACCAGTTTGATAAATGACCACTATTGTCTATCCTCAATATAGACCATCAATATCTTATTGGCAGTGATCAACTGTAGATACCAGCTCCGTCAACTAAATGGATGGATGGAGCTGTGTATCTCCGGTGCTGACTCCCGGTATGGGGGCAACTGCTGTTTACTGTGTGGGGTGTTGAACCCCCACCGATTGGATATTAATGGCCATCAATATGAAAGTACAAGAAAACCCCTTGAAAGGGTTATTCCCAACTGGAACATTAATGACATCACTAGGATATGCCATCACTGTTAGACAGGTGAGGATCCCACCTCTAGGATCAGATCCTATCTCTAGAACAGAGCCCTAGAGGTAAACACAGAGCAGCCGCACATTCTTGGCCACCCGCTGTTCACTGCGATGGGAGTACCGAAAATAGCTGAGCGCAGTCTCATCTATTTTTGGGAGTCCCATAGCGGTGAATGGAGAGCAAGCCATACATGTGTGGTATGCTGTCCTTCACTTCCGAGCCCCATTCTGGAGACAGTAACTGGCCCGAGAGGTGGGGCCCTCATCTATCTGACATTGATGGCATATCCCAGCAATGGAAATACCCCTTTAGTGCAATTTCTCAATTACCGTATGTTCTGTAATGGAACTGAAAACCAGAAGAAGAAGAAATAGCAGAATATTTAGAATTTTATAACTCTTTCAAATCATTTCTCCATCACAACCTGTAAATAATAATATTCATAAAATAAAGACGGGTCGGCGTTCGGAGCATGCACGTTGCAGACGTCTTCAAGCAGCTTACAGTATGTTTATCTTATCTCCCACTTCCTGGAGAAATGAAATATTACTGAGGGACTTCCTCTATCATCTGCTCCTGTTTAGTAGAAATATTTTCTTAGCTCCCCTTTCTCTGCTGCGATCCAGCCATTTCCCTGCTTCCTGGCATCAGTCAGACAAGGAAGCTTCTTAAATGAAGTCGTCCTTTATGCTCAGATCTGTGAATGAAATCTTGTAGGGTCGCTACCTAGTTACAGTACAGATGTCTGGTGGCGGGGGATACTTCTCCCGGCCCATGTGGTGCGTGTATGTCTGCAATGAGATCAGGAACTCATTAAATATTCCCGTCTGCTTTCCTGCAGTATTTGTCAACTACCTGTCTCGGTTCCTCTACACAATTCAGCAATACACCCCCCCCCCTTTTTTTTTCGTGAAATGTTATCCAACCCGGATTATAATGTGTTTGAATAACCCTGTCTCGGCCGCTAATCTGTGTTCCCTATAGGTTTTCCGTTACAGTTTATTTTCCCAATGTCTTGTTTTTGTTGGGGCGACAGGCTCCCGTAGACCCTAACTTCAGAATTTAACCCGATGTACCTCTGTACAGGCTGCAATACTCTCACTTCATTTTTGTTTCCTTCCTCCCCTCAGGTAATAAATCATAATTGTCTCCTGTTGACTTGTATTTTAGCTGTAGCGCTCAACAGTTGTGCAGGCCTCAGCTAGAGGAGGGTTAAGATTTGTCTTCCATATAGAACGGAAATAAGTCTAGTGGGGGAGTCCACAAGGGGGCCATTTACCTTTTCCATTTGTCTGCCATAACTCTGTAAATAATCCCCAAACGCTGCGCGTGTAGACACGTCCCCTGAAATGGGAGCCTCAAGACCAAATGTGGAGAGGGAATGGATAATGGAAACCTTGCGGGGAAGTGAGGGATCACCTTTAACTTTGTAACTCACAAGGAAAAAAAATAAAAAATTATACTAAGACTTTCACTTATTTTTCACCCAGCGCTGTCTGCAGTGGAAACTTTGTATCTATAGTTTTTGGAATTTGATTACTTAAGCAGCGGAGAAAATCAACTGGAAAATAAACTCAACCGGAAGGAATGGAAAAAGTGGAGCCTGAAAGGATACGTGTGTACTGGTAGTAGTATTATATTGTTTAGATTGCTATTATTTTACTTTTTATTAAAAAATATTTAGTAAAATTAGAAGGGGTATTCCCATCAGGGACATTGCTGGCATAGACTGTAAGCTCTTGTGAGTAGGGAGATGGCAAACCTGCATGGTGCACTGTACTTTCACCGCTGTGGGACTTCTGAGAATAGTTGAGCATGCTCACTCAGCTATTTTCAGAATTCCCATATTGATTACATGAGAGAGCATCCCCGTACATGCACGGTGTGCTCTTCTTCACTTCGGGGGGCCCATTCTCTAGATAGGCACAGGTCCCACAGGTGGGAGCCACATCTATCTGACATTGATGGCATCTCCTAGCTATATATCATCAATGTCCGAGATAGATATCTTTGTGGATGGTCTGTACTCTTAGGCTATATGCACATAGCGTTTATTCTGCACGGATTTCCGTGTGGAAAATCCACTACGTAGTGCAGTACCAGCTAAGTAGATAAGGCTTTTAAAATCTATTACACGTCAGTTGTTTGTGTGGATTTTCAGTGCAGATTGGCAATTCGGCGGGTGAGATCTGTCAAAATACACAACAATATCCGCTAGTAACACATGGGGATTTGATGCGGAAACACAGTGAAAACTCCAGCATTATCTGCGTGGAAAATCTGCATAAACTACGCTGCTGTGTGCATCTGTCATAACATGTAAAATATATAGACTTATCTAAAAGGGCACACGATGCGGATTTGTATGCAGAAAATTTGCATGAAAACAGCATGAAAAATGATGATTTTGGTGCTGAATTTGTGTGTATTTTAACAACCACATTGAAGTCTATGGGGAAAGCCACAAGACACCTGCACAAACAATTGACATGCTGCAGATTTTAAAAGCCACACTGCGTGTCAGTGTCCACACATACAAAATATGCACTGTGTACATGACATTTGGAAAATCTCATTGGGGGTCGTTTATCATGCTCGTCTATTTTTTTTAGAGAGCGATTAGCCTGGTGTAGTGGATTAGCCTGTCACTATTTACATAGTATTTATAAAGTGTTGCACAGCAGGTGATGAATTATTCGAGTTGTCTTTTTTATTCATCAGGGTGCAGGCAGATCGTGTGCAATTAGACTACTCATTGTTCAGCTCATGAATTAGGTGCAAAAGTACAGCGAAAAAGTCACATATTAGATTATAAAGTTGCATATTACAGTATTTTTCACTCTATAAGACACACCTGCCCATAGGACGCACCTAGTTTTTCGAGGAAGAAAAAAATATATATTTTTCATCAGATGCCAGCTCAGACCCCCAATGGTAATCAGACCTCAGTCCAGCGCCCCAATCTGAACCTCAATGTTAATCAATCCTAAATTCAGAGCCCCAATCAGACCCCCAATGTTAATCAGACCTCAGAACAGACCCCCAATGTTAATAAGGCCCCCATGTGAGGCAGACCTCAGATCAGAGAAAAAAAAAAAATTGTATTTACCTCTCCTGCTCTGGATGCAGCTCCTGAGACCCAGCTCTTTTACTAGTCTTCCTGCTGCTCTCTCTATGCTGTGACCCGATGCTGCACAGCGTGAGGTCACAGAGTGCCGGCATCCTCACGCTATGCGCAGGACACAGCACAGCAAGTAGCCGAGAAAGACCAGAAAGCGGTGAGTACAAAGCCAGGGAAGCACTGCATTCACCATAATGGAAACGCTCATTAGTATTTGCCCCATAAGACGCACTGACTATTTCCCCCCACTTTGGGAGGAAAAAAGTGAGTCTTATAGAGCGAAAAATATGGTAGTTAAAAATTTGCATCTTAGATGTAAAAAGTTGCAGCTATATACATATGTTTGTGAAAAGGCGCACGTCTATCCACCGATGTGACTAGTTTAACAGAACTGTCGCACAGCCCAACAGAAAGCACATGAACAAAACTTCACCACCCCTGGACTGGAGTCAAAATTAGAATGTTTTTGCACCTAATTCATGTGTACAAAAGACGCACCTACAGAAATGGGCTGAAGAAAATGCTAAAAAAAACAAAACACCAGAATGAGTCAAACAAGACACAAATGCTTCCAAAACAAGCAAACTTTCAGTAGTAAATTAACTTAAAAAATTAGTCTAAAATAGGAAAAAATTGATTAAAACAGGCGCAAAACACTATAATAAATGACTCCCATTGACTCTACTGTGGAAAAACTGAATGTAACATGCCTCATGTGCATATACCCATATAATGCTATGCGCCCCGGCAGTGCTGGAAGTTCAGGACGGGAGCTGCACTGCGAGTCGGGAGCGTGGCACCCGCTCGTCTGAAACCAGCCTAACTCCCAACATCTGCTGTCAGATGAGAGTCTGGTGATCTCCTTACAGACTAGGTAGTCAGCCAGTTTGGCCAACTTACATCAAAGGTGTATGTGCTCAGGAAGGTGATTTTAACCCCTTATGGACCGGAGGTTTTTTATTTTTTGCGTTTTTTTGTTTTGCACTCCCTGCCTTCCCAGAGCCGTAACTTTTTTATTTTTCGGTTCACATAGCCATATGAGGGCTTGTTTTTTGCGGGACAAGTTGTACTTTCCAACGCCACCATTTAATATTGCATATGATGTAGTGGGAAGCAGGAAAAAAATTCCAAATGGGGGGAAATTGCAAGAAAAAAGCAATTCCACCACAGTTTTGCGGGTTTTTAAATTCCGACGTTCAATGTGCGATAAAACTAACTGGTTACTTTTATTCTACAGGTTAGTATGAATCCGGTGATACCCTATATGTATAGGTTTTCCTGCATTTTGATAGTGAAAAAAAAAATTCAAAAGTTTTAAAAAATCAGTTTCTCTCACTATAACTTTTTTTGTAATTATATGTACGGAGCTGTATGGGGGCTAATTTTTTGCGTCATAATCCATTCTGGGGTGTGTGACTTTTTGATCACCTTTTATAAAAAAAATTGTGGAAAATTAAGCGACCAAAAATGGCGAATCTGCTATTTGGACGCTTTTTTCCGTTTTGCTGTTTGACGTATGGGGAATATTTTTTGATATTTTTATAGTATGGGCGTTTTCGCACATTGCAACACCCATGATGTGTATTTTTTTTCTTTTTTTAATTTTTTTCTTTTTATTTTGGCAAAAGGGGGGTGATTTGAACTTTTTTTTCTTTTTTTTACACTTTTATATAGTTCCCATGGGGAACTATAACATACAATCATCTGATTGCGATTTTCATACATTCCAATGCAATAGCATTCGAATATATGAAAAAATCGCATATTTCCTATGGAACCTATTACAGGCAAGGCTCCATAGGAAATGCTACAGAGCAGCCTGGGTTTCATTTATAGAAACCCAGGCTACTACAGGCACGCTCCGGCTCCTCCGATCGCCACACGGAGGAGCCGGAGCACAACTGAAAGTTTTACTTTCGGTTTGGATTGTGCGCAGATGCCATCGTCAGGATTGACCACGGCATCTGAGGGGGTTAAATGTCCGCGATCGGCATTGATGCCGATCGCGGACATGAGCCGCTGGTGTCTGCTACAAGAACCATGCGGACACCCGCGGCTAAGGCGCCCGCATGAAGCAGGAGCGGGCGCCATCTTTAAGAGGTTAACGGATTTTTTGTTTTCTTTTGTTCTTGCTAGCTGTGTAATTACAGTATATTTCAGAAGCATTCCAGTCTGGTGCTGGGTAGTTAAACCCCTTCATATTTTTTGCAGAACAAACTAAAGACAGCCACACACATTTTTAACGGTCGACCTAATGCTCATTCAGCCAACAGCTATCTCTCCTGATTCCCCCATACACATGCATGCTCGGCCGAGGAGAAAAAAGCCAGACAAAAGGATCCAGCATTTCGAAATCCAACATATCGAACCCTTCTCCCGACCAACATCAGCTAGTTTGGCCGATTTACATCTAATGTGTATGTCCAGCTTTTGGGACCCCAATATGGACTGTAATATGCACTTGTAAGTCATTGGGCAAATACTCATGAGGGTGACAGCCTACATGCAGTCCCGATGGAACCTTAAAAATCCTTGTGTTACCACCTGCCAGTGGACATACATCTGCACATGACAAAATCCTAATTTATGTCATCTAACCTAAAAAAAAGAAAAAGAAATGTTTATGTGTGTTTTATGACATAGCCAACAGCACAGCTTCCTTTTATCCTAAACCATGCACCATGACACTTTTATGGCGCTGGTCACACCCGGGATTCTCCACTGAAATGCAGGCTGTTTTGTTTCAGTGGCACAGACTGTTCCCCACCCACTGAGAGAGCTGTTTGTGCAAGCTGCAGGTGTGAATTCTTTAGAACAGTCCACTTGTTATCTGTCCAAACAACTTAACCTCCAGGCCTAGGGAAACACGGAAGGATCTGGCTTCTTCGCTCACGCAGTTGGAGACACGGTTGAAGATGTTCTAGCTGATGCGGCAACGTGCCAGATTCTTGTGTCATAAATCAGTGTGTCATTACCAGTTTTTATCTGGAAATGAATAATAATAGTAAAGAGAGGTTAAACCCAACATTTTCTGAATCCGCTATGTTCAGGGGCTCTAAGGCATGCAGTTCAACGATTAGGCTTTGAGCACATCAGACCATGCATGGAATTTTCTGGGAGCAGAAGTGACAGTGGATAGAAATAAAAGAATAGGAAGATACTCCCAACATAAAAAATATGATGTATTGAGGATGTATAGTTACTCATAATGTGGCATCCAATATAGATATAGAGACCCAAGCACAAAGCAAAGTAAAAAGCAATAGAAAAAAATGAAGGGGGTCCTTTTCGTCCCCTGTATGCGAATAATCTGATGCTATAAAGTCGCAAAGTTTGCACATTGCATGGTTGTGCAAAATGTAGTAACTTTTGGGGGGTTAAAACTCCACTGGCCACTTTTCAAAAAACTGAGCAGGGTGTGGAGTGCAGGGGGCAGCCATAGCCGGCCTGGCATATTTATTATAATCTACACCTGCTTCCTTGCTGACATAGATTTCTGTATTGGGGCATGGATGTGCACAGATGCCCCACATTTGCTGAATGAAGACAAATTGTAGCCGATCAAGTGCAAAGTGTCCTGCTTTTTTTTTTTCATCTCCACCCTGCCGTATATGTGAAAAGGACAATACTCACCTGCTCCTCACCTCTCTATTCTGGGCTCAGTGGTGACTTCTTCCCGAGCAGCACTGGAGCCATGTAACGCTGGGGTCATGAGTTTGAATCCGATCGAGGACATTGGGATGGAGTTTGTATGTTCTCCCCGTGTTTGCGTGGGTTTCCACTTTCCTTCCACACACTAAAAATATACAAATAGGAGAATTGGCCTCCTATGAAATGGACCCTAGTGCGGGCTGTGTGTTGGGGTTGAGCGCCTGTACTGTATGGCAGCCAATGACTTCCCAAGGACTTGCCCCAGCCACACAACTATCCCTGTCCCTGTGAGAAAAGCTCATTACAGATGTTTGCCATTGTCATTGACCCATTAGTGATGTGCTGCTTGGGGACACATCACCTCTGATGTCAGTCATTGGCTTCAGAGGTGCAAGTGACCCTATCCATATCGAAGTTTACAGACGAGGACTGGAAGACCAATGAAAACAGCATCTAGGAGCATATTATTCTGGTTTTTCCACAGGTACAGCAGGTTGGTATTAAAATTTTAAAAAGTAGACAAAAACTGGACAAACCCTTTAAGAAAGTATACATTTAATGCCCCATATGGAAAAGCTGCAAAGACCGTTCAAATGCTAGGGACAAACCAACCCAAAACGAACTAGAGAAAGGGACCCTTTCCCTGGATCAAGAATAACTTGATAACATAAATAAATATTAGTCCATAGGCCATCAATTCTAATATCAGGAGTATGTAAAAATGTCTAAGATACTAAATATCCAAAGTCCATTGACTTTCAAAGAATCCCAGCAAGAAAAGTTTTAAAAAAACAGGGGTGCAATGACCATCTCCCTCTCTCTCCATTGCTGGAGCTGAAGTTCTGCTTATGTGTATGAATATGTATCAGAAACACTTGAAAGTGATTCATTCAGACTTCTGTGGTCATCTGCTCCCCATGGCATATGTTAAGCAATGGCCTAAAAACTTCAGGCTGCTACTTAGCGGATAGTAAACTTGAAACCACATTCACCTTCCCTCAGCTCAGGGGACCGTGGTCGCTGTACAGTAGGGGTATCCTCTGACTCACAGCATTGCAATTATGATTCTTCTGCCAGCTTTGACAGCTGGAAGTGATTCAGACTCATTTCTCTACTGTCATATATGACTGTTTTTTCTCTTTCTTGCCGGTGCACAAAATAGCCTAATGGAGTAGCCCAAGTAGATGTTAGATTGTCATGTCAACATTGCATTTCAACCAGTAAGGCTCTTTAAGGTGAGTAATATAAAAACCGGTCCGTGTACAGAGGGTAAGCATTTGGAAGTTTTAAAAAGGAATGCATACAGATGAGGTCCATGTTACGTTTTTCCTGCAGATCCTTTCACCAAAATAGACCAGGCTTGCAATAAAATTGGAAATGGCTGGTACTGTGATTTTCTTGATGGTCCATGCAGTAAATCATGTGCATTGACCCATTTACTTTAATGGGTCAGTGTCCAGTTTGGGTGCTGTCCGTTCCACACTCAAACTGCATCCAGATGGAAAAAAAATTGTTCACCTGAATAGGCACTTCCAACAACTTATCCCCTATCCACAGAATATGGGATAAGTGTTTGATTAGCAGGAGTCCGACTGCTGAGTCCGATCATGAGAGAGGGGGCCCGTGTTTCCCTGTTTAATGAAGTGGCAGACAGGCATGCTTGTCCGCTGCTCTATTCAGCTCTATGGGACTGCCAGAAATAGGCGAGTACTAGCGCTCGGCTATCTCAGGCAACTCCATAGAGTTGAATGAAGCAGTAGGCATGCATGTCTGCCTGCCACACCATTTAAACGATGTAACGTGGGCCCCAGTTCTCATGATGGCCAGGGACCTCATCAGTCGTATCCTGACAATCAGACACATCCCATATCTGGTATATAGGGAGTAATTTGTAATGGGACAACCCCTTTAATGGCAACCCAAAACCACAGATCTGTAGTTTCACCTGTTGATCTGTTAACACAAATGTTGTGGTTTGATCGGCAGTGTGGCTCAAGAAGCATTCCCAAAAGGTGTCATGTGCCTTACAGGGGATTGGTCATTTTATCATTATATTTTCTGAACTGTTTAAATCAATCTTTAAGATGTTTTCTGTTTTTATCTACAGTGGTGTTTGAAAGTTTGTAAACCCTATAGAATTTTCTATGTTACTGCATAAATTTGACCTAAACACTGCATCAGATTTTCACACATGTCCTTAAAGTAGATAAAGGTAACCAAGTCAAAGAACTGAATCAAACACATTAGACTAGGTCATGTATTTGAGGAAACAGATACAATATCACATGTCTGTGAGTGGCAAAAGTATGTGAAACTTTGCTTTCAGTATCTGGTATGACCCCCTTCTGCAGCAATAATAAATGTTGATTAGTCCTGCACTTTAGTTTGGAGGAATTTTAGCCCATTTCTCCGTGCAAAACTGCTTTACCTCCCATGAACTGCGTAGTTCAGCTCCTTCCACAACATTTCTATTAGATTAGGGTCAGGACTTTGACTTGGCCATTCCAAAACTTCAACCATCCTTTGGTAGAATGACTTGTGTGCTTAGGGTCGTTGTCTTGCTATATGACCCATGTTCTCTTGAGATTCAGACAGATGTCTTGAGATTTTCCTTTAGAATTCGCTGGTATAATCCTGGCTTAGATGCAGCAAAACAGGCCCAAGCCATGATGCTACCACCACTGTTTTTCACAGATGGATGAGGTTTTTATGCTGGAATGTAGCGTTTTATTTTCTCCAAACAAAATGTTTCTCGTTTAAACCAAAAGGTTCTACTGTCCATCCATCCACAAAACATTGCTCTAATAGTCTTCTGTGTTGTCCAGGTGATCTTTGACAAACTACAGGTGGGCAGCAATGTTCTTCTTGGAAAGCAGAAGCTTTTTCTTTGCGGTCCTGCCAGACACACCATTGTTGTTCAGAGTTCTCCTGATGGTGGACTCATGAACATGAACATGAGCACCTGGCTCGCTGGTAGCAGGGACTGTGGGAGCGCACATAGGCTGGTGCTTTTTTCTATAGTGTGTAAGAACGGCCACCACTGCTGGATTACAGGGTGGTCATAACCATGGAAACGAGCAGTGTAAAATGTGATAGAAAAATGAATCCAGCCAGCAAAGAAGGCAATATGAATAATAACAGTACATTAGTAAGTACCTTGTACTAACTTACTCTACATGATAAATGTAATTTGCTGAAGTGACATAGCCCCTTTAACTTTTGGTTCCTTTATGAACTCGTGGACTATTACACACCTTGCTCATGGTATGATCTTTATTGATCGACCACTCCTTGGAAAGGTAATAATGGTCTTGAATTTCCTCTATTTCTAGACAATCTGTGGATTAGTGGAGTTTAAACTCTGTAAAGATGGTTTTGTAACCTTTTCCAGCCTGATGAGCATCAACAACTCTTCTTCTGAGGTTCTCAAAAATCTCCTTTGTTCATGCCATGAAACACTTCCACAAATGTGTTGTGAAGATCAGACTTTGATAAGTCCCTGTTCTTTCTATAATATAGATCACCTATTTACACCTGATTGTCATCCCATTGATTGAAAACATCTGGCTCTAATTTCACCTTCTAATTATCTGCTAATCCTAAAGGTTCACATACTTTTTCCACTCACAAGCATGTGATATTGGATCCTTTACCTCAATAAATAAATGACCAAGTCAAATATGTTTGACTCATTTGTTTGATTTGGAAATCTTTATCCACTTTTAGGACTTATATGAAAATCTGATTTTAGTGTTAGGCCAAATTTATGCAGAAATAGATACATCTTTGAAAGGTTCACAAACGTTCAAGCACCACTGTGAGTAAAGAGTAATTATTTTTATAATAAAAAGTTCCGCAACTTACTAAAATACTTTAGGTTTCACTTCTTCACTCCTTTCAAGATCTCTGTTTGCTTTTTGCTAAATGGAACCATTTGGAGTTCGAAAACTTGTCCTTGTAAGGGTAAATTGAGTAGTTTTTGTGGCCATTTTAGTTTTTACCACAGCAGTTTTCAAAAATGGTGCGTTTTTGCCTCAATTGCAAAAACGACGATGGCCATGTAATATATTCTTATGAAAGGTGCAGGGCTGGTTAATGGGATATTCTCATTTTAGACATTTTTAGGGTATCTCTGTGGCATACAATCAATGTCTGGCCACCGCATCCAAGCGAAGAACGAAAGGAGAAGTGGCTGCACATGGCTGTTGCTGTCTCTTAATTCCTTTTTATGGGACTCGCAGAAATAGCTGACTTCTTTCTTCATTTATTATCTACCTGCATGTGGTAACCTCTGTTCTGGAAATAGATGCAGTTATTAAAAGTGGGACTTGCATTTATCAGATGTTTATTTCATGACCTTTAGATATGCCATAATGTCTAAGATAAGGGTTTGTTCACACATTGTGATCATATTGTGTTTTGTCCTGATTTTTGGAGAAATGTATTGATTAATTTGCGCCAATATTTTGGTGTAGAAAAGTCCCAGATTCTCCAAAGTCACCATGAATATAGTTTTAATTTGGGTGATAGACTTGTTGAGCTTGACTTTTTTGCACTGGTCCTCATAGGGAATTGGTGGCAAAAACAGCTCTGGTTTTACTGTGTCCCATCTGGGTGAGACACCTGTGACAACATGCTAGGCCTGGGACTTCTTCTTTGTGCCTGGCTAACACAACAGCACTTTGACACTCGCTGTTTTTAAGGTGCCATCTACGCATTCACAGTTTTGCAGGGCATGGTATGTGAATGCTGGAGGCTTTGATTGTGTTGTTATGCTTCCTTTTCGGCATTTTGTATTCAGGTATCCACTCTTTTAGTACTCCCAGGTAGCATTAAACATGATCATAATGTTTTCTTCTTCACATTTAAGGCTGTGTTCACACCTGCATTGAAGGCTCCAATTCTGGCCTTCAGAACAGGTTATCTAAAAAATGCTGTACAAAATAGCTCTATTTTGTTTGGCAAAATGCTGCTCACCATGACAGAAACCTAACGGACCATTTTATAGTCTTAGGGTCCATTGAACGCTGTTGGTGTCCGGCTGTCAAGTCAGGGACCCGGCACTTAAGTTATTTTTATTATTCCGCTCCCATGATAACTCAGATGTGAACAAAGCATAAGCATATCTGCAATTTTCAGAGGCAAAAGGCAGAGGATTTTACTTTGAAGTCACTGGGGATTCTGTGTTAACTGAGTTACAGCCTATCCGGTAACTGTGTAGACTACCATTAGGGCTTATTCACACATTGTGTTCAAGTCACAGTATTTGCCTCCATTTTCAGAAATTTTGGACATTTGCTGCAAAATTGGTGACGCCACTGTGCGGAGTAAATAAACCTCTGCTTATAAGAGAAACTGGAAGGCAGGTATTGTATAAAATTAGGCTTAAAGGTATTGGCCATGTTGTAGTAAAATGTCCTAACTAGCTCTTGACTTGAGGGCACCCTACTGCTCATGGACCAGAGGATAATGTGTGTCTCTGGGTCCGTAGGAGTTACAATGATTGTGGTCACAGGATTTGTCCAGGTGACCACCACCTTGGCTGTCAAAGACTTCTTTCTCTTCTGTGCAGGTGTTTTACAGTAAGCGAAAGGGTCCAGGCCATGGGTCCAGGTGCAGGCAGAAAAGTCTCCTGTATTCCATGATTTGTTTCCGGTATTTATCTGCAGTTTTTCTCCTCTGCAGGCTTTATCTCTGTCAGTTTGTTTCTGAACTGAGCTGTGTAATGGATGGAAGCTAGCTACTATGATGTCTCCTATACACAGCGCACATAGAGAAGAGGAGATACTTCTCCCATGTCTTTCTCTCTCACACACACACAGAAGCAGCAACAGCATGGTGGACATTATACAGCAGTACAGAGCAATATTGTTGTGAATCCAGCACTGGGGTAAGCTGGAACACTAAAGCCAGGTCTAGGCATGGCAGAGTTGCTGTGGAGATCTGATGTGGTCTCTGCACCTCAAACCTGCTGCAATTTTAAGTACAATACATTTGGATGGAGTTTTCAATACCCTTTCTGCATTTAGTGGAATAATTAGCGAGGAAATATTAGCATGCTGTATATTTTAAAATTTGCTTCATGTTCATTACGGTGCAGAAAAGCTGCAGATTTTTACAGCGATCTTTTACCTGTTGTAATGCATAGGGTAATATCCACAAACATATCCAAAGTAAATCTGATTTCTGTGAGCTACTTCTCTGAAGACGTATGTTACCAGTGAATTGAGAGTGAGTGATCGGTGCAGGAGAAGAGAGGCCTGATAAGTTAAGAAAGAGGCATTTTTTCAAGACCACCACTTGTACTGTTGATTTAGGGAAAACAATAAAACAACAGCTACTCTTTAGTCCTTGTATACAGTAGTTCAGTAGATTTGTAGTTGACTAAAGCATAGATATAAGAGCATTGTTGCTATTAAAGGAATTTTCCACTCAGCCAATCACTGGCTGAAGAGGCTCACCGTTTGGGCCATTGAAGGGCTGAGTGTTCATTTCCTGAGTTGAGCTGGACCTGGATGTAGAGACCATTGGGGACAAAAGAAGTATTGGAATGGGAGTGATGAGGGATCGTTGAGGTTTCCATTTCGGTATGTTCACACAGTATTCTCACTGTGCCGCCATTAATATGGCTGCATTTTTTTAACCATGTCCACACCAGGATAGGACCTTTTTTGTCACAGTTGTGACCATAAACTAAGGCATTCTGTTCACTCTGCACCAAAAGCCACTAGACAACCACCTGGAATTCTTGCCAAATTTCCGCTGACAAAATGTGAGCGTACCCTTCCTTTGTATTTTTGTTATACAATTAAAAAAAAAAACCTTAATGTGAAGTGTTCTGAGAGAGACTAACGGTGTGTACCACAACAGTCTGTTCTAGGTTCTATTCATTTTAATATCATTTTAATACTGTGTAATGGGGCTGACATTCCTGGAAGTGTCTGTAACATGGAAAAGGATTTAGCTCTACTAGATAAATGGTCAAAACAATGGAAATTACAGATCAATGTTTCCAAATGTAAAATGATGCTTTGCGGAGAAGCAAGACTCTGTCTGAGCATTGTATTGTCAGTTCTGCCAGGACTTCAGGGGAGAAGGATTTATGGGTAATGAGTTCTGACAACTTCAGAATGAATACACAGTGTGGGCAGGCAGCAGGGAAAGTCAGTAGGATGCTGGGCTGCCTAGCTAGAGGTAAAACCCGTAGAAAGAGGGAGTTATGTACAGCGCTAGTTTGACCACATCTGGAGACCTCACATTGAGGATGTAGAACAGTTCCATAGAGGGGCTTTAGAAATTATGGAAGGTCTTAAAGGGGTTTTCTGGTTACACAAATAAAATAAATAATACCAGCATTCAAATATACCGCATTATATAATTGATTGACTAACTACGCTTTGAGTGCATTTTAAATCCTCCAGTGTAATTGAGTTCTGTGACCATCTGGGGGTACGACACCTTGGACACCCGCAAATCAGCTGTTTGAGAAGGCAGGGGCACTAGCTTTTCCTAGGCCAAGTGACTATATGTTCATTGGTCACATGACTTAGGCACAGCTCAGCCCCATAGAAGTGAATGGGGCTGAGCGTGATACCAAGCACAGCCACTATACAATGTATGGCGCTGTGCTTGGTGAGAAGGCCGCATCGCTCACAGGAGCGGCGGTGCCTTCCCAAACAGCTGATCTGCGGGGGTCCCAGGTGTTAGACCCCCACCCATCAGATACTGATGACCTATTCATAGTATTTAAATCTCGGAAAAACCTTTTAAGTTATCCCCTATCCACAAGATAGGGGTTAACTATTAGATCGGTGGGGGTCCCCCACCCGTCACAAGAATGAGAGCAGCTGCATGCATGCTCGACTGGCTGCTCTGTTCATTGCAGGGGGTACAGGGCGCCCGTTCAAGTGATCGGTGGGGGTCCCAGCAGTAGGAACCGCACTGATCTAATAGTTATAACTTAATGTAGCCGGAATACCCCTTTAAGGTGAGGTCACACGTAGCCGCTAAAATCCACCAGCATGCGGTTTTACTGCGGATTATACTTCAGTATAATGGTCATCACGATTTTGCGGTTACCTACAAAACCTAGCGGACAGTCAATTTAAAAACCATATCCAGTTTAGATAAAACTGCACAATGGCGTGGCTTTTGGCTGTAACGATTAGAAGAGTAATCCAGCACCTCCACATATGGTGTCTCGTGCAAGGACCCGGTCCAGTCCGTACAAATCCAGAAAAGTAGTGAGAGATGTCCAGCACTGAGATGAGTAAAAATCTTCAGTCTTTATTTCATAAATTTAAAAGAATGCAGTTCCTTCACATAGATGGGGCCAACGCGTTTCGATCTATACAATCTTAATCATGGTATGGGGTAAATGCAAGTTTGATACTCCTATATACCTGGGTAGCTACATCTTTTTAAAAATGGAATAGTCCAACTTTATATAAGAGGACGCCTGCCTACTGACAGACACCGGTGGACTGTGGCCATGACAAAGTCTGTAAAGAAGTGGAAACAGCTGCAGACGTCAGCGTGTAATGCCAGCCTGTTATTTATGAAGCTGACGATTATCAGAGACATTACTTTCATGTGTTTATGGATTGCACACTTATTAAGGGGTCCATCAATTTATCCCCTATGGCTGCAGATACTCCTATATCTGTCTACGGTCCAGCTTCGAGTCTCGGGTGTTCTGATTTAATGCAAAGCTTTTACTATCTCTTATTACTGTAGAAAAATCTTCTCCCAGATCCAGAGATTATAAAATGCCCATGTTATAATCCTTCATAATCCACGTAAGCAGCAAGGTAGAAGATCCGCACCGATAGACAGACATCATGTCTGTACCTCTTCCGCCTCTGCTGGTTTCCCTAGGGCCTCACTCATGAGAAGCACCCTGCTGATAAGTACCTCTCCCCAGCAATGATCTCCCCCTGACAGCAGGAAGACAGATGGACAGGCAGTGTGTATTCAGGTGGAGATATTAGACAGCACATGGTCGCCATCTGAACCAGTCACATCTTGGGTATTTTTAGAGGTGAGGAGAACAGGCTCTGTAAAAGGGGCTATGTGTGTAACACCCTTCTGTTAAAAATTAAGGAAGAACATGGCAGGACTTTGTACTACAGTTTATCAGGCCTGGACCAGATCATTGAGCCTTTGTGGTGCGTGCCTCATTGCCTCATTATGTGTTTATTGGAGGTTAAAAGCATCTTTACACAAATCCGTCAGGATTCCCATACCGCATGCTGGGCAGGGCACTGTGCTGTAGAGCAGATGTGTGCGGGAGGTCTCAGGTGCATTAAGGTGCCAAGGGCATAGGGGGCACCAAGGAAATGTAATTATATATATCTTGTAGTTATCATATATCTGAACTCAGAAGTGTGAATGCAGCTCTGGAGAATAATACAGGCTGCAACTGACTGTTTGTACAGGATAAGTACCGTATGTACACAGTCATTCTACCAGCAGAATAGTGAGTGCAGCTTTGGAGTATAATGTAGGATGTAACTCATGATCAGTACAGGATAAGTAATGTATGTACACGGTGACTGCACCAGCAGAATAGTGAGTGCAGCTCTGGAGTATAATGTAGGATGTATCTCAGGATTAGTACAGGATTAGTAATGTATGTACACGGTGACTGCACCAGCAGAATAGTGAGTGCAGCTTTGGAGTATAATGTAAGATGTAACTCAGGATCAGTACAAGATAAGTAATGTATGTATACGGTGACTGTACCAGCAGAATAGTGAGTGCAGCTCTGGAGTATAATGTAGGATGTATCTCAGGATCAGTACAGGATAAGTAATGTATGTACACGGTGACTGCACCAGCAGAATAGTGAGTGCAGCTCTGGAGTATAATGTATCTCAGGATCAGTACAGGATAAGTAATGTATGTACACGGTGACTGCACCAGCAGAATAGTGAGTGCAGCTCTGGAGTATAATGTATCTCAGGATCAGTACAGGATAAGTAATGTATGTACATGGTGACTGCACCAGCAGAATAGTGAGTGCAGCTCTGGAGTATAATGTATCTCAGGATCAGTACAGGATAAGTAATGTATGTACACGGTGACTGCACCAGCAGAATAGTGAGTGCAGCTCTGGAGTATAATGTATCTCAGGATCAGTACAGGATAAGTAATGTAATGTGTAATGTATGTACACAATGACTCCACCAGCAGAATATTGAGTGCAGCTCTGTTGTCTAATACAACAGGATGTAATTCAGGATAAGTACAGGATAAGTAATGTATGTACACAGTGAATTCACCAGCAGAACAGTGAGTTCAGCTCTGAAGTATAATACAGGATATAATTCAGGATAAGTAATGTAATGAATGTACACAGTGACTCCACCTGCAGAAAAGTGAGCGCAGCTCTGAAGTATAATGCAGTGACTCCACAAGTAGAAAGGAATGTGTAACATGTTACTGAATTTAATCTTTTTTATGGAATATTAAATGGATTATGAATAAAGGAACTGTTTAATCTATTTTGGTCCGTTTAATACAAGTGTGAAAGTGCAAGTTTACTAGGCGGCTGGTGGAGCTGCAGTGTATAAAAACCTTGCCACATTTTCTATTTTTTACACAATGACTTCACTAGCAGAATATTGAGTGCAGCTCTGAAGTATAATACAGGGTATATTTTAGAATTATTACGGGATAAGTAATGCAATGTATTTACAAACTGACCGAACTTTTTATTTACATGAATTATATATGGAAACTGTGAAATGATGTTCAAAGGTGAACAAATGCTTTAACCTTACTCTCTTGGCTGCAGTGGTCTCTGGGGTCTTCTGAGTAGCCACAAGACAGTTTAAAAAATTGCAGTGCATGACATCACTATAGGGTCGTCTTTCGCTTGAGGGTAGACTGAGTTATACTGTTCACTAAAAATTATTCTTAATCATTGTTTATATCATAGTTGCCTTAATTGCTTTATATTGTAGAAATACTTTTCTAGCGCTGTGTTAGCAAAACACAAATCAAGATGGCGCATGCTGCATAATAAATTTATTTGCGCACCAAATACGGTGCTCTTCCTTACCCCACATCATGTGTGACAGGGGTTGTCCCATCAGCCCATTTCATACTTACCTGCGGCGAGCGCGACGTCCACTTACTGGATTTGGCTGGGCGGCTCAGTCAGCTTGATGGATATCTTCTCCCGGCCGGTCCGCGCGTTGTCTTGAACGTGCACACCGCCGCACATGCGCGATGGTGACTTCATCCTGGTCAGTATAGTACAGAGCCGGCTTGCGCGTTCACGGTTCTGTACTATACTGGCAAGGAAGAAGTCACCATGGGACGTGCGCGTTCAGGACATCGTGCGGACCGGCCGGGAGAAAATACGCAGTCTTCTGCGCAAGCGCGGCCACAGGATTCGGGAGAAGAGCGGTGGCCATAACTAGGGTGACCGACCGACAACAATGAGGTAAGTGGGGGATGAATTATCTCTAGAAGGGTGGGAATTGGGTAATAAAATGTATTTACAAAAATTATCACTGTCAAATCATTAACAGATTTAACAATGATCATTATCATGGGAATACCCCTTTAAAGTTGTTGTCCAACCCCTCACAAATGATAATATCCTCAGGATAGGCCACCAATATCTGATCCGACACTCTGTACCCACCCCACTGAAATGAATAGGAGCAGTGCTGAAGTACCCTGCTCTGTACACTGCGCAACAGATGGAGTTGTGTAGTTTCAGTGCAAGAATTACTGCAGAACAGCTGATTAGTGAGGGTACGGGATGTTGGACCCCCACCTATCAGATCTTGATGGTCTATCCTGGGGGTAGGACAATCACTACCTCTTTAAAAGTCTTGCTGCTTTATAATAAAGTTGGTACAATCATTGCAAGTGCAGTGGCCCGCAGAGGAGGCATGGATGATGGGAGGAGTGGTAGTGACTATGATGATGGTAGTAGTATTTAGAATTCATAGTGGCAATCTTCCCTAATGGAGCGGGCACCTTCCCGGTGGTAGCTGGGTTGCCCTTAATAGGTGATTGGCAGGGTGCAGGGTAGGAGTATGGGTGCAAGGCTGGTGGATGGATGGTGGAGTCAATAATCAGGCCTGTTTAGTCTTTCTTTACTAAATCGATGATGGGAATAGCAGTACATGTAGCAGCAAAAGACACAGTTCCAATGTATATCAGAGCATAGTCTTTCTCCAAATAATGGAGGTAGTATTTCTACCTGGTTCACTTTCTCTAAAGATTACTTTGTAGTCTTTCCAAAATAACCACAGGTTCTTACTAACTTCTTTTGCAGTTCAAGGACTGAGATGTGCAGATTTTAGAGATAGTTGACAAGTCCGTTCCAACGTGTGGTAGGTGCTGGAGCCAATAATACTTTCCACAGCAGTAAAGTCTCGTATCCATAAACGAGCGAATACCTTACTACCATTATCTTGCACAGCCCGAATGGTTCTGGGCCTTTTATAAAGTATGGTCTCTTTCCTTCAGGGGTACTCTATTAGTAGAGTTTCTCATTTGGCAGCTGAAGTCTCAGAGACAGAGGTTCTCTGGACTTTTGCCTGGTCTGCAGGAACCCTCTCATACACATCCTTCTTGTAGCTCTGCTCAGTCTAGACTCACTAACCACAGGTAAGTCCATTACCCTGGTAACATGAACAGTCTGCCAATATTACCGGTAACCTTTTTCTTGCTTATACATTGCTATTAGGATGACACAGTGAATAAACAAGTGGGTGCTTCAACAGTAAATCACAACATTTAACTTGCCAACATCAAATTAACCATTTTATCAATAATTAACCCTTTGCAGTAGTCCTCTGGGGTACTGCACCCGCTATTTGTCACGCTCCTTATATGCATTTTTTAACTCAGATATATGCATTGTACAACTGTGCGTTTTCTCAGTTGTCGCCCCATTTTGTGTGACCCTAGGCATCTGCCCAGATTTTCGCTATGGGAAATCCAGTCCAACTCTGAAAGATGCATTAGTTTCTTTTCAGAGGAAGTTTGTCAAACCCTTACATCTGGGAGACATCACAACAGATTCCAGAGCATGACATCACTAGAGGGGGGATTTACTTTCAGGTGTTTGTGGGGAGACGTAACATTCACCAGCTCTGACTCAGCGTGTGGTTGCCACTGATGTAATAGCCATAATTCTCTGTGTTTCGCTCGGCTCCTGGTTGGGGGGGGGGGGGGGCGGACACACGCGGCCTTGTTTCCTGTGCAATATGTTTGTGGTATACAAAGCGCCTGCCATGCAGAGTATCTCAGCCCCTTCTTTTATCAGTGTCAGGCACTTCTGGACATCATCCAACCCCTTCCATCCGGAAATTGATCCTTTATGCATTAAAACATCCAAGGGTTTCCTTCGAGCTTTCTGCCTCTCAGTGGAAGGGAAACACATTTCTTATATTCCTGTTATCTTAGGCCTGGGGTCACCAGGGAAGTGCTGTGAAATTTTACAACTTATTTTCTGGCCTTTGCTTGCCTACTTCAAATGGATTCTTCCTCCCAAGAAAAAAAATAAAAAATTTAAATCTGAACCTGTCACCTGTTGCAAATGAGTTACTCTGTGACATGCAGAACCAAGCATGGGAATTTTATGTGACCAAGGCATGACTGTGGAAGAAGATCAGAGGGCCTGTCTGTGACCTCTGACCAGGCCAGTGCTTCTGTGCTTGTCACAATAACTATTACTGCCACCCGCTCTATAAACTCTCATCAGTCACCTTCTTTGATGTCACTATGCCTTTAAAAACACACAGAAGGAGCCAAAAAGCACTTTTATTTTATTTTTTTGTATTATTGCCCTTCTCGCCCATAGCACCAAGATATAGCACATTCCAGTCCCATGAACACCTATGTTTTATTATTATGTGTCATGTTTGGGGGGAAAACATTTGGGGTGTCAGAGTGTCACCATTCCACCCCCTGTAGTGTTTCCCAGGTTCGAGGGTTGGAACAGTTGTTACTTATATAAACAGTGGAAGACCCGTTTTTGCTGTAAAATGGATATTGCATGTCTGGCACAGGAGAAAGTGCACGCTTTGCTTTTACGCGAAGACAGTTTGCAGTCCCATGAGCATTTGTTCCTCTATCTCTGATAGGGCTTACATTCCATTTTTTGCGTTCTGTATACAGACCGTATACGGAGCCATTCATTTCCATGGATCCGCAAAAAAAACGGAAGGTACTCCGTATGCCTTCTATTTCTGTATTTACGTTCAAAGATAGAACATGTTCTATTATTGTCCGCATAACGAACAAGTATAGTACTGTTTGTACTGTTTTATCAGAGGCCAGCTGATCCGTTCCGCAAAAAACGGAATGCACATGGACATCATCTGTATTTTTTGCGGATCTGTTTTTTGCGGACCGCAGAATACTGAAAAAGCCATACGGTCGTGTGCGTGAGGCCTTAGGCCTTATGGCTCTATTCACACGTCCACAATGTTCGTCCGCACCCGTTCCGTAAATCTGCGGAACGGGTGCGGACCCATTCATTTTGACTGGGGACGTGATGGATGCGGAGAGCACACACTGTGCTCTCCGCATTCGCATTTGCGGAGCGCCCTGCCGATATTCGGGCCGCAATAATATAGAGCATGTCCTATTCTTGCCCGCAATTGCGGACACGTATAGGCATCTCTATGGGGCTGGCGGCAAGGTGTGTTGCGGATCCACAACACACTACGGACGTGTGAATTAGGCCTATATCTGATGACCTTGACAGCACAACAAATTAGAATGATCAGAGTCGTCCACTTTTATGTAAATTAACTTCAGTCATTGTCTAATGAAAAGTTCTGAAAAATTTGTAATATACGTTTTTTCAATTCCTTGCCATTTTCAAGGCCCCTGCTTGCTTTGATTAAATGGGGACTTTTTTTGTTTAAATCCCTAGGATGCCTTTGTACAGACTAAATAATTTTCACGGTTAACGATTTTCTGGAATCCAGACTGGTATATTTTACCTGCACCGATACATTGTAGCAAGGACAGGAGAGTGCTGCCAGTGTATTCACTTCAAGATCTCTGCTGTCAGTGAATAGAAACTTACTTGATTAGAAGCTGAAAACGGGTCCTGATACAGTGCTAAGTCACACAGCTGGGGGTTTGCCACAACGTATCAGTTTGGGTATGAGCCGTCATTGTGAAGCCCATTTGTTTTAGGTCACAGAGCTCTATGCTCGCTTCCCACTGGAGACTGCAGGACCACTGCTCTCGGCATAATCTTGTGACGTCATCTGGTGAGTAAGTGAGGGTTCGAGGAGCGAGTGTTCCCACGCGTTCAAGTGCACGAGGTGGGTATTTAATTTTTGTTATAACCCCTAAGGCCCCTTTCACACGGGCGAGTTTTCCGCGCGGGTGCAATGCGTGAGGAGGACGCATTGCACCCGCACTGAATCCGGACCCATTCATTTCTGGGCTGTGCACATGAGCGGTGATTTTCACGCATCACTTCTGCGTTGCGTGAAAATCGCAGCATGTTCTATATTGTGCGTTTTTTACGCAACGCAGGCCCCATAGAAGTGAATGGGGCTGCGGGAAAATCGCAAGCATCCGCAACCAAGTGCGGATGCGTTGCGATTTTCCCGCATTGCTGCTTAGCAACGGGACCCAATCTCTATTATTTCCCTTATAACATGGTTATAAGGGAAATAATAGCATTCTTAATAAAGAATGCATTGTTAAATGAAGAGGAAGGGCTAAAATTAATAAAGTTAACTTACCTTAGCCACTTAATCGCGTAGTCGCGATCTGTCCTCTCTTTCCTGCAGCATCTATGATCTAAGGACCTGTGATGACGTCATCACATGGTCCAATCACATGGTCCATCTTACCATGGTGATGGACCATGTGATTGAACCATGTGATGTGACGTCATCACAGGTCCTTAGATCATAGATGCTGCAGGGAAAGAGAGGACAGATCGCGACTACGCGATCAAGTGGCTAAGGTAAGTTAACTTTTATTATTTTTAGCCCCTTCCTCTTCATTTAACAATGCATTCTTTATTAAGAATGCTATTATTTCCCCTTATAACCATGTTATAAGGGAAAATAATCAATTCTCCAGTAGACCCAAAACCGGACTTCAGTGATGAAGTCCGGCTTCGGGTTGGGTACCAAACATGGCGTTTTTTCTCACGCGCGTGCAAAACGTGTTGCAAAGGTTTGCACCCGCGCGGGAAAAACGCACATATTCCCGCAACGCACCCGCCTCTTATCCGGGCGTCAAACATGACGCCCGTGTGAAAGAGGCCTAAAAGGCCCTTCAATTCTTTTAAAAGCCGTCAGATGGGTGCACTCCTGTCTAGACAGCCAACCCATTTGATTTAATCTGGCTTTGAAAATGGCCAAAAATAGGATATGTTTTAGAAGCCGGTCTTAATAGACCCTATACCTGGCGGTGGATCCGCCGAAGTTATGAAGATACGCAGGCCTCTACATAACTTTGGCGTATCCACCGCCAGTCTAAATGTAAGCCAGCTTTCTTGCTGGCTTAAAATTAAACCATTTTCTATGCCTAAAACAGGTGTAGAAAATGATGAATCTGTCCCGTTCCCTGCCCACGCCACAACCACTTTTTTAGACCTGGCGTGAGCAGGGGAAAGTCGCAGATTGCAGCATAGTTAACCTCTGCGACGCAATCTGTCAGAAATATGCCTAATATTGGCGTATTTCTGGATAGTAAACAACCCCCATTATTTTCTTTTTATTATTGTAATACCGTCACTGCCTCGAACATCCCCTTTAAAGGGGTTATCCATTAAATAATGTAAAGAATGAAAATCAGACATCATATAGTACATGACAATCTATTTTTACCAAAGCTAGAAACAGCCCTGTACCGCACATGAATCCAGAGATCTCCCCATTCATTGCATAAATTTATTCCAGCATGACAAGTGGTATGTTCTTTCATTTTTTTTTTCAATTATCTTTTTATAAATTTTACATAAGAAAACAGGGATAGGCCCCTTTCACACTAGCGTTTTTGCTTTCCGTCCTAGAGTTCCGTCCTCGGGGCTCTAGGACGGAAAGATACTGATCAGGATTATCCTAATGCATCCTGAATGGAGAGCAATCCGTTCAGGATGCATCAGGATGTCTTCCGTTCAGTATGTGAACGTTTTTTGGATGTTGAGAAAAGCGCAGCATGCTGCGGATTTGTCTCCGTCCAAAAATCCGGAAGACATGCCGTAACGCCGGATCCGGAATTAATGCCCATTGAAGTGCATTAATCCGGATCCGGCCTTAAGCTAAACGTCGTTTGGGCGCATCGCCGGATCCGACGTTTAGCTTTTTCTCAATGGTTACCATGGCAGCCAGGACGCTAAAGTCCTGGTTGCCATGGTAAAATGTAGTGGGGAGCGGGGGAGCAGTATACTTACCATCCGTGCGGCTCCGGGCGCTCCAGAGTGACGTCAGGGCGCCCCACAGGCATGGATCACGTGATCGCATGGATCACGTGATCCATGCGCATGGGGCGCTCTGATGTCATTCAGGAGCGCCCCGGGAGCCGCACGGTCTGTAAGTATACCGTTTCCCCGCTCCCCGCTCCTACTATGGCAACCAGGACTTTAATAGTGTCCTGGCTGCCATAGTAACCTGAAAGCATTTCGAAGACTGATCAGGATCCTGATCAGTCTTCTAATGCTTTCAGGCGACTTGCGTTCTGATGGATCCGGCGGGACGGAAGTGCCTGCCGGATTCTCAGAACGCAAGTGTGAAAGAGGCCATAACACTTGGTACATTATACAAGTTAAATATGACAGAACAGTTATAAGAATAGTTCAGGAAAACACATGTGAAGAGTGTAGATAGTAGTACCTTGGAAGGTAGATGCTAGGAGGTACAGGTGAGTGTGTCTAGTATTCTAGCGAGGTGGCGGGAGCAAGAAATAGACCTACCAGATAAGCATAGTGTTTCCAAGGGAAACAGGCGAGGGGGGGGAGTAATGGGGATGGGGAGGTGGGGGTAAAGGGCGACAAAATGTGCAGGGCAGTAGTTTGGCGGGATGAGCTCAGCGAAATCTGTAAGTTTTACGATAGGCGATCCAACCCGCCCAATCTTCTGGAAAGTGTCATGTGTTCTGGATTCGCAGGCTGACAGTTCTTCCATGTGGTAAATGTGATTTACCTTTATGTAGCCATTGGTATATCGTGGGTGAGGTCTTCTGGTTCCAATGTTGGGGGATTAGCGATTTAGCGGCTGACGTTAAGTGTTGAAAAAGTCTCCTTTCGGGAGACTTGTAGTCTGATATTTACTAAGGGCTAGTTCACACGAACGCTTTTTGCTTTCCGTATACGGGCCGTTTTTTGCGTTCTGTATACGGAACCATTCATTTAAATGGATCCACAAAAAAAGCGGAATGTACTCTGTATGCATTCCGTTTCCGTACTTCAATTTTTCCGCTCCGCAACATTTTCAGTCAGGTCCTATTATTGTCCACAAATCACGTTCAGTGGCTCCATTCAAGTCAATGGGTCCGTATAAAAAACGGAATGCATACGGAACACAAGCTGTAGAAATGCTATGTCTAGCCCATTTTGCACATGTGTTTGGTGTTTGCAATGATCGCAAAGTTTCTGTTTTTGCGGAAAAACAGAACGGAAACAGAAACACAACGGATTCAAGAAACAGAACAACAGATCCGTGAAAAACGGACCTCAAAACCATACGGTCGTGTAAACAAGCCCTAACACAGAGGTCTAGGAGGGGGTTTTAAGCCTCTTTCACATGAACATTTTTTTTTCCGTTCCGTTTTTTTTATGGTCCGTATACGGAACCATTTATTTCAAAGGGTCCGCAAAAAAAAAACGGAATGTACTCCGTATGCATTCTGTTTTCGTATTTCCGTTTTTCCGTTCCTTTCAAAGATAGAACATGTCCTAATATTGCCCACAAATCACGTTCCGTGGCTCCATTCAAGTCAATGGGGCTGTAAAAAAAAACGGAACGGATACAGAATGCATCCGTATGTCTTCCGTATCTGTTTTTTGCAGAACCATCTATTGAAAATTTTCTGACCAGCCCAATTTTTCAATGTATTTACTGTATATGCCATGCTTCTGTTTCCGTTTGCGATCTGCAAAAAACGGATCACATACGGAAATCATACGGAAACGAAGCGGAAACACAACTGAAACAAAAAACGGATCTGTGAAAAACGGACTGCAAAATACTGAAAAAGCCGTACGGTCGTGTGCAAGAGGCCTTAGTCAAAGAAAATATATTTTTTATTTTCTCAGGAATCTCCGTCCAGAACGGCTATAACACTGGGCATGACCACCACATATGTAGGTAGGTGCCTCTCGACTAGGTGCATTTTCAGCAATTATCGGAACTGAGGCAGTTCATTTGCTTAAGCCGGACCGGGGTGAGATACCATCTGGTGATTAGTTTAAAGGAATTCTCAGTGGTATGTTCCTTCTAATGAAGCATGC
Source organism: Bufotes viridis (assembly GCA_033119425.1). Lineage (NCBI taxonomy): Eukaryota > Metazoa > Chordata > Amphibia > Anura > Bufonidae > Bufotes > Bufotes viridis. The sequence goes on along the minus strand of CM065594.1, from coordinate 91,936,157 downwards.
CCTTACTGCTGCAGCTTCCTCCTTATCACAGCCCCGGGACTTGTCCTTTCTTAGGCCTTATTCACACATCCGCAATGTAGTCCGCATGTATTCCGCAATTTTGCGGAATACATGCGGACCCATTGACTGTGAATGGGGCCGGGAACGATGCGGAAAGCACACACTGTGCTCTCCGCATCCGATTTTGCGGAGCGCGCCGCCAATTTTCCGGTCCGCGGCTCCACAAAAAAAATAGAGCATGTCCTATTCTTGTCCGCAATTGCGGACAAGAAGAGGCATTTTCTATGGAGTTCGGGCAATGTGCGGTCCGCAAAAATGCGGAATGCACATTGCCGGTGTGTCCGTGTTTTGTGGATCCGCGGCTCCGTGGATCCGCAAAACACAACGGATGTGTGAATAAGGCCTTAGGGTGTGTTTCCTTTCTGCTGCAGTTCTCCTTGTAAGGCTTATTGCACACGACCGTATGGTTTTGCGGTCCTTTTTTTATGGATCTGTTGTTCCGTTTTTGTTTTCCGTTGTGTTTCCGTTTCCGTTCCGTTTTTCCGTTCCGTTTTTCCGTATGGCATATACAGTATACAGTAATTACATAGAAAAAATTGGGCTGGGCTTAAAATTTTCAATAGATGGTTCCGCAAAAACGGAACGAATACGGAAGACATACGGATGCATTTCCGTATGCGTTCCGTTTTTTTTGCGGACCCATTGACTTGAATGGAGCCACGGACCGTGATTTGCGGGCAATAATAGGACATGTTCTATCTTTGCGGAAATACGGAAACGGAATTCATACGGAAACACGTTTTTCTTGCGGACCCATTGAAATGAATGGGTCCGTATACGGACCGTATACGGAACTCATAAAAGGGGCCCGTACACCCGCAAAAAAAAGGTCGTGTACATGAGGCCTAAGGCCCCTTTCACACGGGCGTGATTTCCGCAAGCAAGTGCGGATGCAGTGTGATTTTCCAGCATGGTTGCTAAGAGACGGGACCCGATCTTGATTATTTTCCCTTATAACATGGTTATAAGGGAAAATAATAGCATTCTCAATACAGAATGCTTTGTAAAATGTGGATTAAGGGGTTAAAAATAAAAAAATTAACTCACCTTATCCAGTTGATTGCGTAGTTGCGATCTCTTCTGTCTTCTTCAAGCATTAGCTGCCATCTAAAGGACCTGTGGTGACGTCACATCACATAGTCCATCACCATGGTGATGGACCATGTGATGAGCTCGGTGACGTCATCACAGGTCCTTTAGCCGGCAGCTAATGCTTGAAGAAGACAGAAGAGATCGCAACTACGCAATCAACTGGATAAGGTGAGTTAATTTTTTTATTTTTAACCCCTTAATCCACATTTTACAAAGCATTCTGTATTGAGAATGCTATTACTTTCCCTTATAACCATGTTATAAGGGAAAATAATAAAATATACAGAATACTCAACCCGAAACCGGACTTCAGTGATGAAGTCCGGCTTCGGGTCTGGGTACCTAACATGCCGATTTTTCCCACGCGCGTGCACAACGCATTGGAACGTTTTGCACTCGCGAGGGAAAATCGCGCATTTTCCCGCAAACGCACCCGCCTCTTATCCGGGCGTCAAACGTGACAACCGTGTGAAAGAGGCCTAACTGTCACAGCTTCTAACAGTAGATACAGCTGGTGGCAGTTGAAGGATGGAACTGAGCATGTGCGACCACCTCATTGAAGTGGACAGAGAAATAAGCAAAACAGTATACAGAGGCTGGCGGCTACACCGATATATTTTATTGAATAACTCAATTCCTATACAAACTTTTTAATTACATGCAATTACAAAGGTATTTCAATCAAATGCTAATTTGAAAAATATAGAATATTTTTCGAGGGACAATTTTAGGGTACTTTCACACTTGCGGCATGGCTATCCGGCAGGCTGTTCCTATCCGCCATGCCGCAAGTACCCGTGTACTGCCGTGCTGCCGCTCCATCCCCATTGACTATGATGGGGTGGGGGCGGAGCCACGGCAGTGATCGCCGGACTAAAAAGTCAGACCTGCAGTACTTTTAGTCTGGCGATCTCCGGCTGTGCACTGCCGTGCTGCGTCGTAGCTCCGCCACCCGCCCCATTATAGTCGATGGGGACGGAGCAGCAGCACACGGGTACTTGCAGCATGGCGGATCCGGCGAGCTGTTCACCCGGCGGAACTGCCTGCCGGATAGCCATGCCGCAAATGTGAAAGTACTCTAACAATTGGAAAACAGTCTGATAAAAGGTCTCACTTAGACGATCGATGTGTAATTCTATCATTACGATATAGCTTGGGTTTTTCCTGATGAATATAACATATGGGAAAGCAGTCATGATATCATAGTCTGTGAAGTGACACACGTCTGTATATTCACACTCACGGAGCAGTGTCTGTGAAACATTAAGAAGCTTATGTCACAGTTTCCTATCCAGATGACGTGGAGTGAAGTAAGGGACATGGTTGTATTTAATGTTGCATTCTTCTGTAGCCTGTCACGCTCCTTTGTGTTACTGCTCCAGCTACTGGCTGTTAGCTGCCAATACTGCTGTGCCAGCTGTAGTTATGGGGTGAGTATGTACTAACCTACAGTCCCTGTAATACAGCTGGATGGATGCGGTGTGAAACCCTGCACAAATGATTAAAAAGATTGCCTATGATTAGAAAACATGACAGATGCCTTCAAGAAACAGCACCACACCTTTCCATAGGTTGTGTCTGGTATTGCAGCTGAACTACACAGACAGGAATGGGACTGAGTTGCTGCTCTGTCTTCAGAACTGTGAATGCAGCCTTTAGAACTGAAGGCCACTCTCAGGGATGCACCTAGCCTTCCTGCTGCCCGAGGCGAAAACTGAAACAGCCGCCCCCAATGTGGGTTTCTTAACCTAACCCCTTCCCTTCAGCTCATGGCCCTTCGGCTGTCCGCCCTCCTGCCCATACCTGGTGCTGCCTCACCTGGCCTCATTGGTGGTGCACCCCTTTCCACTCTGGAGTAAGGTAATTTCACTGTCATCAGTTTGGAGGACTTATGCTAATTAATATGTAGCTTAAGGCTGGGTTCACATTCCTACTCGCTGTAAAACGCTCAACAGGCGAAAACCCATGTTTCCCTATGGGCATGGTTCTCACCTGAGCGTTTTACAGCGCGTACGAACGCGCTGTAAAACGCCCTACGCCCAAAGAAGTACAGGAGCTTCTTTGGGGCGTTTTGTCGCGCGTATTGTGATTGACGCCAGAGTGGTCAATCACACGAACGCGCGTACAACGCGCGTTTCCTATTTCCAAAAACGCGCTGTAATACGCGCGACAAAAACGCGTGTAAAACCTGTGTATCAAATACGCTCAAGTGTAAACCCAGCCTAATAGGTTGTGTTGTTTTAACAATGATACAGACTGCAACACAGAATCAGTACAGTATACGAAATGTAATGTATGTACCCAGTGACTCCATCAGCAGAATAGTGAGTGCAGCTCTGGAGTATAATACAGGCTGTAACTCAGGATAAGTACAAGATAAGTAATGTAATGTATGTACACAGTGACTCCACCAGCAGAATAGCGAGTGCAGCCCTGGAGTATAATACACAATGTAACTCAGGATCAGTACTAGATAAGGACTCATTCACATCTCCTTCAAGGAGATCCGGCTGCCTGATCCATCACAAATGTCGGCTGTTTGCCGGACAAAATACCGCTGAATTCAATGTTTCGTTTTTTTCCAGCCGAAACCCAGCATTTATGCCGGAAATTATCTGGATCACTGCCGGAACTCTACAGGGAATGGCCTGATGGAGTGCAGCTCTGGAGTAAAATACATGATGTAACTCAGGATGAGAGCAGGATAAGTACTGTATGTACACAGTGATTGTAGAATAGTGAGTGTAAGGGCTCATGCACGCGGCCGTTGTTGTTTTGCGGTCCGTTTTTCACTGATCTGTTGTTCCACATCTGAGTTTTTTTTTCTCTCTCCACTTTAAGTCCTCTTCCGTTCCGTTATTCCACAAAACATATCCGTATGGTTTCCGTATGCGATCCATTTTTTGCGGATCGGAAACGGAAACAGTAAATTATTAATCACCAAACACATGAGCAATATGGGCTGGGCATAGCATTTCTACAGTATGGATCCATGAAATATGGATGACATACGGATGTGTTCTGTGTGCGTTCCGTATTTTTTGCGGACTCGACTTGCATGAGGCCTCGGACCATGATTTGCGGACAATAATAAGACATGTGCTACTTTTTTGCAGAATGGCCATGCGGACAAACGGAAATGGAATGCACACGGGGTAACTTCCGTATTTTCTACAGCCCCATTAAAGTAAATGGTTCCGCATACGGGCCGCACAAAGAATAGAACGGAAGCGGAAAGAAAATATGGTTGTGTGCATGAGCCGTAACTCTGAGTTATAATATAGGATGTAACTCAGGAACAGTACAGAATAAGTAATGTATGTGCACAGTGACTGCACCAGCAGAATAACGAGTGCAGCTCTGGAGTATAATACAGGATATAACTCAGGATCAGTACAGGATAAGTAATGTAATGTATGCAACTGAATTTTTTTGTAAACTTTTTATTAAAATCTGTATTGAAGCAAAATGTTGCCATCTTGCTTCCATTAGACTTGGTTGTGCTAAAAGTATTAACAGACCGAGCAATTAATCAGGATGGTTTGGCATAGATTTAAAGTAAATTCTGCCGGCTTACATATTTGTACACTTTCTTGTTAATGCAGCACTACTTACAGACAGTGCACCAGCAGGTTGGTAGTCACTGTAAAGAATATACAAGTGTTCTTAAATGTGATCCCTTTATTGGCTGAGCAGGATTAATTAAACCGCAAGCTTCTCAAGAGCTCTCTCTCTGTCTGCGGAAAGGCACTAAGTGGCTTTAAGAGCTGTTCCTTTAATCCCACTCCATCACTTTCATTTCCTGCTATGATACAGACTTCAAGCTGTCCACTTTGTGAGCCTAACCTGTCTCTTGCTATCTATGGACATGCTACTTGTTACATTCCGACAGTCACACATTGTGTATCTACACAAACATTGTTTCATAGTTTAAACTTCCAAAAAGGCTTTGTGTAGCATCATAAAGGTATCATACTTGTGAAGAAAAGACCACAGCAGGGAATGTTGACACCTTTAACGTGTTTCAAGACATTCTGGTGTCTTCTGGTATAGGCAACCTGTCATGTTGAAATTGCAGTCCAATTTGCAGGCACTATAGGGGGAATTTATCACTTTTCTGGCATAAGGCTAGTTTCACACTAGTTGTAGGACGGATCCGACAGGCTATTCACCCGATGGAACAGCCTGTCAGATCCGTCCTGCCGCGAGTGAACGTGTGCCCCCAGACTACCGCTCTGGCCCTATTGACTATAATGGGGACGGGGCGGGGCGGAGTTCCGGCGGAGGCATGGCAGCGCACGACGAAAGGCTGCCGGAATAAAACTGCGACATGTCCGGGGGCACACTTCACTAGCGGCAGGACGGATACGACAGGCTGTTCTGTCGGGTGAACAGCCTATCGAATCCATCATGCTGCTAGTGTGAAACTAGCCTAAAAAAGTTGCAAACTCCATGACGGGGGTATTGGTTATGCGTCGTGCGCCCCTACTTCTATTTACCTGCTTCACCCGGCATAACCCCGCCCGCACCACTACATCCCACCATTCCTTGCCCCCAACCCACATAAGACTCGGACACCAGTTGGAATGTAGTGGCCACAGCAGCCGTTTATTAACATAAGACTCGGACACCAGTTGGAATGTAATGGCCACAGCAGCCGTTTATTAATATATATAACAATAAATAACAATAACAAAACCTAATGGGGGAGGTCCTTGGAGCCCCAGAAAAGACCACGAGCTGCCGAATCAGGGATGAGCCACCTTACTTCCAGCCGTTACCCCCAACTCGGAGGCACCACAGAATGGCCCCCCTCAATCCACCACCACAGCTCGCCCACCATGGAAGTCCAGATGTCATCAAGTTCCACAGTAACCAACTCAAAGGAACCCCCCCCCCCACCACCACCACAAAGCGCAGATTTGACTCCTCAACTCTGAGCGTTCCTCCCCAACCTCAGGGCAATCTCGATCCCTTCCTAAAGCACCAAACACCACATATCCAACTTCATGGCGTTTAAATGCACCCCATCTGACCTCCAAAAGGCTCCGACACCGCTCTCCAACTCCCTATGCCTGACCACCACCGCCCCGTTCCTCGCCATGAAACGCCCTACCGCCCGATTAACCTTAACATGGGCCTTGTTCACAGCCTCCACCGACCAGGCCTCCTTCCAAACTCGCATCGGAACAAAGTCCGACCATACGGTCACCATACCCGGGAACAACGACCACAACCTCAGCATATCCCCTTTAATATCCCGCACCAGCTCGCTGATCGGGCTCACTGCCAAATCATTACCCCTCGCGTGAATCAGCAACACATCATGCGCCCTGTCCAACTTCACAAAACAGTGCACCTCCGGCAGCACCCCTTTCCAGACCATGCCCCTACGCGCCAACCATCTTACCACCGCCGACGCCCGATCAAAGCTCAGCTGCTGACCGTCAGGCTGAACCGCTGCCCGGACGGTCCCCCAGAAGACATATGAATGCCCCAGTATCCACACCAGGGCGGGCGCTGAATCTAAAATGAGAAAATTACAAGAACTGTACCACCATTAACCAACGGTACAACCTACCCCCTTACCCACTAACAAGAAAACTTCACCAACGATCCAAACGAACGTAGGACCTAAACCGCACAGATTTCCAGCGCCCGATACGCTTTATGACCACATCCCCTAATCCCAACCTAGCCGCTTCGGTAGCCACCCCGATTCTAAATGAGTGGCTGGAGTACCCTGCCCTATCCAACCCCAGACAGTCCAAACATCTGTGAAACACTGCTGAAAACTGGAAGCGGGACAAAAAGGATTCATCAGCATGTACCAATAAAGGAGAGACCCCTGCCACAACCCGCGACCCATATTCCTGTAGGCACCAGAACAGACACATATCACAGCCCTCAATCCTAAGCAACACCACTCTCCTCCCCTGCCCTTCTGGATCAGTCTTTGATCGGTGAATCGCAAATTCGACCCTGTCGGGAAACAAATCAACATCATCCCTCAGGAGCCCCCCCACCCTACGCACAAACCAGTTTCCCCAAACGAAGGGCCCCTAAAAATGCCAAGGAAAAAGCCAGACAAAACAACCTGACCTCCCTCTCTGAATTACACACCCCTTCCAATTGGCAACCCAACTCCAACAATAACGTAAACGACATCGGTCTCCTGGAACCCTCCCCAGTCCGTATTTTACGCCATCCCTTCAACGCCTGGACTACCAGAAACGACTTAATCATATCCCTCATACGCCTCAAGCGACAACCGAACGCTAACCCCGCCATGTAGCCATTAATCTTGCTCACCGACCATCCCTCCTCCTTACAGTGGCCTAAGAACAATAACAGCGCCAGTTCAAAATCCTCCGGCCCTACCCCCAAACCGTTTCACCAAGCCCCCCAACAAAGCCAAGCCCTTCCATATAAAGCCCACGTACCGGGCGCCAAGGAAGCCTGTAAGGGTGACGCTCCCCCCATTCCCCAGCTGGCTACCAAACCCGCCAAACCCCCCCAAAACTGCCCTAAACCCCTGCCTAAGTGTAGCTGAAACCCGGCTCCCCACAACCCCCTCGGCCCCCAAACCTTGCACCACCTGAGCTAGTGATCCCCAAGAAATCTCACCTGGCTGCCTGGGTGCTGTGTTCCCATCAGCTGCGATTACGGACGTCCTCTCCTCTGGGGTGTATCGACAGGTCCCACCGTGACGATGTCTTCCTGCTGCCCCCTGCAAGAGCCAGGACCAGGGGCAACGCTGTCCAGCCGCTCTATGACGAGTTCCCGGGAAGCGGAGCTTCTTTCTTCCTTCTGCCTCCTGGCAGAGCTAGAACTAGAGGAAAAGGGGACCGAGACCTCCATGCCTTCGCCCTGTCCGCTGACCCAATCCAGGCCAGGGACGTTTAGGCCCACTGCCTCTCTGCTCGTCGTCTGGGGGGGGGGGGGTGACGGTTTACCGCACCACTTGGGGCCTGCTGCCACCGTCCGCCTCACAGGCAGCAGCCCCGTACCGCCGTGAATTTCTCCATCGCTGGGGGGCCGCCTCCCTGCCAGGAGTAAAAGAGGCACCCGCCAAGCTGGTCCAGATCCCCCACCGCATCTGCCATTGCTGCGAGACCCCTTGGGCTCCGCGTACTGGGTGGATACCTTCCACACCGGGGCCTGCTAGAAGGAGCTGGCACTGCAGGCCCCCGGCGTGAAGGGTCCTCTGAAGGGCTCCTCATGTGGCGCTGAGCCTGAGGGGGGGAAGAATGAGGGCTGAAGCGCGCCGGAGGCCTTGCCCGCCGCGGCCGGATCGCCCGTGGCTGAGGCATAGCAGGAGCTGCCCCCCGCAGCAGCAATTTAACCTACTCCTGGGCCCATGCAGTGCCCCGCACCTCTGCCGCCGCCCGCAGCTCGTGGATCGCCGCCTCCCCCAACTGTTCCATCACACTTCTAGGTACCGCCTGCTTGCTTCACAAACCTAAAATGGCTACCTTCTCCCTACGTTCACCTAACTTAACCCCTTCACTCCTCCCCTTCTTACAAACTACCCAATCCCTAACTCCCTACACTCCCCTAACACCGCCCTCTTTCCCCACCCTCCAATCTAAGACCCCCTGGGGCTCCCTAACCAAACCCCCCGTCATGAGGGCCTCCCCTCAAGGGCTCTCTTGTGGCCGGGACCATGGGAGCGCACATAGGCTAGTGCTTTTTCCTATAGTATGCAAGCACGACCACCACTGATTGATTGCAGGGTGGTCTGTAACCATGGAAACGAACAGTGAATCCAGCCAGCAAAGGAAACAATATGGATAATAGCAATATATTAGTAAGTGGCTTGCATTAACTTTCTCTACATGATAAATGCCACTTACTGAAGTGAGACAACCCCTTTAACCCCTTCCAGTTTTAAATACCGTATTTTTCGCTTCATAAGACGCATCCCCCCCCCAAAGTCGGGGGGAATTGGTTATGCGTCTTATAAAGCGAATACTAGTGAGCGCTTCCATTATGCATTAGGTGCCAGTAGCAGGGAGTGAGACGCTGCAAGTGCTTTCGGTACTCACCCTCCCTGGTCTTCCTTCCCGGGCCGACGCTGCATTGTCCTGACCCCATACAGCATCAGGACATAATGCGCTCACTATGACCTGATGCTGCACACAGTCAGGTAACAGTGCAGCGCGGACCGGAGAAGACATGGGAACGCGACTGCTGCCAGAGATTGATGAGGAGCCGTGGCGCAGAAGAGGTAAGAGGAGTTTTTTTATTTTATTCTGATCTGAGGTCTGATGGTTCTGGCAAGGAACTCTGATTCTGGAGTCTGACATTGAGGGCTGATCAGAGGTCTGATGGTGGGTCTGACAATGAGGGCTGATCTGAGGTCTGATGGGGTCTGAAATAAAGGGCTTATCTGAGGTCTGATGGGGGGTCTCACATGCTGATCTGAAGTCTGATGGGGGTCTGAAATAAAGGGCTTATCTGAGGTCTGATGGGGGTCTCACATGCTGATCTGAAGTCTGATGGGGGTCTGAAATAAAGGGCTGATATAAGGTCTGATGGGGGTCTGACATTGAGGGATTATTAGGGTCTGACATGGAGGGCTGATATAGGGTCTGATCTGATGTCCTCATATCTATGGGGGTCTGATCTGAGGAACTGTGGTCTGATGAAAAATATTTTTTTCTTATTTTCCTCCACTAAAACTTGGGGTGTGTCTTATCATCAGGTGCGTCTTATAAAGTGAAAAATGCGGTAATTTTTTCCCCCCTGCCGACCTATATGCCAGATTATAGTAGGGGTTAAGATATTCCTAAACCTTTAAAAAAAAAATTAAAACTGTTACAAATGCCCTAAAGATAATTTTTTAAATATAATTAATGTATTGATTGTATTATTTTACTAGAAAAACAATCCCCTGGAGTTCGGGCTTATAGCACATTTTCCCACAGCGCATACAGATTCTTTACTCTGTAGCCCTATATGCAGTGCACGGATTTTGACCTCTACAGTATACATTGCAGTGGGCACCATACTGGCAGGAGCATACATCGTTGCTCCTGGTTGTGCCTGCTCCGCTGAAACCTCTGCATAGCACATCGGTGCAGGATACCCTCCATTGATGTGCTATCCCAGGTTTATGCTGAGTGGAGCGAGGACAAGCAGGAGCTCTGCATAGCATATTGCTGATTCTGGCTGGCTTTGCTCCAGTTCACTGGAGGGTATTCTGCACAATGTGCTATGCAAAGCTTTCAGCGGAGTGGGTACAGGCAGGAGCAGTGATGTGTGCCCCTACCAGAAATGCACTCAGTGTAGAAATCAGAATCCATACACCGCATATATTGCTATGGTGTACGGATTCCGTATGTGCTCTCTGGCCTGTTTTGCTAGTTGAACAATGAAATCAGTACATAAAAATACAATACAAACATTATTTGTAAGACATTTGTAGCAATTAAAAATGTTTAACGCTTTAGGTACACCTTAATATACATATTTGTGGGACATATATAGCTAGTAATTTATTCATTTAAACTTCTGCTCATGCTGAGGCTAGGAGTGCTAATCTCAGAATGACTACAGATTTTAATGAATACATTACAAGTTAGGCTACTTTCACATCTGCGCTTTTGTTGTCCGGTTTTGAGATCTGGCAGGGGATCTCAAAACCACAGCAAAACGCTTCTATTATTATAATACAACCAGCTGCATCCGTTCTGAACAGATCCGTTGTATTATATCGAAAATGAAGAAACCGGATCCGGCACTAAAACTATTGTAAGTCAATGGGAGCCGAATCCTTTTTTTTCGTATCAGAAAAAAACGGATGCGACAACAATGACGTACATAGTTTTTGGTGCTGGATCTGGCTTCTTCAGTTTCCCATGACAGCATGAGAACGCAACAAATCGGAAAGGAATGCCTTCTGGTGCACTCCGTTCCGGTTTGTTCCGTGACAATGGAAGGGTGACAGAACTGAAGCGTTGTGCTGCGGTTTTGAGAGCCTGTGCTGGATCTCAAAACAGGACAGCACAAAGCAGAGGTGAAAGTAGCCTTAGACTGAATCTTTTCCCTCAAAAATGTGAATTTATCTGCTCATTGACTCCTGCCCTGTAGCATGCTAAATGTAGATGCGTTGCTTATCCTATCCTGCACGACGTCCCGGAGGACACTCCCCCTTATTCATGCATACTGATGGGAAAGCACTACACAAATATCATCAGTATGCATGAGTAAGGGAGCGTGTCCCCCAAAACGTCATGTGGGATGGGATAAAGAAACTCATAGCTCTCATCATGATTAGGTCTTTTGTATATAGTAAGTAGACACTTTGTGTACCGATCAACTGTGAGTAGTTATTGTTCACTCACATTTCTACAAGTGATATTGGATAAGATTGTCCTGCATTTGTGATGTGAAGTATATTGGAGCAGAGCAGTTTATGTGCTCCATGAGGTGCGCGTCACCTGAATCGGAACTTGTCAGGCTTGATTCCATCGCATAGCTGCTCTATTAGCCTACATGCACACGACAGTGGTTTTTTGCGGCCTCCGTTCTGTTTTTTTTTGCGGATCGGATGGTTTCCCATTGATTTCTATGGATCTGTTAAAAATGCGGATGCCTCTTCTGTTGTCTGTCCGTGTCCGCTGTCTGCATTTCATGTCTGCAAAAAAAATATGGCATGTCCTATTCTTGTCCGCAAAAAACAGTTTGCGAACCCATAGAAGTCAATGGGTCCGCAAACAATACGGATGACCAAAGCAAGCCATCCGTTTGTCATCCGCATCCGTTTTTTTTGCGGATGGTTGCTTGGAAACCAGGGCACTTGTACAGGTACTTTAAGAAACTGTTTCAAGCCTTCCGTTTTTTTTTGCGGATCCGCAAAAAAAACGGAAGACACACGAAAGCACAACCTACAAAATCTGCGGACACACGGAACGGATGTGGATGTGAAAAGAAAAGGAAGATGGATCCGCGATTTGCGGACAGCAAAAAAACAACTTTCGTGTGCATGTAGCCTTAAAGGGATTTTCCGGGTTACAGATATTGATGAGCTACCCGAAGTCGTGGCGTGGTGTCAGAATATATGTAATGTACAGTGTGGAAGCAGAAGGCTCCGTACACTGTGTAGTTTCCAGCACTGGGGTATTGTAGTTCAGCTCCCATTCAGTTGAGCAGAGCTGCAGTACCAAGGTGCAGCCACTACAGTAAACAGAGCTGCCGGTTTCCAGGTCCAAACACCGTATAGTTTGCGGCACTACCCGAAACAGATGATCAGCGGGGTGTTGGACCGCTTCGAGTTTGATATTGAGGACCTATACTGAGGATAGGGTATCAATATCTGTAGCCCAGAGAACCCCATTAATACTGAATTAAGTAGCCTTTTAAATGGCCAATCCGAACTGGTGATTAGCTGTCATTAGCTCAGTAGAGCAGGAGTTTTTTTTAACCCTTTCGTCTTCCAATCCCCTAGCTAGTGCTTTGGCATGTACATCTATGTTGTGTATCTGGGGATAGGGTGATATTCAGGATTTGGTAATCTGGATCCCACTTAAAATAAAGTATACCATGTAGTACCCATGTTTTTACAAAAAATTCAATGGGCAACATATACAACTGTATAGCATAGGTTGGGCCATAGCATTCATGGCATATACTGTACACTGATGGTAGTTACAGACACAGTCATCGGTGGGGGTGCCAGTGTATTGCTGTAGAGCAGGGAGTACTTTGACATTTGGACATTTGCATATTTGCCTATATGCCCTATGCAAAGTTAAAACTTCTTACTTTATTTTTCATGAAAGGGTTAACCTATACTGTTTACTACTGTGTATCTGCATTTTATATGTTGTGATATATATCCTGTTCATTATCACTGTATTTACATGGCTCTGTGGAAAGGGTTAATGAATACTGAGAGACTGTTAGGGCTTTGATTGAGCAGCTGGTAATTTTCCACAGCTGCCATAGGGTTTAACCACCTCAGCCCCCCTAGCTTAAACACCCTTAATGACCAGACCACTTTTTACAATTCTGCACTACACTACTTTCACCGTTTATTGCTCGGTCATACAACTTACTACCCAAATGAATTTTACCTCCTTTTCTTCTCACTAATAGAGCTTTCATTTGGTGGTATTTCATTGTTGCTGACATTTTAACTTTTTTTGATATTAATAAAAAATTACCGAAATTTGTGCAAAAAAATTACATTTTTCGCTTTCTGTTGTAAAATTTTTCAAAAAAAACTACATTTCTATATAAATTGTTCTCTAAATTTATTGTTCTACATGTCTTTGATTTAAAAAAAATCCAATAAGTATATATTTATTGGTTTGGGTAAAAGTTATAGAGTTTACAAACTATGGTGCAAAAAAGTGATTTTCCGCATTTTGAAGCAGCTCTGACTTTCTGAGCACCTGTCATGTTTCTTCAGGTGCTAGAATGCCAGGATAGTATAAATACCCCCCAAATGACACCATTTTAGAAAGAAGACACCCCAAAGTATTCGCAGAGGGGCATGGTGAGTTCATGTGTCATTTACTTTTTTTCCACAAGTTAGCGGAAAATTTCTAAGGACAAAACATTAAATAATAAAGTTTCCATTTCTGCTAACTTCTGGCAAAAAAAAAAAAAATCTCCCACGGACTCACTATGCCCCTCAGTGAATACCTTCGGGTGTCTACTTTCCCGAATGGGGTCATTTGTGGGGTGTGTTTACTGTTCAGGCATTTTGGGCGGGGCTAAATTGTGAGCAGCCCTGTAAAGCCTAAAGGTACTCGTTGGACTTTACGACTCTTTACGCACCTTGGCTGCAAAAAAGTGTCACACATGTGGTATCGCCGTACTCAAAAGAAGTAGGGTAATGTGTTTTGGGGTGTATTTTTACATATACCCATGCTGGGTGAGAAAAATATATCTGTAAATTGGCAACTTTGTATAATTTTTTTTTTAAAGTTGTCATTTACAGAGATAATTCTCACACTCAGCATGTGTATATGTAAAAATACACCCCAAAACACATTGCCTTACTTCTCCTGAGTACGGCGATACCACATGAATGACACTTTTTTGCAGCCAAGATGTGCAAAGGGGCCCTAATTCCAATGAGTACTTTTAGGATTTCACAGGGCATTTTTACGCATTTTGATTCCAAACTACTTCTCACGCATTAGGGGCCCCTAAAATGCCAGGACAGTATAAATACCCCACAAGTGACCCCATTTTAGAAAGAAGACACCCCAAGGTATTCCGTGAGGGGTATGGTGAGTTCATGTAAAATTTTATTTTTTGTCACAAGTTAGTGGAATATGAGACTTTGTAAGAAAAAAAATATATATATCAATTTCCGCTAACTTGTGCCAAAAAAAAAAAAAATCTTCTATGAACTCGCCATGCCCCTCACGGAATACCTTGGGGTGTCTTCTTTCTAAAATGGGGTCACTTGTGGGGCATTTTAGGGGCCCCTAAAGCGTGAGAAGTCGTTTGGAATCCAAATGCGTAAAAATGCCCTGTGAAATCCTATGTGACAACTTAAAAAAAAAAATGTATACAAAGTTGTCAACTTACAGAGATATTTCTCTCACCCAGCATGGGTATATGTAAAAATACACCCCAAAACACATTCCCCTACTTCTCCTGAGTACGGCGATACCACATGTGTGACACTTTTTTGCAGCCTAGGTGCACAAAGGGGCCCAAATTCCAATGAGTACCTTTTAGGAGTGCAATTTTAGGCATTTGGATTCCAGCATTTGGATTGGCAGTATAAATACCCCACATGTGACCATTTTGGAAAGAAGACACCCCAAGGTATTCCGTAAGGGGCATGGCGAGTTCATAGAAGATTTTTTTTTGGCACAAGTTAGCGGGAATTTACTTTTTTTTTTTCTCACAAAGTCTCCCTTTCCGCTAACTTGTGACAAAAAGTTCAATCTTTCACGGACTCAATATACCCCTCAGCGATCACCTTGGGGTGTCTTCTTTCCAAAATCGGGTCACATGTGAGGTGTTTGTACTGCCCTGGCATTTGAGGGTCTCCGCAATCATTACATGTATGGCCAGCATTAGGAGTTTCTGCTATTCTCCTTATATTGAGCATACGGGGCTGAAAGAAAAAATGAATGGCACAGACTTCTTCATTCGCATCAATCAATCTGGATGAAAAAAATGTGCAAAAAAAAAAAAGAGGTGAAAGGACATAGGAGTGCTTGCGAAGTAAGGCCCCATTCACACGTTCACAAAAATGTCCGCATCTATTCCGCAATTCTGCGGAATAGATGCGGACCCATTCAGTATGAATGGGGCCGGCGGTGATGCGGAGAGCACACTATGTGCTCTCTGCATCAGCATTTGCGGAGCTGCAGCCGCGAACTCCCGGGTTTCGGCCCCGAAACATCCGGCCGCAGCTCCGCAAAAGATAGAGCATGTCCTATTTTTGTCCGCAATTGCAGACAAGAAAAGGCATTTTCTATATAGTTCTGGCAATGTGCGGATCCGCAAAATGTGGAAAGCGCATTGCCGGTGTCCGTGTTTTGCGGATCCGTGGATACGCAAAACACATACGGACGTCTGAATGAGCCTTACAGGGGGGTGATTAGTGATGGGGGGGTGACAGGGGGTGACATGGGGTGATCAGGGGTTAATCAGTGACGAGGGTGGGTGTTGGTGTTTGGTGATTGGTGCACTTACAGTGTCCTCTGGTGTTCCCAAGCAAAAGGGACCACCAGAGGAGCAGGCAGCAGGCATATCAGACACTGTTTACAAAACAGTGTCTGATATGCGATTCAGGTGCCATTTTTTTAACATCTGCAGCCTGCCAGCGCATGATCACCGCTGGCAGGCTGTAGTTAAAGTTCCTGCCGTCGCGATCCTGCCACGCGTGTTCACAGGAAATCTCGCCTCTCGCGAGATGACGCACGGATGCGTCTAGGAGGAACATCCCGGCCGTATCATTGAAGCTCTAATGTAAGTCTATACCAGACGGGAGCTGAAACAATGTATCTGTCTGTGCTGAGTTTCTCCACCAAGGCCCCCCCCCCCCCCTTTACACTAGAAGGTTCTAGTCTAGAAAAAACTGTGTATAAAGAGAGCAGTCAGAGCCCCTCGGGTGCTGCAGCTAGGGAACAGTGCTTGGAAGAGGAGACTGTCAGACTACTGAGTGACCAGAAGAAGATGCTGAGACAGGGATATGCTGCCACAGACCCTGGATCACCAGCCTTGGACCAGGGTACCAGCCTTCTGAAGAGAAAGAGGGACATCTAGCTCAGGCCTTTCCTCGGCATCACACCCTTTATCTGCCAGGGAGGAGACTGGAGAAGCCAGCCCAATGCCTCGCCTCTATTGTTTTGGACCTGAATTCCACCAGTAAAGAAGCACCCTGGTTTACTGCAGACTACTGCAGACTCTCTGGACTTATTTACCATTGGGGTGCACCACGTCTAACCATCCCTTCTAGAGAGCAGCAACACGTGGTGACACCTCAATGGTGTCTGGGGACCTAGCATAGCGTTGGGGCCACCCCAAACCTGGACACTGCACCAGGAGTCCTAACCCCACCGATGTTGATGATTTATGGTGATCTGGATTTTACTCCATTCCCTTGAGTTAGACACAGGGCCCCAGAGATAACACATTGATCGTCCATCCTAATGTATATTGCCAGAAATCCATGTACTGTAAATACAATTAATCTTGTAATATCCAGTATTTATATGGATGTAATAAATAGACATAAAATTTCAGGTACATTTGCTTGGAGCTGATGAGACTGGTGAGTCAGCCTATTACTTTTTTATGGTAAAGGGATCTCCTGAGCCTGGGATTTGTCATGATGACCTAAGCATATAGATTTCCCACTGTAATATAACGTGTCCTTGCTTTCCTGTCACAACCATGATAACATCACATTGGAATGGCTGATAGAACTTTTGAGGGCAATGTCCAAGAATCCATCCCCTCCCCCAAGTTCCAGGCTGTCTGTAAACTAGACGAGGCCTGCTTTTATATAGAGGAGGATATTTTATATTAATAACAGAGGTGTTGAATATGATCTCAAACTCCTGTTTATGCTCCCTCTGCTGTGGAGACAGCTTCCTCATATTATCCCCCTTCTGGAATCTGCTGTGCGTGGACCGAGACTCATAAATTCTTAAAATAAGAAAATCTTTTGGCCTAAATTCCAGCCATTATTCTAGAGATGTGACTTTTTAGCTAACTGTCTGGTATCTGGATTATATTTACATTATATTCTAAAATTTATTGGAGCATTAGGACAAGTAGTCCTATGATAGCATCCCCCTAATAAGGGTTTAACCAGATATTGGCAAGATATTCCAAAGCCTTTCTTGTGTCTAAGCAGGGACCATGTCTACAGTGATAAAGGGGAACGTTTATTAAGACCGGCGTTTTAGATGCTGGTCTTAATAAAGGCGCATAGCTGGCGGTGGTTCTGCCGAAGTTATGAAGAGGCGCAGGCCTCATTTAGACCATTTTCTACAACTAAAACAAGCGTAGAAAAGGATTATTGAGACAGGTCTGCCGCCCGTTCCCTTCCCTGCCCACGCCACTCCCACAATTTTAGACCTGGCGTGAGTGGGGAGAAGTCGCATATAACGGTTCAACTAACTGTTGTCCTGTCATCTGCGCCTGAAATATGCCTAATTGTTTTAGCTGACCAATGACGAATGGTCATCATCTGGATAGAAATCATCCATATTCAACCCTTTCAAGATCCTGTGATTTCCCATAATTTTATGGATTTCATTTTTATGCTGTTCCCTATGCAGTAAAACTGACCTGTTACCTTCAATCTCCTGGTCAGTACGATTACAGTGATACCACCTTCGTATACTTTTTCCTGTGTTTTAATACTAAAATAAAAATAAAAAACTTGAAAAAGACTGATTTTTGCTTTGCATTGCCATATTCAGACCCCCATAACTTTTTTTATATTTATGTCTGTGGAACTGTGTGAGAGCTCATTTTCTGAGGGGCAATCTGGAATTTTCAAGGATACCATTTTGGTGTGTGACTTTTTGATAATTTTTTATTTTGGGGAAAGGGGGAACTTGATCATTGTCCCATAAACTGCAATTCAATGCGTTCCTATGGAGCCCTGATGCAGTCATGGCTCCATAGGAACTATCAGTGTGGTATCCTTGGATCTTTCAGAGGGACCAAGGCTACCACAAGGGACCAACTTCTCCCCCTTTCCTGTCTCCCGCTGCCTTAGATGCTATGGTCAGAATTGACCACTGCATCTGAGGGGTTAAATTTCAGCTCCATGTGTCTACTGTTTGAAACAGCAGAAACATAGCGCCATGTTTAAAACCCGACTTTCACTGTAAATGTACCGTGGAAGTCGGGAAGGAGTTAAAATTTTTGCTCAATGGTTGCTGAAACTTGGACCTGGATTCATTGCTAAAGACGATATATAGTGCCAGTCCGTAGCAGTCCAGGTTTCTCATTCACGTCAACACTGGAATCGAAGATGACGGTGACTTTCTGTCAATGGCAGGACATGGAATGGGTGTCATGACACCAAATTTTCTTCTGCTAAGTGTCTGGTAATGAAGGGGTCACCTGTGTCTGGATGGTGGATAATAAAACTGTGGGAGCTGCTCCTGCTTGTCAGTGGATCAAACAATTCTGTCTACTGATGGTCTGGCTGGGCCATCCAGAGCCTGTTTGCTGTGTGTTCATGCCCTCACCTAACCATTGTCCCCAACACCTCCTAACAGCTAGGTCAGAACGGCCTAGATAGCGGACAGTTTGTTGCAATAACCATTCTCCTTCTCTCAGTCCAATGATGTGCCCCCTTTCAAAGTCTGTCAACTGGGCAAAATGTCTTTGAGTGCATTGTAGGGGCATGTCTAGCAGTCAACGATCTGTCATCAGTAGGGGTACACTACCCAAAAGTAGCCTCTGAGAGCCTTTTTATAGGGCTGAGGCAGAAGCACATTTACACCCTCTTGTGGCATAAACAAAAGTGCTATATGTGCAATACCTCAGGTCTAAAAGTGTCACCCAAACCACATCTGTGGAAGGTAAAGAGGGGCTGCTAGGCTGAATTTGAAGGCTCTTTGCCATCCTTATCATGAAGCAGAGTAATAACCGGCCATCTTCCTGCCAGACCATTACTGTAAAGCTGCACCTTTTCAGGTACAGATATTTACTTATCTGCATTTGTGAGTATGACCTGTCACCTTGCCTATTCTACCTGTAGACATTATAGAACAATTCCAGCTACCACCATATTACACTGAGAAAAGTGAAACCGTTCGTACCCCTTCCAGCCTATGCATTGTGAGCAGAGCAGCTTTCAGACATGGGGCTTTAAGCATAAAAATGCACTGATTTCCAAACCAGTCCTAGTCAAACTGCCAGAGGTGACTTTTAAGTCTCAGACGTGGCTCTGGCTGTGGAAGAACCTGGCTGTAGGACACTGTATAACACTTTTCATGCCTTTTGACACTGTATGCTGCTGAGAAAATTCAAAATAGTTGAGGGATTAGAATAAGATGCAACAAATTTATTAAAAAGGCAGGCATTTGTCACATCTTTGGCTGTCCGATTGCCAGAAAATAAAATCTCCTTGCTCAATGAGTTGGCCTAGATTTGTGCTATAATTTATAATCCGTTCCTGGGGTAAATTATAGTAAAGCTGTCATAACTACACAAAAAGTTGCAAAATGCTTGATCAGAAATTTGCAACTTTTTGACCCCAGTTTTCTGACCCAAAGTCCATAATAAATTCCCTCTTAGCTTGTCAAGTTTAACCCTGGGTTCACACCTGAGCGTTTTACAGCGCGTTCAAACGCGCTGTAAAACGTTCAACACATGAAAACCAATGCTTTCCTATGGCCCTGGTTCTCACTTGAGCGTTTTACAGCGCGTTTGAACGCGCTGTAAAACGCCCGATGCATAAACAAGTACTTGAGCTTTTTTTGGGGCGTTTGTCGCGCGTTTTGTGATTGACACCACAGTAGTCAATCACAAGAACACGCGTACGAACACGCGTTTCCTATTTGCAAAAACGTGCTGAAATACGTGCGACTAAAATGCGCGTTTCAAGAACGCTCAGGTCTGAACCCAGGGTAAAGGGGTATCAAGAGGATCTGCCAGAGACTATGGCTTCGTCTTTAGTATAATACAACTTACTTTTTTGGGCGGGGGGGACCATGTGAATATTGCACTGATACAGTAGCTATTTCATGTGTCTCGGTGGAGGCACGGGGCCTTAGCCTGTCTGCACCAAAAGGAAGGCAATGGTTTTACAATCAAATAAGCATTACTCGCTGTCTCCTTGGTTTGGGTGGAATTCCTGTAATTATATGTATATATATATTATATAACAGTTCAAGATCCTATTACAGCAAAATTCTTTTAGTCTGATACATAATTATTGGAAAATTCGGCATCCCCATAAACCAATCCAATAAGGCATTGCCCTCCTGAATTTCCAAGTGGCCTGGAAGGAGGCAGAAGATTTGGGGAAATTTCAGTATATATATATTATTCTTGCTCCTCCATTAGTAGTGTGGACCTGTCAGTGATTAATATTCCTATAGTGAACAGTCTCATATGAGACTAAACTATTGCACATGGCAGAACGGGCACAATCAAGTTGCAGGAAACTGCCCACCCTCCAGATTATTTCTGCACGGAACAGCTCCAGCCTATTCCTTCTGTAAATACAATTTCCATCCCATGGCCGGGATTTCACCTCGTCTAAATTATTCTGTAGACTTAAGAATCATTTTAACAATATTTGTGTAGGGCTCAAAGAGGACTAACGATGGTTTTACGGGTAGAGTATTGGGTTACATTTGAGAGAATTCACACATGTTAAGTCTTTTTCAAGCCAAGTAGATCTGAGGTTATGTGATGTTTAGTGATACCTATCTACAGGTAAATACCTTTAAGGGCTCATATTTGACTCCGTTTTCCATGGGCCATAATCCAATATCTGATAATTCAAAAATTATGATAGTCTGACACGAAGTGCAAAATAGGGGGTTCTCTACCCTTACAATTCTGACGGTTGCCCTCTGTGGGCTAAAGGGCATTTTGGCAGTAATGAAGGATGGTTCCTCTCACCAGGGGCACAAGCCACCGTGAAGCATGGTTTTCGCCCTGGAGGAACTCTGGCATCAAGGGCTTATTGAATTCAGTCAGTGCCGTGTAATTCTTCATTTTCATTTGTCAAGGTCAAGGGATTGTTAGCTTCACGGGGTTTATGAGAAGATCGATTGATATTTGAAAGTTCAGTAAATTAAAGAATAGAGCAGCGTTCCTTCTGCTTCATGTGAGCTTATTTCACACTTGTCGTTAAAGGGGTTGTCCAAGTTTAAATTTTTTTTGTTAAAGGCAGGGAAGGTGTTAAAAAATGTAAAAAAAAAGTTATAATCACTGTTCTGAACCCCCTCCATTCTAGTGCCAGCACTCTGATACTCCCCGCCAGGCTTTATTTTAATGAATGCAGTGTGCCCATACATCACACGTGACCTCAGCCGCCAATTCCTGGCCTCAGTGTTCTAGTGCCATACACCACCGAAGACAATGGTTTGAAAAACACAACATAATGGATCGGAGCATCGGCTTTGGGCCAGAGTAGTCGGTATAACTGTTTTTATTATTATTTTATTTTCCTCCCCAACCGTGTACTTAGTAAAACATAAAGTCAGGTCAACACCTTTCAGACGTGGGGCAGTCTTTGGATGAAAATATATGAACCTAAATGGACCTTTTACAAAATAGACAACATTCATGTGGTGGTGAAGCCACTTACAAACAATGGTTTTATCATTTTGCAATCAAAATTAGAAGCTTCCTATAAAAAAAATTATTACAATTTACTATTTTTTTTTTTTTTCAGCATCAGGAGTTTATTTATTACTACTACCTAACTTGCCAGTGAGTGTCACGCACCATGTAGACAGCCATATTATGGCTCTATACAAGCTCCAGCATAGGTAAATTAAAGGAGTTTTCTGGGAGAAAAATATTGATCACCTGTCCTCAAGGATAGGTCAGCAACATCTGAATCGTGGGTGTTTGACTGTAACAGGCGCAGGTGCTGTGCGCTGCTGTCCCCCTTCTTACCGCCGCGGTCCCTGGCGCCGCGTTCAGTAGTGATCTGCAGGCCAGTGCTTCCCATACACTGTTGCAGTCCTGGGCTCTGTCTGTGTAGGTACTGTTGTTCTGGGATCCGCTCCACAGTTTCCTCTCCGCATGCTTGCTGCTTGTTTTCTGCAGTACTTCCTTAAGGGCCGGTGCGCGTCACTTTCTGTGCTTTATGGGTTAGGTCATGTGACCTCGCTGACCAATCCTAGACCTCCTGCATGTATATAAGTGGCTCAGCCCCCTTCCCAGATGCCTCAGTGTCAAGGTCCTTGTGCCCTGCTAGGTTGCTGATATCTCTGCTTGTGTACTTGACTTGTACTTGTATTCCTGGACTCTGCTACCTGTTTGATCCCTGCCTGCCTGCTTGTCTTGACTCTCCTGTTGCCGACCAGGATAGCCTGACCTGTACCGCCTGCTTTGACCTATTGCCTGTCTGACTTCGCCTCTGCCTCATCCTTCGGTCCTGCACTGTTGCTCCTGGTTATGACTCAGCCTGCTGACAACGCCTGTACCTTTGGTACCTTGCTCAGGTACCTCCTGGTCTGCCTGGACCAGCTGCCTCGTGTGCCAATACTCCTAAAGAGATAGCGACCTGGTGTTCCCCTCGGGAAAGTCTATCCCCACCATCAGGGGTACTGTGAATATCAACGGGTTCACTTAGACAACGCGCTTAGAGGAGGTAGGACACGTGGCACAGTGGGTTCACACCCACTGGTTCGTGACATCGACTCCCTGCAGCGCTACTGATCAGTGGTGAACACTGCAGCCTCTTCACAGATCACCAAGCACAGCCTTGAACATTGGATAGCGGCTGTGCTCGGTACTACAGTCAGGGCTATTCACTTGAATGGGTCTAAGCTGCGCTTAGTCCACTTGAATAATGAATGCAATGTCACTGGGCTGGGAAAGGGGCGCAGTGCTCTCCCAAGTGCCTTGGCCTCTTCAAACAGTTGATTAGCAGGGATTCCAGGAGTCGGACTGCCACCAATCAGATATTTGACCTATCTTGAGGATAAGCCATTAATAGTAGTACACTTAGTGTGCATATGGTGTATGTGTGTGTAGTGTTTATATGGTGTATTTATGGATGTGTGTGTTGCATTAATATGGCGGACCGCCACCGGGGCAGCACGGTGGCTCAGTGGTTAGCACTGGTGCCTTGCAGTACTAGGGTCCTAGGTTCTACCAAGGACAACATCTGCATGGAGTTTGTATGTTTTCCCCATGTTTTTCTGTGGATTTCCTCCCAAAGACATACTGATAGTGAACTTAGATTGTGAGCCCCATTAGCGACAGCTTAATGATAATGTCTGTAAAGCGCTGTGGAATATAGCTGTGCTATATAAGTCCATAAAATAAAAATAAAATAAATGTATGTGTATTTGTGTGTAATGTATATATGGTGTAGTTATGTGTAGATATGGTGTATTTGTGTGTAGCATACAGTCTATTGTATTGTGTCACATACCTGGTGTATTTATGTATGTGTGTGTAGTGTGTACATGGTGTATTTATATGTGTATATGTGTGTAGTGTATATATCATGTGTTTATGCATATGTGTAGTGTATATACGGTGTATTTGTGTGTGTAGTGTATATATGGTATATTTATGTGTGTGTAATGTATATATGCGTGCAGTGTATATATAGTATATTTGTGTGTATGTAGTGTATATATGGTATATTTATGTGTATTTGTATAGTTTATTTATGGTATATTTACTGTATGTGTGTGTGTGTAGTTTATAGATGGTGTATTTATGTATGTGTGTTGCATAAATATAGTGTATTTACAGTATGTCTAGTGTATACATGGTATATTTATGTGTGTGTACGAAAAAAATCCAGCTCACCAAAATCCAAGCAATTCTTTATTATAGTTCATAAAAAATCCAATACATCAGGACAGACATACGACACCGTTACGCGTTTCGGGCCTCTTACAGATATTGGCCCTTTATCATGACCAGTCATGATGAAGGGCCCATATCTGAAGAGGCCCAACGCGTAACGGTGTCGTATGTCTGTCCTGATGTATTGGATTTTTTATGAACTATAATAAAGAATCGCTTGGATTTTGGTGAGCTGGATTTTTTTCGTATTTCTTCGATGTGTCCACCAGAGGACTATTCCGTGCTCCCATTCAGCGGTCATTAGGGGTGAGCTGCCTTTGCCTTGTTGCAAATAACCTTTCTATCTATATTTATGTGTGTGTGTAGTGTATATATGGTGTATTTATGGATATATGCGTGCAGTGTATATATGGTATACTTGTGTGTGCAGTGTATATATGGTATACTTGTGTGTGCAGTGTATATATGGTGTATTTGTGTGTAGTGTATATATGGTGCATTTATAGATATATGTGAGTAGTGTATATATGGTGTATGTGTGTATGTAGTGTATATATGGTGTATTAATAGATATATGTGAGTAGTGTATATATGGTGTATGTGTGTATGTAGTGTATATATGGTGCATTAATAGATATATGTGAGTAGTGTATATATGGTGTATGTGTGTGCAGTGTATATATGGTGCATTAATAGATATATGTGAGTAGTGTATATATGGTGTATGTGTGTGTAGTGTATATATGGTGCATTTATAGATATATGTGAGTAGTGTATATATGGTGTATGTGTGTATGTAGTGTATATATGGTGCATTAATAGATATATGTGAGTAGTGTATATATGGTGTATGTGTGTGCAGTGTATATATGGTGCATTAATAGATATATGTGAGTAGTGTATATATGGTGTATGTGTGTGTAGTGTATATATGGTGCATTTATAGATATATGTGAGTAGTGTATATATGGTGTATGTGTGTGTAGTGTATATATGGTGCATTAATAGATATATGTGAGTAGTGTATATATGGTGTATTTATGTGTGTGTAGTGTATATATGGTGCATTTATAGATATATGTGAGTAGTGTATATATGGTGTATGTGTGTGTAGTGTATATATGGTGCATTAATAGATATATGTGAGTAGTGTATATATGGTGTGTGTGTGTGTGTAGCATTTGTCTGATGTTTGTACAGTATAGATGGTGTATGAATCCCACCCCTGGGCACATGTAGTACCTATGACTCTATATTTAGCCGTGTGCTGCCATACAGCCTCACCTCTTTGTGTGATATGCTGTGATATTTTGTAGGCCATTGGTGTGTTGACACTTCCTCAATAAGCTCATGAACCTTTCCTACTTATTTCACAAGCGTGGGCACATATTAACCGTGTACAGATTTACAGCTCGTCTGTGCAGTGCCTGGCAGGAAAATAATGGTGATTATCACTCTCCTTGGGAACAGCAGGCTTGTTCCTGGTATGCATTACATGCTTGTGTGCAAGTCTATCCTAGTTCCGGATTTTGAGACGAGCCATGTGATATTACAGCAGCGATGATTCCACTCTACAAAGTGTCTTTGTTCCTGTCTGGAACGAATGGATTGTAGACAGCAGGCTTAAGTCTACTTTCACACTCGCGTTTTGGCTTTCCATTTGTGAGATCCGTTCAGGTTCTCACAAGCGGTCCAAAACGGATCAGTTTGCATTCTAATGAATTCTGAATGGAAAAGGATCAGTTTAGAATGCATCAGTTCAGTCTCCATTCCGCTTTGGAGACGGACATCAAAACGCTCCCTGCATTGTTTTGGTGTCTGTCTGACGAAACTGATCCAAAAGGATCCGTCCTGACACACAATGTAAGGCTACTTTCACACTCGCCTTTTGTGCGGATCCGTCATGGACGGATCTGTTCAGATAATAAAACCGCATGCATCCGTTCAGAACAGATCTGTTTGCATTATCTATTACATAGACAAGACGGATCCGTCTTGAATACATTGAAAGTCAATGGAGGACAGATCCGTTTTCTATTGTGTCAGTGAAAATGGATCCCCATTGACTTACATTGTCTGCCAGGACCGATCCGTTTGGCTCAGTTTCATCAGATGGACACCAAAACGCTGCAAGCAGCGTTTTGGTGTCCATCTCCAAAACGGAATGGAGACTGAACTGATGCATTCTGAGCGGATCCTTTTCCATTCAGAATGCAATAGAATGCAAACTGATCCGTTTTGGACAGCTTGTGAGAGCCCTGAACGGATCTCACAAATGGAAAGCCAAAACGCGAGTGTGAAAGTAGACTAAGTCAATGAGGACGGATCAGTTTTCTCTGACACAATCTGGCACAATAGAAAATGGATCCGTCTTCCATTGACTTTCAGTGGTGTTCAAGACGGATCCGTCTTGGCTATGTTAAAGATAATACAAACGGATCTGTTCTGAACGAATGCAGACAGTTGCATTATCTGAAGGATCCGTCCATGACGGAACCGCACAAAACATGAGTATGAAAGTAGCCTTATTGTCATATTGCTCTGCAGAGAGAGGGGGCTGCAAGCTCCGCAACCTTCCCTGTTATATAATAATTGCACCCATGTATTACATAGAGTATGTATCATGGAAAAAGCTGTACATACAAGGATAAAATGCCAGTTCACAGAATGGTACAGAAAGATCAGAGAGTTTTTATTTCCTTTCCAATTGAAGGGGTTCTCCAGGATTTACATGTTAAAGACATGTAAATATGAGATCTGAGAGGGCCCGACTCCAGGGACCTCCGACGATCAGCTGTAAAACGTTCGTTGGTCACATGGCCTAAGCGAAGTGAATGGGGCTGAGCTGCAATACCAAACACCACCACTATACAATGTACAGCGCTCTGCTTGGCAAGCTGCGAGGATGCCACGACATTCACGGGAGCACTGCGGCCTCCTATTAGCTGATCAGCAGAGGCGCTGGGATTTGGACCCCTGCCGATCTCATATTGATGGCCTATCATCAATATGTAAATCCTGGAGAACCCTTTTAATCACTTTTGATTTTAGTATAGGTTCTCACAAAACAATAAGCACCCCTGATGCATGTTGCGAGATTGCCCATTGTGACCAGAATATCAATTTATGCCTGAAAGCGTCTAGATTACCGGACCTTATTACAGTCAATGGGGATCTGGTGGTGAACTAGTGAATCAAGTAATGCCAGATCCGGTGAACTCCAGCAGGCTGTTCTCTTTCGGGACACCCTGCTGGAAATATTTACCGGAGATGAGTACGCAGCCTTAGTTGCTTCAATGTTATGGCTGATTGGTGTAAATTATCTACTGATTGGTGCTTCAGATGTTGCTAAGATTTCCTGCTGTGAGAGAGACAGAGCTGCTTCAGTCACTGTTTTGACACATGTAGCATCACCATATTCTATAATAAATTGACCTGTAGCGATACTTAAAAATTTGTGAATCCTTCAGAATTTTATATATTTCTGCATAAATTTGACCTAAAACTATATCATATTTTCACGCAAGTCCTAAAAGTAGATAAAGATAACCACATCAAACAAATAATTAAAAAATATTAGAACTGGTCATTTATTTATTAAGAAAAATGAACCAATATCACATGTCTGAGTGACATAAGTATATGAACCTTTAGGATTAGCAGGTAATTCGAAGGTGAAATTAGAGTCAGGTGTTTTCAGTTAATAGGATAACAATCAAGTGTGAGTGGATGAACAGCTTTATTTAAAGAACAAAGATCTATCAAAGTCTTATCCTCACAAAACGTTTGTGTATGTGTATCATGACACGAACAAAGGAGATTTCTCAGGAACTCAGAAGGAAAGTTGCTGATGCTCATCACGCTGGAAAAGGTTACAAAACCTATGTCTAAGCAGTCTGGAGTCAGACAGATTGTGTACAAATAGAGGAAATGACTGTATTTTGTCGGACTATAAGACACACACTTTCCCCCCCAGAAACGGGGAAAAAATGGCAGTGCATCTTATAGTCCGAATGCCGATGACTGCTTCCATTATGGAAATCTGTGTCCTGACTATGTACAGAGTTAGGACATAGTGCATGTAGGCATGCAATATGACCTGACGATGTGCGACATCATGTCGCAGTTCAGCGCAGGCCGGAAGAAGACCAGAGAGCAGTGAGTGGATCTGCAGAGTGGCAACACCATCCGGAGCAAGCAAGGTAAGTTTATTTATTTATTTTTTAATGTCTGATCTGAGGTCTGATGATGGTCCAATCTGTGACTGATAAGGGTCTGATCTGAGGCTGATGGGGGTCCGATCTGAGGCTCATGGGGTTCTGATCTCAGGCTGATGGGCGTCTGATCTCAGGCTAATGGTGGGGGGTCTGATCTGAGGCTGATGGAGCTTGGGGGTCTGATTTTGTGGTCTGATCTAAAGTCTGATGAAAAATGGTGGTCTGATTTGGGGGTCTGGTGAGGATTGGGGGTCTCATTTTCCTCCTCTAAATCCTAGATGCGTCTAGATAATCCGACGTTTCTTACAGTCCGAAAAACACAGTATTAGCCTCCCCAGGAGTGGTTAAACAACAAAGATCATGGCAAGAGAAAGGTGTGTACTAGTCCATGAGGTTATGTCACCGGAACTGTCTGCAGGATCCGGCAATCTGTGTTCAAACAGACAGCACTTGTAGATGGATCCGGATGCGGATCTGTCTCACAAATGCATTGCAAGAACGGATTCGTCATCAAGAGAAACGGATCCGTTATGTTTTTTTTATTTTTTATTCTCTTTATTTGGATGCAAGAATCAAGAGAAGTACATCTGTATGATTACAATACATAAAACACATGCCCCAATAGATATTCTTCATATAGCTTACATCCATTTTTCCAATTTATGTATTTTTTTTAAATTTTTAAAGGTCTCCACATGCGCACACCGGAAGAACAGATCCGTGAATGCGGTATTTTTAATGCCGGATCCGGCACTAATACATTCCTAAGGAAATGAATGCCCGATCCGGCATTACCGCAAGTGTTCCAGCATTTTGGACGGCGATAAAACCGCAGCATGCTGCGGTATTTTCTCCGTCCAAAACGCCATGCAGTGACTGAACTGAAGAAATCCTGATGCATCCTGAACGGATTTCTATCCATTCAGAATACATTAGGATAAAACCGGAGCGTTTTTTTCCGGTATTGAGCCCCGATGACGGAACACAATGCTGGAAAAGAAAAACGCTAGTGTGAAAGTACCCTTAGAGGAATAGGCTAAAATTCCTCCAAACAGATGTGCAGGACTAATTAACAATTAACGGAAATGTTTAGTTGCAGTTATTGGGTCACTCTAGATATGGAAAGCAAAGGTTCATATACTTTTACTACTCACTGTCCTATATTTTGCTTAATTTGGTTATTTTAGGACTTGTGTGAAAATCTGTGGTAGCCTATTCTAAGGTCAAATTTTTTCAGAAATCTAAAAAATTCTGAAGGTTTCACAAACTTTCAAGCACCACTGTACATTATCAGCATCACTTAATTCTCATCTTACTAGTTACAGATGTAACATCAGTTTCTCCTAAAGGCCCAGCATAATATTATTCTTTGCCATCCAACTGTTTTTAGAGATTTGCCCAAAGGAAGGGATAACATTTTCTCGTAGTTGGTCCCTTGAAACCTTTTTTTCCACTTCCAGTTGTAGCCCATGACTGTCTAAGAAGAGGAAACTTTGTAACACGCGACAATTCTTTCGAGAAATTTATGGTCCTGGAGGGAGAGCCATTAAAGGGCAGTGCATCTGTGAACAGAGCCATAGCTCAGGAGAACACTTCCTCTTCACTAATTCTCCACTTTGAAGCCGAGTGTCCGGCCTTGCAGTCTAATAATACCACAGTTCTCTTGTTAAACCCCACAGCTTGTTGCCACCTTTCGAGGTTTCTGTCACTTTGCTTCCCGCTCGCTGACCACTCAGCTTTGTGTGAATCTCTCCCTGCTGTGTCTGTGCTGACCAAGTGGTACGATGCTTGGTTGCTGCAGAGCAGGGCACGTAAAGGACACACATTTCCCAGGAAGCCACCGTGGGCCTTTTTTTAGGAACGCACGTTGACATTGCTGATTTTCCCAGAAAGTTTTGTTACAGCTTACTGGCTGGTAATATTTATTATGTGCAGGTTCCACGAGCAGAAAGAATATGCGGATCCTCCTGGGAAGATATTTAGTTAGCATATAGCTCCTGGGGCTGTCAGATGATGTATTAGGCCTCATTCACACGAACGTATTTTGGGTCCGCGTCCGAGCCGCATATTTTGCGGCTCGGGCGCAGACCCATTCACTTCAAGGGGGCTGCAAAAGATGCGGACAGCACTCCGTGTGCTGTCAGCTTCCTTTGCTCCGTTCCGTGGCCCCGCAAAAAAATATAGCATGTCCTATTCTTGTCCGTTTTGCGGACAAGAATAGACATTTCTACAATGGGCCGCGTTCTGTTCCACAAATTGCAGAACAGAACGCGGAACAGCTTCGCGGATTGCTGACCGCAAAACACCTACGGTCGTGTGCATGAGGCCTAATTGTGTGGTTTACAGTAGCAACTCAAGGGGAAAAGTTCTTGTCACCTACTTATTGGGGATGGATCTGTTCTGTGCATGTTACACTGCAGTAGAATTGTGTATTCCACTGCAGCAGACCCGTATCAGTGCAGTAAACCTTATTCTGCTTCAATGTGTTTCAACCACATCCCTGTTTGTCTTAAAGGGAACCTGTCACCTCAAAAACACATATAAAACCGCCAGCATTACCTCGTAGTGGCCCCCAGTCTGTTAATAATCATATGTTTGATCCGGTAGTCTGACGCTCCATAGATTAAAAAAACTATGTTTTAAGTCAAGGGGGCAGCAGCTTCCTTGCTTTGAGTCTAGGTAAGCACGCCCCCTAACCGTCCCCTCTTTTGTTAGATTGACAGCCTGCAGCGCGGCTGGGATCGCATAAGTCTCGCACATGCGCAGTGCGGCGCTGAAACCCGGCTGACAGCGGCAGCTAGAGACAGGATCACGCCTTACCATTCGTGAGATTTATGCGATCCCGGCCACACTGCAGGCTGTCAATCTAACAAAAGAGGGGACGGTCAGGGGGCGTGCTTACCTTGACTCGAAGCAAGAAAGCTTTCGCGAGGTTTTATCTATAGGGGCGTTTCTTAGGCGGAGCTGAGTAGCTAGACTCCGAGAAAATATGATACACAAGTAGGATATGACTCTTTTATGTTAATTTGCATAAAAGGCGGGAAGTACAGAAATGCATCATACTTCTGCAAATGAAATTAAAAGTGTCATTTATATGTTTAGGGCAACACAATGAATATTTAGAAATGCTCAGTGGGGGTAGCATAGAGGGGACAGGTTCCCTTTACCCTGGGTTCACACCTGAGCGTTTTACAGCGCGTTCAAACGCGCTGTAAAACGCTCAACACATGAAAACCAATGCTTTCCTATGGCCCTGGTTCTCACTGTAAAACGCCCGACGCATAAACAAGTACTTGAGCTTTTTTTGGGGCGTTTGTCGCGCGTTTTGTGATTGACACCACAGTAGTCTGAACCCAGGGTTAAGGTGGCCATACACATTTGTCCAAAGTTCTAAACAATTTCAACCAAAACGAATGTTCATCGGGTGAAATTTAGCAACAAATGATCATTTTAGCCAACTGATGAGTGATCATTATTGCTTAAAATTTTTTTGGGCGTGTTTAATATTTTTTTAATAAAAGATCTATTATCCATCCCCTGGTTTCATTAAACATGTATGGGCAGTTTGAACAACTGTCAGGCTGGGAACACACCTAAGCGTTTCTGAATCGTTTTACGCGCGTTTTTGGATGCGCATTTTCGTAACTAAGAAACGCGCATCATACGCGCGATTCAGTGATTCTCCCCTATTTCAGCATGGTCCATAGGCGCGTTAAAACGCCCAAAAGAAGCTCATGCTGAAGCAACAGCGTTTGGCGTTTTTCAGCGCGTTCAAACGCGCTGTAAAACGCCCAAATGTGAACCATGCCCATAGGGAAGCATGGCTTTCCACATGTTGTGCGTTTTACAGCGCGTTTGAACGCGCTGAAAAACGCTTAGGTGTGTACCTAGGGTAATAGCCAATATGGACTAAAGTGACCGCATCTGTGAAATGAACGTTCACCAAATGTTTAACTGCTGCTTAACCATCAACCAACTTCTATCTAATGTGTATGGCCAGTTTTAGGAAATGGAGCTCAGACCTTGTCTCTGCTTGCTGTGCAGATGAACGCCATTTATTGCTCTCAACAGGATGAGTAAGGCCCCTTTCATACGAGTGAGTATACGCGGGTGCAATGCTTGATGCCGACGCATTGCGCCCGCACGGAATCAGGACCCATTCATTTCAATGGGTCTGTGTACATGAGCCTTGGTTTTAACGCATCACTTGTGTGTTGCGTGAAAATCGCAGCATGTTCTATATTTTGCGATTTTTCCCGCAATGCTGGCCCCATAGAAGTGAATGGGGCTGCGTGAAAATCGCATTGCATATTGCGGATGCGCTGCGTTTTTCATGGATCGCATTGCACCCGCGCGATAAAAACTGAACAACTGAACGCAATCGCAGGCAAAACTGAATGGCTTTGCTTGCGAAATCGCGCAGTTTTCACTGAACGCATCCGCAACGCATCCGGACCTAATCCTCGTCTGCAAGGGGCCTAACAGCGAGTGCAAACGACTCCCTGCCCCCATCCATATGTGTGACTGTGGCTTATAGTACAACTTGGTAGCATCAAACTGTCAGCTGGTTGACCCCTTGTCCACTTCACTGTTGGTTTTAAAGCCGACTGAATAAAACCCTGTTAATGGCATTATAAGGTGTCCCTGCTGGGTCATATTTTTGACAAGTAGGAACAGTGCTGCCTGGAGTGTCTTTGTAAGGTACCCCTTTTACTCCTGCAGAAAAACACCTCCTTATTATGGCATGTAAAAGGAAGCACAGTTTTGTTTGGCATAAATTCATATGGGACCTGGGGTAAAGAAACTCGTTGTGCCCCCTAGGTACAAGGCAGTGCAGTGTGGGCAGATGTGTCAATTCTAGGGCTCCAAGCAAAGCTTTATTTCGGGGGTCCTAATGCACCGCTAAGCTCCTCCCCATAGTATTAAAGACTCTGGTAGTAATAAAGCCCCCACCCCAATAGTAATAAAACTCACTGTAGTGCCCCCAATAGTAATAAAGCCCTGTAGTGCCCCCAGTAATAATAAGTCCCCCATAGAGTGCCCTCAAAAGTAATAAGGCCTGCTATAGTGTCTCCAGTAATCATAAGGTCCCTGTATTTCCCCCAGAAATAAGGCCTTCATTAGTGCCTCAAGTAGTAATAATGCCCCCCTATTGTATGCTCCAAGGGGCAAAGAAAAAAAGTCAATTTTTCACCTGACTTCCCTTCTATATTGCCATGCCTCTTCTGGCTGCAACCTGAAACACCTGCATCCCTCCTCATTGTGCCGCCTGTACCATGCATCCCCTCGTAGGCTTCGGGCCTAGTGGCCTATGAGAGTCAATGGCAGAGGAGAGAGCCATTAGCTCCTGTATCAACATCCTTAGGACACGGATACAATTGGTTATACCATGCAGCAGGGAGGCTCCCATAATCTGTGGATTCCCACCCATTGCATGTTCTGCCTGGGGTGGTGAAGACCGGCCCTGTGGATCCTTACAACACAGCGGCGATAGGAAAGTGCTAATGTGTAGCATAAATCTCAGCATTGACCTCTAGTACCGTTGTACTCTGTGATCCTAGCTCGCCTCTCTGCCTATGCAATGTATTCTGAAAGCCATAGCGAGGAATGTTGCCGCAGACTGCTATGGGGTGATGACCTCAAAACCACATGAAGGTCATTCTGTTTCTCGGCAGCATTTCCCGACGTTATCAGAGCCGCAGGGTATATACATTTATTGTGTCAGCACAGTTTTATTATTCCACTCCAAACCGGTGCCAGCAGAGTTCACCAGCACTTAATCATTCCGCATTTTTACCCTTCCCACATTTCTTTTTCAATTTTGTCACACTTTGCTGGGACTTGTAGTTTTTGAGGATAGCAGGAGAGTCCCTGGTCTATAGCATTAAATCTCTTCATTTACAGTTCTAATTCCTGATGTGGAACCGGTTTCCGACAATGAAATATCTACAGATGTCTCAGTGTATCTCTGGGCTACTGAATGATTGCCATGAGATTGAGATTTTCTGCGCCCACCTTTCAGAATTACCTTGGTGGTGGCTGTTTTCATTTTTATGATTTGACAGTACAAGGACCTCCACGTCTCCGCTAATGATGCTGTATGTCACTGTATCTAATGATGACAGGAGATATGGAATATATATAGTCATTTGTACGGTAAGACAGCGCTATCTGCAGAATTGTATTATAGTGAAGAAGCCAATGCACTCTTCTTATCATCCTGCCTTCATTTGTGGTTGAGGGGGATGATGGGCCCCCAAGGTGTCCGTTCTCTGTTGTAATTACCACCTCTGCAACTCCAGCTACAGCAATGAATAAGGGTTTATATTACACATTGCGTTTATGTTGCCGAATTTTGTCCCAGTTTTAGGCAAATCACGTCAGATACTGTGACCTGACGCTTATAAGCCCAATTCCTTGAAGGGAATCTGTCACCAGCGACCTCCCTATCCAGCTGTTTGCATAGACACATAGTTGTGGTTCACCTGATTAAAACGCTGTTTTGCTTTTGTTGATCCGAAGCTCCATTCCCACGTTATGATGCGTTTTCTAAGTATGCAAATTAGACCTTTGGTGCAATGAGGCATCACCATTGCTCTTGTTGCACCCAAACTTCACCCCTTTCAGTGGTTACCTCCTAGATCGCTGCTTTGTCCCTACCTGGCCCTGTCAATCAAAGCAGCGATGGAAGGGAAGGCCACAGAAATGCGTTGAGCTTGGGAGCTGCAAGGGGAATTTCGACGCCCTCATTGCACTAAATGTCTAATTAGCATATTAAGAAAAAGTATCATAACTCAGGCACAGAGCTTTGAATAAAAAAGAAAAACAGCGTTTTAATCAGGTAAACCATGTTTGATGGAGAGGCCTCCCTTTAAATCTGATAATATAGTATCCCATTAGTGCCATCTTATCAGTCATTCTGGATTATCAGAATTTACCGAATATTCAATTTTGTAAAACTGCCAAGGCAAGATCAGGAAAACCTGCTGCCATGACGCCATATGGACAGGTGTGGCGCTGTTTTTTGTTTTTGGAAGGAAGCAGACCTGATCTTGTAATACTGTACAGCCCCTTTAAGAATTTCTGAGCCATTAGATGCTGGAGTAATGGAAGTATTTGGAAGTCGTTGTACAACTTTGGAAAAGCTGCCTATTTAGTATACAGACTCGCGGCACCCATGGTTCTCAAATTATCAGCACTTCCCTGTTACATATAATCCATTGTTACATTTTGTTCCATCAGATAATTGTTACCAGGTGGAGCAGCGCCTATTATATAGTGTGAGGGAGGCGGACGGAGCGGACATGAGAGAAGACTGCCACCTGCTGGAGCAAGCATGTTCTGCATGAGAGCTCAGCTGTGGGAAGGAGAATGGGGGACGCAGTGATTTAATGGATCCCATACCTCACTGCACATAAAGGACTACTGCTCTGTACACAAGAAGGCAGACATTACCATACCCCGTCTAGAAGATTTATCATAGTCCTGGCATGTACACCTGTCAGCTGTCTGGCTAATAACATCTCTGGAGACTACCAAATGAAGCCAGTCTATATTCCTCAGAGCAGGCCCATAATGTAATAATCTAGAGCACAAATCATTTCCTTCCCTCGTGCAGACATTCATCAGATGCCTGGATCTATATGATTTCTGTACACCATGTGTTTCCCCAGAACGTGTAGGTGCAGCTCTAGTTTAAGACGTTCACAGAATCACACAATTAAAAAAAAAAACAGGGCGCTGCAACGTGACCGTCGGCAGAAGTGTCAGTCATGACGGTTTAAACATGATTCTCCAGTCATTTTCCGGCTCAGTTATCATGGGATTAATTACGTTGTGTTATAATGTGCGGAATGTCATGCAGTTAATTAATCCCAGGTTAGATCTGTTTACGGGAGAAGTGCGGAATTTGTGAAAATTGGATCCGTGAATTCTAGAGAGGAGTGAAGTATATTACCGGAAAATAAAGAAAGAACAGCGGGAAAAGTTGTGAATGCGATTGAGCTGACATTAAAGTATAAACTTCTAGTGGTGCTTAGTCAATGATCACACAACCAAGGTGGTGCTCCTTTATTTTGGGTTCTGCAGCAGGGTAGATGTTGGGGCAGGTCACATTACTACTAGGTGGCATCTCCCTTGCTACAGGCTGCCACTCTGACATGGTAACGGTCATACAGATGATGGGTTTCCTCCTGTGGTGTCATTCCAAGGTTTTTCAGCTTGGACCCGTAGTTCAGCCAGGTGGTTGTTGGCTGTTGTGCATGGGAGATCCGTCACGCCATTCAGTGCCAGACTTTCTCGGTGAGGGAGACATCTGGCAATGGAGCTAGCTAGATACTATTAAGAGCAGGTTGTGTATTGCGGGCAATGTGTTGGCGGGCATTATCTTGTTGGAACACCATGTCTTCTGAGTCAAAAAAAAGGCAGCAGGACTGGTTCTTTATTGTCTTTGGCATACCGAAGGCTGGTCAGTGTTCCCAACACAAATACCAGACAGGAACAGCCATGGAAGCTAATGGCGCTCCATACCATGGCACCTGGTCTTCGTCTTGTGTATTTCCGCACTGATATCAGTGGATGCTCTTCAACCAACCTGCAAACTCGGATGTGGCCATTAAGACAAACAGTGGTGTTCAGTGATGAAAGCAAGTTCTTTCTTGGTACTATTGATGGCTGCATCAGGCCTGCTCCTATCTGGACTTGTGTATGGTGTCTTTGACTTTAGCATTGCTCCATCAGTGCTTGTGGCTACAGCGTCAATCAGATGGTGTTTGTCTGGTTGCATCAGCAGCACTGGAGCCATCAGAATGCTGATGTTAGGAAGCAGATGTTGAAGGCATCTTCAGAGAGGTACATAAGAATGCAGTAATAACTTTGTGTTTTAAAGGGGTTTTCCGAGACTTTTATACTGATGATCTATCCTCTGGATAGGTCATCAGTATCTGATTGGTGGGGATCTGATACCTGGAACCCCCCCCCCCCCTTCCCCCATGTTTGAGAAGGCACGAGTAATGGCAGTAGTGCCGTGGCCTTCTTGTAACTTAGCTTAGGCCATGTGACATTATGTTCCTCTGTTTGAAGTAGATTGAGATCTGCACACCTTTATGTGGGGTGGATGCTCATAGAGAGTCAAATAGATTTTAGGCGGAAATCTATGGCACACCACACGTCGTGATTTTTCAAGACTTTTGCTTTTATTTCATATAATATGCTTTTTCAACACTTTGTGTCCTATTGTATCCAGTATTTTATATAAGGCATAGCATAGGGTCATACACAGAAGTCCCGACGTTTCGGTCAGTTATGACGTTTATCAAGGGATCTGTAGCCCATGTGCTCAAAAGTGAAAGCTGGATCGTGATCCTGTTGATCTGTGGCATAACCTAGTTGCAACTCGGACCCATTCAAGTGAATGGGTCTCAGTTGCGATACCAAGCACAGCGGCTATACAATGTACGGCGCTGTGCTTGGTGAGCTGAGAAAAGGCCACGGCGTTACTATACAGTGTACCAAATTTAATAAGAAGTATTATATTTGTATATTTATTATAGATTATAAGGGTATGGCCACTCCTGGTGGGTCTGCTGCAAAATCCATAGTGGAAAATCTACCGGTACTCCTCTACACTAAATGGGATTCTAAAAATCCCTGCAGAAACGCTACTGGTTTGCCACAGATTCTACCCTCTGCTTTGCAAAAGATGATATCCACCCGAGAAAGCTGCAACATAAATTGACATGCTGCAGATATCGGATCTACATCTCATGTCAAGTTATGTGGTTGAGGAAAATGTCTGCATGAAAATCTGCTGCAGAAAATCAGCACCGTATATGGCCAGGGCTATAAATTCAAAGTAAACCCACACGAGAATGTGAGAAACCACATATAAACCTCATACATAGTGTCTTGGGGTTGGTTTTATACTTTTGGGGCTTATACTGGAAGGTGGCCATGCCAGTTACTGAGCCACAAGTACCTGGTGGCTGACAGCATACAAACCAGTGGAGAGTATACGGTAAAAAAAAAAAAAAACACAACAAAAACATAGCAATATATTTGTAACTTTATATTTAATAAATATCACATTCTATTTATTACATGATCAAGTTGTACAATACAACTATTATCTTCACTCTTCATTAAATATACGGTACTTCCGAAATATGTCTCTTGCCAAGAAATCTACAAAATAATATTCCTCAGACTGTCCACGAAGTGAAAACTGATTTGTGACTCTGTACTTGCTGTTTTTTTTCTGCAGTCTGATCCGTATAGCATGTAGGACATAGGACAGAGTTTTCCCTACAGGCTGGAGGAAAGTATTATAGTAAAGCAAGAGTGAATGCTGCATGTAGTGGTGACTCACTTTGAATACTTTACCAAGGGGTTCAATGACCCCTTATACCCGTGCTTCCACAATTCGAAGAGCTCTGAGTCCCTCAAGCTACAGATCAGCCCATATTTCAAGTCAAGTCAGTGCCTGTAGACATCTTACAGCAGATCTGGAGTGCTGGAGCCAAGATACGTGCGTAAGTCACCGACAGAAGACTGGATGAGTTTGGCTGCTATAGTTTCTTTGTTCAGCCTCTGGTGAGCTGCATAGCGATGACATCCCCCAAAGGAATAGTAATAATCTCCTCCATTACGACCCTTGATCCAGAGAACATCTATGGGTGGCACAAGGTCTGCGTCCTCCTATTGTTAAGCAAACAAATCACAATATTAACTTAAAGTTCCAAAGCTGCTGGCCAGGAGACATGTTGAAGGCCAATGTTCCTGTCCTATGTATATAACGTCAAGGGACAGTTTAACATTTTGCCACTTGGTTTTTGACTTACAGTAATCACATGCACCCCCGTTGTCTGTGACATCATTGCCACGTTCTGTATGATCTTACCAGCCCTAATTGCCCTAGCCCTAATCACAGATCAGATCTGTCATTGAGACCACTCAGAATCCTGGTATTTAAATTAAAGGGTTTCTGTCATCAACTTTTGACATTATAAGCTGTCTGACATTAGCTATGTGCTAATGTCAGACCAGCTTGATAATGTCTTTTTTATAAAAATCGGATGTATATTTAGGCAGAAAAACTTACTTTTATAATATGTAAATTAGCCTCTAGGAGCAGGGGGGCGTTGCCCTGCTCCTAGCGGCTCCGTCCGGCAACCTGCTGGCACGCCCCTTCTTACTTTGATTGACAGTGCGGGGAAGCGATCCTCCTGCACTGTCTTCTGAAATCCCGCGCCTGCGCCGCCGCTCTGTATTCGGCGCAGGCGCGGTGAGCAGAGGACAGCAGGCACCAGCGTCCTCTGCTCACCGCGCCTGCGCCGAATACAGAGCGGCGGCGCAGGCGCGGGATTTCAGAAGAAGACAGTGCAGGAGGATCGTTTCCCCGCACTGTCAATCAAAGTAAGAAGGGGCGTGCCAGCAGGTTGCCGGACGGAGCCGCTAGGAGCAGGGCAACGCCCCCCCTGCTCCTAGAGGCTAATTTACATATTATAAAAGTAAGTTTTTCTGCCTAAATATACATCCGATTTTTATAAAAAAGACATTATCAAGCTGGTCTGACATTAGCACATAGCTAATGTCAGACAGCTTATAATGTCAAAAGTTGATGACAGAAACCCTTTAAGGATCCAAAAGTCCTCCTGTGCGAGAAGTCTCTTGGTCCAATAATCCCCATTTCCCTTAGTCTCAATTTGTAACCTGCTCATATTGCCACGGTGAACTTCCCAAAAATTTCGGAACCACCTGATAGAGCATATTTAGGTTGGTTCTCTGTTGGTTGAGCTCCCATTATATGTTCTAAAACCCATTTTTTCACTTACAAGTGGTGCAGTCCTATATGGTGAAGTTTGTCCCATGTCAACAATTATGGCATCATTTCTAGGATATGCCAAAAATTTCAGATAGGTGTGTGGGTCCAACCTCTGGGACTCGCTCCAATGGGCCTCCGAAGTGAAGGAAAGCACACTGCGCTAGCATAGCATCCTCTCCATTCACTGCTATGGAATTTCTGAGAGCGGGTGAGGAGCGCCATCAGCTCTTTTCAGAGCTCCTATACAGTGATTGGAGGGTGGCCGTGGCTGCTCTCCCCTCACTTTGAGGGCCTCTTTCTGATGATATGAGCGGATCTCAGAGGTTGGACCCGCACCTATCTGACATTGGTGGCATATTCTAGTGATTATGCCATAAATGTTGAGATGGGACAACCCCTTTATGTTAAGAACTAGAAGACAAAATATTTCCCAGTCAAGTGGCTCTACTAGCTACACATTTAACAACTGGTGCAAGTGTTTCAGAGATATTTGAAACTTTCTGAAATTCTGAGCTATAGGGGCCAGAAAACGTAACCAACCCTTTAGCTTCAATTTTCCTTTTACTAGCAAAACGATAGCCATCTGGGTAATATTTTGGTCAGTTTTTCATGGCCATTTTTCAACCATCTGTGCATCCATTTTCTGTCCGTCTGCAGTGCCCTCAGTATACATAATGTTCCCCATAGTGGACTGCAGCAGTAATAATGCCCCCATACTGTCCCCAGCAGTAATAATGCCCCCATACTGTCCCCAGCAGTAATAATGTCCACCACAGTGGCTCCAGTTGTGAAAATGTCCTCCATTGTTGCCCCATCTGTAAAAATGTCCCCCATAGTGGCCTCCAGGTGCAATGTTTCTCTTTTGAAAAAAAATTAAATAAATCACTCACCCCATCCATTTGCACGCGTAGGGGCAGTCGCTCCTTTCTTGATTGTAAAGGACCCACTGAAGGACCTGCGCTCAGTGTGATCTCACCGCTCGCTCCCAGCATGATCGTGACTTTATCACGCTAAGCACAGGTCCTTTTTTA
The DNA here is from genome assembly GCA_033119425.1 of Bufotes viridis. Classification (NCBI taxonomy): domain Eukaryota; kingdom Metazoa; phylum Chordata; class Amphibia; order Anura; family Bufonidae; genus Bufotes; species Bufotes viridis. Next base: position 91,894,974 of record CM065594.1, on the reverse strand, counting down.
ATCAAAAGAGGAGCGACTGCCACTGTGCGTGCATGTGGATGAGGTTAGTGATTATTTTTTTTTACCCCAAAAGGCCATATTGCACTAGTGTACCCTTTTTAACAGCTGTTAGACCAATGCACTCCTGTCTAAGCGGCCATTAAAAATGGTCCCATTGATTTCAATGGGGTCTGTCTGCCTTGAAAATGGCCATAAATAGGACATGTCGTGTACGTGTACCTTTGTCTCCTGGTTCTTATACCACTTATAACCAGTTGCTTACAACAAAAAGGGAATTTGAGGTGCAGCTTGTCCAGGCGTATGTAAAACAAATTGCACCAGCTTTTCCTTTACGCATAATAAAGTGTTTTCCAGTTAATAATTTAGTTAAAGTAGATCTGTCACCTCTTATGATATTTCTGTATTAGTAACTACATGCATTCCCCATGTAATAATAATTCTGGAGCAGCTATTGTTATGACTCTATGATGTGCCATGCCTTTATTATTCCTTCTGCAAGATATGACTAAATTACTAGCAGTTTTCAATAAAGGTCCAGATGGGTGTTACTAATTGGAGGCGTGTCCCTGCACAGTCTGACACTATCCAATCTGCTCCCAGTGGCAGCCTTTTTCGGGAACACGCCCTCAACTGGTAACACCCACCTGGAACTTAAAAAATGGCTAGTAAATCATTTATAACTTCTAGCAGGAATAATAAAGGGATGACACATCACAGGCGTAAGAATATATGCTCTAGAATTGTTATTACAAGGGAGATGCAAGTAGTTGTAACTGTCAGGAGAGGTAACAGGTCCTCTTTAACTGTAATGCTACCCATGCTGGGCATTCCTTAATGTGTACTGTGTGCAGAAGAACCTGCATCCACCTGTGGTCACGCGAGTGCCGCAGAGATAGGCCCCTTTCAAACGGGCGTGAGGAGGACGCATTGCACCCGCACTGAATCCGGACCCATTCATTTCTATGGGGCTGTGCACATGAGCGGTGATTTTCACGCATCACTTCTGCGTTGCGTGAAAATCGCAGCATGCTCTATATTGTGCGTTTTTCACGCAACGCAGGCCCCATAGAAGTGAATGGGGCTGCAGGAAAATCGCAAGCATCCGCAAGCAAGTGCGCATGCGTTGCGATTTTCCCGCATGGTTGCTTAGCAACGGGACCCGATCTTTATTATTTTCCCTTATAACATGGTTATAAGGGAAAATAATAGCATTCTTAATAAAGAATGCTTAGTAAAATGAAGAGGAAGGGGTTAAAAATAATAAAAGTTAACTTACCTTTGCCACTTGATCGCATAGTTGCGATCTGTCCTCTCTTTCCCTGCATCAGCTAAGATCTACAGGACCTGTGATAACGTCACATCACATGGTCCAATCATATGGCATCTTACCATGGTGATGGACCATGTGATTGGACCATGTGATGTGACATCATCACAGGTCCTTTAGTTCTTAGCTGATGCAGGGAAAGAGAGGAGAGATCGCGACTACGCGATTAAGTGGCTAAGGTAAGTTAACTTTTATTATTTTTAACCCCTTCCTCTTCATTTTACTAAGCATTCTTTATTAAGAATGCTATTATTTCCCCTTATAACCATGTTATAGGGGAAAATAATCAATTCTCCATTAGACCCGAAACCGGACTTCAGTGATGAAGTCCGGCTTCAGGGCTGGGTACCAAACATGGCGATTTTTCTCACGCGCGTGCAAAACGCATTACAAACGTTTGCACCCGCGTGGGAAAATCGCGCATATTCCCGCAACGCACCCGCCTCTTATCCGGGCGTCAAACATGACGCCCGTGTGAAAGAGGCCATAGGGGAATCAGTGGTGTATAGAAGAGGTAAGTACTGAGATGACTATCGTCCCTCCACAGGTTAGCACACGATTTTCAAGTAAGCCTGAGAACCCCTTTAAGTGAGACGGTTTGTTGTGCTAAAAGTGCAAACATAGAGGACGTTAAAGGGGTCATCTGGATTTTACTATTGACGGCTTATCCACTGCATAGGTCATCAATATCAGATCGTCAGGGGTCTGAGCTGTTAGAAGAGGCCGGCGCTCAATGAGCACTGCGGCCTCTTCCTAGGCCATGTGACATCACTGTACATTGGTCACATAGCCTAGTTGCAATCAATGGGGCTGAGCTGCAATACCAAGCACTGCCACTATACGATGTATGGTGCTGTGCTTGGAAAGTTGCTGGAAGCCTGCATCGCTCACCAGAGCTCAGTGGCTCCCAGAAACAGCTGATTGATGGGGGTGCCAGGGCTTAACCCCCGCTGATGTGATAATGATGACCTATCCTGAGGATAGGTCATCATTACCAATTCCTGAATAACCCCTTTAAAAAGCCAGGACAAGAAGTAGAATATATCGAGTGACTTTAAATAATTATATCCAGGAAACCGTCAACCCATTTTTTATAAGAAAAATAAATTACATAAAATATTCACATATAGGTTGTTAATGTGTGATAAAAACAAATGTTATGGAAGTGTCCCTTTAAGTAAGTTAGATTTTGTTTTGTTTTTTACATTTGGAGTTGTTTATAAGTATTTTTATGGGTTGGAATTTCCATTTAAGATTGCACCCTGGTCAGTCTTAGGATACTTTTACACTTGCGGCAGGACGGATCCGGCAGGATCCGTCCTGCCGCAAGTGCCCGTGCACTACCGTGTTGCCGCCCCATCCCCATTGACTATATTGTGGCGGTGGACGGAGCTACGACGCAGCACGGCAGTGCACGGCAAACATCGCCGGACTAAAAGTCCTGCATGTCCGACTTTTCAGTCCGACGATCTTTGCCGTGCTGCGCTGTAGCTCCGCCCCCCGCCCCATTATAGTCAATAAGGACGGACCGGCAACACGGCAGTGCACGGGCACTTGCGACAGGACGGATCCGGAAGCTATACAGCCTGCTGGATCCGTCCTGCCGCAAGTGTAAAAGTACCCTTAGGGTACTTTCACACTTGCGTTTTCATCTTCCGGCATAGAGTTCCATCGTTGGGGCTCTATGCCGGAAAAAAACTGATCAGTCACATCCCCATGCATTCTGAATAGAGAGAAATCCGTTCAGGATGCATCAGGATATATTAAGTTCAGTCTAATAGCGCAGCATGCTGCGGTATTATCTCCGTCCTGAAATGCCGGAACACATGCCTGAATGCCGGATCCGGCATTAAGTCCCATTGACTTTCATTAGTGCCGGATCCGGCATTAAGAAATACCTGAAGGACGGATTCGTCCTTCCGGTCTGTGCATGCGCAGACCTTTAAAACTGTAAAACAAATACAAGACGGATCCGTCTGTCCGCATGACAAGCGGAGAGACGGATCCGCACTTGCAATGCATTTGTGAGACGGATCCGCATCCGGATCCGTCTCCAAATGCTATAAGTTGTCATCTGGTATGACGGATCCGGCAGGTAGTTCCGGCGACAGAACCACCTGTCGGATCCTCACAACGCAAGTGTGAAAGTAGCCTTACTGCAGTTCATGGTAAAAGTTGTACAGAACCAGTACGAGGGGGGGATCGGGGCACTGAAAGCTACAGTAGAGTTAATGGCTGGATAGACGATTAGTGTCTCCGACCACTCCGTATATACATAGTAAGACGATCAGGATGCTGTCATGTTACCTGAATGGATTCCATCAGACTCTGGACCTTACTCTCCTCCAGGACAGACGGGATGGGTCTGATCAGCACTCTCATGGGGACGTTGTGGACTTCAGAGATGTTACTTGAATGAACGCTTCGGTTTTCCTGGCTGGTATGATCCGCCATCGTCCTACGAGCCTGGCCCATATCCTTCACCACGTTTCCACTTCTCCAACTCGAAATCGCTCTTAGCATCCCACGATACATGGATGCAAGCCTCTTATGCTTCCTGCTTTTGACCAGAAGCAACCACTTACCATAAACAGAGGGGATTTTAAACATTAACTTTCAACTTTTTAAATTCAGTAGAGACAATGACATTAACATTTGAGTCTTTAAGAAATTCTCCGAAAAGAAGAAAGTGAAAAAAGCAAATGTTTGTTTTAGTATTTTCTGTTCATGCCCCCCCCCCCTCCCTCTATCGCAAAGTGGTACAGTCCAGCAGCTGAATCAGTATGAATCAGCACAGCCATAAATGCGGAGAGCTTTTTCCTGGTCTGTAGTGAGCGCAACGTCATGTCATTACACAACGCAGGACATTTCTGCCCCATCTAATCATTTGCATTGAACTTGCAGCATAAGATTTTGAAGATTTGTGCTCATTATTTTATAACTACGTCAGTCTCACTAAGGGTACTTTCACACTAGCGTTTTTCTTTTCCGGCACAGTCAGGGCTAGCCTTAGGTGTTCCAGCGCCCTGTGCAAGCTAATCTTGTGGCGCCCCCCGAGCCCCCCCCCCCCCCCGATTCACCTAAACACAGTAGTGAAGGTATAGATCAACTATAGATCAGCTTCAATGTCACTGTCTGTCGGGACTCTTTGCGAATTTGGCAAATTCCCAGACAGTGACAGTGCCACTTTAATAGTATAATCCACAAAGACAGTTTATGTATTGTAGAAACAAGAGCAATGTTGTCAGTACACTATATTTAACCATTTTACAACACTAAGCATGTATAGCCTCTCCCTCATTTCTTCAACCCACGTCTTTGGCCCCCTCTAGACAATTTCTATGTGCCAATAATAAGAGCCCCCCACCATCATGTGCCAGCAGCCAGAGCCCCCCCCATATCATGTGCGAGTAGCCAGAGTGCCCCCCTATCATGTGCCAGTAGCCCCCCTTATGTGCCAGTAGCCCCCCCTTATCATGTGCCAGTAGCCCCCCTTATGTGCCAGCAGCCCCCTATGTGCCAGTAGCACCCCCCTTATCATGTCCCAGTAGCCCCCTTATGTGCCAGTAGCCCCCCTTATCATGTGCCAGTAGCCCCCCCCCCTTATGTGCCAGTAGTCCCCACCCTATCATGTTCCAGTATTGTACAAAAAAAGAAAAACACTTATACTTACCTCCATGTCAGTGATGCGATGCAGGCCTCTTCCGGCCTGTGTCCCTCGCTGTACGACTCCGGGGGCACGATGATAGGCTGCCGGCCTAGTGCTGGCAGCCTATCAGAGGAACAGGGAGGGGACACGCCTCTCCTTCCTCTGCCGCAGCACAGACATCTGTATCGGCGTCCTGAGGACGGCGATACAGATTACTATGGCGATGAGCACAATGGAAGCGCTCATCTCCTGTTGTGCATTGCCGCCGGCCGCCCCCACTTGTCACCAGGGCCGCGGCAGGCCAGTCCGACCCTGGTAGCCTGTAGCATCTACGAGCTGTGTCGGCCGCCGGGCCGGGCGCCCCTGTTGCACACCCCAAAGGCCGGCCCTAGGCACAGTTTACATGGGTTAAAAGGGGGTGTGATTTTGGGGACATGGCTTAACACAGGGTGTTATGTCATTTGACACCATTGATTTGAACGTAGTTTGAGTTTTGCACCATTTTTATTTTTTTCAATAAAACTAATATTTTCCAGTCATTTTTCATATAAAATTCAGCCAGAAATGATGCAGTAGCCTTATGTGTGTACAGGTGCGATGAATGAGCTCCTGTAGAGAAGAAAATAACCACAAAGCCAGGAAAAATCCATCCCTGAACCGTGCAGCTCTATGCAGGAGCCCAGTTTGCGCAGGTTTGTCATAATGGTTTGTTTTGTAAAACTAATTGAAAATGATCATTTATGGTGACAGACCGTGAAAGAGAATCTATTTTCTGACTGATGGAAACTTTCTGGCAGAAATCTATTAGATATTCCTCTCTAGTTATAGTCGTTATCAGTGTCACTGCAGCATGTGACGAGTGTCATTAGAGAAGCCATCATTAAAGATCCAGTATGGACAGTAGGGACAGTGTAATATGGAGACTTTACTGCTATATGTGTGTTTGGTGCGAGTATGCTCTGATCTGGACGCTGGTAAACATCACCCTAATTGGTTGCAGCAGCCAGATTAGGTGGGCAAGTGCTCATCTTCTCACTTGTTTTATGGGAAATAAGACCCAAAAACACAAGTATGCTCTGAATAATGGGGGGACGATTACATGCACATAAGTCCATGTTAGCTGTCCGGTAAAATGCTGCATTTTCAAATGTTAAACAGATCCCATTATTGCCAATGAGGTCTGTCAAGTGGCATTTATTTCCATCATTTGATCTAAATGTTGCTTGTTGTTATTTTAATTGGTCCTCCTATCATGGATGGTTTTGTGATTATTAAAAATGACCTGCGCTTCAGTGTTGTGGTAAAAATAAAATACCAGCCTCCTGCCACAAGTACGGGCTGAGATGCCGCACTACTACTAGTCTCCAGCTCAGAACAGCTGATTGGGGGGGGGGGGTGCAGGCCCTCGGACCCCCAGTGATCTGATATTGCAGAAGTTGGACTAGCACTCTCTGTTTCCACAGATGACACAAAGCTTTGTAGTGTTGCTGATATAGTCCAATCCCTTCAAGGCGTCCTAGATAAACTGGTCAAATGGGCAGCAAAATGCAGATGACATTTAATGTTGGTAAGTTTAAGGTTATATATTTAAATATGCTATTTATACCATGAATGGATCACAATTGATCTTCAATTTGGTTGCAGTTGTTGATAACAAACTAAGTTTTGGCACTTAATGTAACATAGTAACATAGTATATAAGACCGAAAAAAGACATTTGTCCATCCAGTTCGGCCTGTTTCCTACAAGTTGATCCAGAGGAAGGCAAAAAACCCCTGTGAGGCAGAAGCAAATTTTCCTCACTTAAGGGGAAAAAAAATTCCTTCCCGACTCCAATCAGGCAATCAGAATAACTCCCTGAATCAACGACCCCTCTCTAGTAGCTATAGCCTGTAATATTATTACACTCCAGAAATAAATCCAGTCCCCTCTTGAATTCCTTTATTGTACTCACCATCACCACCTCCTCAGGCAGAGAGTTCCATAGTCTCACTGCTCTTACAGTGAAGAATCCTTTTCTATGTTTGTGTACAAACCTTCTTTCCTCCAGACGCAGAGGATGTCCCCTTGTCACAGTCACAGTCCTGGGGATAAATAGATGATGGGACAGATCTCTGTACTGACCCCTGATATATTTATACATAGTTATTAGATCTCCCCTCAGTCGTCTTTTTTCTAAATGTCAGTAGGAAAGAAATGGTGTTTAGAGAAGAAAATATTATTTTACCTGTAGTGCCCCACGGCAGTAATAAAGCCTCCAATAGTGTCACCAGTAATAATAACCCCCCCCCCCTATAGTGGCTTCAGTTGTAATAAGATCCTTCTATAGTGCCCCCCAGTAAGGCCACCCTAGAGTATCCTCAGTTGTAATGAGTCGCCCTATAGTGCACATCTCAGTAGTGCCCCCCAGTAAAGGCCACCCTAGAGTATCCTCAGTTGTAATGAGTCGCCCTATAGTGCACATCTCAGTAGTGCCCCCCAGTAAAGGCCACCCTAGAGTATCCTCAGTTGTAATGAGTCGCCCTATAATGCACATCTCAGTAGTGCCCCCAGTAGTATGTTCCCCAAAATGGCAAAGGGAAAAAAAATCAAATGTCTAACTCCTATTCCATGCCATCTTTTGGGTGCAGTGTGGTGTATCTTAGGTTGGAAGGAGCCTGTGGCCTACACCATTGATACGTCCTCATATAGGGTTCATACCTAGTGTCCTATGGCCTATGAGGATGATGGTGGGCCAGGGAACCATTGGCTTCCATGCCGTATTGCAGCATTCAACTATATTGATGTCCTGTATCGACGTGAGCAGAATGTCATACTGTACTTCAGACCCAACACAATGTCACCTATGTCTGTGTGGCTGTGCCTGGAATTAAAGAGTCCCATTAAAAATATTTGAGATTCAAAGAGGTTGTCTGGATTCCAATATTGATGACCAATCCTCAGGATAGGTCATCAATATCGGATTGTCAGGGTCCCAGCTCCCGGCAGCCCCACCCATCAACTGTTTGAAGAGACAGCAGCAATCATATGAGTGCTGCATTCTGGTTACGGTTTACCTGCTTGCCATCGATGTCGTAGTGGGGTGCAGAGTAATTAAAGCTCCTTTGTCCCATTCACTCAAGTGGGACAGGGTGTAAGTACAATTGCTCTGTACCATTCCAGTGACTGGGACAGAGTAGCTGCAATTACACTGTTCGTTGCAATGTTGAGGGCGAGTGAAGAGAACGCAACGTTCATATGACCACTGTGGTCTGTTCAAACAGCTCGGACCCCACTGATCCGATATTGATAACCTACCCGAATTGCCAAATGAACAAGAGGGATGCTGCGCTGGGTCTTTCTGTGGATTGTCTCCATATAGCAAAAAAAAAGAACAAAATTTATTTTTAAAATTGGGGCTATTCAGTAAAAAATTTAACTAATAATAAATATAAACATAACATCAAAACTCCAGGCAGCACTCCATGTATGATCCTTTATTGTACCCAATGCAACATTTAAGCTCAGTGTGAGCCTATCTCAAGCATGCTGGATTTGGGGGGTGTCTCTACTAGGGGAGAGAGCGCCTTAATCGGCGTGAGAAGACCTATCGGCCGTACATGCTCCTCTGGAATTCTAGGAAGAAGGGGATGCAAATGAGCTCTCAACAAGCTCTGCCTCTAATGCCACCAGATTTAAGGCAGTTATCCTATAAGTCAATGTTTGACCCTTACCATATTATATTACATAGACATGTGATCCAGTTTCTAGGAAGGCTTGCACCATTTAGGGTCCATTCACACGTCCGTGTGTGTTTTGCGGATCCACGGATCCGCAAAACACGGAAATCGGCAATGTGCGTTCCGCATTTTGCAGACCGCACATCGCCGGCACTCTCATAGAAAATGCCTTTTCTTGTCCGCAATTGCGCACAAGAATTGGACATGTTCTATTTTTTTCGGGCACGCGATTGCGGACCCGGAAGTGCGGATCCGCAATTGCGGACCCGGCCGGGACATCATCTGTCCCCATTGAAACTAATGGGTCCGCAATTCCGTTCCGCAAAATGCGGAACAGAATTGCGGACGTGTGAATCGACCCTAAGGGTCCATTCACGCGTCCGCAATTCTGTTCCGCATTTTTTTTCATTTTTTTTTTTTCACTGCAAATGTAGATGGTGTAAGAGTATTAATGTATCTGTTTAGTGTCATGGCAGCATTGAGTAGTTAGAATCAGTGGTGTAGGTCAAATGGAGGCAGACCCTGCAGCTCCAATTGGGACTGTGGGGGAGGGCCCCCAATCCCCCACCCGACCCCCGACCCCCCCCCCCCCACTGTGGTTGAAGGGCCAGCCTGTAATTGTATATAATATAGGCTCCCATCCAGAGTCCATGTCAGGTGGCTCCCTGGTCTGTCAGGGGGCTGCTTAACAAGATTGAACAGTAACTGCACTCGTGATGATTACCCTGTATCATCAGTGCAGTCAAGAGGCTCTGAAAGCTAAAGGACTTGTGATGACATCATCACAGGTCCTGTGCCATCTAGTAAACTGCACAGAGAATGGTATAGTTCACAGGTTAGAAGGTTGCAACTGTCAGGACCTGTGATGACATCATCACAGATCCTTCACTCCCTGACAGGTGGAGAAGAACTGCAAGAGAAGCTCTCTGTTGAGCAGGGGCAGACTGGGAACTTAAAGTGGCCCTGGAAATAAATACTAAAAGTGGCCCCGTTGTGTAGTCAAGTCCAAATTGATGGAAGGCAGGACCAACACAAGTAGGCGGGACTAGCAATACCATATTGTGGCACATTATACCACCCCAACAGAGCCAAATACCAAAGTTTGTCACAAAATACTGCTGCCAACAGCACAAAATACATCCCAAAATCATCCAATGGCCAGCCTTGAGGAGGGCTCAAGTGGCCCCCTGGGCATCGGCCCACCGGGAAATTTTCTAGAATGGAATGTGCTCCCCAGTCCTCTTTTCCACTCAGAAGTAGTACTTCATGCTGTATGTACAGATGATTCAGAAGCAGTGTGTACAGATATATAATATATACAGCAGTGTACTGATATGTGAGGTATGAGGTAAAATAGATGCAGTGTGTACAGATATATAGTATATACAGCAGTGGACTGATATGTGAGGTATGAGGTAAAATAGATGCAGTGTGTACAGATATATAGTATGTACAGCAGTGTACTGATATGTGAGGTATGAGGTAAAATAGATGCAGTGTGTACAGATATATAATATATACAGCAGTGTACTGATATGTGAGGTACAAGGCATAATAGATGCAGTGTGTACAGATATATAGTATATACAGCAGTGTACTGATATGTGAGGTATGAGGTAAAATAGATGCAGTGTGTACAGATATATAGTATGTACAGCAGTGGACTGATATGTGAGGTATGAGGTAAAATAGATGCAGTGTGTACAGATATATAGTATATACAGCAGTGTACTGATATGTGAGGTACAAGGCATAATAGATGTAGTCTGTACACACTACATCTATTATGCCTTGTACCTCATATATCAGTACACTGCTGTATCTACTATATATCTGTGCACACTGCATCTATTATACCTCGTACCTCACATATCAGTACACTGCTGTATATACTATATATATGTGCACTCTGCATCTATTATACCTCTTACATGTGACCATTGGCAAATATGACCCGTGACGTCACACCTCCTTTTGCCCACTCCATTCTACCTTCTATCACAAGGCTCTTTCCCTCCAACTCCAGCCTCACTGTTCCTGCCCTGCAAACAGAGGCGAGACATTTAAATGGGGACAATGCTGCGGCCAATGGGGGAGGGGTTGTCAGGGCACACTAATGCTGGGTATTTTGTACTCTATGGGGGTATTTATTTGCCGCTGTTGGGGAGATATTTTATTCTGCAATGTTGTATTTATATGCAAGTTGGGGAAGTACTTTTGAATGCACGCTGGTATCAGACTTTACTTGGGGGGTATTTTGAGCTTTATTATGGTATGTGTTGCTGTTACGAATGGTAACGTATGCTCCTGACCATGAAATTAGGCATTTTTTGTTCTTCTTTTATTTCTTTTCTTGTATTGATGGTGTACATAGGGGCATGACCAAGTAAAGCAAAACTCATCTCTGCAGTGTGGGGTTTGTGTGCCAGAGCTGTATTTTAATCCCAGTCCAGCCCTCATGGCACACTATATAACACGCAGCAGCAAGCACAGTTCATGGAGCAAGGGTGGTGGACAGGAATGGTTAGTGGGAGAGGTTTTAGAAGGGGCATGTGGGCCCAGTTCAGATTCTCACTATGGTGTCCAATGACTTGTATGTAAGCCCCTGGTTAGCATGATGGGTAACTTGCATTTCTGCATTCTGTCCTTTTAGGGGTATGGTAAGCCAGTAATTGGCTGCAGTGGCGCAGATGGCCCTGTCTAAGCCAGGGACGGGAACCAAAGAGGGCCAGAACAGTGTAAGTATGAATCTTTTATTAGGAGATGCAGGCAATAAATAGTAAATAGTTATTCTCTAAAAACCTCTTTAAGTTGTGGGCAAAGAGAACAGAGGTTGTAAATGCAGCTTTTTTATATGCATCCTGTGCTACTGCGCTTCCAAATGTTTTAATGCTTCAAAAAAAAAATATCTTCTGCTGCCTTACAAGTAGCAAATCTATCAACCCCTTCCATTTATTTAACATTAGTTTGTTCTCTGTAAGACACTTACTGTAGCCGACATAAATCACCTGCTCATTTCTCTGACCACAATGTAAGGTATTGTTTCCCGGTTCTGCTTGTTTGTTGCCTTATTGCTCTTTGTCCTGATTCTGTAGAACGCCCCAGCATCCCCTCATCTATCCCCTCCCTCCCGTTGAGCAGGCCTCCGATTTGGCGCGCATGGATCTGCCCAGGGGCTTATTAAAGCCTCGGCTGTGAGCAGGCATGCAGTAATGCTGCAACATCATTTTGCAAGAGATGCAAAGTCATCATTTTATTTCCTAAATTCAGCTCATGTTCATGGCGTCTTCGGGGGCCGGAGGAAACAGGCTGGAACATTGCGTCCACGTCCAAATAAACGCAGCTTAAAACGTGTGATCATCTCTCATGACAGGTGAAATCTGTCAGATCTTTTCACTGAGCTCGGAATAAAAAGGCCTTTAATCTCCTGGGATTGAGGGAGGGGAGCATTTTTATCATCATCATCTTTTTTTTTTTTTTATTCTGATGACTGCGCATGTTCCGAAATGAAACTTGTGCGGCCTCTTTGTCCTTAAGATCCGTTTAATAATGTCTGCTATTGTGCTCCCTGCTCTGCATTTCTCTGCAGAAGGAACATAGACTTTTGTAGGAGCCCGTGAGAGCCAGGCGCCTTGTAATGTAATTCAGTCACATCGCACAAAGGACTGCAGGTGGCATATTCTGTCCTCAGTGCGACCAATCAGGGCTCACAAGTCGCCGCAGCTGCCTCCTTCTGCATTTATTTTACGGCTACCAATAGCTCCTGCTTCTCCTGCGCACAAAGGATTTTATTCCCAATCGGATTTTTTTGCAGATAGGCCTTGGATATTTTACCCCAGCGACCCCTGAAGCGTGATACTCCGAGCTGGGGGTGTAGGAAAGGGGGGAGTCACTGCAGCTGAGTCGCGTGGAGGCCAATTAGGCAAAGTGGCAGCTTATTATTACAGAGTGACTTACCCGGAGCACAGGCTCACCCTACTGCAGACAGGCCACCATATGCGGAAGGCTTTGTCATGTAAATTTAGGTCTTAAAGGAGTCTGTGTCTAACTTCATATTCTCAACCCCCAATTAACTGATCGGGAAGGACAGGTGCAGGGAAGTGCATGTTTACCGTCCGTACCCCCCCAATAATAATATCATAGGAGAATGAGGAAAAGAACTGAGCGCACAACAATACCAGTCTATTGAATCATAAACTCTTTAATTTCCCTGAATTGCATGAGAATCAATACAGTAAAAGGTGACATGTTGAACTGGCCTTAAAAGCATCAGTTCCTAAAAGAAGAAACCTTTCTGAGAACCAAAACTCCGACATGCATTTAAAATTATTGCTGTTTTTTTTCTATGTACAGTATAAATATGAAGGAAGGGTAGGCGTTCCTACATCTACAGGTAAAAAAAATGCGGCATACGGGATCAGGTAAGAAGGCAGCTAAAAGTGGGACGGCTGTCGCCGTGCCATCAGTTTGCAAACGCACATGAAATGAAGTCGATTAGAAATAGTCATTGTTTTTTTGTGTTTTTTTTCTTTGCATATCTAATCTAATAGCATTGTATGAGAGGTTAACCCATTCCGGTGCCAGCACGCAGGGTCTTGTGAAATGTGCGGGCGGTGATGAAAATGGAGGAGCGCTTGTGCTAACAGGTTACGTACGATTCTGCATTCTGATTCAGCAGCAAGACATTGCCTTAGAACTAATGCAGCTAAAACTAGCCAAAGATCCCAGGGGGAATACATGCAAAGGTATTTGCAATGGTGGGAGAAAGTCCTTCCCTGTGTTGCAAATATAGTTCAAGTGCATTGCTGCAAATGATTAAATTCTCAAATCATAGCAGAGAAAAAAATTGGGGCGCTGCTACATGTGCGGCTGGAGCTGCAGGAACTCCATGGTTAGCACTGATGGTTTCCAGTTGCAGAGTTCAGGTGCCGCCTGGAAAGCAGCAGTAACAGCGGCACGGTACTCTCAGCTCCTACGACACATGCGGCAGCACCCTTACACAAGTTCTATAATATCAGTCAGAACCAATTATTTTGGTGCCATAGACATAACAATTATCATTAGTTCTTGTAGACTTGTAGTAATGGTTGTCATCACAGCTACAGTCACCTTAACACAAGTAGCCTGAAAAATAAGTCTGAAAGAAAGGATATATGTTCAGGTGTCATCATAGGCATCTCTAAGGCCTGTGGAGGAGAGAAGAGACTTGGATTTGCTCCATCCTCCTTCCCCATGGTCTTAATGGACCCTCATGGGGCTCTCCACAGGGACAACAACATAACCAAACATGGTAAAAGAGAAACGGCCTGAGGATTCTGTGGCTAGCAAAGGATTTAGTGGCTAGCCAAGACATTCCATGCGCTACCATCCTGGGATGGAGAGTAGTCTGGTATAAACTAACAAGAAGAAGGATCCAATTTTTCTGATAGGGTGACCCCTCCCACTTGGTACATTTCTGCTTTCATCTATCACTATTTTACCCTGAGATGCAAGGTTTTTTGATAGATGTCAGACTTTTATTGCAAGCTCAGAGCCCCCATTTCCCTGTTTGTATTGGAATTCTCCATTCATAGCACTTATTGTAGCTGATTCTTGTATTTGTCTGATGCAGAGGATTACAGAAATTGTCATCACTCCACTATACGGAGCAGGAATAAGATATCTGGTGATCAAACTCCTTTGCCTGTCACTGTCAAGACGTAATGCTATGTACAATGCGTGTCCTTCAAGTGATCATCTGGTTGGGTTGCTTAGAATACAGCTCTTGATGACCGACTGTAACTATGGCCTAGTACATAAGGGTGGTCAACCCTATTCTTAGGTAATTAACTCTTTCAGTGAGACCGAATGCCTCAATTCTAAACGTCCTTGCTATATTTCCCCTTTATTACTGACTCCTGGGTTGGATATTGGTGGCTTTGTTCCTTGGAGGGTTAAGTGCTGGTGACTTATAATCAATTAGTCACACTGGTCAAACAGGAATAAAGGACATTGGCGTAGTCACCTGCTTCACACTGCACCTGTTGCTAGGCAACAGCCCAAGGTTATTCAGACATTGCCTTGCCAATAGTCTGACGGATTCCTTAGTGGATACTTACAATGGAAGACTCCTTTTAACTGGAGGTTTCCTTTAAATAACAGGAAATATAGGATCCAGTTTAGTCCGTCTATGGTGTAGGTGGTCATCAGCTGCAGTCATTGGCTATGAACATATTGTAGTTACATTAACGTTACATTGCCCTGATTTAATATCTGTTTCTGTAGTGATTATTGGTGGCTGAGGATTGATATCCCGAGCCCTGTAGACGTTATACATCTAAGGCCATGATTTTTTTTTTTTTGATTCTTTGATACATTCTCTCTTGCAATGCACTAACACTGATGATGTATATAAGGCTTCTATTATCTAACAACTCAAGGCATGATATAGTTTGGCATGCAGGAACGTGGAAGAGACTCTAAGCATTGCCCCAGCGAGCAGTGCGAGAAAACTACCCTCACACCCTGTGTGTAGTCTGATATAAACAGGTCCACTGAAAAGCAAGGCAAGACTAACAAAATTAGCTATTAACGTTTGGAGTTTTGCATTACAATGTGTGACGTGTATTAATACTGCAATATAATAAGATGGGTCATTGTCCCCCTACAAGTGCTGTCAATGCTTAAAATTGCCGCAAGGCTCATTTGATCACTTATTGATACATGACTCTGTAAACTTCAATGAATGTTGAAGGTTTCTTTTGCCGTCCTTGAAATGAACTGTCTCCTTCTGAGGTGACTTTTCCCATTTGAAGTCATGATCTCTTGATTCCCCAGGCTATCTTAGCAGATGTCTGCCAACCTCAAGCCAGCCTGGGCCAGAGCTAATGAAATGCAGTTCGGGATTTGTGGCTGAAAGTTGAGCGGACAGTAGTCAGAAAGTACAAGCTACCTGTGGCATGATATATATAGGCTTCCTTTGAGTTATCAACTCGTGAGGTAAAAAAAAAAAGTCATTGAGAAATTGCATAGGCTTTTCCAGAATCACCCAGAATCTCCTGGATGCTTGATCGTAAATGTGGGCCTGAAGAGTACCTTCTATCTATCTGTAGCACAGCTCAGGGAGGAAGACAGTCCAATGCTCCGAAACGCGCCAGTCGCTTGTAACGATCGCCTGTAAACACTGACCGTTCCGTCTCCTCATTTTACACCACATTATTATCCAGTCATTTGCAAACCGCGAAATCAAAGTCAGTAATAAAAAGTAACTTGCCAAATAAATAGTATAAATAACACCTTGTATAAATTACATTGCTTAAATAATCAGTTCTTCACATTCGCCTTCACGCAGAGGTGGAGGTCGCATCATGATGCAGAGCGTAATAAGTTATAATAGTGACAATGCTCAGTGAAATGAGCCCCTTCTTAATGCGGGGCAGGTAATAAATAGGTGTATCAGTCATCCAAATATAGTGCATATTCTCATTGCTTTAGAAAACACTAGAGGTAACACTGTTTTGCAGGAATCTGCGACAAGTTCCTTGGAGTTGGGTGCCATTTTATTTTTAAATTCCCTTTGCTATATAAATATTGGCACAACTTTTCTTGTTTTTTTTTCTACTGTACATGTGTGCTTCCAAATATTAAATCAAGACACTGGAGGAAATCGTACTGCCTTTATGTACAGCCAGGCTTGGCGCCTTTGGGAAGAACTTATGAGGGACATTCATGCTTTTGCCTGCAAGATACATTTTTGTTGTGCATTCACGACTAGGATACTTTGTACATGGAAATTGGAAGAAGCGTGGCACAAAGTTCTTGGAAAAAAAAAAATAAATACTGATCCATTGGCAGCAGCGCCGTACAATGGCGCTATGCACATCTCTAAAAAAATAGATGAGGCTAGACAGAAATGGCACCTGAGCCTGAGCGATGAAGAGCCTCTCCATTCAGTTGAATCCCGTTTAGTTCTAATGACATGTTCACATTTCATGTGGTTCATCTTAAGAAAGCTTCGCTTTGCACATGAGAATTCTTTAAGAGCTTGAGTGGAGAGGAAGTTAAGTCTCAAAAGAGAGGAAAAAGTGTGAAATTTATATTGCACGGCTTAAAATAAATAGACTTGAATAAAAAAAGCAATGTGTGATGTGGTCCAGTAAGCATGGGGACATATGGTGCACTCATAGACGGTGGTGAAGTGCAGCCTAAAGTAACACTGTTAGATGCCAAGTACCCTGATTTTTATTTTTTGTTTTCAGTTTCTGGTGCCTTGTGCCATCGAGAAGAGCGAGAGGGCACAGTGGTTTGTGCCATGTTTACTTGTGTACAGTTTTATTGTATGCACCTGGCTTTAGCTTTGGACATCGCACTCATGCTCCGAGCCCTTGAAGCAAGCCGACTCGTAATGCTTGTTGAGATACGACTTAAGAGCAAAGGTTTTTTCGCACCGCTTGCACTTGTAGTGTTTGAAGGCCGAGTGCGTCTGCATGTGGGCGCGAAGGTTAGATCGGTCGGCAAAGGCTTTACCACAGTGGGCACAACCGAAGGGCTTCTCACCAGTATGAGAACGCATATGGCCTTGTAGCAACCAGGGGCGGCTGAAGGCCTTCCCACATACATCGCACTTGTGTTTCAGGTTGTGTGTCAAAAGATGCATGGCCAAAGCTGGCATGGATACATACGTCTTGCCACAGGTTGGGCATTTTCTTGCCATCTTACTGTCCAAGCTCCTGTGAGTTTGCTTGTGCCGACTGAGGTTGGAGGAGGTGGCATAGGTTTTACCACATTCAGAACACGTATGACGCTGATTTCCACGGTTCTCTCCACTTCGTCTTGATCGACCATCGGTGATGAAGAAAGCATCTATTGAGTAGCTGTCTGTGACTGCTGCTTCCCCACTGAAGTAGCCTGCTGAGAGACTGGACTGTGGGCTGTCGGGCTCACTGTAATCATCATGGGTTGGTGTGTAGTCAGTTTCAGATGATGAAAATTTGCTTCCGCTTTTCTTCCCAACTTCGTAACCAGATGGTGTTATACAGTGGTCGACATAACCTGTGACAAAATAAAAGACATTGCTTAACCTTGACACAAATTTCAGGAATATCATTGATTCTCCACATTTCTCTTTACATTGTGTTACATGCAGGGAAAGTTCTGTTGCTCTTGTAGAATCCTATACAATGAGATATTCATATCCTACATAATGATTTTCTAGTAGTCAGGATCCAGGCTGATAACACAAGGACACTTAGGTTCAAGGACAATGATTTGACCTTAAACAATTGCAGACTGGGATGACAATAACATACTGACATGGTTACATAAGATACAGGACAATAACATACTGATGGGGTATGGAGCAATGACACATGATGGGGGTACAGGACAATGATACACTGATGGGGTACAGGGCAATAACCTACTGATTGGTTGCAGGGCAATCACACACTGACATTGTGGTACAACACGATGTTACACTGACACTTGGAGGACAGGACAATAGCACACTGACATGAGGTACAGGCTAATGACATATTCACTCTTAGAGTACAAGACAATGACACTTGGGGTACATGAACATGATACACTGACACTTGCGATATAGGACAATGATAGACTGACACGGGGGCAGAACAATGATACACTGACGCTTGTGGGACATAACAATGACACACTGACACTTGGAGTACATGACAATGACAGACTGACATTTGGGGTTCAGGACAATGATACACTGACACTTGGGGGGCAGGACAATGATACACTGACATTTGGGGCAGGACAACGACACACTGACATTTGACGTTCAGGACAATGACACACTGACATTTGGGGGACAGGACAATGATACACTGACACTTGGAGGACAGGACAATGATACACTGACACTTGGGGGCAGGACAATGATACACGGACACTTGGGGAACAGGACAATGATACACTGACACTTGGGGACAGGACAATGATACACTGACATTTGACGTTCAGGACAATGACACACTGACATTTGGGGGACAGGACAATGATACACTGACACTTGGGGGACAGGACAATGATACACTGACACTTGGGGGCAGGACAATGATACACTGACACTTGGGGAACAGGACAATGATACACTGACACTTGGGGACAGGACAATGATACACTGACATTTGACGTTCAGGACAATGACACACTGACATTTGGGGGACAGGACAATGATACACTGACACTTGGGGGACAGGACAATGATACACTGACACTTGGGGGCAGGACAATGATACACTGACACTTGAGGGACCGGACAATGATACACTGACACTTGAGGAACAGGACAATGACACACTGACACTTGAGGAACAGGACAATGATACATTGACACTTGAGGGATCGGACAATGATACACTGACACGTGGGGTACAGGACAATGATACACTGACACTTGGGGTACAGGACAATGTCACAGTGACCATTGAGTATGTGATCATTTAACCCATGAATACACCAGATGTTTCATTATATCTGTTATCAGTATCAGTCTTTCAGTTCTCCATGCCGCTGAGTTTCTGCATCTGACGTTATGTAGCAGGTTCAGGACAGGTCGGCATACAGCATGTGAATAATTCATAGCACAGAGCAGCATTGATTTGTAAGTAGAATAGTAGGTGCACTGAGCGCACCCCGCAGTGGTTTCCATAAAAATCTCCCCATTTAATTTTACACTGACATCATCATGTTTACTGTTACATAACGAGGCCTCATATTACCTCAATTACTTTACAGAACTGTCAGGAGAATTGGGACAGGAGCAAGGATTTGGTTTCATGCCATTATGAAGCTCTGCAGGCTTTTTATTTATCTGCAGCAAACATCTAGGAAAACCCAGATTTTCATGTAAATCAGTAGGATGAACAACCACATAGGCTCTATATCAATAAAGGAAGATTCTTACAGCCCAGATCTCCTAGCTGCCCTCATGAAACACATACATTTGCCTTTACAGCGTGGCTTGTTTTGACCTAGTTTTGTTCTCATCGTTTCATGATAGATTACTCTTGCAGACAGATATTACTATGCAGACAGAGACATCAACCATTGGCTTAGTCAGTGGCCACCCATAAACATCATTTTTGTCTAATTTAAAGTTATGTGTTGATGACTTTCATCATATGTCTTTATAGAGGACAGAGCTTCATTTTACTGATGCAGAATCCAAATCCCCTTTCTAGACAGAGAGTGAAATGATTGCTGCTGCCTGCAGTCACCACTAGATGGAGCTTTAAGGGGTTCTTCCACTAATAACACAGCCTCTCTCCACAGCGTGAGTGTTAAGTATCTGATTGCTGGGTTTCCGACCACTGCTTTCTTTTCATGTTCTTGTATGGGGTTGGACCATTCACTTTAATACTGTAAGTGTTTGTATCTTAGTTTTATATTCAAGTCAATTCAACGTTCTCCATATATGAAAGAAACGATACATATCAGTATTGCATTGAAGTTACCTAACATCATACCTCCCAACATTTTGGATGGTCAAAGAGGGACACTTATGGTTCATTGTGTAAAAGTCCATTTTTTTCCTGCATGTTTTTACACTGTAATCGTTTTCTTAGCGCACAATAGTGCAAGAATTATATGAATATAGATATTTCTAAAATCCAAATTGCATCAAATAATGAAATAATATAAAAGGTGGGGTCAAATATAAAGATAGGAACCAGACAAACACTTTCTTGCACAATATTGTAAATGAAACAATGCAAATCTATATTTCAGATCAAAAAGAGGGACATTTAAGGAGAAAAGAGGGACAGAGGGACTTGGGTCAAAAATAGGGACTGTCCCTCCAAAAGATGGACACTTCGGAGGTTTGTAACATGCAACACTCTTTAGAACTCAAGAGACTGGCATCCTATTGTTTTCTAGTGATGTCATCACACTTAGTGATGTCATCTACAAAAAGGAATGGATTGGAATTTTCTGCAATTACTATTATAGGTTTGTAAAGACATCAATGTCCTATTTTATAAAATGTATGCAATAAATTTAAAAGTAGCATTTTTCATCTACATTTATAGAATCTAACATCTTCATTTAAACCTGACTGAGCCACAAACAGTAGAACCCATACCTTTTCACTTTTATACTGTATGTGGCTTATGTTTCTTATTCAAGTAAATGATAGCTAGATAGATAGATAGATAGATAGATAGATAGATAGATAGATAGATAGATATGAGATAGACAGATAGTAGATAGATATGAGAGAGACATTAGATACATTATAGATAAAAACTATATAGATATGAGGTAGATATTGGATAGATAGATAGATAGATAGATGCATAGATAATTAGGAGATAGATAGATAAGTGTCAGACTGGGATTTCTTGGGCCCACCGGAGAGAATAACATTGAGGGCCCACCTTCAGTCTGTACAGAACATAGCTGGATGGATAGATAGATAGATAGATAGATAGATAGATATGAGATAGATAGATAGACAGACAGGCAGACAGATAGTAGATAGATATGAGATAGACATTAGATAAATTATAGATAAAAACTATATAGATATTGGATAGATAGATAGATAGATTGATTGATTGATAGATAGATAGATAGATAGATAGATAGAGTGTCGGACTGGGATTCCTTGGCCCACCTGAAAGAATAGCATTGAGGGCCCACCATCAATTTATACAGAACATAGATAGATAGATGGATAGATAGATAGATAGATAGATAGATAGATGGATGGATGGATGGATGGATAGATAGATAGATAGATAGATAGATAGATAGATAGATAGATAGACAGATAGTAGATATTAAATAGATATGAGATAGACATTGGATACATTATATATAGAAATGATATAGATAGGAGGTAGATATCAAATAGATATGATGTAAATATTAGATAGATAGATAGATGTCCATAGTGTTCTTGTACGTGGTTAGGGTGTCTTAAACCTCATATATGAATACACCGGAGAATGCAGCAGATCTGTACATGTAAACTGTTCCTGCAAGGGCTGATTCCTGTGTTTGTCACTAATAAAATAATGCTCTTCTCAGCCACAAGTTTATGACACCTGTTCCCTCTGTCAGCCCTGCTGTGACATTATTTACTGGACTCTTCTGTCGATAACTGTGATCTATTGATCTGCAAGATGAGCCCTTCTCCAGCTCAGCACGGAAGGATGCTCTCTGCTGAGATACACATCACCCTATTGATGTCACTGCATCTATATTCTCTTAAACTGACTCTGCCCCCCAATCCCTTCCTATTCTTGCTTTGATGGCTGTCAGGGAAGCGATGCTGCAGAAACCTACATTTCTGTCTCTGCAATGGAATACATCAGCGCTGGGCATCGTGACCCTTTAACTTCTTGGATCTCTTAAACCATTAGCGTGCAGTCAGTATTCAATTTAATGCAAGCATTAGCTGGGGTCAGGAAACCTATATCCGCTGTCCTCTCATTTTTCTCCAGCTTCTCTACACAGTGGCACACTGTGCAGAGCATGTCTTAATAATGCATCATTTGCTAAATCTTTCTGGCGTTTTGCTTGAGATAAACCTGCTCTGTAGATCAGATGCCTGCACTGCACAAACCAAGCATTGCTATTTGCCTTTTATGCTATGTGTGTGAGCAAAGCAATGGCCAGTGATGTGCCTATGCGTATACATGTGCCATCAACACGGCTCCTGCCCCTCCTCTGCAGCTTTAATGCATGTGCTTTGTATCAAGGTGACACCGCAGAGCACGTGGAAAAACAATGTTCACTTCTTGGCCTGCAGCGCTTGGGCTTCGAGAGGATGTAACTCTTTCCCCAGATCTGCTGCTCCAGCCATAATAGATAAAGATTGCGGATAAGTGGAAATGACTCCGCGCAAACAATCCTTGGCTTATACACATTTCATGCATTAAAAGTGAAGGTAAATGCTGCAGCTCATTGCCTCAAATCAGTCCAGGTCCCTGAACATTGCTGCTGTTACCACCCAACAGATGCTCGTAACAAGGGAAGATGTAATTAGTTTTGTCATTACAGGATTTATTGACTTTAGGGCTGAAATCTGCAGGCATCTGTAGTTATATGGGCTGCTGTATGTTCACCAAGGGAAGGGGTCTCAATACCATTTCTGCTCAGGGAAGCTGTTCCAGTTCTGTAATGGATTGTTGGGCTGCTGGGTAAAATGAGCAATCATTGGCTGTGATGCGAACCTGTTATGTTCTGTCTGTGGCTACTATGGCTATACCTTCTACTTAACACTACACATTATTATACCTGTATGACCTATGCCTTGAACAGAATATAGCAGTATGGTCCCAAAGCTCAACCAAATCAAACCAAACTTTCCTTTGAAACACTGATGACCATGCTAAAGCTTTATCATCTTCTGGATATATTATGAGAAGTCCCAACTTTTTGAAACACATAATTATGGTCATGGATGGGAAAAGAAGAAGGGACCGAACAGCAACATGATGAGTTTAGTATTATCCTTGTATAATCCCATACTTTGAACATAATATTGCAGTATAGTCCCATAACTCAACCAAACCAAAACATTCCTTTGAAATACAAATAACCACATAAAATCTTTATCATCTTTTTGATATACCACGAGTAGTCGCAACTCTTTGAAACACATTATTATGGTCATGGACAGGAAAAGAAGAATGGGCCGAACAGTAACATGACGACTTTACTATTCTTGCATAATCTGAGCATAATATTGCAGTATGGCCCCATACCTCGAACAAAACCTTCCTTTGAAACACAAATAACCACACTAAAGCTTTATCATCTTCTGGATTTATTGTGAGAAGACCCAAACATAATTATGGTCATGGACAGAAAAAAGAAGGAGGCACTGAACAGCAACATGATGAACGGAGACACTCATAGATTCCATAGAAACCATGAACATGACCTTAAGAAGCCTGAAGACCCAAACAGAAGACAAAACATCTTGGAGACACAATATGGTCACCAGTCAATACCATCTTGACTGCACTTAACAGAAATAAATACATCTGGTTTGCTCAGTGATACCAGATAATCTTCCTCAACGTCTTCTATCAAACTCAAGGAATGCAAGTTATAGCTTCTTGCAGCTACAGCACTGTCAAGGTGCAGAAGATTGACAAGTCCATTACCACAATCTCTGCTGCCTGACTATCCATCTTGCTTCACAGATTGTTATTCTTCATCCTCCTCATTTGCAGATTGTGCAGTCACATGATTCAGGTACAAAACAGCTTTCCTCAGCAATATTTCACACCTCTCCAAGCACACGGCAAGGTTATTTTCAAGAGCGTGACTTTGAGACAGACGCTTCCTTCCAGCTACCTTTCCCTTGTGACTGTGTCATTAATACCTTCTCTGGTGCTCGGTGACACCTGTTTGATCTTAAATGGTATTTTTTCTAGGTGCATGAATGTTGTGACACATGTAGAAACAGTATTATTAGACGCAGGGACACCATGTCACAAAACGACAAGTCTTCTCTACCCGCTGTGGTTGTCACCGTCACCTTGCAGCACCGGGGTCATGGGTTTGCATCTGACAGGGCAACAACTGCATAGGCGGCATGCTTTTTCCCTGTACTACCAAGAACTCCCTTTCATTGGCACACTCTACACACACTCCTAGCTTGGGCCTATGTGCGTTCATGGTTTTAAAGGCAAAATTAGAATTTTCAATGTCGTTGCAGTCTTTGTACAGTGCTGCAGAATCTGTCAGCGCTATATAAAAGATATTAAAGAGGAAAAGACACCAATTTGTCAAATTGCTTGGATCTCACAAGAATAAACTAGAACTAGGCAAAGTTTAGGAAAAAGGATGTCTATGATTCAGTATATATTGTGTTGTTATGGGTTAACTCCACAGCTTGTGTCCAAGTCTGCAGCCATTATCAGAAGAAATGATTTAATGTACTTTTTGCCCCACAGTTGTCTTTATAGTAGGATTTTACCCTTTGTTGCATGTGTATGACATGTTATTAAAAGTTTGTGTGTCATAATCATGATGTGATTGATATCCAGCACCATGTTGATTTGGTCCACAAGTCAACCAGTTTAGTTAGTGTGAAACTACAAGCCCTGTTGTTAAGAGACACTGGGACTTGTAGTACCTCCAAACAATGAAATATGTGTAGTGGATAGGTTCAGTATCTTCCTCTGCTGTGAAGATGTCTTGTCCTGAATATGGCCTACAAGGAATTGCATTATAGACTCAAGGCTTAGCACAAGATGTGCTTAGCTTGCAGATGTCCTGCCCAGGGACCACAAGTTGCGTCTCAGTAGCTGAAGTACAGTACAAGGTTATACTGAAAAGTCTTCCCATTGTGCCCAATATAACCCTCTCCAAGCAACACGACAGCCTTACCTGATCCCCCTCCCCCTCCACACAGTATACATTCAATACATACACTGCCAAATGAAACGTTAAAAATAAAAACCGTCCTCATATTTTTTTCGCTCCCCAAATTCAGAAAGGAATCTTATTCTCCCAGGATAGAGCCGCTTAAAGGGCTTTGGAGAGAGTCTTTTGGCTGCCTTCTGAACAATGAGGTCCCCGGAGAAAGCTTAGATCCCCTCCCCCCATCCCTTCTGTCCTCCCCTCTGTAAGGCTCTGGCATTCACTCCTCTAAAAGACATCAAGGGCTGGCTAGTACAGGAATTAATGCCGTGTCCTTACACAAGCAAAGAGCACTCACTACACATACATGGAAGGAAACTATTGTTCATGGAGCTCTTATTCTACAGGTGATAGCAGGAAAATGTGGCTCTGCCCCTGGGCCTGCATTGCTCTGACTGAAATACAAGGTCCCTGTGAGGTCGGCGCTGGCCGCCTTGTGAACTTTCTAATAGTTCCTCATGTAAAGTGTGTGTGGGACAATGAAGCTTTTACAATTGCGCTTTATGTTCTCCACCATAGAATTTTGTGGAGAAGATTTAGAATGACTATGTTAGAACCATACGTCCAAGGCCTGGTAACTGCATCTGTCCCAAGTCAACAGGAGAGACATGACAGCCAACTCGTAGGTCTTCATCCTTCACAATGCAATTATCTACCAAGGGGCAGACACCCATAAGTCTTGTAGTGCTGTACAATCATGAGAACAATGCTACCATGCTGCAAAAGTAAGAATAAAATTCTCCAGGTTCGAAAGAAGAATCTGAATATGGTAAAATAGTACAATATTTGTTTGGGTTGATAGAGGCCGGAACAATTTATGTGCAGATTGTAGTGTATGTATGGCCCTGTCTGACTTTGCTGGAGCAAACTTTTGTCGTAGGGTACAACAGCGGTTCTATATGGCAACAGAAGGTCAGAAGTGGTAAAGTCAGTATGTGTATGGGCACATGCATGATCTCATGTAATGCTATGCAAGTATATTGAGTAGATATCATGCTTCTCCTCGACTGTATCCTCTCCCATCCACGCGCAAGGTGCTGACTTACCGTTTTCAGCAACAGGGCTTCCCACAGAGCTGGTGAGCGACTGCCCCAGGACACAGGGATCATCAAAGTGGTGGTAATTGGAAGCTGAAATCCCGCTGGATGAAAAGTCATCTAGTTTTATCTTCTTGACGAGGAAAGAGCGTGGCATGGTGAACTGGACAAGGGTCTCCTTTTGTTGAGGGCTAGTCTTTAAAGAGCCGGGGACGGCGGCTCACATTCAGCACTGGACAGCTCCGACTTTCTGCAGTGTGCAGGGAGAGAGAGTGAGAGAGAAAGGAGATGAAGGGAGCAGGAAAGGAGGGAGGGGGGAAATCTGGCAGCAATAGCTGAGCTCAGCACTCATGCTGTCTTTATATGGGACGCAGGCCTGAGATCAGGTGGTGCTTTGCAATGGAGCTGTTTAGCTCTCTAATCCATCAAATGTCCCCCAGGACAATCATCACATTACCAATGAACCGGCTGTGCCGACATAGAGAAAGAGACAACCTCCTGCCTACTTACTTCTTATAGACAATGCAGTGGAAACAAGTAATGTAGAGCAGCGTGGCCGGAGAATAGGGAGGCGATATTTTATCCCACTATCGTACATGCCTGCACCCTGCAACTCACTGCTGCTATTTCCTGCGCGTAGGAACAAGGGAGCAAAACTTTGAACTCAACCGTACCCCCGTAATAAATTATGACCCCCCCCCCCAGCAGCACGTTACAGTCCTCTCATTAGGAATTTTCTTTTAAATTTTTTAATTTTTTTTTTTGCATTATTTTACATCTTGAATTCTTCATGAAGATCCTTGAGCATGAACACAACACGTGGGGAGGTGAAGGGGGAGGCACTACAGAATAAGA
The DNA here is from genome assembly GCA_033119425.1 of Bufotes viridis. Classification (NCBI taxonomy): domain Eukaryota; kingdom Metazoa; phylum Chordata; class Amphibia; order Anura; family Bufonidae; genus Bufotes; species Bufotes viridis. The sequence goes on along the minus strand of CM065594.1, from coordinate 91,867,995 downwards.
TCAGGAAGACCGGCATTGTGTAGATGAACTCTTGATTCCTTTGTCTTGATGCAACCAGTGTTTTAACAGCCTGCGAATCATAAAGGGAAAGTCCATATGGTGGTGGGGGGAGGGAGCATCTTAATATCCCACATCCACCAAGGTGGGCAATAAACAGCGACCCTTGCAGTTGTGCAACAAAAGGAAAGAGCCTCTCCATCTCTATATTATACAAAGAGGGGAAGAGTATAACTGGCAGCCTGGGTCTAGTGCTGTCTATCATACCATAGACGGCACTGAACCTCCCACACATAGCCGCATGCATGCGAATATAAATACACTCACACATCTATATATATATATATATATATATATATATATATATATATATACCTTTTTGAAAGCCATGCCAGATCTACACTACACACTAGTACTGTAGGATGTTAGACTCAATTGCCCCTACATTGGGTTATTACAATGTACAGACTTTGGGCCATACTGTATTTACTACTGGTGGACTGATATTCATTTTCTATGCAGAGTGCACTCCATTCAACATAGTGCCTACTGAGTTGCAACAGGTTTCCTTAGGCCATGATAAGGTCTTACCTGATGTAGCTTGCCGCCACTTTCCGAGCAGATATGTAGAGATATTTTCTTGTCCATAAGTAGTAATACCTGCAACTGTAAAGCCATGGTCCTTTTCCCAGACTTCTCACAAGTGATGAAAAACAGGATCGGTGCTTAATACATACGGTATGGCATCCAGCCTGAATGCTATTTTATTGAAGGCAATGACGCCAGAAAACTGGCAACGTTGCATTAATATCCATTGTTCATTCATCCTTGAAGCGAGCTTTTCTATTATAGTAACAGTTTGTAGGGCTGAAAAATACATAAGTGCATTAAGTTCAGCCTATTATTCTGCAATATTGATCCACAGAAAGGGAAACACCCTCATGAAGAACAAGCCAATTCTCCTTATCTTAGAAATAAAATTCCTTCCAGGCTCCAAATCAGGTGGTTAGAATAAATCCCTGGATTAAGACCCTTCTCCAGTAATCTAGTAACTATAACTTGTAATTTACTTGCCTTCAAGAAATGCATCCAGGACCCTCTTGAACTCTTCTAGTGGGTTCACCATCACCACCTCCTCAGGCAGAGTCCCATGGTCTCACTGCTCTTACCGTAAAGAACTCTCTTCCATGTTTATGGAGAAACCTTTTTTTCTCTAGATGTAGAGAATGTTCCTACGTCACAGCTCTGGGTAATAGATCATACAGATAGATATACACATAGTTATTAGTTCACCTGTTAGGGGATTTTACAGGGGTCGTCCCATTATTAATACTAAAAAATTAATATCAGACATCATATAGTAAATGACAATCTATTTCTAATAACCTAACATGGATCCAGAGATTTATATCTCCAGTTGCTCACTTAGATTTCAAGCTGGCAGCTCAGGGGCATGCCCTTTCTCAAGGGGAGTTTCCTTTCTACTGTAGCTCTCATATAGCTCTCTAATAGTAGGTATGGCTGCTGGCAATTGAAGGATGAAACTGAGCATGTGCAACTGCCTCACTGAAACAAATGGAGATATAAGGAAAAGAAGAAAGAGCAGGCAGCACTATACAGATACATTTTGAAGGGCATCTGTCAGCAGATCTGTACCTATGACACTGGCTGACCTGTTACATGTGCGCCTGGCAGCTGAAGACATCTGTGTTGGTCCCATGTTCATATGTGCCCGCATTGCTGAGAAAAATCATGTTTTAATATATGCAAATAAGCCTCTAGGACAGGGATCAGCAACCTTTGGTACCCAGCTGTGGTGAAACGACATGCACACTTGCTTAGCTGTTTTCAGAACTCCCATAGAAGCACGATGGGAGTTGTCGTTTCACCACATCTGGAGTACTGAGGGTTGCTGACCCCTTCTCTAGGAGCAACGGGGGTGTTGCCATTACTCCAAGAGGCTCCGCTCTCTCTGCAACTGCGGCTCCCTATCCACTTTGATTGACAGGACCAGGCAGAACATCATCACACCTAGCCCTGTCAATCAAAGTGGAAAGAGTGCAGCAGTTGCAGGAAGAGTGGAGCCTCTAGGTGTAAAGGCAACACCCCCGTTGCTCCTAGATGCTCATTTGCATATAGTAAAACATAATTTTTCTCAGTAATGCGGGCACATATGAACATGGGACCAACACAGATGCCTTCAGATGCCAAGTGCACATGTAACAGGTCAGCCAGTGTCATAGGTACAAATCTGCTGACAGATGCCCTTTAATGAATAACTTAGTGGCTATGCTAAATTTTTAGTTACACGCAACTACAAAAGTATTCAGATCCAGGTGCCGGTTTAAAAAGTGTACAATATTTTTCTTGGGACGAGTAAATTTAATTTGTTTGTAATGTTAGTAAAGGGAGTTGCTAGACAATGAGGACCCTTAATGTGAGTTGCAGGCTTGCATATTTTAGCTAAATATCATGTTTATTATAGTATACAGATTTTCCTTTTACGGTAGGCTTGATCAACTATATCTGGTTCAAGTGAGGCACAGAGGTCCTGTTACTGCGACCAATGATGGGGCAGAACTGCAATACAAGACATGGTCAGTGAACTAGAGAGTCGCTGCTTTTGGGGAAAAAAAAACGTGCTTCGTTTCCAAGATCAGGCAACCCCTTTAAGGTATACAATCATTAGATTGTTAGTCCTCTGGTGCAGGCAGCCACAGGGTCCTATTTGCAGGAACCCCCTTTATTATCTCAACACGACAGCACACCAGCCCTTTGAGCACTGTTTATAGAAATGGCTTTCACGTGCATACATTAAAGCCCCTTGTGTCGCAAAAGATGCAAAGAACGACTCCACAAGGATCATTACCTTTTATTAGTCATGGTACATAATCATACTGTTTCATTGTTCATGAATATAATTCCATATAAAGGAATATGGAAGGCTGTGGAGTTTTAGCAAACTGTGCAACAGATGAAAAGAATTGACTTTTTTAAACCGTATGTATTCACTTTATATATATCGTATGTTGCTGGGCCTGCATCCAGGTCATACATATTTGTCTCACACTGGGAGTAAGAGATTTGCAGAATTCTCCCCACATGGGGGAGATTTACTAAACCTGGTGTAAAGGAAAACTGGCTTAGTTACCCATAACAATCAGATTCCACCTTTTATTTGCCAAGAGACTGAAAATGTAAGGTGGAATCTGATTGACTGCTAAGAGCAGTTCCCGAGTTATAATACAATGGGACAATGAGGTTATCACCATTTCTCTTGTTGTACCCAAGCTCCACTCATTTCTGGGGCTACACCATCCACTGCTGCTATGATCGACAGAGTCAGGCGAGGAACAGCGAGGAAGGGAGTGGAGCTTGGGTGCAACAAGAGCAATGGTGACACCCTCATTGCACCAAAGGGCTATATTAAGAAAAGTAACTCATAAATAGAGCTTCAGATCAATAAAAGAACAACAGTGTTTTAATCGGGTGAACCACCACTATGTGTCCATGCAAACCATTAGGGAGGTCGCTGGTTACAGATTCCCTTTAAAGTAGTCATTCATTGGTGGGTGAGTAGAGGGATGGAGAACAAGTAGACACAGGCTAAGGTCGGCCATAAGATGTCTACTGACAGCAATTATTCCCGATCTCCTCATACACATGCCTGCTCAGTTTGGCCAAGCAAGCATCGTTTCTAAGTAAGAAGAGGTAAGGATCCTCTGTCAGACTCCTCGGGCAATAGCTTATCTTTTTGAGAACAAAAGGATCAGACAGTTGAAATCCAGCTGGTTCCATCCTTATCTCCCCTGACGTCTACCATCAGTCGGCCCCCTACACATAAGATGGCCCTGCTGAAATCAGTAAATTCAGCTGACATAGAATGTACTCACTGTTAATCTAGGATATACAATTGAAGGGTATATACAGGGCTCGAGTCCAGGGGGAACGGGTGGGAACGGCGTTCCTGCACTTTTTTTTACAGCAGGAACACCGTTCCCTTTCAGGGCAAAATGACCAGGAAGCGGTGAAGACTTTGTACTCACCGCTTCCTGGTTCTCGGCTGTCAGGGCTGCGCACAGGCACGAGGCGCTTTGTGACCTCACGCTATGCGCAGCCTTCACAGCACAGCCGAGAACCAGGAAGAGAGGAGCGGCGGCGTCCAGGAGCAGGAGAGGGTAAGTGTTTTTTTTGTTTTATATTTTATGGCTGGTGAGAGGCACTGACTGGGGGCTAATGGAGGGGGCACTGGGGGCTGATGAGAGGCACTGGTGGCTGATGGAGGGGGTACTGGTGGCTGATGGAGGGGTCACTGGTGGCTGATGGAGGGGTCACTGGTGGCTGATGGAGGGGTCACTGGGGGCTGATGGAGGGGGCACTGGGGGCTGATGGAGGGGGCACTGGGGCTGATGGAGGGGTCACTGGGGGCTGATTGAGGGGGCACAGGGGGCTAATAGAGAGACACTGGGGGCTGATGGAAGGGGCACTGGGGGCTGATGGAGGGGGCACTGGGGGCTGATTGAGGGGTCACTGGGGGCTGATGGAGAGGCACTGGGGGTTGGTGGGGAGGCACTGGGGGCTGGCGGAGAGGCACTGGGGCTGATGGGGCTGGTGGAAGAGGCACTGGGGGCTGGTGGAGAGGTCTTATCTGAGGTCTGATTGGGGGTCATTCATATTGGGGTCTGAGCTGAGGTGTGATCTGAGGTCTTATTGGGGTCTTATTAACATTGGGCATCTTATTGGGGCTGTTACCTGAGGTCTTATTAACATTGGGGGTCTGATTGGTGGTCTGACCTGAGGTGTAATAAAAAATATTTTTTTCTTATTGTCCCCCTCTAAAACCTAGGTGCATCTTATAGGGCGAAAAATATAGTGCTTGCTCCTCCTCCTGACCTCCCCTGCCCTTTGTGTACGCCGCGCGCCGTGACGTTACATGGAGGCACTTGGGTGAGTTCCCACACTTTTTTTTCCCAGGACTTGACCCCTGGGTATATAACTACCAAGTCACTGAAAAGGAAAGCCCTTTTAAATATACATAAAATTAGCAAAACCTGCAGAAAAAAAATTAATTGATATAAAGATAATAACTAGTGTTGAGCGAAGCATTCGAAGAAGAATTTTGCCGAAGTTTAGGAAAACTTTGCAATGAATCTAAATTTCCTTGCGCTTCATGGTAACAAATCAGTTTTTCCTAAAATGGCGGCTGCACGTGTTAGAAAGTGAAAGTAAAGACCAGGAACGTGAGATCACCCATAATGCCGTGCACCCAGCCAATCTGCAAATAGTCATCCACTGTAATGTCACAGACCTATAAAACCCTCATCCCGCACAGCCTCCACCATTGTCCTGTGAGCTGAACATAGGGAGAGACAAGACGGCTCTCATGCACTAGGGACAGTGTTTCTGAATAGAAGAATATCGGACAGGGAGGGTGCAGGAAAATGTATTCTGTGTTAGTTTTATTGACTTATTCATACAGTAGCCGTAAACTAAGATATGTAATTTAAAACCAATAAGATGGAAGCCTTTATTATTCCACTGCCAGCATGCCAACCAATACCATCCAGTCTGCACACCTTAGGGGAAGCCAGGTCTTAATTGTGACCATCCTCATCTTTTGCTGGCTTTTCCAAATCATCCTTTAAGTCCTATTCTCCATGTCCTAGATCAGCAAGATGCAGAGAGAGGAGTAGAGAGGAGTAGCTGGATGATCCTGATGACATATTCTCATCGATATTAGATGATGTGGAAAAGGAGGAAAAGCAGATGGCAGAAGAAGGGCTCCCACCTGTATGGCAGGAGAGCGCTGGGGTTGGAGAAGTGGGTATGACAGAGCTGATTATTATTCTGTGTTTACTGTCAAATAACCTGCAGGAAACTGCAGACAAGAACAGCAATTATATGTATATTGTGCCCCCACCTAACCCGCCATACCAGCAACAGCCCCTGTTTAAAGGTACCATGCGGGCATTAACAATAAAGAAGGACTATAAAGTGCGGTATTCATTACTAAATGAAAGGCAGCTGTGGCCTGGGTATACCTGATTTATAGCAATCCATACCGAATTAATTCAGAACGAATTGAATGTCTTGGCTAACTTCGGCAAGTTGCCAAATCTTATTTTTCAAAACTTCGCTCATCTCTAATAATAATAACCCTACAGACTGATCCTGTCTTAGGATATTAAGGGTCACTATGCATATGACATCACATACAGGGTTTTTGTTGATGGGAAACAGTGCCTATGTCCTTCTTACGTACGTTAGTCAGTGGAGATCAAACAGTGTTTACTGCTGGGATAATTGAATGTTTGCTGCCGTGTTCACCTTTTCCTTTCCCTTTGGTGTCCCTCTATCACCCCTACTTACAGGCAGAGCACCCCCCCTTCCCCCGACAGGGGTGACCCCACCTCTTGGTGGCCAAGTCCTGTCTGTGTCCTACAGTGACCCTATATTAGAAAAAAACTCCAGTGTCCCGACATGTGTGTTTCCCCAACAAGAGGGTTGGTTCCTCAGGGGACAAGAAACTGTTCTCTGGTACCTCCCAGGGACGGTGGTACCATTAAAATATGCCTGCACCCATAAATGTCAGATGGATAAATATATGATGCTGGCACTGAGGATGACAGCATGACATAGAATGCAATGTATATGGCCAGCTTAAAGTGGTTGCTCAGGATCTTGATACTGATAGCCTATCCTGAGACCAATACCCTAACAGGAAGCTTAAGCTAATATTTTTGAGAACAAACTTACATTATTTACATTTTATATCTTGGTTGTAATGTTTCCTTTGGATGAACAGTTTGCACTGTACCGGAGCAATCAATGTTTAGTATAAGGTTTGTTTCTTTACCATTTAATATGAGGGACGACACGATTCCTGGTAATTACTGGCACACCATCTAGGTGGCTTGTTATCAGAGATCCTCTTCATTGTACCCAAGAGCGCTGCCATCTACAATTTTCGTTTGAAGCAATCACAACATCCTTGAGCTTCAGTATATGTCATTATGCTGCGCCCAGAGGCATAACTTGAAGCTCCTGGCCCCTGAGGCCTGGGGCTCTCCCTCCAATAGTCACATGCCAGTGCATGCAATGACTTCACAATGTGCAAGATCTACAGTAAAAAAAAAAATTGTGAAGTATTTATTTCGGGAGAAATTTGAATTATTTATCTGTACACTTATCAGGAAGAGTCGGGCTTTCAACCTAACCAGTATGTGGCAAAGGGATGGAAAAAAAAACTCTGCACCATCTATAGCAAAACCTCTAGCATCTAATAACACCTGAGTTTTTCTACTTCTAGTGATTTCACAATGCACGGCAGATTGGTGTCCTTACTTAAAAGGAAGGTGTAGAGCACCCTACACCTGGCACCCCAAAAACTCTTTTCAGAATTTAGCCAGTTTAACCCCCATCACTTAGCTGATTGTGCTGGTAGAAGCTGCACGTACCCACTCATTTCACCATGGTGACGCTAAGTCTACCAGAAAAGGAGCCACTATATTACGACCACCTTCTATGATGTCCATATGCTCCAGTGGTTGACAGAAGGCTTTAAATTCACAGTTGTGTGTTACATGCATAAAATTATATCTCACAGAGAGCACATGGTCACACAGGAGCGTGTGTATTAAAAAGTATTAAAGACATTTAGGCCTTATCTATGATCTTTAATTTGGCACCCTTAGATATGAATTGGTTGGTACTGTGTATCTGTGTGTATCTTGCATAAGATTTTTTTATGAACTTATAGCATCTATTAACAAACTGTATTTCAATGCTTGCTGCATTACAGAGGTATTCTTCCCTAGAAGCACACAGAGCACCTGCCGCTCCGTAATATGGAAACCATGTGGACTCTGAGTGTCACTGTGCACGCTCCATGCTCATGGCTTAGCTGTATGTTTGAGGCTTTATTGTGAGTGGTGAGATATTTCTAAAAAAAATCATTCAAATTGTGAAAAAAATGATATCTCATACAGTTCAGGTAAATAGCACCAAGCTTTTAGTTTGATTCAGCCATTGCCTTTATAAGCCTGTCCTGTTTTCTTCGGAATTCACAGCTCTCTATCTGCAAGAACACCATGACCTACAGCATCTATATGACAATGCCCCAAGAGGGATTACACACGGCCTGTTGCTGATGCAGCGAGGATGGATTTTTTTCATGTTTTCAACTGTAAAGATGTTTTCTTAATAAATTATCTGCACCAGTTCTGTTGCTGAGTCCAGGTCATCGTGACTTACCAGCAGTGGACTGGGAGAAGGGAAGCTGAAATGTGCCATTGTGGTTGCACATGTCAATGACACGGCCTGCAGTTCTTGGTGATTTAAGCTGCTCTAGATGTAGGTCATGGACAGAAATGATGAACTGATTCTCCATCATTGATGCACACATTCAGAATCTCTTCTCTGCACGTTCTACCAGTTTTCTCTTGCCAGTTTTTCATGGCTCTTCCCCATTGACTTCAGTTAGGGTGGAAAAAACCGTATGCACGGGTTTTTTTATACATGCATTTCTTATAAAACAGGTGACTTTTATAAGAAAGTTTTTCTTTTTGATTCCTAAGACTTTTAATTCTAAGAGGGGTTGTAAACACGTTGGCCCAGATTTACTAATGTATTAGTGCAAGGGTTTCTACACTTTTTTCCAAATTGCCCGAAAAGGGGAAGGGAATATTAGAAAGGTGTGTTGCTTCATAAGAAATGGGGCACGGACTAAAATGCGCAGTTGTGTACAAAATGTCGCCACAATTATGGTGTAAAATTCTGTCTTACAGCAAGCCAACCAAAAGTTGGTATAGAGTTATACAAAAGTTCCTCTCCCTGCACCAGATGTATCATCCAGCCTGAGCCCCTGTGATAAATCTGGTGCAGGTCTAGACAGTCTGTATACGCCAATTACAGGATTAGGGAATACAGTTTTGTATTCATAGCTGGGCAACTCTATATCTATGTGAGTCAAAGGGGCACATTTATTAAGACCTTAATTTTAGGTGCCATTCATAATTAGTCCCTGGAGTGGCGGTAGATCCGCTGGAGTCATGTGGAAGTGCGGCCTCTACATAACTTCGATGTATCCAAAGTTAATTCTATATGTAAGACAGCTTCCGAGCTGTCATACATTTAGACCATTTTGCACGCCTAAACCAGTTGACGGACTTTCCTCTTTCCCGCTCATCACCACGCCCCCTTTTTAAGACCTGGCGGGAGCGGGAAAGAAGTCACAGATTCTGACACAACATGGCGTGCAACTAAATCTGTGCCAGATATATGCCACAAAAGTGGCGTATATCTGTTAGTAAATGAGCCCCTAAATGCTTACTTTATGACCAGTAAAGGGGTTGTCTCACTCCAGCAAGTGGCAGTTATCATGTAGAGAAAGTTAATACAAGGCACTTACTAATATATTGTGATTGTCCATATTGCCTCCTTTGTTGGCTTGATTCATTTTCCATCCCAATATATGTGGCTTGTTTCCATAGTTATAACAACTCTACAGTCCAGCAGCGGTGGTCGTGCTTGCACACCATAGGAAAAAGCGCCGCCCTCTCTGGTGACCGGGACCATGGGAGCTCACATAGGCTGACGGTTTTTCCTATAGTGTGCAATCATGGCCACTGCTGCTGGATTGCAGAGTGGTCGTAACTAGGGATGAGCGAATCGACTTCGGATGAAACATCCGAAGTCGATTTACATAAAACTTTGTTTGAATATTGTACGGCGTGAGCGCTCCGTACAGTGTTCAAATGTATTGGCTCAGATGAGCCAAAGTTATTACTTCGCGAAGTCTCGTGTGACTTTGGGTAATAACTTCAAAAATTAATTTCTACTGTTAAAAACCTTTTCCTGAACTCAGGTTCGGTTCCAAGTAGTACCTCGGAATCGAACGCCAGAATAAATGTTTGCAGGGGAGAAGATTTGGTACCAGCTTTTTTGCCACATTTTTTGTGTCTTTTTTTTTTCAATCGATTTGTTTGATCACTAGTATTTTCTTTCTTTTATAAGAAGAAAGACAAAAAAAGACTTTTAGCAAAAAAGCTTTTAGCAAAAAAAAAAAACGCTTGTGTGTCCAGTATTCCAAAAAATCTCAACAAAAAATGCAGTTGCAAAAGTCACCACTAAAAACACCCACACAAAAATAAACACTAGGAAACACTAGGAAAACCCCTATGTATGAAAGTGCCCTAAGGGTACATTCACACATACGCCATGGATTTACTTTACAAATTATTCGGTGGCAAATCTGTAGCTTTTAAGAAATCTCATCCACATGTTGCATATAAAATCCACAGCGTAAAACGACTGGATCTGCAACGTGTTCATTTGTGCTGCGGATTTACAGTGGACAGTATGAAATCCCCAGACATTTCCACTGTAAAGAATGCATGTAATGCATGCAGTGTTTGTCGTTTTTTTTTTTTCCACGGAAAAAAGGCACAACAAATTTTCTGCTGTATTTTACATTCCGCGTGTATTCCCTAAGAGTGCGTTCACACAGCAGATTTTGTTGCAGTAATTTATGCTGCGACTGAAGAAGGAAATGGTGTCAATGTATTATCAGTGGGAGTTCATCTGCTGAATCGGTGACAAGAACAAAGGGGCCGACACACTCAAGCTGGGCTGCAATACCAAGCACAGCACCTGGATGAGTGCAGTCAGACCCCCACAATCACAGACTATTGGCCTGTCCTAGAACAGGGGTCAGCAACCTCCAGCACTCCAGCTGTTGTGAAACTACGATTCCCAGCATGCACTCTTGCTCAAGTTGAACTCCTATGGAACTGAATGGAACATGCTGTGAGTTGTAGTTTCAAAACAGCTGAAGTGCCGGAGGTCGCTTACTTTTCTCCTACAAGAAAAACTGTGAGTTTTCAGCTGCTGTGAAACTACAACTCCCAGCATGCATTGACATATTCTGGTAGGCTGAGAATTGTACCTTCACAGCAGCTGGAGAGAGGCAAGTTGGTGACCACTGATTTAGGCCCCTTGCACATGACCGTATGCCCTCCGAGACATGCGGTCCGTGAGCGGGCAATATGTCTCGGAGGGCATACAGTCGTGTGCAAGGGGCCTTAATATAAGTTAGAAAACCCCTCAGAGTGTTTGGGGCATTTTATTATTATTATTTTTTTTATTTTTTGAAACATCATGAGATTTAAGCATGTTTTACAGGCTTTTCTTTTTTAGCAATGTTTTACTTGCATTTTATTTCTCTGTAGAGGTGTATGGGAAAAAAGCCACATCCATCAAAAAAAGTACAGCTTTTGAAAGAAATGTGTGCAACCACCCTAGGGCCTTCATCACATGCAACTTTGCTCTGTTTTTTTTTTTTGTACTAAAAAGGCCAAAAAAAGAACCATAACACATGTTTTTAATGCCTTTTTTTAGTTGTGCTTATTTTTCTTCAAAATAAATGTGTGGGTGGCATTTTTTTCAGGTGTTTTTTTCCTGGTAGAAAAAAATGCTATTGCTTCAACATGCTGAGGTAGATTTATGAAAACTGGTGTAAAGTAGAACTGGCTTAGTTGCTCCTTAGGAGCTCTGAAAAAATGAAAGGTGGAATCTGATTAGTTGCTATGGGCAACTAAGCCAGTTTTTCTTTACACCAGTTTTGATAAATCTAATCCTCTGTTTTTAAATTAAAAGCCAGAGACACAAACATGGCACCAGGTTAAAAACATCTGGATTCTGGGCCTTTTACCACAGAAGGCACACCAAAAACTGCAGGTACAAAAACTGTCACTAAAAACTCAAAAGTGCACAAAAACACCATTAAAGCCACCCTGAGACTTCCTTCACACATGGAGAGGGACAATTATCAAAGCTTTTACTCCACTATTGTGACATAAGAAATTTTGCAAATTATGGCACAAGCCGTATTTGTTCCAGATTTTCCAGCTTTTGAGGTACTCGCCCCTTTTCAGAGGTTGCAAGAAAAGGGATGGGGCTTAGCTGAGGGGCAGGGCTTCCGTCACCCAGATTTACTATAACTTGTTCCAGAAAGTGGCATATGTTATAGAAGGGGGTCATTTACTATGCTGAAATACGCCTAAATTAGGCGTATTTCAGGGGCAAATATCAGTGCAACGGCTAGTTGCGGCACTATCTGCGACTTCTTTTCCCTGCTCACGCCAGGTCTAAAATTGTGGACGTGGTGTGGGTGGGGAAGGGGACGGGCCGGCAGGTTTAAGCCTGGTTTAGGCGTAAAAAAAGGTCTTGATGTAAGACAGCTCTGAAGCTGTCTTAACTGTAGAACTAGCACTGGATGCGCTGAAGTTATGGAGAGGCCAGCGCATCTTTATAACTTCAGCGGATCCACCGCCAGTTAAGGGTTTTATTAAGTCTGGCTTCTAAAACGCTAGTCTTCATAAATTTGCCCCCAAGTCTACACCAGCTCCTAAATGACATAGATCTGATGCACAGACTGCCAAAGATGGGACTAATTTATTAAGAGGCCACTGCCCATTGACGTCAGTGAATACCACTGACTCAACATGAATGGTGTCCATGTTCTGTCAGTGATTTTCAAGGAATGTTGGTAGGAGATGCTCTTTTCAGCCTAGCAGTGACCGTGGGATGACACACAGAGCAAAGAATAGACACTGGCCAAACATGGATACTTCAAGGACATCTTTACGCATGAGCCACTGACCATCTTGTCACGGATGTTGTCACAGGCGTGTAAAAGAGGCCTTTATTATTAGGAAGGTGCCGTGGCTTACAATTATGAAGGAACTACAGCTCCCAATTTATGAAGAAAAATTTGGCTGGAATTAGGGGGCACTGAAACTGGTATTTGTGGGTGCAGTGGAGGAAACATGTTTTTTTTGCTGGCTCTTATGAAGCATTGATGTTGTTGTCTCTAATGGGAGAACTGTTGTTTGCTCACTTATCAGGGCGCTGAGTGTACATGTTGGTCACAAGGGGGTGTACCTATTTTTTTATTTTTAAAAATGTTTGAGGGCATGACTTGCTCCCCGTCTCGGTGACAGTACAGCCCCTGTATCTACAAAGCAGCCAGCTCCTATCCTCACACAACACACTGAAGGATTACTGGCAGGGCCATCTCCCCCTGTCAGGATGTGCGTGTGCCTGGGAATATTTCTTTTCTTGCAGGCATTAGCAAGATAGGATATTACTCACGCCCTAGTTGTGAAGGATTTGCCAGCCCATCGTCCTGTGCACGCTTTCCTTCCCTCTGTCTGGCTCCCAACAAGCTGGCGTGTTGTAATAAGTGAGGTAATTAAGTGCTTGGGTCTCAGAATTAAAAAAAAAAAAGGATGGGAAAAAATCAGAGAGGCCTGAAGACCCTTTTATTGACATGCGGGTGAGATAATGCCTGATAATAACCCGCAATCATCCACACTAAGCTGCACTAATAATGTTGACTGAGTACTTTTTTTACCCACCAATAACAAAAAAAAATCCCCTTAGAAGAATGCAGGGTTTGCCCCCTTTCCACAGAGTCTGGGTGATCTTTAAATGTGCCTCTGGGCAGCTGTATGGAAATACATTTGTACTTGTTCTCTTTCATCAGGTGTTATCAGGGCTGAAACCCTTCATAGTCCACATTGAGAGAGAAAAGAAAGTTCACATTGATCCATCATGGAAACCCCTGTCTGGTGAGGCTACTAAAGAGAAATGACACATAAATCTGCGTAGCTTCATGAGCATGTGTATTGTATATATCCACGTTTTAATACCATTTCACACTCACACAGTGTTTTGCCTATGCACTTACACAATATTACTTGCTGTCATTGGTAACAGTCCGCAAGCTTGCTGACAAACACTCCCTTTAAGCTACTTTCACATTAGCGATTTCAATTCCTCTATTGAGATCCGTCATAGGATCTCAATAGGGGGGAAACCCTTCCGTTTTGTCCCCATTTATTGCCAATGGGGACAAAACTAAACTGAACGAAACTGAATGTTCCAAAATGCATTCCGTTCCATTTGGTTGGTCTGGGTTTAGCTACTCTTATAATGCAAAGTAGTTTTTCTATATCAGATGACTGTACAGTGATGTAAAGATTATATTTCCTAATGTAAATCACCAGGCAGTGTTTTATACAGATACTGATCGAGCAAAGAATGCTGTGAGATTTTGGCTTTTCAAGGAATTGGCCAAGGAAACTAGAAATTACCCCTTGCTACTGAATGTTTAAAAAAATAAGACGCACCTAATGATAAGATGCACCTATGTTTTAGAGGAGGAAAATAAGAAAATATATTTTTAATCAGACCTTAGAACAGACCTCCCAATCTTCATCAGACCTCAGATCAAACCACCATATCAGATCAGACCCTCATATTAGATCTCGGATCAGATCCCCATATCAGACCTCAGAACAGACCCCGAATCTTTATCAGACCCCCAAATTAGACCCCAGTCTTCATCAGTATTCAGATCATACTCCCATATCAGATCTAATTTCGGACCCCCATATTAGACATCACAACAGTCTTTATTAGAAAACCAATCTTCATCAGACCAGATCAGAACCCCATATCAGATAAGAACCCCATATCAGACATCAGATCGGATCCCCATAGCAAACCTCATATCAGACCCCCATATTAGACCTCAGATCTGTCACTGCCTTTCCTGTGAGAAATCTGAGAAGATCGGATAGACTTGCGGCACGTGAGTCTATCTGACAGGTATCTCTGTTTTTCCTTTTTGTTTGTTATTGGTGGCAGGATCCCACCTCGCCACAGGTTCTGCTCGTCATCAGTGAGGAGCCTCTATTTAAGTCTGCCTCTTACTGCTGACCATGTGGTTGATATTCGCTGCTGGAGTTCTGTGCTAGTTGTATGTGGATCTCCTGCTTCCCTTTCGTCTCCAGCTAAGTTCCCCAGTTTTCTCCTTTGTGTGTGTGTTGTTACTAGGTCTCAGAGAGACGCTGGTTCCTTCACGGTGGAAGGAACAGGTTGGCTCATCTCCTGCTCTCTAAGTTAGGGTTTGCGACAGTGTCAGCAGGGCTTAGGTTCCAGCATATGAGCTCGTTCACCTTCAGGACTTGCTCATACTGTCAGTAGTCAGGGAGAGGCTCAGGGATTGTTAGGAGGTTACCATCCCCTCTTCCCTAGCTTTGTGGCCTAGTCTGCTTTCTGTCGCCGTTTGTTTATTTGGTGTTCCTCAAATCCCCACCTATCCATGACAAGATCAGACTCCCATATCAGACCTCAGATCCGACCCCCATATCAGACCTCAGGAGAGATCCCCACATCAGACCTCAGATCAGAGTCTTATATCAGACCACCATATTGGAGCTCAGATCAGACCCCCCATCACAGCTCAGATCAGACCCCCATATCAGAGCTCGGGTGAGATTCCCACATCAGATCTCAGATCAGACCTCAGATCTGACCCCATTTCAGACTTCAGATAAGACCCCCATATTATATCAGACCCCATCTGAGCTGAGATCAGACCCCCCATATCAGATCTCAGATCACACCCCCATATATGTAGCTGGTTCCCACACTGCCCTAAACATTGTAGGCTTAATCAAGCCCAGGAGAGGCTGTTCTGTCAGTGTTAGGGAGTCAGGGACCCATCTGCAGAAGCTACCTTGACGCCTGGTAGATGGGCCCGACACACGTTTGATCAAAAATTTATAGTAGGTATAATACCACTTTAATTTAGAATGATCTCTATTTCCCAGTTTTATTGTTTGTATGTGAGATGTTGGGCTGCCATACCTTTTTTTGTTTGCTCTCTGAATGCAAGCTTTATGGATGTGCACCTGCGACTATGAATGTGCTTGTCTAAATTTCCTTATAGCACACCCCCATATCAGACCTCAGATCAAACCCCCATATGAGCTCAGGTCAGACCCCTTTTAGAGATAAAATAGATTAATTCACTTCTCTGCTGCCAGGTCTTCAGATCTGGCAGTCTCTTTTGCACTCACTGGTCCCTGGTCTTCTCAGGGCTTGCTGTGTGCTGGGACCTGACTGTGTAGAACATCGGGTCATAGTGTGCGCACTGCATCCTGACTCTGTACGCAGACAGGACACATGAATTGTGCTGCCCAGAGCTGGACCAGGGAGTAGTGAGTACAGACAGTGTTACAATCACTGCTCCCCGCACCTCCTGCATACTAGTGAGTGCTTCCATATTTGCTTTATAAGACCCACTACAATTTCCACCCCACTTTTGGGGGGCAAAAGTGCATCTTATAAAGCGGAACATATGGTATATAGCCACCTGTTACTCTTGTGCTGTTCTCAGTACTGCCTTGTATACAAGGCTGCAGCAGAGACAAAGAGGTATGTAGCACATACCACGGCAGTCTTCACTGTCCTTTGCAGTGTACTGCATGAGACCGCTAAATAAGATGATTGGCTGCAATGGTCACATGTGGAGGAGGACCGAACGAGCGGAGCTGAGAACAACGCAAGAGAAACAGGTAAGTATATAGTTATTTTTTTATTTTGAAGCTTTCAGAGGCATTGGGACATTTCTAGTTAAGTTGGACAACCTCTTTAAGCCTACAGAGTATAATACAGGATGTACAGTAACTCAAGATCAGTGCAGGATAAGTAATGTAATGTATGTACACAGTGACTCCATCGGCAGAATAGTGAGTGCAGCTCTGGGGTATAATACATCATGTAATTCAGGATCAATACAGGATAAGTAATGTAATGTATGTTACAGTGACTCCACCAGCAGAATAATGAGTGCAGCTCTGGAGTGTAATACAAGCAATAATGCAGGATCATTACAGAATAAGGGTCTATTCAGACATCCATGAATGTGTCCGCACCCGTTCCGCAATTTTGCGGAACGGGTGTGGACCCATTCACTCTCTATGGGGCAGGAATGGATGCAGAAGGCACACTATGTGCTCCGCAAAAAATATAGAAGATGTCCTATTCTTGTCCACAATTGACGGATCTACAATACACTATGGACGTGTGAATGGACCCTAAGCTTCTGGTTGCTGGATGAACCAGGATGTCAGGGTGGCCCTGCACACTGCAGGTGACTGTGAATTTCTTGTCCTCTGGCTCCACTTACTGGTTCCTTGTGTAATTTCAGGCTCCTCTGGCTTTGGATTCCTGGATTTGATTTTGTGACTATGGATTTGGCTTCTGGCGTTCTAATATTGTATTGATCTCCTGGTTCTGACTCTTTGGCGTGTTTTGGTTTTCTTGTTTCCTCTGGCGTTACTTGTACCGTATTAACGGACTGGATTTTGACCCTTTTTCCATACGATTACACTTTCAGTGTTTGTTGGTCCCTATTTGTGTGTCGACCTTTACTAATTGCAGTATAGGGACTGTCGCCCATTTGTGGGTCACTGCCTTGGGTGATCATGCAAGTAGGTAGGGATAGTGGGTCAGGGCAGTTCAAGGCTGCACTATCCCTGTTTTATTGTGATGGTAGTCATTATCCTGACAACTAGTAATATAATGAATTTACACAGTGATTCCACCAGTAGAACAGTGAGTGCAGCTCTGGAGTTGAATACAGGAAATAATGCAGAATCAGTAAAGGATAATTAATATATGTACACAGTGAAGTGCAGCTCTGGAGCATAATACAGACAATAATGCAGGACCAGTGCAAGATATGTAACATGTGGTTCTCTAGATATTATAAATCTACAACTCTGAGCATGATCTTGCAGGCTTTAGAGCTCAAATCTAAAGTAATATTACTAAAGTAATAACTGGAATGGGGCAACTACAGTACCCTGAAAGGGTATCAAAATTAGGGTTATTCACTCTAGAAAAAAGACGACCGAGGGGAGATCTAATAACTATGTATAAATATATCAGGGGTCAGTACAGAGATCTCTCCCATCATCTATTTATCCCCAGGACTGTGACGAGGGGACATCCTCTGCGTCTGGAGGAAAGAAGGTTTGTACACAAACATAGAAAAGGGTTCTTCACGGTAAGAGCAGTGAGACTATGGAACTCTCTGCCTGAGGAGGTGGTGATGGTGAGTACAATAAAGGAATTCAAGAGGGGCCTGGATGTATTTCTGGAGCGTAATAATATTTCAGGCTATAGCTACTAAAGATAGGACGTTGATCCAGGGAGTTATTCTGATTGCCTGATTGGAGTCGGGAAGGAATTTTTTCCCCTTAAGTGGGGAAAATTGGCTCTACCTCACAGGGGTTTTTTGCCTTCCTCTGGATCAACTTGCAGGAAACAGGCCGAACTGGATGGACAAATGTCTTTTTTCGGCCTTATATACTATGTTACTAAGTTACATTCCCTGCTGGCTCAAACCTTGCTCTGGGGACTGGTATTTATATGTGTTTTCTTTATGTTAGGCATTGTACAGCAGTCTAATTTTGGAAAACTTACCCTCTGCATTATAGGAGTGCAGATAAGCTGTAAGATGTATATCTGATATCAATCTTGTCTACTGTTTCCAATAAAAGCCAGTAGAATTGAGAATGCAGCTCTGGAGTATAATACAGACTGTTATTCAGGTTCAGAACATGATAAGCATTGTAATGTATGTGCACAGTGACTCCATCAGCAGAATAGTAAGTGCTGCTCTGAAGTATAATAGAGAATGTAACTCAGGATCGGTACAGGATAAGTAATGTAATGTATGTACACCCAGACTCCACCAGCAGAATAATTAGTGCAGCTCTGAAGTATAATATAGGATGGAAGATCAGTATGGAATAAGTAATGCAATATATGTGCACAGTGACTCTGCCAGTAAAATAGTGAGTTCAGCTCTGCCATGTTATACAAGCAAAAATGCAGGATCAATCCAGGATACATAATATAATGAATGTACAGTACACAGTGACTCCACAGTGAGTGCAGCTTTGGAGTATAATACAGGCAATAATGCAGGATCAGTACAAGATAATTAATATATGTACACAATGAAGTTGGGCTCTGGAGCATAATATAGGCAATAATGCAGGATATGTAACATAATATATGTACACAGTGAATCCACCAGCAGAATAGTGAGTGCAGCTCTGGAGCATAATACAGGATACAACTCAAGATCAGTACAGGATAAGCAATGTAATATATGTACACAATGAATCCACCAGCAGAATAGTGAGTGCAGTTGTGGAGTATAATAGAAACAATAATTCAGGAACAGTACAGGATAAGTAATGGAATACATGTATACAGTGATGTCATCAGCTGAGCAGAATAGTGAGTACAGCTCTGCAGAATAGTATAGATAAATAATATATTTATATTAGTGGTTCTATGAATTGTCAGGTAGACACATTTTCTCACAGATTAATTTGGCATCAACAAAACTGGTCTATAATGTGTGTCTAAATTGTACAACAGCCTGTAGCTTGCATATTGCTCACTCCCATAGGATGTGTTTACATCTGCCTCAAAGACCCCTTCAGATGCCTCCATGTCTGATTCAGTTACAAAAATTTGGACAACAATAGCACATGGGCACATCATATCATGGATTTAGAGCTACAGATTTTTGGGTGTTATTTCTGTTCCTAGAGCATAATTGAAAAAATGTTGCATATGTGAACGGAGCCTTACCGGAGTAGCACTGGGTTATTAACCTGGTAATTGAAACATATTATCAGTGCATTGGGGGCACTCCAGATATTCCATAAACTCATGACATTTTTATGTTTTAGTTGGGATTCCCTGAGGTCAATGGTAACTGATTGAAAACTGATCATCGCTGATAAAACTGATCTAATAAATCAATTATCCAATCCACTGCCTATTGATAGGAACAATAAAAAATGCATGTTCCTAATGACAATGTACTCCTGTATTTCCCACAGAATAGTGGTCGGCATCGGATTGGTCACCGTGAGCAGCGGTGCTGTGTGCACAGACCAGGACCAGAAGTTGCATTTTGCCTTTAGCAAAATAATACAGGATCATCATTAGAGAGATGCCCCCTTCCTGCAGGTGTATCTAAAACATCTGTTACAGATTATTGACCCAGTTCTCAAAACTAGGATGTATGCAGTATGTTTAAAGGGGCATCCCTAGGGGTCTGTACCTGCCAAAGTGTGCGGATCTTCATGTACGGTAATTAGCGGCACAATGCTAAAATTCCTCTCTGTGTTTGCTGGATATATTCTTAGCAATATCAGCAGACTTGTATGTGAGAGATTATTATTATTATTTTAATTATTAGCATTTTATATTATTCCCTAATATGAGTACATCTGCTGTTTGTGTATTGACACATATGTAACGTGGATGAAGAGTTCATCATCTAAATGTGATATTGCCAAACAGTACTATTTTATCGTCCTCCTGAAAACTTAAAAGGTATTTTCATCTTTGTACTCCATGTTATAGTATGTAAATATAATCTTCATGAAAAGTTGACTTGTGTCTATTCTGACTGTTCTGCCAAAGGCAGCAATGTGTTCATATATTACTTATCATGTACTGATCCCGAATTACATACAGTATTAAACTCTATAGCTGAACTCACTATTATGCTGGTGGAGTAACTGTGTACATACATTACATTACTTATCCTGTACTGCTCCTGAGTTACATACAGTATTAAACTCCACAGCTGCACTCACTATTCTGCTGGTGGAATCACTGTAACATACATTACATTACTTATCCTGTACTGATCCTAAGTTACAGTCTGTATTATACTCCAGACCTGCACTTACTATTCTGCTGATGTGGTCAATGTATACATATTTTATGTATTCCATACTGATCCCGAATTACATGCTGTTTTTTTTATTCCGGAGCTGCGCTCACTGTTCTGCTGGTGGACAGTCAGAAGAAGAGCAGTTGGCACTCCGTTCTCCCAATGGCGTGGTGCACATGTCTCGAGTCACAAAACATGAAGATAAGACCGGAACTCACTTGTAGTTTGCGATTTATTTTATTGTCACAAAGCAGGTACAATTGTGACGCGTTTCGGCTCAAAGCATGAGACTTTCTGAAACAAGAATCATCATATCATCATATTGTTTCAGAAAGGCTCATGCTTTGAACCAAACATGTCACAATTGTACCTGATATATGACAATAAAAGAAATCGCAACCTACAAGTAAGTTCCGGTCTTATCTTCATGTTTTGTTCTGCTGGTGGAGTCACTTTAAACATACATTACTTATCCTGTACTGCTCCTAAGTTACAACCTGTATTATACTCCAGAGCTGCATTCACTATTCTGCTGGTGGAGTCAGTGTAAATACATTACATTACTTGATCCTCAGTTACAACCAGTATTATACTCCAGAGCTGTACTCACTATTCTGCTGGTAGAGTCCTGAACCTGAAATATGGTCTGTATTATACTCAAGAGCTGCATTCCCAATACTGTTGGCTGTTGTTGGAAACAGCAGACAATCTTGTTATCAGATACACATCTTAGAGCATAGGCCAAGTTAACACTTCCGTTATTTCCATCAGTTATTACGAGCCAAAACCAGTAGTGAAGCTGATTCAGAGATAAGGTATAATGGAAAGATTTCCTCCTGTTCTGTGTTTTTGACATGCACCTGGTTTTGGCTTACAATAACTGATGGAAATAACTGAAGTGTGAACTCAGCCTTAGGCTACATGCACACGACCGCGTTCCGTAATTTGCGGAACGGAACGCGGCCCATTATAAAAAGGCCTATTCTTGTCCGCAAAACGGACAAGGATAGGACATGCTCTATTTTTTTTGCGGGGGCACGGAACAGAGCAATGGCCCCATTCTGCGGCCCCATTGAAGTGAATGGGTCCGCGCCGCAAAATATGCGGCTCGGACGCGGACCCCAACAACAGCCGTGTGCATGAGGCCTTAGCTGTGCTCCGGTCATGCAGAGTAAGTTTTCCAAAATTAGATTACTATACTGTGCCTATCATAAAAAAAAACACATAGAAATGCCAATCACCAGACCAAATTTTTTGTAAACCTTGAGCCAGCAGGGAATGCTGGGAGATTTGAGCTCAGAAGCCTGTGAGATCATGCTGAGTGTTGTAGATTTACAATATCTAGAGAACTGTTGCTGTATGAAGTGTTTACAAAAACCACAATGGACATTTCAATCTGCATCTTAACGTGTCATGAATAGAATGCCAAAATTACAGTGAGGACTGACACAGGCGTAATAGTACAATATAGAGAGAGAACATGCAAGATTTTAAAAAACATTGCATAACAGCGCAGGTGTATGCCATTTAAGAACTATGGGAAGATTGGTGACAATTTTTACAGGCACTGTAATGATGGACAGTGGTTGTCAGTATTAGTGCCTGCTACCCACAAATCAGCCGGAGAATAAGACTACACCTAACAGGATGGATCTGGGTTTTTAGGAGAAAATGCTGCATAATCCACTGATTTAGATTCAGTTTAATGTAATGCAGGTCACTGGGAGAGTAGCAATGAGCGCTCTCTATGAGGAGCGTTCCTAGATCTGATTGTGGATGCTGAATATGCAGGTATACATTTCTCTGCAGTCATCAGCCAAGATAAATGACCTATAAAAGATATTCAGGTTAAGAAAACCCACGAGCAGATATCTGCACATAGAAAACATGAGCAATGATTGCCTGAGATTTATACACAAAGTTTTCTCGAAATCTTGGATTTATTTACCCATAAATTACAAATTCCTTATGTAGGTTCCTTGATGATACTACTGTACGTTTCCTTTCTATGGGGGTGGGGGGGGGGGGGGGCTTCCCCTGTGCCTCTGCAGGCGCACCTCTCAGCAGACTGGAAAGCATTTTCCTTTTATCTCATTTAGGCCTAATTCACACGTCCGTACTGTGTTTTGCGGAAACACGGATCCGCAAAACACGGACGGCTGCAATGTGCATTCCAAGACAAGAATAGGACATGTTCTATTTTTTTTACAGAAACGCAGATGCGGGAACACGGATGCGGAAATGCAGATACGGACATCACATAGTGTGCTGTCCACATCCATTCCTGCCCCTTTGAAATGAATGGGTCTGCAACCCTTCCGCAAAATTGCGGATGGGATGCGGATCCATTTTGCGGACGTGTGAATTAGGCCTTAGGGCTCATGCACACGACCGTTTGCTGACCGGGCCCGTTCTGTGGACCGCAAATTGAGGTCCGCAATGCACGGGCACCCACCATGGGGCAGACGCATGCGGATTGCAGACCCATTCACTTGAATGAGGTCCGCGATCCGCATCAGATGGTCTGCATCGAATGCACTACTTTTTTGCGGTGCAAAGGCATGGCCAGAAACACCACGGAAGCACTCCGTAGTGCTTCAGTGGGGTTCCAATCCGTGCTTCCGTTCCCATTCAAGTGAATGGGTCCGCATCCGAGGCATAAGAATGCTCTTATTAGGTTGTAAGGGGTTGACCGGCTGTGTCGGTGATGTCACATTTGCCAGCAAACCGACTGACCCATTAATAGTGATGTCACCACTCTGTAGGGAATGGATTTGCTGCATTCTCAAGGATGACGTCACTATTCAGTAAGTGATTAGACTGCATCCTTGGTGAAGTCACCGCTACTCACTAGTGAATGAATAGGCTGCATTTTCTGTGATGTCATCACTGGTATCTAGTGTATTGAAAGGCTCAATTTTCAGTGATGTCACAGCTGCCTAGTGATAGGTAGGCAATACATAGGCTACATTCTTAGTGATGTGATTGCTCTCTAGTTAGTGAATAGGCTGTATATTCATTGATCTCATTGCTTTTCAGAAAATGTATAGGTTGCCTTCTCAGTGATGGGACTGCTTTCTAGTGTGTGGTAAAGTTGCATTCTCATTGATGTCACAGCTAGTCTCTAATGAATGGATAGAATGGGATGCAAATAAGCTCTGCCTCTAATGCCACCAGATGTAGGGCAGCTAGTCTATTAGTCAATGTTCGACCCTTTAAATAGGCCTTGAGACATGACTGAGATATTAAGTAAGCCAGCACCTCTTCTGCAGACAGCTGTTTCGGGGCGATTGCCCCTCATCAGTATGGCATATAAGTCTCCTTACGCCGATTTAAGGCGCTCTCTCCCCAAGGAGAGATAGTACCCCCCAAATCTTGACTTAGGCCTCTCATCCAGTTAAGCCAAGTACTCTCTGCTCTGCACTGATGAGGGGCAATCACCCCGAAACAGCTGTCTGCAGATGAGGTGCTAGCTTATTTAATATCCGAATCATGTCTCAAGTCCTATTTAAAGAGTGATACATTGACTTATAGGATAGCTGCCTTACATCTGGTGGCATTAGAGGCAGAGCTCCAGAGGAGCATGTATGGCCTATAAGTCTCCTCACGCCGATTAAGGCGCTCTCTCCCCAAGGAGAGATAGTACCCCCCAAAACAATGAATGGATAGACTGCATTCTCCATGATGTCACTGCTGGTTTCTAGTGAAGGGTACATTTTCAGTGATCTCACTGTTCTCTAATGAATGGATATCCTACATTCTCTGATGTCACTACTCTCTGGTCAGTGGGTAGGCTGCATTTCAAATGATATCACTGCTTTCTAACAAATGGATTGGCTGCATTCTAAGTGTATTCTCTGTGATGTTATTGATTTCTAGTTCCCATATATCTAGAACATTTTTCTCTAGTGGTACAGCATCCCGCCACTGCATTCTCAGTGATGTCACTGCTGGTTTCTAGTGAAGAGAAAGGCATTTTCAGTGATGTCACTGTTCTCTAATGAATCGATATCCTAAGGCTACATGCACACGACGGTGAAAAAAAAGGTCCATTAAAAATGGACATTTTTAACGGACGTTTATTTCACTGATGCCTTTCTGAGAAACAAACGTTAAAAATTTATCCATTCAATTGTATAGGAGCAGTCTGTATTTGCAGTCTGTATTTTTTTACGTCCATTTTTCACTGACAGTCAAAAAAACTGCCGTGTGAATAACCCCATAGACTACCATTGGTCTTAAAACAGACGTGTGATGGCCGTTAAAAAAAAATGTACATCACTTGTCCGTTTTTTACTGTCGTGTGCATGTAGCCTAATTTTTCTGATGTCACTACTCTCTGGTAAATTAATAGGCTGCAATTCAAGTGATGTCACTGCTTTCTAGCAAATGGATAGGCTGCATTTGATATGTATTCTCTGTGATGTCACTGGTTTTTAGTTCCCATACATCTAGACCAGGCATGCCTGGGCCCTCCAGATGTTGAAAAACTACAACTCCCTGCATTCCTGGACAGCCTACTGCTATCAGCCTACAGCAGGGCATTGTGGGAGTTGTAGTTTTACAACAGCTGGAGAGCCGCAGGTTGTACATCCCTGATCTAGACCATATTTCTCTAGTGGTACAGCATCCAGCTAAACTTCTGCTCTTACTTCTGCCCAAATACTTTCTCCATTACCTTTTTACCCATCATGGGATCAGCCTTCTACTGAAGAACGTATCGTAGGATACTCATCCCCCTATTTAGCAGGGCTGTGTAGTGAAGGCTTAGTTCAGCATTTTCATCCTCTTATGTGTCCCAATGCACACATCCAAGTGGTTCCTGAGTCCCTGCCAACATCTTCTCGGCTTGTATTGGATAGATGTCCTCAAAATCCCCATCAAATGTGGCATGCAAAAATGCAATGCTTGCTCCACCTAAAGCCAATGTTTTCAAGGGTTCTTTAGGAATAATTATACCTTCATCAGAAGATATGAGCAGACCACGAATGGTCTCCTGAGAGATCCGCAGAACAGCTTGATTGTGAATCTTCAGCAGATTCCTGAAATACTGAGCCCATACAATACATTGGAATGTAAGTTACTGTTCACTGGAAGAATTGGTTTCAAGCATCCATGCCCTGAGAAGACAAGAATAAGATGAATGTACTACAGAACCCAGGCTCTAGACTGACTTCCTGGTAACAAGGCAAACCTGCCATGATTTCTCTCATCTCATTGTAAATGGTTTCCTGCGGGCAATGCAATGCATGTCTCTGATTGATGCCGAGGAAAAGACAAGATCAAGCGTCAAAAGCTGTTTTGGGAACACAGCAGCTGCAGGCGAACAAAGAGGAAGGCAGATCCTGGATGTACTCTGCTGTACATTTATATTTAGAGCCGTGGCTTCATGCTCGCACAATACATGCATGGGGATTTTCTTAACTATACCTCTCACAATACAAGAAGTATCTGTAGTCGCAGGTAGCGACGAGACTGTGCTAAAAGTGTCCCTCACAAAGGAACCTATTAACTGTTTGCAGACACAGCTCTATGTGTTCAGTGGAGGTAGATGGCGGCTTAACTAATGACATTCTTTTACCTTCATTGTGAAGCAATATCAGAGATTAGACCGAATCTAGGACAAAGTTTGCATTTGTCAAACCGATACAAGACAGATTGAATAATAATGATCCAGCCTCAAGATTCTCTGCCGTTAAGAGCCAAAGAAGACAGTATACAGATACATTTGAGGGTTTAAAGAAACACTTGATTCAGAATATTTTTTTAAACCAAATATTCAAAAAAACTATTCATTTTAAAATTTTTGACTGGTTTTCCTCTTCATTTGAAACACCATTGAAAATTAAATACAAAATAGTGTCCATCTATAGCAGTCAGCGCAGAAAGATCAACCTCCTATATAGATAGGTAACCCAGTTTACTGCTGATGTAAGGGAAAATGGAATTCAACGGGTAATTCTCATGATAATAGTAGGTGTGGAACTGGGATAATACTATGACAGCTCTATTATTCTCTTGATAGGCCTAAATAAGGATGGGAAGAGAGTTGTATTGATTAGTGTAATGTGTGATTCTGATCTCCCTCTGATTGGAGTCAATGGTCTAACTGGGGAAATCAACCAAGGCTGAGGAATCTAACAGCCTCTTTGATTACTCTTGATTCAGTGTTGTTGTTAATGACCACATCCCTTGTTTCAGGTGTAGCTTAGTAGTCAGTACTTCTACCCTATTTAATCTTACCCCACCCTTCTGACTGTGCGGTATTTGGAAGAGCTGGTGTGTTGTCCTCTCTGGTGTTCCTGCTCGTCCATCTCTACAGAAGTTTAGTGTGGCATTTGTGTTTTGTTTTCTTTTCCTTGTTGGTTGTTACTAGGCCTCAGGGAGACTCTTGTTTCTTTATCTGGGAAGAAACAGGTTGTCTCAGCCCTGCCTATATCCATAGGGCTCTTTAGGTTCTCCAGGGTCCCAGGTTACAGGTTATGGGCATTCCAACTTCCAAGGGGTGGCCATACAGTTAGGAGTCAGGGCCAGGAGTAGGGTTCTCTAGGTGGTGACCTTTTCCTTTCCCTAGCGTTGAGGCCTAGTGGCTTTCCCTTTCCCTCCTGGTTGTCTGTGTGGTGTTTCCTCCTATACCTCATCCGTGACATTATCTTACTGCTCATAAAACTGCCATTTTTGTTCAGGTCAGTGCACCTATGAATCCTATGTCTGCACTGGTTGGACAGCTGCAGGGGCTGTATTTGGAGGTAGCAGACCACCGCGCGACAGTCTTGCAAATTCAGAGACCACAGGCGGCTGCTTCCAGTGGTGGGTACCAGACCTGCTATTACTGAAAAAGACACACCCTAAAATATAACTTTTAATACATACTCCATAAAAAAGTCACAAGGACTTGATATCCCATAAACATAGGAAGACCAAAAACAACACAGATAGGGACCACAACCATTGGTACTGACAATACTTGGTTAAGCCGGTCAGGGGTGGAAACAAGGCAGTATAAAGATACTGACTAGCCCTATCTAGCCCTTAAGACCTTAGCTGTGCCCAGGGGCATCCCTTGAAGGTAGGGATCCCCTGTCCTCGAACCTTGACTGGCTTGTCCCTTCCCAGGCCTGCCCTGAACCTAAGGTTGCCCTCCCGGACAGATTTTCCGGGAGTAGTGAAATTTCATTTGGTTCAGGGAGTCATGTAAATTGCACTTTAAGCTGCGTTCATACTCTTCTGGGTATGAGTGTCAACGTGTGGGTATGATCATTTCATTGCTTAAAGGGAACCTGTCATGAAAAAACAGCATGTAAATCTGTTCACAGTACCTCCTAGTGCCCTCCAAGTGTCTCCAGAGGGACCTTTTCTTCCGAATGTCATATTTTTTGTCTTTGAGAAAATGTAGTTTTATTCAGCCGCTGCCCCGTGCTTCAAGTCAGGCTTGAAGTCATGGGGGCAGCGGCCTAGGCGTCTTCACTGGTCCTCTCCCCGCCCCCTGCTTTCTTGAGTGACAGCCCAGATCGTTTGCCGGGACTGCGCTCTACGGCCGCATGCGCAGTAAAGGGCGGCTGGAGCGCGGTCCCGGCTGCCGCGCGTACTTTGCAGGTTCCCTTTAAAGATGATGCCCAGTCTTGGGCTTTTTCTCTGCCGACCGGATCTCCAGTCGATAGATGAATTTTGGAGATGGGCTACGGATACGGAGTGGAATGATCCTGCTCTCTGTAGCCAGTTCTGTCAGGGTCTATCTGAGAGGCTGCAGGACGGGTTGGCCTTTCATGAAAAACCTGAGCCATTGGAAGCAGCTATGTCCCTTGCTGTACTTCTTGATAGACGCCTGAGGGGGAGATCCAAGTGTCTTCACCCTCAGGACGTACTGTCAGATAAGGTGGCGGCTTCCTTTGACACTTATGGTAAAGAGACACCTGTGGTTACGCCTTGTGATGAGCCTATGCAATTAGCGGGAGCTGCTCCTGGGACTGCTCGTAAGAGCTTTGGTCGTTTAATCCCCAAATGACTATTGGTGGTGTGGGTGGGGAGCAAGAAAACTTACTTTTGTCATTTACTGGTAGTACCCGATTTCTCCTGTCTGCCGAGGTGGTGGTAGAGTCCAAAACTGTGGAAATCAAAGTATTTATCAACAGTGGGGCAGGAGTTAACCTGATTAATGGACAGCTTGTTCGTATTCATGGATTGACTACTAGTGCATTAGAGAAAAGTATTTCTGTCTTCGCAATCGTTTCAGCACCTCTTACCCAGAAATTCTTGTCGCAGGTGGTGAATGACATTCATTTAAGAGTGAGTGATTTTCATCAGGAAGACATTTCATGTTTTGTTTTGGAGGGTCTGCCTGCTCTGTTGGTTTTGGGCTTACCATGGTTAAGCAAACATAACTCGACCATCGACTGGCAAGCGAGACAGATTCTCGATTGGAGTGAATTTTGCATAGACAACTGTGGTTACCACTAAAACTGTACCGTCGTTCATTTTCTAATTTTCTGATGTATTTTCTGAGAGTGGTAACCAGGAGTTGCCTCCGCATCGGCAATATGATTGTCCCATCAATCTTATTCCCAGAGCTAAACTGCACAAATCTTGGTTGTATAACCTTTCGGAACCCGAAAGAAAAGCCATGCGAGAGTATATCGCCGAGAGCTTGGTGAAGGGACATATCAGACCATCCAAATCTCCAGTGGCTGCTGGATTTTTCTTAGTAAAAAAGAAGGATGGTACTCTTAGACCATGTCTGGACTTCCCTGAGCTCAATCATTTAACTGTCCGTGATCCTTACCCCCTTACTTTAATTCTGGATTTGTTTAATAAGATTGTCTGTGCCAAGGTGTTCTCTAAATTGCATCTGAGGGGGGCATATCATTTGGTAAGGGTCAAGGAGGGGGACGAATGGAGGACGGCTATTAATACCCCTGAGGGTCATTTTGAGAATCTGGTCATGCCCTTTGGGTTAACCAATGCTCCAGCAGTTTTTCAACACTTTGTCAATGACATCTTTAATCATCTGGTGGGGAGGTTTGTTGTTGGATATCTGTATATCTGGTAGTCATGAGGAAGGACCTTGAATATGTGACGGTCTGAAACATGTTGACTTTAGCATCCTGTATGGAAGTTTTTATTACCGCAGAATAAGATACAAGATTTTTCTACCACTATTTTTGGAGCTGGACATCTCTTCCTTTCCTGCTATATCTGGATGACATACTAATTTATTCTCCAGACATGGCGACTCATCAGGATCATATGAGACAGGTGTTACAGATCCTAAGGGAGAATAAGTTGTGTGTGCTAAGGTGACACATACTCGGCCTTCAGGATCCCTTCTTCCGTTACCCATCCCCTCCAGACCTTGAACTCATTTGTCCATGGATTTTATCACGGGTTTACCTAATTCTGCTGGAAAAACCATGATTCTGGTGGTAGTTGATCGTTTTAGTAAGATGGCGCATTTAATAGCATTATCTGCCCTAAATTGGCGCGCTGCTTGAGGTGGGGACCAGTGGTGGTGTTGCGTGTGGGTAGCAACGAAAGCACCACTTGTCTAGTATGGGTAGGGAGCGGGACCAGTGTCGAGTTGCCATTGTCTGATACAGATGGGGGTCGGTGTCCAGCGGGCAGGTAGGGATTATGTCTGTGGTACAGGGAAGTGGTGGCGTGGTGGTGAGGAATATCTGCGGTGAGAGGATAATAAGCGGAAGATGGTGACAAGACTAGGTAGTTGTCAAAGGGGAACACGGGAAATGGATATGGGTGGATCACCAAAGGGGCATTGTGGAGCATGAGCAGTGTCCTGGTGGGTTAAAGGTTAATTTTGAATGCCTCATTTAGCCTGTGAGGATTCAGGCAATTCAGTTTGTAGATCCAGAACATCTCACGCCTTTTAATTGTTTGCATAATGTTACAGCAGTCTGTCCAAACCTGTTCAATGGGTGTGATAGAGATGCCCGAAAGAAGGCCCTGGTGGCGATCTGTAACATGTCTTGAGACGCTGTGTTGCAGAAACCTGTTAAACCGTCCTCCTTGCCTCCTGCCACTGTCATGTGGACGCTAATTTAGAATTTCAGATCAACAGGATTGTGTAATCCCGAGTTTTCCGTAGATCCCTTCAGTATCTCGTCCACTGGAAGGGGTACGGACCAGAGGAGAGGCTGTGGGTTACTGGACCAGAGGAGAGGGGGGGTACTGTCACGGTCCCTCCCGTGTCAGATGTCAGGAGATCAAGGAGACTGGCGGAGCATGGAGGAATCTAACAGCCTCTTTAATTACTCTTGATTCAGTGTTGTTGTTAATGACCACATCCCTTGTTTCAGGTGTAGCTTAGTAGTGATTACTTCTACCCTATTTAATTTTACCCCACCCTTCTGACTGTGCGGTAAGATAGCTTCTTTTGGTTTTGTAAGAGCTGGTGTGTTGTCCTCTCTGGTGCTCCTGCTCGTCCATCTCTACAGAAGTTTAGTGTGGCGTTTGTTTGTGTTTTGTTTTCTCTTCCTTGTTGGTTGTTACTAGGCCTCAGGGAGACGCTTGTTTCTTCATCTGGGAATGAACGGGTTGTCTCAACCTTCTTTAGGGTCTCCAGGGTCCCAGGTTTCAGCGTATGGGCATTCGTACCTTGAAGGGGTGCCCATACGGTTAGGAGTCAGGGCCAGGAGTAGGGTTCTCTAGGTGGTGACCTTTTCCTTTCCCTAGCGTTGAGGCCTAGTGGCTTTTCCTATCCCTCCTGGTTGTCTGTGGTGGTGTTTCCTCTTATACCTCATCCGTGACAGGTATACATCCAGAGAGCCATCACCTGGTTATCTATCTATCTATCTATCTATCTATCTATCTATCTATCTATCTATCACATATAGGATGTTAATATGTCATATTTTATTTATGGTAGTGTCCCTTTAAGTTGGGGTGGGGAACCTTTTTGCTACCGAGGGCCATTTAGATATTTGTAACATTGTTCGCAGGCCATACAAAATTCTCAACTTAAATTAGAGTGCTATATCTGGTCAAACATATAATTAAATGAACCCCCCCCCTCAACTTCCATCAGCCTCAGATCAGCCTCCCATAAGACCCCCAGCCTATATCAGCCTCAGACCAGCCCCCCAGCCCCCATCAGACTCAGATCAGACCTCAAATCAGCCTCAGATCGAATCCCTAACCCCCATCAGACTCAGATTAGACCCCCAGATCAGATCTAATCAGTCTCAGATTGAACCCCCAGCCCCAATCAGCCTCAGATCGGAGTCCCAGATCAGATATAATCAGAATCCGGTCAGACCCCCCAAACCCCATCAGCCTCAGATCGGACCCTCAACAGACCTCAGATCAGACGTTACCAAAAATAAATAAATAAACTTGTCTCGCTTGCTCTGGATAGAGTTGTTTCGATACCAAAATTTTGATTCAGTATCGATACCATAAAAAAAGTATTGCAATACTCGATACCATTCGATACCACACAAAAAAAATAAAAACGCCAAAAAAATACGCGTGCATTCCACATTTTATGGAACCGCCGGCTCATAATACAACAGTCCTATCCTACTTTTTTGTGGGGACAAGGCGACTAAAAGAAAATGGCGAATCATGCATTTTTTCTTTTATTTTTCTTTTATTTTACGGCGTTCACAGAATAAAAGAGTTTGGACTTGTAAAAGAGTTTGTAAAATAGTTTTGACTTTTGAGACTTGGCGATATGTAATATTTTATTTATTTATTGTTTATATTTTTTATATGTAAAATTGGGAAAGGGGGTGATTTATACTTAATATTTTGGTGTACTTTGTTAACTTTTTTTTTTTCTTTTACAGTTTATTTATTAACTTAGGGGCTAGAACCTGGAATCATTTTCATCCTATTCACCCTGATACAGCTCTATTATGGTGACTAGGATCTCACACTCTCCCTGCTGTCCTGTGCACAGTACACACAGCAGCAGGGAGCTGACTATGGCAGCCAGGACATCAGTAGAGTCCTGGTTGCCATGGTAACCAATCGGAGCCCCAGCATTACACTGCTAGGGCTCCTATCACTGCCACTGCCACCAATGAGGAGGAGGTAAGGGGACACTGTGGCTACTGCCACCAATGATTTTATTACTGGGCGGAGGGAGGAAGGTTGAGATGGGGGAGGGCGCACTGGCCACCAATAATGTATTTTAATACTGGGGACAGGGGGGGCACACTGCCCACTAATGTTTTAATACTTGGGACAGGGGGGGCCACACTGGCCACCAATGTTTTAATACTGGAGGGAGGGGGGCGGGAGCACTGGCCACCAATGCCTAGTAACGTTTCATATATAAATGCAGGCAGAAGACACATGCTGCCGGCACCTGCCTGTGACAGAGTGCTGCGATCTGCGGCAATTAACCCCTCAGCTGCGGAGTACTTACCATGGCAGCCAGGACTTCAGTAGCGTCCTGGCTGCCATGGTAACCGATCGGAGCCCCAGCTTACACTGGGGCCCCGATCAGAACTGCTGCTGCGCATGCGCAGAGCTAAACGTCGGATCCAGCGATGCGCCAAAACGACGCTTAGCTTAATACCGGATCTGGATTAATGCATTTCAATGGGCATTAATTCCGGATCTCGCGTTACGGCATGTCTTCCGTATTATTGGACGGAGACAAATCCGCAGCATGCTGCGGTTTTGTCAAGGTCCAAAAAACGTTCACATACTGAACGGAAGACATCCTGATGCATCCTGAACGGATTTCTTTCCATTCAGGATGCATTGGGATAATCCTGATCAGTATCTTTCCGTCCTAGAGCCCCGAGGACGGAACTCTAGGACGGAAACCAAAAACGCAAGTGTGAAAGAGCCCTAAGCTTGGATTTTGGGAACCCTTGTGAGATCTCAAGGCCTGTTTTACACATGGTGTTACTGGTGCTGCAGAGATTGAGTAACGTGCCCTATTACTTATGGTTTCCTCAGGCAGTTCTCCCTTGCAGCTCAAAGCACTGCCTATAATGCACCAATGGGATATTTTGTCTGGCCACTGCATAATCCCAAAAATAACCAGACCTGTAAGCAATACAAACCTTGTGTATACTCCGATCCTGCAGTCATGTGTTACTCCACTCCCTCTGCTCCCACTTCTTGTTAAACCACAAACTCCTCTCCCTGACACTTTATATATGAAGATCTCTAACACTAATCCTGTCCATGGATATGAGATTCTGTTACAGATTCCAGTGATATCTGGCTCACTGGCGGTTTCAGGGGGGGTGCCCTACCGCCACTGCTGCCTCCCGAGAATGTGGGCAGCAGTGGCGGCAGGGCACAGGAAGATGAGCGCTTCTATTGTGGATGCGCTCATCTCCATAGTCATCTGTATCGCCGTCCTCAGGACAGCGATACAGATGGCTGTGCTGCGGCGGGGCAGGGGAGAGAGAGGCGTCTCCCTTCCCTGTTCCTCTGATAGTATGTGGGCCTTGTGTCGGCAGCCTATCAGAGGTTGGTGCAGGCCTGCATCGCATTGCTGCCATGGAGGTAAGTATAAGTGTTCTTTTATTTTTATATGGGACAATGTTACTGGCACATGACGGGAGGGGAGAGAGGAGAGAGGCACTTGTTACTGGCACAAGATTGGAAGGGCATGGAGAGGCACTTGTTACTGGCACATGTTGGGCGGGGGGAGAGGCACTCGTTAATGGCACGTGATTGGGGGAAACGTGGAGAGGCACTTGTTACTGGCAAATGATTGGGGGGGCACGAAGCACTTGTTACTGGCACATGATGGGGGGGGAGAGGCGCTTGTTACTTGCCCATGATTCGGAGCATCTATGGGGGCACCTCTTACTGGCACATTAGTGGGGGTCATCTATGTGGGGACCTCTTACTGGGTATTTTATATGGGGAAAGGGGGGAGAGGAACACTATGGGGGCTTCTACTGAGGCCACAAAGAAGGAATATTTTTATCTGTTTCTGCAGTATAGTATTGGGGAGCACAGGGGCACAGTATTGGGGGTAATAGGATGATTTGTCCAGAATCATGATGGAAAAGTAGTAAACTAAGATTTTTTTCTTTTTGTCAAACTGCAGAGATGAAAAATGACGGAAAAATGGTGGTCTGGTCTGAAAGGTCTGGAAGGAGAAGATGAGGAAAGAGAACGTCTACATCAAAGGAGACGTCACTGGATGTAAGAGGTATGTGGGGCTGTATTACCCTGTATTTCTGTAGTGATGGGAGCAGGGGCGTAACGATCAGTGCATGCACACCATGTTAATGTTGGGTTTTCCAAGGTTGTAAACAGCAGGGGTGGTATAAAAAAAGAAAAAAACTTATTAACCTTTTAATTGCTGTACTGCAGCTGTGGTCCCTACCACTCCAGTCACAGGACTCAGCAGTCACGTACGCAAGCATTGCATGTGACCGTGGATTGCAGCCGCACTAAAGGGGTTGTCCCATGAAAAATATTCAGCAGTTTTCAAACTAGCATCTGGATTTGAGTACTTTTGTAATTGCATGTAATTACAAATTTAGTATACCCACAGAGTTATTCAATAAAATCTATTTGTATAGTGCCAGCTGCTGTTTGTTCATTTTCCTTTTTCTCTGTCCACCTCACTGAGGTGGATGCACATGCTCAGTTCCATCCTTTAACTGCCTCCTGAGCTGTGATGGGAGAGAACAATCCAAAGGAGAGACAGTACTACTTACTGAACCACTTTTGGTAATTCCAAGCGGTGGCAGCGCTAGAAGTGTTGAGCCTTAGCGTGTCGGGTTCCAAGTGGATATAAGATAAAGAGCAGATTGCGGCACTCAATGTCTTCACAATAATTGCAGAGTTTATTCACCAACTGTGTGATAGCGAGAATGGGGAGAGTAATGAATGGGGAGAGCCCTGGACCCATGTGAAGTACCGAGTTGGTTCTAGCTTTGTTAGAAAGAGATTGTCATGTACTATATGATGTTTGATTTTCATTTTTCATTTACATTAATCATGGGAAAACCCCTATAACAGTTAACAACATATAAACTCTGCAGTCAAATAAGGGAGTGGAGTGGATGGAACTTGATCTGCAGGACATTTAAAAGTCAAGCTATTTTTTTTTGTTATCTTATACCACTCCCTGTTCTGTACCAATTATTAAAAAACCTTGAAAGATCATTTTAATGGCGGAGTTAGATAGCTGCTGGCTGAAGGATAGCTGCTGGGACTGTGACCTCTGCAACCCCTGGATGACTTGTAAATCATAGAGAATTAGGAAACCTAAGCCAGGCATGTCCAAACTCTGGCCCTCCAGGTGTTGCAGAACTACAACTCCCATCATGCTCTTCTGTATGTTGATAGCTGTAGGTTGTCAAGGAATGATGGGAGTTGTAGTTTTGCAACATCTGGAGGGCCGGAGTTTGGACATGCCTGACCTAAGCAGATGCCCTGTTTACACAAACATTAAAATACATAAAATGCACCTCTAATTATAAACAACTTTCTATAACTCAGCAGTACAAGAGGTAATAAGAAACTTTGTAATTTATATTATTATAATTTCTCCTCTTATCTGACTTCTCCTGTACCCTTTACACACTCTTAGTTCACTGATATAATCCATATACTAGAGAGGAGATGAATTATCTGCATCACTGAGAGATCAGGTTACAGCTGCTACTCAAAGTCTATGGAAAGGGTAGGAGGAGGAGTAAGCAACTGCATACATAGAGACACAGACACTGCTGCTGGCTCTCAACATTTTAGACTAAAATTATACCTAGACATACAGTATCTCACTACAAAAAACATGCGTTGTGATATTGCTGTCCATAGGAATGCATAGATTTGCTTGAAAATCCCTTCTAACTCAGTCAAGCGATTTACTAGTTATTTTTTTTAAATAGATGCTACATGCTGGAACTTCAGGGTGATTTTATACAGTAGTTGTTATTTTTACTTATTTTTAAAGTATCGTGAAAGTCATTTGGATATATATTGAACATAGCTCATTTAGGGTACGTTACATTGAGAAATGTCCTAAGGCCAATACTTACTTTCTTACCCCGGTGCAGAATTCACAGCTACACTGCTCAGTTCTTCTGTAAAATGTACTCCATGCTGCTGCTTATAAGAGTGCACTAAAGAGAGATAGGGGTGCAGGATCTCCTCTTCTGTGTTTGTGCTGTGCATGTAGACTAGACATCATAGCAACCAGACTCGTGCTCCCTTTTCCTCCTTCCCTCTCCTTCTGTGGGCAGCATATGTAACCTGATCTCTCAGGGATGTTGAAAATTAATGGCTGTTTCAGATTTTGTTGTGATGAGGATGAAAGGAGTCATTTTTTAAGTAATGAAATAGAGTATATTACAAAGCTTCCTATCACAAGGGCAGCAAAAAACTGGTGACACTTTGCCTTTCGAAGGCCAACCATACAGTATACAGTTATACCATACCCTCCCATTTACAGTGAATCGCTAAAAATCCTAAATACCTGTTTGATTCACTGTTTAATAGAACACTATGGACATTTCTAATGTACTTTGTGATTACGTTTCTGACCATTTTAAAGATGACTGCTTGCTGTCATCCTATTTACACTTATATGTCGA
The DNA here is from genome assembly GCA_033119425.1 of Bufotes viridis. Classification (NCBI taxonomy): domain Eukaryota; kingdom Metazoa; phylum Chordata; class Amphibia; order Anura; family Bufonidae; genus Bufotes; species Bufotes viridis. The sequence continues at coordinate 91,830,831 of CM065594.1, read as the reverse complement.
AAGCTAAGGGGCGTGTCCTCTCTCAAGGGGTGTGTCCTGTAACTGTCACAGCTTCTAACGGAAGATATGGCTGGTGGCAGTTGAAGGATGGAACTGAGCATGTGCATCCACCTCAGCAATGTGGACAGAGGGATGAGGAAAATAACAAACAGCAGGTGGTTCTATACAGATACATTTTATTAAATAAGTCTGTGGCTATACAAACATTTTTATTACATGCAATTGCAAAAGTATTCAAATGTAGAATATTTTGCGGGAAAACCCATTTTAAGGTGCACCTAATTTATCACATTGTGTGATATTTAATAAATTTACCCTAAGTTATGGCCATGCAGAAACTGACTTTAAATATGCCAGAATGAAGCAGGGACTAACATTGCTGCCAATAGTCAATCACTGTGAAGCGCATCAGTTTTGTGTGTCCTTTATCATATGTTTTTTAAGGCACATGCACACTCAGTCTAAGTAGTAGTTATGTGATATTGATGAAGGCGCGGCGCACTCGCCTACAGACCGCACTCATCCACAGTGTTATTCACTCTTTGCAGTATTAATCACTTCCTGGCTTTGCTCCTTTACATCAACAGCAGCAATTTGTTGCCTGCATCTGGGGAACTTTTGGAATTTGCATTTATATTGGCAACTTATGCTTTACTGTGTCGAGGTGGCAGCAGCGGCTGTTGCCGCTGGAAAGATGCCACCTACTGTCACCTGTCTCTCAGCATTCACAGCCCCAGACACGGTCTGGCCGGCCAGGAGATATGAAATGCGTTCTGCTCTCCAGGACATTCCTGCACATTGCAGGGGCAATGCTCCCTGCTTACAACGAAACATAAACCTGTCTAATAGGTGCAATAACCCCCCTTCCAGGGCCGAGCAGGGGTGACGGGCTCCTAGATAAATAGCCCTGACACATGAGCAATGTGTTACCCGCTGATAAGTGAGTATGTAATCCTTGTGAGGAGTGGCGTACTCATTATACAAGGAGCCCAAGATTCCTATCAGTGCAGGCCACAGTATGTAATCACTGCCGGCTTTGAAATCGCAGGACGGACCTGTAGATGTTCACAATGAAATCCGCTTTCTCACGGGAGCAGAAGGGGCATTTATATACACGGGCTAATGTAGATATGTAAATGAAGCCGCCGGGTCCATACAGCCTCTGTGAATAACACAAATTAGATCAATATGCAGATGGCATTAGTATGCCATTAGAAAATAATCTCCAGGGACGGAGGCTGCTGTACCCAATCCTTTCCTCTGTGATACAGTCTCTGAGAACCATGCGGCACTCCATCCCTCATCATGCAATCTTATTGGATTTAGTGTCAGATAAATATCTTGGTTGTCTCATAAGTGTTGGACAAGTCACCTGTAGAAGTTTCCAAGATGCTAATATATCAGCTTTGCTGGACACTCGACAGTATTATAGTAGTTATATTCTTGTACATAGGAGGCTGTATTATAGTAGTTATATTCTTGTACATAGGAGCAGTATTATAGTAGTTATATTCTTGTACATAGGGAGCAGTATTATAGTAGTTATATTTTTGTACATGGGAGGCAGTATTATAGTAGTTAGATTTTTGTACATGGGAGGCAGTATTGTAGTAGTTATATTTTTGTATTTAGGGAGCAGTATTATAGTTATATTCTTGTATATACAGCAGGAGGCACTATATAGTAGTTATATTCTTGTACATCGGTTTTGGTATTATAGTAGTTATATTCTTGTACATAGGTGTTGGTATTATAGTAGTTATATTCTTGTACATTGGGAGCAGTATTATAGTAAATATATTCTTGTACATAGGGAGCAGTATTATAGTAGTTATATTCTTGTACATGGGAGGCAGTATTATAGTAGTAATATTCTTGTACATGAAGGACCGTATTATTGTACATGAACGGCGGTATTAGAGTAGTTATATTTAGGTCCATAGGAGCCAGTATTATAGTAGGTATACTATCCATATTTGGCAGTGTTTTAGTAGTTATATTCTTGTACTTAGAGGGGCATTAATGTAGTAATTATTTTCTGAATAATATTTTAGTAGTTTTGATCTATACATCTGTCACTTCTCTTCCCCTTAATGTGTTGCTTGCTGATATATGTACAGTATTTATTGGATTGTTGTACTTACTCCAACTGATGAAGGTTTACCGTGTTGCATTCATAGACTTGGGAATCTTGGATAAGTCGCTTAGCTGAAAGTTGGGTGTGATCTGCTGCTTAATATGCACTCTTGTCTCTGTAATTGTCAAACATGATTCGCTCCTATAAATATGTTTGTTTTAGAAGTGCAGAGGTAACTATAGGTTTTTCCTTGTTTTATGGAGGGTCACACCATATTGATTGCGCACTCTTCACGCCCTATCTCCTGGGTGCCAGTGACAAATGGCTTCATTACAGACATTGCTTTATTCCACTTACAAGCATGAAATGAAACACAGAAAGGCCAGGCGTGCACAACGCCCACTAACACTGCACCTGTTCTGTAGCCACTCACCCAGGTCCCTCATCAAACACTGAACCAATAAAAATCTTCTATGAATCTAGAAGACTTTTACCATCAATTGACCAAACAGGACATGGAATGAAAATGTTCATGTGTTGAAATCAGTCAGTGCCTTTACTGGATAAAATCATTATTTTTTAGGTTGGGGGTTCTTTGATTGGTTGGATCACCTTCTATGGAGGATCCCTTAACACGAACCCAATACAACATTCTCTGCTCACAAGTCTTTATGCTATTCCACCTTCAATGAATGATGTAAATCAAATCTATAAATGAATATTAAATATGTTGTATCAAAATTTTGTAAACCTATTGTGAACTGAGGAATTCGCCAGTCGTACATCAGATCTATTAGAAAATTTAGAAAAGACTTTTGACTCTTGTAAGAAGTAGGACAACTATACGCTACACGTAATTCACGGTTACATTTTACCACAAACGATGTCACTGCATTTAATGACATTACAATATATATTCTGTGATGTATTGCCAGACACATTACATCATAGTCCCATTATCATATACCAGCAGATCTAAGCACTTTGTGGTTTCCTGTTGGTCCTTCCCACATAAGCAGCCCAAGTTCATTTGTTTCCCTTGCATCTTCCATAGCTACCCACTTGTATGAGTTTTACTCCGGATATATAAATGACAGCATTTAGCTATATCATCCAATCCTTTTTTTCTCTTTAGAAGTTAATACTGGACTTTTCTCACATGCACTTATCTCCTTCCTTCCAAAGAAATAGCATGTACTTATCACCAAACCAAGTGAGCATGTTAAAGGGGTGGTCCAGGGAGATTGTTAAAAATAACAAAGAAGCATTAATCACCTCCACCGATCCCCCACCACTGCTGTTCCAAAGCTGCTTTGGTTCCCTCTACTCTGTCATTCACAAACGCTGGGAAAGGCCCCATCAGCCAATCACGGACTGAGGTGGGTCACCGCTAAGGTCAATGAATGGATGAGCAGGCCTTTCTTATCCTTTTCGGGTATGTCATGCCGCAACAGGAAATGCAGATTGGCGGGAATGGTGGATCAGTGGAGGTGAGTAAAGCTTCTTTGTAATTTTTAACTTATTTTGGACCCTGAAAATTTGGGAGTCAGGTCTGTAGCTAATTTAAGGTAAATAATACTTTACAACACACTTGTAATTTCAGTGGAAAAATGATTTATTGCAATCTTAGCATTTGTCATTTAGCGCCACCAGTCACCAGATTCCAAGTGGCACCTTGCAATACACTTTGTTCACCATTATGTCCCATGACTTCACTAAGGACGTCACTAAGGACAAAGCTGACATATTAGAGGTTTCTCCTCTGGGGTGGAAATTGTAAGAATTTGAAATGATTCATGAATGTCCCTTTAGTATTTTCACTGTGATCCCTTTATACTAGCTAGAGTAAAGCACAAAACTCAGTCACATGAAGCATAACACAAATTCTCATCCATGTGTCTTTTTTGTTTCTTCTGCCATTGTCACCGTTTTGTATCTGAGGGACATGAAAAGTCTCCCCTGGGTTGGCATCTCGTTGTCTCGCTTTATTCTGCTTATTTGATCTTTAAAGTCACCAGATGAAGCAACGTGTCGGCTGTGCAGACCCTATCTCTAACCGGGATCAAAAGGAATGGTTAGGCTGGTGTCGAGGGAGCCTGGAATATTTATCTCTCGAGCACAACCAGCTGTATACCGTGTAATGATCTCACCGCTCCAGCGCTTCAACGGGAATTGCTGCTTCATTTTTTTTTCCTTTTTTTTTTTTGCCTAGTTAATTTTATGTACATTTCATTTCAGGGTGTATAGAGCTTTGTGTCCGTGGTATGTTCATTGTCTTGACCTTCCTTTTAATATACTGGGAAACAGGCATTTCCCACAATTTTGGGGCACAAAAATCTTATATTTCTACAATTGTGATATTAGTCATAGAGAGGTTAAAATTAGATGGTCACTTACACTAGTGGTGTATAGAGAGGCAGCAATTACAACTGGGCTGCTGAGCTCAGCACATCAAAACTATGACACCATAAGAGGGTTCGATAGGGGCTTCATCACATATCACACTAAATGTAGGGTGATGTAATCTCAGTGGAACATATCTAGATCTTGTGTATAACCTATTGGTGATTGGAGCCATTGGTGATTGGGTGATAGCCAGGGATAGCATTAGTACATGGGCCTAGGAGTACAACAGTGTGCTCAAGTCACGTGATTCAACTTTTTGACTAGTCTTCACAGTTTGTTGCAGCAAAGGTTGAGTCCAAATGAAACCCAATGCAAGCGCGAGATTTTAGTATTAGTAGGGGAGACTTATTAAAGGGGATTTTCTGGGAGTAGACTATTGATGACCACTCTTCAAGATAGGTCATCAATATCTGACTGGTCTGAGTCCAATTCTCGGCACCCCCACTAATCAGCTATTCAAAGAGGCCACAGCCCTCTACGTTGAGTGCTGCAGCCTCTTCCTAGGCCAGTGATATCATAGTCATCGGTCACGTGGCCTATGTGCTATTCAGTCCTATTCAAGTGAATGGGCCTGGGCTGCAATACCAAGCACAGCTAGTGTAGATGGCTGTACTTGGTATGCTGTGAGGAGGGCACAGTGCTCACCAGAGTGCCACGGCCTCTTCAAACAGTTGATTGGTGGCAGTGCCAGGTGTCAGACCCCCACGAAATAGCGATGAGGATAGGTCATCAGTATTCTACTCCTAGAAAACCCCTTTAACCCAATCCTGACTGCCATTAAAAAGAATAGTGTTTGTACAGCATGTGCAGCAAGCCCAGGAGGAGTGATTCTAGATGTTTTGGTGAGCGTGGATGTGGTGCAATGGCCGATGAATGGTGATGGAGTCAATGACCAAGCCAGTTGTAATAAATAATTATGTCTGTCTTTACTATAGTGCAGAATTGGAGGAGTAGTAGTACATCCAACATGATCTAGGCACAGTTCCAAGGCATAAAACACAATTCAGTCCTTCTCCAATAGCAATGAATGGCTAGCAGAAATGATGGGGTTTTTGGTACTCCTTCTCTGTGTCATTCTAGTCTCTATCTGCAGAACTTTAGAGTGTGGAAGGGTGAATTGGCAATATTTCCCCTCACAGCAGCAAAGTCTCTATCAGCCTAAACTATGCGCAATACCTCACTGATTGACTCCAACCCATGGTCTTGCAGATTCTGGACCTTCTAATCTTCCTTTATCTCTCTTTCTCTGGACACTTCAGACAAGGTCATATTCCTAGCTGTAACTGTCTCAGAGATGATGGTTCTCTGCAGGGAAGGGGCGAAGCCAGGAGCGCCATTCCCCCTCATGCTGCAGCCACCTGAGCGCTCTATATAGAGCCTCAGGTGGCTGCATGCGGCTGCAATTGCCTCTGAGTTCTTAGAGGCCCCCGCGCAGGCGCCGCTCCGTATACGGCCCCGGCCCACAGCGCTGCCTCCTAGATAATTTATTGACTTCACTTGCCTCTGTGTAATTGCAGAGAAGCGCTGTAATCTCGCACATTGCCTTCTTCCAGCGCATCTTGGTCGACAATGCCTCTGCCAGTGCGCCTGTGCGAGATGAAGGCGCTTCTTTGCAATTACACAGAGGCAAGTGAAGTGAACAATTTATCTAGGAGGCGGCGCTGAGCGGGGATCTGTGGATGTCCCTGATGGGGATCTGTGGATGACCCTGATGGGTATCTGTGGATGACCCTGATGGGTATCTGTGGATGACCCTGATGGGTATCTGTGGATGACCCTGATGGGTATCTGTGGATGACCCTGATGGGTATCTGTGGATGACCCTGATGGGTATCTGTGGAGGACACTGATGGGGATCTGTGGATGGTATGTAGCTGTAGGGAAAAAACGTGGCCTTACCACAATGAAGGGTTCAGTCTGTATAAAAAGGTGGCCGACAAAAAAGGGGCAGGTCAAAGGATGTGATCAATAGGCGGAGCCAAGGGGGTTTCAAAAGTAGCTTTTGTCTAGGGTGGCAAAAATCCTTGCACTAGTCCTGGTTCTCTGAGACTCAGGCCTTAGAAGTGAGCACATGTAGGTCCTCTTTCTCCCTCAGCTAAGCACCGAACTCGCACCCTACTGACTAGGGTGCAAACCCAGGTCAATCTCCTAGTGTCCTAACGGGGTTGAGTCAGGGTTGTTAACCCCGACATATCCATACTATGTTATTAAGTAAGCAAGTACAGAAAATCAGAACATTTCACTTAATCAGATAACAATATAACAATTAAACCTTTCTAGTTGCCGTGTTCTGGGTTACTGCATATGTAATATTGTGACAGTGGTGGACTTTATCATTATGCAAATCATGAAAGTGCTTGGAGTCCCAGAGATCAGGGGGTCCCATGCAACCAACAAGCATTTAGCTGAAAAAAAAAAACTAAACAACTAAACGAGGGGAGGACATACTGCCTGTGTAGTCAGTTCACAGTTACAGGGACCCAGGGCTGGAGGGGGCCTTCCCAGCTGTACAGCTGGTAGCAGAATAGCCCAGAGTGCACTGTGTAGCTAAGAGTGGGGCTTAGCAGGTTGATGGGGCAGAGCTTAGTGGTGTGATGGGGGCCCTCTGATTTAACTTTACTTGTTGCCCCAGAAATGTCAAATCCGCCCTGAATATAGACATGTAGAAAAACCTGTTGTAATCACCAGAACATTGGGGGTCTGAAAAAGGAGGACAAAGAGATCCCATTTAATGGAGCGGTGCCCTGAAACCTGAAACCTCCATACGCTTTCATCCAATACGGGGTCTGACAGCTGTGATCCATCCACCACAGTCCTCAAGATAGTTGCGTGATCCCTGCTACTGGATCCATCCACCAACTAATTGATATGCCATAAATATCTGTTGTCAGTAAGCCCCTCATAGTGTTGTGCTATGTCTATGCAGAGCAAGCTCATTTTTAAAGAGTAACTCTGAGGGAAACCATTGAAAGTATGAGTTATGATGTCCTTCAAACTCCTATGAATCAGCTTTGTCACTGCAAAGCTCCCTAGGCAGAGTCTGATTGAAGTTATTGAAGATACCGCTGCTGGGTTTTCATAGATCCAGAAGTATATAGAGTGAGATTAGGAGGTCACAGGGGATGCATCAGAAAAAGTGTATCTATAGGGGATGGACATGAGCCAATGAATCTGGACCCAGCCTTACAGGATTATCAGTCCATTGGTTCAGTTATTGGTTTTGTGACAGCAAAGTGGCTTGGTTGCATTTTTTTCAATATGGTAACCCTAGGAAGTCAAATGGACACTATGGAAAGTTACATTTGAATAGCACAACTTGCCATAGTTTTCTGTGAACCTAGAACCTAGAAAACTGGAGTGAATCCAATATATGATCAGTCTTCATAGTATTTTAATAATGCTAGTGGCCGAAGAATAAAAGCACTTAGAATGAGATGAGCGGAGCTGGATGCAATGACTCTACCACCAGGGTCGTCTTGGCTCTGGATGCGTTGTCTGCCAAGTATTGCAGGTTACAATAAATAGGATAATAGAGCCGTAGATTAATAGAATTTGTCTACAACTCATCGATACTACACGTCTCGTGTCTGGGCAGGATATACAGGGAACATGCCTGTTAGCCATATCAATGTCATGACAAAGCTTTGACATATTATATATATTACGCTCATTGTATCCCAGAGCCGGCATGCCGCACACATTGCACGGTTTCCTTTCCGTTTTCCATTGCAATGTTGCCATACGATGTAATCATGTTACAGAAGCAGAGCACAGAGCGTAACCCTCTCAATTATACTGATGAAGAGAAGGCTCATTGTTTGCCCCCTCAACAAACAACGAGTCAAGGATCAAATTAACTTTTGCACACTTCATTATGGGATCCCCCTCGACTCCCCCTTCCCCCCTCCTCACCCTTAGGGCAAAGCTGTCTGTGCAGGGCTGAATCAAGATTTCTGGTTATTGGGCAATTAATCTCAACACTTTACAAGCCAACTGGCCTTTGTGTGCCTCTGAATGGGGAAATCATTTGGTGGAAGAGCAGGCAGCTCCGGCTCAGGGTCTGTAAAACCTGATAAGGAGGACGACGTGAAAACCCATTCAGTGCCCAAGCACAGACCTGCTTTTGTGATGATATCACGGTGACTGGGCCATTCGTTCTTCCTCTCATTTTTTTTTGTCTCGCACTAGAACGCCTCTCCACATGTGTTGCCCGTATCCATCTGTTTGCACCAGACAACTCCCCAGGGATGTAGAAAAGAAAGGGGTCGTAGGTCTTCTCCTTCCTATTGTTGAGCATGTGATGCTCCTTCCGTCTGTATGTTATGGCCCTGTTTTTAATTTAAGGCAATATATACATATTTTTTACTGGGATGTCACATTGTTAGGATAATGGCAGATATGTACTATTTGTGGACACATCGTGTCTCCTGACGAAGGTTTTAAAATAGGCAATTACCAACTGGGCACCAACAGAGCTGGGTCTAGTTGGGTGGAACAGAGTGCTAGATTGTATAGTGGCCGTGCTTGGTATTACAGCTGAATCCCATTCACTTGAAGTGGACTGAGCTGTCCTAGGCCACGTGACCGATGAACATGATGTCACTTGTCCTAGGAAGAGGCCTACATGCTGTGGCCTCCTCATACAGCTGACTGGTATGAGGTCCCAGGAGTCAGATCCTCACCGATCTCATATTGATGACCTATCCTGAGGATAAGCCATCAATATCAGAATCCTGGAGAACCCCTCTAACGTAAAAATTTCCCATTGAAAGTTCGACTGGAAATGAATATGTCTGACTTTTATGTTAAAGGGGTAGAGAGGCATTTTCCATGAGGCATGTGCTATTGTAAATAGCTTATCGCATGGATTTAACCGCTGGGACCTCCTATCGAAATACAGAAGTGACTCTAGCTAAAAAGAGAGGGTTCCTAAATGGTGGACCACAAGTTAATTATCCCCATAAAGGGTATATGTTAGTAGGACCAACCCTATTTCTTCCCGTTTTTTTTTTTTTATATGGAAATTAGGGCTTAAGTGCACTGAGGGCGGGCCCTAGCTACTCACTAAACCTTACCTGCTCGGCTTCCCTAGACACTCCCCCTTCATTTGATTGATAGATCCAAGCAACCAGGTAGAGAGGGAAGCATAGTGAAGGAGCTAAGGTACTGCTATTGGCTAGGACCCACCCTTGGTGGCCCTAATTTTCATATTTTTTAAAAAACAAGTATTTCTCCAAATTGCAACTGGGGTAGGAAAGGTACGTTTTTAATTAGCAGGGTCATCCCTGCTAATCAGTATGGCTGGTTTAATAGGATTGACCTTCTGACAGATGGGTTTTCAAAAACAGATAACTTGTTAACATGCTCATTTAATCATTGTGTGGAGGAGAGGAACATGAATGGCTTTCCAGTCTCCTCTGGCACCTCTTATCTCGGCTAGCCATAGATTGCAGACAACATAGTCATTAGATGGTTGGTAAATTTAATGATAGGCATCAGTGGGACCCACCAACAAATTTCAAAATCAAAAGAGGATCCAAAAACCCATGTCACAGGTTTTATGTACCTATTGGCTTGTTTGTATTTATGGGGGAACTCAAAGTTTGGGAGCCTCAGAGAGGTCTACACCCCCTTCAGTTTAGGAATCAATAGGGGTCCTAGCTCTCTTTGATATGTGGCAATATAGCTTATTAGAAATGACTTTTGGCTCTATTGACTCTAATTGGCTACTTTTTTAAGAAATGCATTAGTTGATGCCACATATATGCTGGACTCTTTCTTTCTACACACTTTGTGTGAATTAAATACAAAATGGTCATTTTCATTCTGTAACTGACCAAAGAGCCTCTGGGAAGAGTAGGAGGCCCCTGTATGGGGCAGAAGAGAATAGTTTAAGAAGCTATTGATTTTCCTGCTTGGAACATTCAGCTTTACAGTGCTCGCCAAAAACTCAATAATCAATGGATTAACAAGTATCACAATCTCACTCTGGGGAAGAGAAATAAGACACTTTCCCAAGGAGGATGACATTAGAAAAATACATACTGGCCGCAGCAGAAAGAGTAATAAAACATAAGCCGTCCCTTTTACGCCTGGGAGTTGTAGCTTTTGTTTGTTTGGCAGACATTAACTTTTTTTTCCTCCACAAATCAGAAAATCCATTGTGTCCTGTGCTACAATTTATCCAGAATTTGAGGTTCTAAAATAATGTTATTTTCCACACATTTTTAGGCTTTGACGATTGTCAAACCGACACAGAACACTGTGTAGCACAACCCAACAATCACAAAAATCCAGCGCTTATGGATTTTTTGCAACTGTGACCCCATTCAGATACATTACTTGCAATGCAAGCAATGATACACAGCAAACTTTGGTTGTTGCCAAAGTCACCATGTAATGCCAGACTTAAACGGGTTATAGATCCAGAGATCTTCCCATTCATTGCTCCAATTGCTCTGCTAGATTTATTTCAAGCTGGCATCTCAGGGGGTGTGTCCTTTCTAATGCAGCTGGTTAAAGTTGAAAGATGGAACTGAGCATGTGTGTCCACTTCAGTGAGGTGGACAGAAAAATCTGAAAAAGAGCAAACAGCAGGTTTTTCTATAAATATACATTTAATTAACTTTATTGAGTTAAACGTATTCAGATCCAGGTGCTGCTTTGAAAACTGTAGAATATTTTTTGTGGGACAACCCCTTTAAAGTGCCTAGACAGTGTCAGAACAGAAACAGCTTTCAAGCTACAGAGAACACTGTAAAGTAGGCTGTATCAGAACCTGTATCAGAATCTAATATCAAGGCCCCTTCCTCATTCTGCTAATCCTGGCCCTTTTTTTTTTTTTAAGAGGAGTGGCTTAACTGTAAGAAAATGTAAAGTCACACATTTTTTTACAAATGGTCATTTGTGCAAAAACATTAAATTTTGCATGCCAAAAATATGCCACACAGCTTTAGTCCATATACCCTTATGCCCATTGTTATGCACCTTACTGGAGAAGATGGACTACCTCGGTTGGTCGGATTTTAAGAGGAAGTTTAAAGGGGCTCTCTGGGCTACAGATATTGAAGACCTATACTCCAGATAGGTCATCAATATCAACTCGATTAATGTCCAGCTACCGCCACCCCACCAATCAGCTGTTTCGGGTTGCTGCAGCACCAGAATCTATACAGTTGACAGAGTTAGAGACAGACTGCTCTTACATTGTGTAGTGGCCGTGCCAGGGTAACGGAATGGGAGCTGAGCCGCAGTATGCCAGCATCGTAGCCTGCACAGTTACCAGAGCCCTCTGCTTCCGCTCCATACCCTCACAGGACTTATACAACAGAAGTCCATAGCTGCTGGGTTTCAAACAGCAAAGGACCAAGGATAATGTGTGTGATGGATGATAATTTAGATTGTACACATTTATTAATTCAGATGTGACCAAGGGATTTGGGAGTGCTAAAACTGGGAGCAGCGCACTTCCTGGTCCAGAAAGCTTTCCGTAGTAGTAATAGGCCCGAGACTATACAAGGCTTCGAGACCTATTACTGGTATATTTCAATGCTGGCCTGCAGGTGGAAGCACTGCATTGGAATATACTGAATCCTGTATTCTGTAATGGATAAAAATCCATTACAGAATACAAATTGCAATCAAATGATTGCATGTTATAGTCACCTAAGGGGAATTTTAAATGAAAGTTTAAAATGTTTGAACTAAAAAATTTTTTTTTTTAACTTGGTCTTTATTAAAAATGATGAGCCATTTTCCCTGCACAGCTTTGAGTTTATCTACTAGCAGGATCTGTATTTTCTCTCTCTTTTGTCAGGCAGGGAGCTGCCGGCTCCCTATCTGTGATCTCTGATCTTATTAACACTCATTAAAGTTCAATTCTTATCCTACTCATAAGAATGGGGCTTAAATAAGTGTCTATGACCTTTTAGTAATTTACAGATAAGGGTTATTACTCATTAGATAACTGGCACAAGGTGAACTTAGCATTCATATAACTAGAAAAACAGTTAACCCTTTGTGACAGAACGGTTTAATATTTTTAATAAAGACCAACTGAAAAAAAAAATTTTAGCCCAAAATGAGTAAAGTGCAATCATAAAAAATTGTCCCCAAAGCTTTACATAGCCTTTAACAATTAAAATATAAAATTATATATCCCGTGTGGGGAACACCATAAGGAAAAAACAAACTAAATGGCCGCTGTTTTTTCGTTTCGCTTCCCCAAAAAAGGTTGAATAAAAAGTGATATACAAACCATTAGAAAACATGGTGTTAAACAGGCAGGATATGCTCAAACCCATATGCAGTTGTGCATGTATATAGGGGAGCATATTCTGCACTTGTAGTCCGTTGCTGATGGCAGTCAACAGCAAAAAAATGCATACAATGGAAGATGCCAGCAACGGACTACAAGTACCACAATAACCATCCTACATAAGGTAACGATTATGTGGATGTTGAGAACAATCAAAAACCTAACAATAGCAAAGGCAGGTGCACTCTGCAGTAATACTAAATCCTCACACTGATGTTAAAATTGAGAGGTTAGTTCGACATATCCTACTAGGAGGACATGTCTTAAGCTCGGGCACCGCGCCAAGGTCTCTCAAGTAGCCCGAGGCCCTACCACTCACCTACCTGTGCCGTATGGGAGATACCAGGGGCCAGTGGGCGAATTACGAGAGGATAAGGCCTGACTAACAAACAGCTTCCCAGTAACCTCCAGCATGTAGCCATGCTTGCAATGGGAGGTGCCTGTGAGCCCCACCCGAGACTGACTGATATGGCCCAGGGCCTAACAGGTGCACCTAAATGTAGCCTGTAGATGAAAAGCATCCAAACATAAGAATATACAAACCATTAGAGATCTTGAGAGACCTTGGCGCGGTGGCCAAGCTTAAGACATGTCCTCCTAGTAGGATATGTCGAACTAACCTCTCAATTTTAACATCAGTGTGAGGGTTTAGTATTACCGCAGAGTGCACCTGTCTTTGCTATGAATAAAAAGTGATCAAAAAGTCATACACTTGTCACGGTGTTCCTACCTGGATATCCTTGGATCCCAGACGTGATGCAGTCCGAAGCAAGTGCAAAGGGGTTAATTAACTTGGATGGTGTAGAGCAAAGTTGAGTCTAGACTTGGTAAACAGTTGGAGGGGACAAGCAACCAAATAGCAAGCACTGCTCTGCTAGCTGACACACAACCTCTCCCTAACGAGGGTGGACTTGCTCACTAGCTAACTCCTCCTCTCTCAGCTCCCTCTAGAGGGAGAGAGAATGGACAATCCAGTCCATCCCCTGCAACTAGCACTGCCAAGTGTTGCTGCCACCTTGTGGTAGACCAGGCAATCACATGAACATAACAGTTTTACACGAGTGAAGATAAATACACTACTGTTTATCAAGTCTGGACTCAATTTTGTTCTACACCATCCAAGTTAATTACCCCCTTACAAATGGTGAAAATAAATACACTACTGCATTAGATGACACTTATGTTAGCCTATAGGAAGTGGTAATGAGTAGAGTTGAGCGAACACCTGGATGTTCGGGTTCAAGAAGTTAGGCCGAACTTCCCGAAAATGTTCGGGTTCGGGATCCGAACTCGACCCGAAATTCACCCCGAACCTGAACCCCATTGAAGTCAATGGGAACCCGAACTTTTGGGCACTAAAAAGGCTGTAAAATAGCCCAGGAAAGGGCTAGAGGGCTGCAATATGTAGGTAAATCCCCTGCAAACAAATGCGGATAGGTAAATGAATTAAAATAAAATAAATAAAAATTAACCAATATCAATTGGAGAGAGGTCCCATAGCAGAGAATCAGGCTTCATGTCACCCAGCAATGAAAAAGGCCTCTTTTACTTGTTTAGGCCCCAGCACCCAGACAGAGGAGAGAGGTGGCATAGCAGAGAATCAGGCTTCATGTCACCCACCAATGGAAAGGCCACTTATACTTGTTAGGCCCCAGCACCCAGACAGAGGAGAGAGGTGGCATAGCAGAGAATCAGGTTTCATGTCACCCACCATTGGAACAGGCCACTTTACGATATTTAGGCCCCTGGCGCCCAGACGGAGGAGAGGTTCATTCAACTTTGGGTTGTCCGCAATATAATGGTAAAATTAAAAAAAGAGGATTGAATGAAGAAGTGCCCTGGAGTCCAAGAATATATGGTTAAGGGGAGGTATTTATAAATGTCTAATCTGCACAAGGGATGGACAAGTCCTGTGGGATCCATGCCTGGTTCATTTTTATGAACGTCAGCTTGTCCACATTGGCTGTGGACAGGCGGCTGCGTTTGTCTGTAATGACGCCCCCTGCCGTGCTGAATACACGTTCAGACAAAACGCTGGCCACCGAGCAGGCCAGCACCTCCAAGGCATAAAAGGATAACTCTGGCCACGTGGACAATTTGGAGACCCAGAAGTTGAATGGGGCCGAACCATCAGTCAGTACGTGGAGGGGTGTGCACACGTACTCTTCCCCCATGTTAGTGAAATGCTTTTCCACATCTCTGCCATGCTAACCGTGCCCTCAGAGGAGCTGGCCGTGACACAGCTGTGTTGGCGACCTCTCACTCCTCCTCTGGCTTCCACTTTTGGGAATGCTCTCAGTAGCGCGTCTACCAACGTGCGCTTGTACTCGCGCATCTTCCCAGTAGTCCGCACACATTAAAATGTGGGCAACTCTGCCGTCGTTGCGCAGGCACTGCAGCATGTAGTCGCTCATGTGTGCCAGGCTGCCCAGAGGTAAGGACAAGCTGTCCTCTGTGGGAGGCGTATCGTCTTCATCCTCTGTTTCCCCCCAGCCACGCACCAGTTATGGGCCCGAGCTGCGTTGGGTGCCACCCCGCTGTGAACATGCTTCATCCTCATCCTCCTCCACCTCGTCCTCCCGTAGTGGGCCTTGGCTGGCCACATTTGTACCTGGCTTCTGCTGTTGCAAAAAACCTCCTGAGCCACTTCTAAGAGACTGGCCTGAAAGTGCTAAAAATGACCCCTCTTCCTCCTCCTCCTGGGCCACCTCCTCTTCCATCATCGCCCTTAGTGTTTTCTCAACGAGACATAGAAGTGGTATTGTAACGCTGATAACGGCGTCATCGCCACTGGCCATGTGGAGTACTCAAAACAGTGCAACAGGGCACACAGGTCTCGCATGGAGGCCCAGTCATTGGTGGTGAAGTAGTGCTGTTCCACAGTGCGACTGACCCGTACGTGCTGCAGCTGAAACTCCACTATGGCCTGCTGCTGCTCGCCAGCATGTGCAAGGTGGAGTTCCACCTGGTGGGCATGTCGCATATGAGGCGGTGAGCGGGAAGGCCGAAGTTACGCTGTAGCGCAGACAGGCGAGCAGCGGCAGGATGTGAAAGCCGGAAGCGCGCACAGACGGCCCGCACTTTATGCAGCAGCTCTGACATGTCGGGGCAGTTATGAGTGAACTTCTGCACCACCAAATTCAACACATGCGCCAGGCAAGGGATGTGCGTCAAACCGGTTAGTCCCAGAGCTGTGACGAGATTTTGCCCATTATAGCACACCACCAGGCCGAGCTTGAGGCCCACCAGCAGTAACCACTAGTCGGTTTGTTGTTCAATACACCGCCACAATTCCTGCGCGATGTGGGGCCTGTCCCCCAAACATATGAGTTTCAGTACGGCCTGCTGACGTTTACCCCGGGCTGTGCTGAAGTTGGTGGTGAAGGTGTGTGGCTGACTGGATGAGCAGGTGGAAGAAGAGGAGGAGAAAGTCGAGTAGGAGGAGGAGGCTGCAATGTTTATGAGATGGAGAGCTGAATGCTGCCGTGTGACATGGTGGAGATGTTTGGTGACAGAGGTGGTGGTGTTGGTGGCACATCCTCTGTTTGGTGGGCGGCAGGTGCCAACATTCCTCCCGAGTCGGAGGAAGAGGCCGAGGCAGCAGCAGAAGAGGGAGCAGGGGGAGCCGGAGTGAGTTCCTTGTTTTTAAGGTGTTTACTCCACTGCAGTTCATTCTTTGCATGTAGATGCCTGGTCATGCAGGTTGTGCTAAGGTTCAGAACGTTAATGCCTCGCTTCAGGCTCTGATGGCACAGCGTGCAAACCACTCGGGTCTTGTCGTCAGCACATTGTTTGAAGAAGTGCCATGCCAGGGAACTCCTTGAAGCTGCCTTTGGGGTGCTCGGTCCCTGGTGGCGGTGGCCAGTAGCAGGCGAACTCTCTTGGCGGCGGCTGTTCTGCTTTTGCCCCCTGCTCCCTCTTTTGCTACGCTGTTGGCTCGGTCTCACCACTGCCTCTTCCTCTGAACTATAAAAGTCAGTGGCACATCCTTCATTCCATGTGGGGTCTAGGACCTCATCGTCCCCTGCATCGTCTTCCACACAGTCTTCCTCCCTGACCTCCTGTTCGGTCTGCACACTGCAAAAAGATGCAGCAGTTGGCACCTGTGTTTCGTCATCATCAGAGACGTGCGGACTCTGATGAGGTGGTATTCCCATGTCCTCATCATCAGGAAACATAAGTGGTTGTGCGTCAGTGCATTCTATGTCTTCCACCACTGGGGAAGGGCTAGGTGGATTCCCTTGGGAAACCCTGCCAGCAGAGTCTTCAAACAGCATAAGAGACTGCTGCATAACTTGAGGCTCAGACAGTTTCCCTGATATGCATGGGGGTGATGTGACAGACTGATGGGCTTGGTTTTCAGGCGCCACCTGTGCTCTTTCTGCAGAAGACTGGGTGGGAGATAATGTGAACGTGCTGGATCCACTGTCGGCCACCCAATTGACTAGCGCCTGTACTTGCTTAGGCCTTACCATCCTTAGAATGGCATTGGGCCCCACTTACAATTCTGGCGGGTACTGGAACCTGAGGTAGTTGGTTCACTAGGACGTGTGGCTGTGGCAGAACGGCCACATCCTCTCCCAGCACCAGAGGGTCCACTAACAACACCACGACCATGTCCGCGTCCGCGTCCCTTACTAGATGTTTTCCTCATTGTTGCGGTTGACCACAATAAGAAAAAAATTATTTGGCCCAATGTATTGAATCCAAATTCAGGCCTTTTTTTACAGGCACCTAACACTATCTGGCTATCTATTTATGTACCGTATTACACTAATCCAGGCACATCAGTAACCACAGATTTAGGGGAATATCAATTTAGTATTTAGCGCCCTGGATGAAAGGTATCCTTTTACGGACAGATTTACACTTGGAGATGCACAGTAGTGTGTGAAAAAATATATAGGATTATGCTTTCAGCACTTATATTTTAACACTTACTGTAATATACCCTTTAACAGAAAGAAATACACTTGGAGATGCACGCTGAGTGTAATATACCCTTACGGACAGATTTACACTTGGCCTGCAACAGCTGGAACACCAGATTTTGGGTATTGCTATTTTGGCAATTGAATTTCACCCCAGAACAAAATATATCCTTTGACGGATACTATTAAACTACTTGTCCAGCCACAGCTAGAACACCAGATTTACTGTATTTCTATTTTTGCAACTGAATTTCACCCCAGAAAATAATATATCCTTTGACGGACACTATGAAACTTGTCCAGTCACAGCTGGAACACCAGATTTACGGTATTGCTATTTTGGCAATTGAATTTCACCCCAGAACAAAATATATCCTTTGATGGATACTATTAAACTACTTGTCCAGCCACAGCTAGAACACCAGATCTAGTGAATTTCTATTTTTGCAACTGAATTTCACCCCAAAAAATAATATATCCTTTGACGGACACTATGAAACATGTCCAGTCACAGCTGGAACACCAGATTTACAGTATTGCTATTTTGGTAATTGAATTTCAACCCAGAACAAAAGCTATACTTTTACAGACACTATGAAACTTGGCCAGCCACAGCTGAAACCACTGATTTAGGGTATTGCTATTTTGGAAATTGAATTTTACCCCAGAAAAAAAAATATATTCTTTGCCAGACAGTATTACACTTGGCTAGCCACAGCTGGAACACCAGATTTAGGGAATTGCTATTCTTTGAAGTGAATTTCACCTCTCAATAAAATATTGAAAATTCTATCCTGAGTTTCTAGGGGTGACAATAAGCACAGCAAGCCCCTGATGGCGCACCACAAGACACAAAATGGCCGCCGATCACCCCAGAAAAAAGTGACAGAAAAACGCTCTGGGCAGCCTGAAAACAGTGAGCAATTAACTAGCTGAAGTTGAATGATTCACAGCTGTAGATCAATCACTTCTTTAATTGTTTTTGCTGAGTTAATCCCTGCCTAATCTCGCCCTAACAGCAGCTGCATCCTATCCCTACACTAATCAGAGCAGAGTGACGTGCGGCGCGATGTGACTCCAGCTTAAATAGAGGCTGCGTCACATGCTGCACTTGGCCAAACACAGCCATGCCAATAATTGGCATAGCTGTGATGGCCTCTTGGGGCAAGTAGTATGACGCTTGTTGATTGGCTGCTTTGCAGGCTTTCAAAATGCGCCATAGAAATCACCGAACAACGAACCCGAACCAGAACTTTTACGTAAATGTAAACTATACAGTTCAGGTTCGCTCATCCCTAGTAACGAGGTGCCAAGGAGTCGTAATGGCACTCCAGGACATTACACAAGCATGATGTGCGACCACATCGTGCTGCTGCTGGGGAGCGCTGGCAGCTGAGCTGTGATTATCGGAGGAACCAGGCAAGTAATTGTTTGTTTGTTTTTTACTTCCTGTGAAGGGGGCACATTTGGGCATAAGAACTATGAAGGGGACACATCTGGGCATAACTACTCTTAGGGGGCATATTTGGACATAACTACTCTAAGGGGGCACATTGGGCATAACTACTCTGAGGGGAACAAATGGGCATAGCTACAATGAAGGGGGCACATGTGGGCATAACTACTCTGAGGGGGCACATCTGGGCATAACTACTATGAAGGGGCACATGTGGGCATAACTACTCTGAGGGGTCAAATCTTGCCATATCTACTGTGAAGGGGGAACATATCTGGACATATCTACAATGAATGGGCACATATCTGGGCATAACTACTGTGAGGGGACACATATATGGACATAACTACTGTGAGCGGGCACATATCTGGACATATCTACAATGAATGGGCACATATAGTGGATATAAAACGTCTACACACTCCTGTTAACCACATCCCGACCGCCTAACGCAGGGATGCGTCCTGCCGGCGGCCAGGATGTTCCTCCTGGACGCATCGGCACGTCATCTCGCGAGACGGGGCAGTGCGCGGCGGTAAAAGATTCAGAAGAAGTTGGTCATCAGCCTGCCAGCCAATGATCAGCGCTGGCAGGCTGATGACTTTTAAAAAATCTAATGAAAAGCCATCTAACACATTATATTTATAAATATAATGTGTTAAATGGCTTCTGTGCTCTCTGCTGGGTCCTTTTTGTTGGTTGGTCCCAGCAGAGAGCACATGTGACTGTGAGTACATCAAGCACCACATTTTTAGCCCCAGATCACCCCCCATCACCCCAATTAACCCCTTGATCACCCCTGTCGATCACTAGTGAAAGGGGAAAAAGTGATCAGTGTAAACGGTCACTTGTTTTTTTCACTAGTATTGACTGTTCGGTATAGTTTAGTTTTTAGGCCCCTTTAGGTAGTCAGTTAGCGCCCAGCGCACCGCATTCGCTGATTAGCGTAGCGCTAATCAGCATTGGTACTTTATAGTATCTGTAAGTGATCAGAACTGATCACAGTCAGATCTATAATAGTATTACTGTCACTTTAGTCACCCTCCACCCAAAACGCAGTGTTTGACCGATCAGGCCTGATCGGTCGCCCACACGTGCATTCACCCATGCCCGCCCCACCGCAGTGACAAAAAAATATATATTTTTTTTATCACTACACAAGCGCTGCGGCGATAAAAAAAAACAGTTTTGATATTTTTTATCAATCGCAGCAGCTTCCTGTACTTCGCTAGCCTCCCATTTGTAAGACAGGCTTGCTTTTTTTCTTGGGTAGTCTCAGGGAATGCCCCCTAAATTTAGTTGTCCAAATGGCAAGTAAGGGGTATTCTTCTGAAGAGGCCTACAGGCTTCTGACCCAGTCGAATGAGGAATGGGAACCCTCATCTGACTAATCCAGCGGGTCAGAATACGAACCTGTAGAAAGCAGTGGCAGTCTGACCCAAAGTTCGGACGATGAGGTTGAGGTCCCTGATAGCACCAGGCGTACCCGGCCCCTTGTTGCTAGACCACAGGTTGCGCAGGATCCGTTTCAAGCGCAGCAGAGTGGGGCTGGCGCTGTCGGATTACGTGGTGAGGCATACACCAGCAGCGCAGCCCATCCTGGACCTAGTACCAGCACTGCCATAGAACATGGTGAAGTAGCGAGCACAGACAGTAGAGCCCCTAGAGTCCCTGAGGTGCTGGTAAACCCTGATTGGCAGCCCCATCTTCAGCCACACCAGTAGTTCCCCTTTTCACCGCCCAGTCAGATCAGATCGGCACTGGGTTTTTTGAGCTGTTCTTCACTGCGGAGCTCTTTGACCTAGTCGTGGCAGAAACAAACCGGTATGCCACTCAATTTATAACCGCCAACCCGGGAAGTTTTCATGCCCAGTCTTTCCGGTGGAAACCTGCCTAAGTTTCCAAAATTAAAACTTTTCTGGGCCTTCTCCTCAACATTGGTCAAACAAAAAAGCATGAATTGCGGTCATATTGGTCCACGAACCAAATTCATCACATGCCCATGTACTCTGCTGCCATGTCCAGGACACGATTTGAGACCATCCTGCGTTTCCTGCACTTTAGTGCCAACAGTACCTCTCGTCCCAGAGGCCACCCACCTTTTGACCGGCTCCACAAAATTCGGCCCCTCATAGACCATTTTAACACCAAATTTGCAGATTTGTATACCCCTGAGCAAAAAATCTGCATAGATGAGTCCCTAATACATTTTACCGGTATGGGGTCATATTGTATAAGCTCTGTGAAAAGGCCACAGTCTATACGTACAAATTTCGCATCTATGAGGGTAAAGATCAGACCCTGGAGCCAGTCGGTTGCCCTGACTACCTGGGGAGCAGTGGGAAGACAGTCTGGGACTTGGTGTCACCCTTATTTGGCAAGGGGTACCATCTTTATGTGGACAATTTCTACACAAGTGTGCCCCTCTTTAGACATTTGTTCCTAGAACAGATTGGCTGCTCTGGCACCGCACGACCTAGTCGCCGGGGCTTCCCCAAACGGCTCGTTACCACCCATCTTGCAAGGGGGGAGAGGGCTGCCTTGTATAACGAAGAACTGCTCACGGTGAAATGGAGAGACAAGCGTGATGTTTACATGCTCTCCTCCATTCACGCAGACACGACAATACAAATTGAACGGGCAACCAGTGTCATTAAAAAGCCCCTCTCGGTCCACGACTATAATTTGCTCATGGGAGGGGTGGACTTCAATGACCATATGTTGGCTCCTTATTTACTCTCCCACAGGCGCTGGTATGAGAAGGTGTCTGTATACCTAATTCAATTGGCTATATATAATAGTTTTGTTCTCTACAGTAAGGCTGGGAGAACAGGATCCTTCCTCAGATTTCAGGAAGAGATTATCAAGAACCTCCTGTATCCAGGAGGTTCCGTGGCCCCAACCACCAGTGTAGTGAGCCGTCTACACGAGCGACATTTCCCCAGTGTCGTTGCTGGTACCTCAAACCAATCGCCATCCCGAAAAAGATGTCGTGTCTGTAGCAGGAGTGGAATAAGGCGTGACACCCGCTATTTCTGTTCTGACTGTCATGGTAAGAAAAACAAATCTTGAGTTAGTTTAGGTTTTAAAAGTTTTATAATGTTCAGGTTTCATAAAGTTTGTAACGTTTAAATTTATGCGCCTGCTGCTTGTTTTTTCTTTTTTTTTTTTTTTACTAACCACCCTTTATTTTCCAGCTGGACCAACTGACGAAAACGCTGCAGCACTGATGTGCTTTCTGAGAGAAGCATTGCGCTGCTGTCAGAAGACACGTGAAGTCGGTGTATGCGGCGCTGCAAGACGAGATTTCTCCTCTGCAGGACAGGTGCTCTGGCATATGAGCTGAGTAGAGGTGTTGGAGTTCATATGCTTTGGCAAACACTTTGTATCAAAAATCTGGCAAAGATGTCTTCCTCCACAACGATCGATTGATCGATGTGAATGGAGAAATCACGTTTGTCAGGACATAGGAGCTGAAGTGGGTATGGATGTTTGGGCAGAGCCCCTATGTCCTGGCAATCGCCAGGCCCCTCTTTTTTTTTTTCTTGCATATTTTTTGGCAGAGATTTTTTCATCCACATTGATCGATGCGAATGGATAAATCTGTGCCGTTCATTTTTTCATTCAGCCCCATTGGATTCCAGACTTCTTCTCACGCTTTAGAGACCCCTAAAATGCCAGGGCAGTATAAATACCCCACAAGTGACCCCATTTTAGAAAGTAGACACCCCAAGGTATTCTGTGAGGGGTATGGGGAGTCCATGTAAAATTTTATTTTTTGCCACAAGTTAGTGGAATATGAGACTTTGTAAGAAAAAAGTGGTTATAATGTCAGGTTTCTGTGCTGTTAAAAAAAGGGGACAAAGATAAATCATTTCAAAACTTTTTTCACCTTTAGGCCCCTTTCACACGGGCGAGTTTTCCGCGCGGGTGCAATGCTTGAGGAGGACGCATTGCACCCGCACTGAATCCGGACCCATTTATTTCTATGGGGCTGTGCACATGAGCGGTGATTTTCACGCATCATTTCTGCGTTGCGTGAAAATTGCAGCATGCTCTATATTGTGCGTTTTTCACGCAACGCAGGCCCAATAGAAGTAAATGGGGTTGCGGGAAAATCGCAAGCATCCTCAAGCAAGTGCGGATGCGTTGCGATTTTCCCGCATGGTTGCTTAGCAACGGGACCGTTCTTTATTATTTTCTCTTATAACATGGTTATAAGGGGAAATAATAGCATTCTTAATAAAGAATGCATTGTAAAATGAAGTGGAAGGGGTTAAAAATAATAAAACTTAACTTACCTAAGCCACTTGATCGCGTAGTTGCGATCTCACCATGGTAAGATGGACCATGTGATTAGACCATGTGATGTGACGTCATCACAGGTCCTTTAGTTCTTAGCTGATGCAGGGAAAGAGAGGACAGATCGCAACTACGCGATCAAGTGGCTAAGGTAAGTTAACTTTTATTATTTTTAACCCCTTCCACTTCATTTTACAATGCATTCTTTATTAAGAATGCTATTATTTCCCCTTATAACCATGAAAAATTCTCCAGAAGACCCGAAACCGGACTTCAGTGATGAAGTCCGGCTTCGGGTCTGGGTACTGTGACACAGTGAGAGGTTTGGTGGTAAAAAACAGGTATTTTCCTCTCAGCCTGTGCTGCTGGGTTGATTGCAGCCAGGTGAGGGCAAATACTGGACCGGATTTTAGGTGCCGGTCCGGGTTTTTTTGGGATAATACCTAGCTGCCTTTAAAAGACAGCTGGGTTTATGCAAAGCTCTCTCTCTGTGTTTGGGATCTGAGCCCTGTGCTGGGCTGAAAAGCTGAGTCCTGTGTGTCAGGAGAACAGGCCATGTAAAGACGGTCAGTGGAGTTTTTGTGTTGCCGAGCATTCAGCCAGGTGTGAACTGACACCTAGGATTTGAGGTGATTTAACCTGGAAACTGTGTTCCGTGGAGCTGTCAGGGCTGGAAGCAAGAGCTTGCAAAGAGGCGTGCAGTCTGCCTGGAAGCCTGAGGTTGGACTTTCCTGCGGCTGGGCTGACAGCCAGGTGCGAACACGCACCTAAACCACACAGGTGAATTTGATTCCGTCTTGGACTTTTGTTTTGCCTCAAGTTTTTGCTATGTGTGTGAAGTAACACTAAGTGACTGTTTTGAGTTTTGTTTGTGCAAGTGTGAAATAAAACACTGTTTGCTGCACTACCTGGACTCCCTTTGCCTCTATACTGCACCCGCACCACTGTCTACCAGAGCAACTCCCCACAGTACCAAACATGGCGATTTTTCTTACGCGCGTACAAAACGCATTACAAACATTTTCACTCGCGCGGGAAAATTGCACATATTCCCGAAACGCACCCGCCTCTTATCCGGGCGTCAAACATGACGCCCGTGTGAAAGAGGCCTTAGGCCACTTTCACACGAGCGTGTCCGGATTAGGTCCGGATGCGTTGCGGATGCGTTCAGTGAAAACTGTGCGATTTCACAGGCAAAGCCATTCAGTGTTGCCTGTGATTGCGTTCAGTTGTTCAGTTTTTTCCACGCGGGTGCAATGCGTTTTGATGCGTTTTTCACGCGTGTGAAAAAAAAACCTGAAGGTTTACAAACAACCTCTCCTAGTAACCCGAAGTGAAAAACGCGACGCACCCGCACTTGCTTGCGGATGCATGCAGCCCCATTCACTTCTAAGGGGCTAGGGCTGCGTGAAAAATGCAGAATATAGAACATGCTGCGATTTTAACGCAACGCACAAGTGATGCGTGAAAAAAATACTCATGTACACAGACCCATTGAAATGAATGGGTCAGGATTCAGTGCGGGTGCAATGCGTTCACATCACACATTGCACCCGTGTGAAAGGGGCCTAATGTGACCTATAAACTGTACCACTCAATTGAAGCACAAACTGAAATCTTTTAGGTGGAGGGAAGAGGACAAAAACAACTAAAATAATGTGGTTGCATAAGTGTGCACACCCTCTTATAACTGGGGATGTAGCTGTGTTCAGAATTAAGCAATCACATTCAAAATCATGTTAAATAGGAGTCAGCATACACCTGCCATCATTTATAGTGCCTCTGATTAACCACAAAAAAAGTTCTAGTTGGTCTTTCCTGAAATTTTCTTAGTCGCATCCCACAGCAAAAGCCATGGTCCACAGAGAGCTTCCGAAGCATCAGAGGGATCTTATTGTTAAAAGGTATCAGTCAGGAGAAGGGTACAAAAGAATTTCCAAGGCATTAGATATACCATGGAATACAGTGAAGACAGTCATCATCAAGTGGAGCATGTGCCATGCTGATAAACTCATAACCAAAAAGACTGAGTGCTGTAATAAAATCAAAAGGTGCTTCAACAAAGTATTAGTTTAAGGGTGTATTTTATTTTTATATTTTTTCTTCCCTCCACCTAAAAGATTTCAGTTTGTTTTTCAATTGAGTTGTATAGTTTATAGGTCAAATTAAAAGGTGGAAAAAGTTCTGAAATGATTTATCTTTGTCTCATTTTTTACAGCACAGAAACCTGACATTTTAATAGGGGTGTGTAGACTTTTTATATCCACTGTGAGGGGGCACATATCTGGACATTTCTACTGTGAATGGGCAAGTATCTGAGCATAACTACTGTGAAGGGGGTACATATCTGGCCATAACTACTGTGAAGGGGGCTCATGTGTGCATTATAGCAATATAAAGAGCGTGTCTGCAGTTTACATAGTTTCATGTTGGAATAATGCTTAACATTCTGTGTATTGCAACAACTACATTATCTGATTGCCTGTTTTCAGACACAGTGTTATGTTGTTAATAAAGTACTGTTAAAAAAAAAAAAAAGGGCAGGGAGGGGCGGAGACTTGCGGCACACATTACAGTCAGCAAGATGAAGCATTCTCAGGCCCTGCTGCAGTGAAAGAATAATGAGTTCAGACACCCTGCACACTTCAGGTAGGATTGTGGCTAGTTGTGTTACTGGAACCGCACCCCGTTGTGTAAATTTCAGAAATTGTGACATATTACAGTTTCTAGCCACAGATCCCAGTACTACAGTCTATAACAAGAAAAAGAGTAATCTGAGGGCCATTGTTTCCAACTACTTGCTTACATGCTTGGATATGTGGGTGGAATTTGTACTGGTTACAGATAATTGTTGGATATACCACAAGAGAGTAAAGAGAGACTTTTGTAAGGTTCAATCTGGCCTGGTTACTGACTCTCTTGACGTCACATGCTGGCCATTGCATCACTTAACCTCTTAAGGACGAAGGGCGTACATGTACGCCCTTCGTCCGCACTTTAAAGATGGCGCCCGCTCCCGCACGGAGCGGGCGCCCGAGCTGCGGGTAAACGCTTGATTCATCAAGCTGACACCCGCAGCTCATGTCCGCGACCGGCAGCGATGCCGATCGCGGACATTTAACCCCTCAGATGCCGTGGTCAATCCTGACCACGGCATCTGATCAGCATAAAACCGAAAGTTTCACTTTCGGTTTTGCTCGGCTCCCTGATGGCCACAAGGGGAGCCGGGCATGCATGTAGTACCCTAGGTTTCTGTGAATGAAACCTAGGGTACTACAGTATTCCTATGGAGCCTATGACTGTAATAGGCTCCATAGAAATATCGATTTTCTCATATATTCCAATGCTATTGCATTGGAATATATGAGAATAACAATCTGATGATTGCATCTTATAGTTCCCTATGGGAACTATAAGAAAGTGGTAAAAAAAAAAAAAGTTTAAAAAATAAAAATTAAATAAAAAAAATATAAAAATTCAAATCACCCCCCTTTCCCCAAAATGAAAATAAAATAAATAAAAAAATAAAAAAATTACACATAATGGGTGTCGCAATGTGCGAAAACGCCCATACTATAATAATATTAAAAAATATTCACCATACGGTAAACATAAAAATGGAAAGAAAGCGTCCAAATGGCTAATTCGCCATTTTGGGCGCTTCATTTCCTAAAAAAATGAATAAAAAGTGATCAAAACATCATACGCACCCCATAATGGTATCAATTAAAAGTTCAGATTGCCCCGCAAAAAATGAGCCCCTACACTGCTCCGTACGCATAATTACAAAAAAGTTATAGGGGTCAAAACATGGCGACAAAAAAATAAAATAAAAAATTCCCACTTTTAATTTTTTTTCACTATCAAAACGCAAGAAAAACTATACATATTAGGTATTGCCGGATTCGTACTGACCTGAAGAATAAAATTAACCAGTCAGTTTTATCGCAAATCGAACGTTGTAATTTAAAAACCCGTAAAACTGTGGTGAAATTGCTTTTTTTTTGCAATTTCACCCCATTTGGAATTTTTTTCCCGTTTCCCACTACATCACATGCAAAAATAAATGGTAGCGTTAAAAAGTACAACTTGTCCCGCAAAAAATAAGCCGTCATATGGCTATGTGAGCGGAAATATAAAAATGTTATGGCTTTTGGAAGGCAGGGAGCGCAAAACAAAAACGCAAAAATCCCAAAACCCCCGGTCCTTAAGGGGTTAAAGCCATGCCCTGCACCTACATGGGCATTTAACATCAAGGTGACTTCCAACTACCATCAGGAGAAGGAGTGCCCCAAGAGAATGTAGGGAGTACACTGTGACACATCATCATTAGAGCCACTATCACTCTCATCCTCTGCTCTGGCTCCTCAAAGGCTTGCTGCATATGCTGGTGCACAGAGTGTGTCTGGAGCTCATACAGGTTTGCTGAGTATAGGTGTGGAGTGTGTACTCTGTTTTGGGGTACATGATCAACACTTTCAGGAAGGAAATGGGAACAAAACTGAAATTTTTCCATTGATTTCCCCATTTAAAACTTTACGCTGTTTCATGTGTGGCATAACATGTTGCTTTTATTCTAAAAGTCTGTACAGTTACTGAAATATCAAATCTGTTTAGTTTTTTTCATATCTTCCTAGTCTTGCATAACAATAGGACGTAACATAAAAAAAGTTTTTTTTTTTTCTCCAGTGGCTGAATTCGAAGAGCCATAGGGACAGATTTCTCAAACCTGGTGTAAAAAAAGATTGGCTTATTTGCTTGTAGCAACCAATCAGATCCCACCTTTATTGTTATGGGCAACTAAGTCAGTTTTTCTATGCACCAGTTTTGATAAATCTCCCCCATAGTGTTATTATTTTCAATGTAGCCATGAAGGCTTGTTTTTTTAAATTTTTATTTTTTGTTGGATGAGATGTGGTTGTTATTGGTACCATTTTGCGGTACATGAGAATTAATGATTACATAGAAGTCTATACAGATGGAAGGAGGGAGTTGCTGCTGGATAGAGGAAGAGGCAAAGAGACACACAGACCATGCTACTGGGCATGATCCCCTGTTTTCTCTGGGTGCTGTGTACGGGAGACATCATAGCAGCTAGTCTACACCCAGTAACCCAGGGAAAACTGACATTGCAGAGGGAAACAATACTAAAATTGCAGGGTACAAGATATACATAGTCAGACATAGTGTTATTTCTCATGTGCACACAGCAGCTTATCCTGAAAAGTCACCTGAAATGATGGTTACACTTGATATAACTGTCGCTCCAGTTGTGTGCGGTGCAGCAGACAGAATGGAGATAATGTCAGACAGTTCAGATCTCCTGTGGTAATCGCCATGCGATTGTGATATCTACAGATATAACTTGAATTCCCACCAATCAGAAAAGAGCATAAATAATTGGAATATCCAATAAGATCATGTTTTTTTCTGACTGTGATGTCATCATGCTGGCTTAAATTTACACCAATCAGGGAGCAGTTTATTTCAGGAGATCCAAATAGAATGGTCCATAAGGTATGAGTCTTACAGACTGTGAGGTCATAAAGCCGACTTTTCCACCAATCACAGAGCAGCACTAGGTATAAACCGCTGCCAGAGCCTGCTCCGCCATACTTGCGGTAGTCATTTGTTCCTTGTAAACATGTCAGATAGAAAAAGTCTCAGAGTGAGGAGCATAGCCGGAGCCAGATGCAGCAGAACATCCAGAGCTGGCCTGAAGTTTCCAGTTGGCCGTATACACCGCTTTCTGAGGAAAGGGAATTATGGCCGACGCTTCAGTGCTGATGCTCCAGTGTACCTGGCCTCTGTAATGGAGTATATGACCAAGGAGGTGTTGTTCGTTGCTGGGTTGCAAGCCCAGCTTTGGAAACACCACCGCATTATACCCCGTCACCTACAGATGGCAATGCATGCTGGGGAGGAACTGGACAAAGTGCTGAAAAATGTCATCATGCCGCAGGGGGGCAATGTGCCTAAACTGTATATTGTACCCACCCGTTATGCCCAGATTGAAATCCTGCCGCCTACAGACCTCTAAAGGCGTCTCTTATTGACCCAACGGCCCTTTTAAGGGCCACCCATGTGTACCAAAGAAAGAGCTAATATCTGTGTTACTGTGTTTGTCTTAGGAGTCTGTGTAAAAGGGAATGGCCCACAAACAGCTTTTATAAGCTATCCACAGGACAGGAGATAAATGTATGATCACTGGAGGTCTCACCGCTGGGATCCCCACTATCACAAGATGAGAGGTCCCAGAGACTCCTGTGTGAATGGAGAGGTAGTGTTCACATGACCTCTGTTCCATTCACTTCTATAGGACTGCCGAGTACAGAACTTGATGCTCCATGGCAGAATCATAAATGTGGATGAAACATCCGAAGTCGATTCACATAAAACTTCATTTGAATACTGTAGGGAGCGAGCGCTCCGTACAGTATTAGGATGTATTGGCTCAGATGAGCCAAAGTTATTACTTTGCAAAGTCTTGCGAGACTTCGGGTAATAACCTCAAAAATTAATTTCTACTGTTAAAAACCTTTTCCCGAACTCGGGTTTGGTTCCAAGGTATAGTGTATGCAGTAGTAGAATGTGTATGCCAGGGTGCAGTGTGTCTGGAGTTTATATAGTGTATGCAGTAGTAGAGTGTGTATGTCAGGGTGCAGTTGTCTGGAGTTTATATAGTGTATGCAGTTGTAGAGAGTGTAATATACCTCCCAATCGTCCTGGATCCATCACAACAGTCCTGGATTTCAGTGGCCGGAACAGCCAAGGTGTGTCCCACTTTCAGCTGATTCTAATGGTGAAGCAAGGAGCCTCCTGATTCCCAATTCCTCTCAGCTTCCTGCGCTCCCCTATAGCAGCATGATATCTGTCCCACATCGCACTGCTCGCTGGCTTAGGAAGAGCAGGGGAGGCTGTCGGCTCCTCCTACACAGTAAGTGCAACAGACTACTACCCTGGGTATCCCTTGCCCCTTAGGACGTTTCTACAAAATATGCCCCTCTTATAGAGCAAGTAAGCGTGATGCCACTTTCAATTAAGCAACGAGGACATTGAGTCCCCTTTTGTAGATGGTAGTCTCGGTACCCAGGGTAGGATTGCCAGAGTAGTGTAGAGTGGCCTACAGTCTTCGTAGATATTATGTACACGTGTCACGGTATTCCTACCTGGATATCGTTGGATCCCAGACGTGATGCAGTCCGAAGCAAGTGCAAAGGGGGTAATTAACTTGGATGGTGTAGAACAAAGTTGAGTCTAGACTTGGTAAACAGTTGGAGGGGACAAGCAACCAAATAGCAAGCACTGCTCTGCTAGCTGACACACAACCTCTCCCTAACGAGGGTGGACTAGACACCTCTGTCCCCTAGAAGGGGAAGGCTAGATTGACTTGCTCACTAGCTAACTCCTCCTCTCTCAGCTCCCTCTAGAGGGAGAGAGAATGGACAATCCAGTCCATCCCCTGCAACTAGCACTGCCAAGTGTTGCTGCCACCTTGTGGTAGACCAGGCAATCACATGAACATAACAGTTTTACACGAGTGAAGATAAATACACTACTGTTTATCAAGTCTGGACTCAATTTTGTTCTACACCATCCAAGTTAATTACCCCCTTACAAATGGTGAAAATAAATACACTACTGCATTAGATGACACTTATGTTAGCCTATAGGAAGTGGTAATGAGTAGAGTTGAGCGAACACCTGGATGTTCGGGTTCAAGAAGTTTGGCCGAACTTCCAGAAAATGTTCGGGTTCGGGATCCGAACTCGACCCGAACTTCACCCCGAACCTGAACCCCATTGAAGTCAATGGGGACCCGAACCTTTGGGCACTAAAAAGGCTGTAAAATAAATCCCCTGCAAACAAATGTGGATAGGTAAATGAATTAAAATAAAATAAATAAAAATTAACCAATATCAATTGAAGAGAGGTCCCATAGCAGAGAATCAGGCTTCATGTCACCCAGCAATGGAGAAGGCCTCTTTTACTTGTTAAGGCCCCAGCACCCAGACAGAGGAGAGAGGTCCCATAGCAGAGAATCAGGCTTCATGTCACCCACCAATGGAACAGGCCACTTTACGATATTTAGGCCCCTGGCACCCAGACGAAGGAGAGGTTCATTCAACTGTGGGTTGCCCGCAATATAATGGTAAAATTAAAAAAAGAGGATTGAATGAAGAAGTGCCCTGGAGTCCAAGAATATATGGTTAAGGGGAGGTAGTTATAAATGTCTAATCTGCACAAGGGATGGACAGGTCCTGTGGGATCCATGCCTGGTTCATTTTTATGAACGTCAGCTTGTCCACATTGGTTGTGGACAGGCAGCTGCGTTTGTCTGTAATGACGCCCCCTGCCGTGCTGAATACACGTTGTAACAACTTGGGGCGATTTAGCTCTTCCAGATAGCCGTCTTAACACCTTAGACGGTTGGCACACATTAAGAAGCCACTCCACCACTGTAGATTCGTGTGCGAACTGGCCACAACCAGCTTTATTGTCATCACAGCAGTACAAATAAATCATAAAAATAAATCCTCGGCCGTCTGGCCACTGACTATACAGTATACACTCCCTCTCTAGCGGGATCTGGGTCTACCACCCAGCTCCCCAAAAACACCACAGTGCTTACCCCCACACAGGGTTAGAGGGTCCTGGCTCCCACAGATCTTGACACAGCCTGCTCCTTTCCCAGACTGGGAGCCCTGATTGAGGAGCTTAGCCCAGATTAATCCAAGCTCCTCAGCTGGCTGCTAATTATCCCCATTACCAGCCTGACTGCTGCAGACAGTGGGAAAAAACTATTTTCCCAACCTTTCTTGTTCTCACCCAGCTTGCTCTGGGTGAGATACGCCACTTGAATGGCCTTCCTATGGCCTTCTGGCAGCTCCACTGCCACATATCCTCCCCCTGATAAAGGCTGTAGGACTTTTCACCTTACTTAAGCCCCCTCCAGGGTCAAAGCTCCTACGTTGGGAAACATCTGAGGTTTTTTCCCACTCCAACTCAACAGCCTTAGCTTCTTCAGCCTCTAATTCTCCTTTGGAGTGTTCATCCACTTTGTTAGCCTTCTCAGACATGGAATCATATACTTGCATTCTTAGCTCCTCCTCCTCCTCTGTCTCATCAAGGTTAGAGACACCGGGGACATCAGGGTCTTCACCAGACTCGTCATCTTCTGGCAATCCCTGCAGAGGTTCACCCAGGATATGGTTCTCCTTTCGGGCAGGATTTAGGAGAGCCAGCCCATCAGAGTAAACAGGACCCTCATACTGGTCATCGGTCCCCCCCGTATTTCTTCCCCAGCAAACTGCTGGCTTTCCGGATGGCATTGACAGCAGAGGGAATGTTTTTCATGACCAGGTCCTGGCCACACACACCGCCACGAGTCTCTTGGCTTCTGCATCCACCTCAGCACCATCATCTGGTTCAACAGATACATCTTCCATCTTCCTCTCTGCCTCGGCTGGCACCACAGCGCCACCATCTCCAGACCCATTCTTAACAGGCTTTGGCTTAGACTTGATGCCTTTCAGAGGGCTCTCTTCAGGTCTCTCATTTTCCACCTGCTGCTCGAGAGCACGCTTAGGCTTCTCCAACTCATAGACGTTCTTCTCGACGTCCTCCTTTGAGCTCATGAGAGCCTCCATCTCTGCTCTGAGTTGCCTGTTCAGACTCTCAAATGCGTGACGCTCCTCAAGCTCCTCCTCCTTTTTTAAGGGCTCTAGCTAAGGAGAGGGCCTTGGTCTTCTTCTTAGTTTTTTGCACCAGCTTGTTAGCAGCGCCCCACTCTTGGGCCTTCTGGTCCAGCTGTTCTTCACTCTGTTCTGGTGTAACAGCAGTTGTAGGAGTACCACCATTCTTCCTTAGACACTCTGTGGGATTTCCACCCAGGGACTCTTCAAGCCCATTGTTGATGTCTACTATAGACTTTTGTGTCTTTCTGGAGTCTTTTCCCTTCCCCAGGACACCAGGCGGTAGACCCTTCAGTTCACTCATCTTTTCCGGGGTCTCCTCTTTTGACCCTTCTGCAGCCTTCTTCAGGACTCTGTGATGACAGCTAGTCCCTTCTCTATCGTATCTAGGGACCGTGTGGCGAAAGTGAGGTCAGCCTCCTGTTTGCAGCTGTACTGTCCTGTCAGGTCATCTAAGACTGTCTGGATATGAGCTTCAGACACTAGGCTGACGTCACCCGACTGAACTCTCGTCTCGCCAGATATAACTGTCATCTGGTCGCTACTAGTAACCACTTTAGTTTGACAAAACCTCGACATGGAAGCCTCTCTCTCTGAGTTGCTATTGGTCACAGAACATGCGTTATATATACCGCTCGTGTCATTCTCAATCCTGTCCTCTAGGGGCACCGATGGGCTAATCCCCACCTGGGACATTTTATTAATCATAGAAACCTGTGGGGACTGCATATCCACTTCTAGTACGTGTGGTACACCCTCTAGGACTGCCCCATGTACTTGCACATTTTTCACAGTGGTTTCCCTTAGTTGTGAGCTCTCAACATCAATTAGCATTCCCTTACGTCCTACCAGCAGCACAGATGGAGATGGGGTTAACCACCCCCCGTGGACTGGCAGGACCGGCGGAATGTTTAATGAGCCCAAGACTAATAACTCAATTTAACAATTAAGTATCTCCTTAAAAGGAGGAAGTCAACCCCCAGCCCACTGTGTTTTTTTCTGTCCTCCTGGACAGGTGGACTAGGCGGTTTGTTCCCCCCTTTCTATGGAAAGTGCGGGGAGCCTTCTTTTCGTTTGGGTAACAGCGTTGCCTTTTTTCCTAGGTACCTTGTCAGTTTGGCCGGCAGCAAACAGTTGCGCCTGGCTGGGGTATTTTGGCGGCGTCCTTGGTCCAGGATTCCCGGTCCCTGTGCGCCGCCATCTTCCGGAGGTGACGCGGGGACACTCCTTTTGCGTCACCTCCGGGTAATCCGGCCGTGATTTTTTCACGGGCACGATTTTTTTCATAGATGCGATTTTTTTTTTTTTTTTTTTATGCATCTTCCTGTGGAGGATTTACTGGGGGAAGGGTGGATTGGCTATCCCTCCCCTTCCCCTATTTTGGGAGGCTGTGTGCTCCAGTTCAGTCTCTGGCTACATATGCTTTTTCAGCTAGCTTCCAGAGTCCTAAAATTGGTGTTGTTCCACTTGTGGTGTTTTTTTCCTCAGCTGCCTCCGGTCTGTTTTTCTTCCTTTCTTGCATAGATAGGTGGTTTACAAATGTTTCATTTGTCCCTTTTTTTCCCGCAGTGATGTCTCTCCGCGGCATTCGGAAGGCAGGAAAGTGGATTCCAAGAGGAAGCATCTATCCTGCTACCATTGCCGCAGTCAACGGTTATTGTAAGCTGATCATACCTGCACTCGTAAGATCGCAGAAGCTAAGCAGCTTTAGGCTGGGCTAAGACCAGGATGGGAGACCTCTGTCCCGGTAGAGAGACCTTATTGGTCTCCTTAGTTTCTTCCTCCTCGGATAAGGAGGAGGAGCTGATATTGTGTTTTCTCCCCTGGAAAGACACAGAAGTTGCTCAAGTCCATCAGGTCGGGGGACCATGATGTTGACTCGGGGAGCCTCCGTTCCCGCTACTCGGGCATATCGTGTCTTCAAAGCGGATGAGACCCTCCTCTCTGTCATGATATAGAGTGGAAAAAACCTGGAAAAGGTCCGGTTTTAACAAAGAAGTTTAAATCCATGTTCCCGATGGCTTAACCCTTGGTGGATTCGTGGGGATCCATTCCCAAGGTGGACATGGCTATTGCCAAGTTGTCCAAGCGCACTCTGGTTCCTGCAGACGATGGGTCTAGCTGCAGGACCCCCTTGCAGAGTGCACACTAAGACGGGGTGTTACGGCAGCTGCGGCTTCCGCTTCCACAGCCATAGCGGCTTTTTGAAGTCTCTACGTTCCTCTGATCTCGCCTGGATCAATTCAAGTTGATGTGAACCAGAGGTTTGAACCAGATGCTTTCAAGACCATCAACCTGGCTACGGACTTCTTGTGCGATACCGCAGAGCCCCAGTTGAAGCTAGCGAGGAAGCTTCCCACTAGCGAAGCAAGTCCTGGATATGAGGCCAAACACAGATCCTTGCTCTTGAAGCTAAGCAGCAGGTCTTTGGCACCCTGTAACAATACTATCAAATAATGTCAGGGGCCTATATATAGCATGGCCCTGAGATCGGCGGCCCATATTCCATTTGGAGGAGCCAAGGATGAAAAATCCACCTCCTGACTACGGGCCTCTTTGAGGCTCTTGCTTAATTCCCGTTACTCCTGCCGTCCTGCCAATAAGCTTCATGTACCCGTCGGGAGTCATCTCTCCCACTTCTGAGAAGAATGGATCCAAGAGATCTTGGGTCCTGAATATCATTTTCAACGGTTATTTAGTCAACAACACCTCTATTCCACTGGACAGGTTTGTCAAGATCAACCTTCTACAAGCTGCCAAGGAGGCGATCCTAGAGGCGTACATTCAGGACTACATTTGCAAAAGGGCTCTGGAGGAGGTTCCGGCAGGAGAACGGGGCCTAGGGATCTATTCACCAGTTTTTCTGGTTCCCAAGACATCAGGAGATCTCCGGATGATTATCGATCTGAGATATTTCAATCGATTTATAAGGAAGGTGAAGTTTCGTGTAGAAACCATCAGGTCAGTAGTTCACGTCGTCAATCCTGGAGACGTGATGGCAACCCTGGACCTCAAGAATGCATATCTGCACATCCCGATCCATCCTGGTTCCAGGAAGTATATCAGGATCACAGTCCAGGTGTCCGGTGTCGTCAAGCATCTTCTGTTGCCCTTCTCTTTGGCATTTCTTCTGCCCCTCACACTTTTACCAAGGTGGTGGTTCTGTGGTGGCGGCTTTGAGGCTTCAAGGACTGACCATCATTCCTTATCTGGACGACTGGCTTTGAAAGCCTCTGCTCTAGCGGTCCTAACCCAACTTCTTCAGGTAACAATCTCCTTTCTGTTCCACCTAGGTTGGATCATCAGCTGGTAGAAGTCGAACGTGAGCCCGTCGACTTCAGTAAGATATCTAGGCTTCATAACCGACTCCGCTGGGATGTCGCTCCAGTTGACTCCAGAAAGAAGATTCCGGGTTCAGAACACGGCAAGTTCCCTTCCCGGCGAGTTCCAATCCGGACTCTCATGAAGATGTTGGGGCTCATGTCAGCGTCTGCGGAAGCAGTCCCTTGGGCTCTATGGCACCTCCGCCCTCTACAGTCGGAGGTCCTCTCCTAATGGAATGGCAGCCCTGCTGG
Organism: Bufotes viridis; assembly: GCA_033119425.1. Taxonomy (NCBI): domain Eukaryota; kingdom Metazoa; phylum Chordata; class Amphibia; order Anura; family Bufonidae; genus Bufotes; species Bufotes viridis. The sequence continues at coordinate 91,794,072 of CM065594.1, read as the reverse complement.
GCTAAACTCCCTGTGCTCCCTGACTTGGCAAACTCGGTATTCCCTCAGATGGTGGTGCCATCTTTTAGACGGAAGTCTATGACCCAGCCAGTCTGGGTCATATTGACTACAGATGCGTCCTAAGTAGGCTGGGACGCTCACCTAGACGACACTCCAGTTCACGGGACCTGGTTTCCTCAGGAGTGGCTTCTTTCATCCAATCTCCGCGAGATTCAGGCTATCCGGCTAGCCCTCCTTCACTTAGCCCCTCAGATCCGGGGCAAAGCGGTGAAAGTCCAGTCAGACAATGTGACTGCGGTACTTTACATCAACCAGCAGGGAGGCACAAGATCACTTCCCTCTTGTCAGAGATCGGGGTGATTCTGGATTAGACAGAGTTGTACCTTCCCACTTATCTGCGATCCACATCCAAGGCTCCCTCAATATGATAGCGGCTGAGCCGCGGTCTTCCGTCGGTAGAGTGGTCTTTACATCCGGAGAATCAAGCAGATAGTCCTCAAGTGGGTATGCCAGAGGTGGGTCTCATGGCAACAAGGTTCAATGCCAAGGTGGAGAGGTTCTGCTCCCTCTACAGGAGGACAACCCCCTGGCGTTAGACGCTCTGTCAATATCCTGGAGGTTCAGGCTGGCTTAAATCTTCCCTCCCTTTTCCATGATACCGAGGGTATTGATGAAAATCCGTCAGGATCAGGCCTCGGTGATAGCCATCATACTGTTTTGGCCGAAGAGATCCTGGTTTACCTAGCTCACCCAGTTGAGTCGAGGACAATATTGGAGGCTCCCCACAGCAGACCCTGGTGTCGTGGGACACTCACCTCTGCTCAGATCTGCACAGATTCAACCTGACAGCCTGGAGGTTGATCAGTCCCTTCCCGGAATAGAAGGGCTTTCAGAGTCGGTCCTGAGAACGCTGTCTCATTCTAGAGCGGACCCTACCAAGAGAGCCTACTCTTGTATTATGAGGATATTCTCATCCTGTTGTACCTCAACTGAGGAGGCGTCTGCAGATCCGCCCCTCTCCGCTATCCTTCAGTTCCTGCAAAACGGCCTTGATAGAGGCCTTGCCCTTTACTCTGAAGATTCAAGTTTCAGCCATCTCAGCTTGCCTTAACAGGCTTTTTCTCAGGACCCGCTGATCAAACGGTTCCTTAAAGGAGCTGAAAGATTAAAGCCTACAGTACTGAGACCCCTTTTTTTCAATGGGTTTTCAGTAGTTCTCAGGGGTTAGCATCTCCCCCTTTGAACCGTTAGAGGAGGTGGACATCAAGTTCGTCACTTGGAAGTTTGTGTTTCTCCTTGCAGTGACTTTGGCCAAGAGGGTCTCTGAGCTTCAAGCTCTCTCAGCACATGAGCCCTATTCTTACATGACCGGGACCTTCTTAGATTCCTCCCGTATTGTAGGCCTAAAGTTCCTTCCTTCCAGAACATCAACCAGGTGATATTCCTCCCGGTTCTGTCGACATCTACCACCTCCTCCTAGGAACCTGTTAGACATCCTCTGGACGTCTCGAGATGTCTCCGGATCTATGTGGATAGATCAAGGAGTTCAGGAAAGATGAGAATCTGCTAATCCTGTTGCCGGTAAGTTTAAAGGCTATAAGGCATCCAAACCTTCCATCAGTCGGTGGATTGAGGAGGCTATTAAGGAATCCTTTGTTTCCACAATCTCTGGACCCTCCGGGATTTGTGAAGGCCCACTCTACTAGAGTTGTGGCTACTTCTTTTGCCGAGAGGAGTCTTCTGCCTCTCAACATGATTTGCAAAGCTGCCTCCTGGAGCTCTGAATCGACATTCATCTCCAATTATAGACTAAATGCCAGTCTAGCTGAGTTTTCGGCCTTTGGGCAGACTTTTCTTAGTTCTGCCAGGCAGGAAGGCCCTCCCTAGGGGTTTTTTCTTGCTATCTCCCCATCTGTGCTGCTGGTAGGACGTAAGGGAATCGTTAATTTCTAACGATAATTTGTTTTCCCTTAGTCCTAACAGCAGCACACAAATTTCCCACCCTAGTAAGTCTAGTTTTTTTCTTGCTATAAACACAGTGGGCTGGGGGTTGACTTCCTCCTTTTAAGGAGATACTTAATTGTTAAATTGAGTTATTAGTCTTGGGCTCATTAAACATTCCGCCGATCCTGCCAGTCCACGGGGGGTGGTTAACCCCATCTCCATCTGTGCTGCTGTTAGGACTAAGGGAAAACAAATTATCGTTAGAAATTAACGATTTTTATACCATCCACATTTTTACCAACAGGGGGAGCTTTTTCCCTGACTACACCCTTTGAAGGAGCAGGTACATCATCGTCACACATATCATTAGGCACTTCAAGTAACTTGTTTTCTATGTGCAGCACCTTCACATTATCCACAATAACATTATTCTTTTCGGCAAATATGGTACCATCGCTTTGCAAGAGAAAAAGCATGTCGTCATCATCATCATCACCATCATGTCTTGTACATGACATCACATTTTCATCTTCAACTACCCAACTGTTTTCAATGGTCCTTTCCCTTACACCTTTACTTAAAGGGACAGGTACAGGTTCTGCAGGAGCGTCACCACTTTCTACAGAAGTGTCCCTATTGCCTCACATCATGTCATGCATAATTTTATTTGCCACATCAAGTTCATCAGTCCCAGTTCCCACTAGAGCCTCACGCTCAGTTAAAACCATTGGATAGTCCTTATCTGCACAATTGTCCAGCACATAGTCCCCAGCAACCATGCTGGCACGTACCAGGCTCCCCTGGCTTCTTGCGTCCAACAACGTTTGGACTCGACTGCTATTTTTCATAGCGCCACCCATTTTTTTTGCTTTGATCATGGGCAGCTTACGTGACACAAAAACCTTCTCCCCTCCAGATTCCTCCGGGGGAATAACAACAACAGGCTTACCCGGCTGTTCAGACACTGCATTTTTTCCCAATGTCAAAAATTTCCGAGACAGTTCCTTGCCTCGGCAATTTATCGCTCACCAGTCCAGCAGGTATCAACTGCCTCCGGCACACCATCACTGGGTCCGCAACATAATTGATAACAGGAACAGTCTTACCGTTTGTTGTCACAGGTTCAGCAGTCTCGGGAGACGAGAGCATCCCACGGACATCTCTACCGAGATCATCCTCCAAAATCCAGCTTTTGGAGACCTGCTTTTGATTCCTGGTACCATGATCACCTGCAGATTCCTTACTCCAACAGTTGCTACCGGAAACAACTTGGCCTGTAGTTAAGACTTTTCCTGGACGGTCATTCCAGCCGCACCCTTTAGAATCTTGCGCACAGTTGCAGGGAATATAGGAACCCCTGAGAATCGCACCGCTCACCATCTCTTTATCTTCCCGACGGTTGCCCTTGGCAACGGCACGGCATATCTTGGCTTGTCCTCTGGAACTCCCGGCACACCACTGACCTCTGGTACTTTTGCACAGTGACCATACAGCGTTGAGAACCCTTTCCTTAGGGCCAGCTTAGGCCACTTTCACACGAGCATGTCCGGATTAGGTCCGGATGCGTTGCGGATGCGTTCAGTGAAAACTGTGCGATTTCACAGGCAAAGCCATTCAGTGTTGCCTGCGATTGCGTTCAGTTGTTCAGTTTTTTCCACGCGGGTGCAATGCGTTTTGATGCGTTTTTCACGCGTGTGATAAAAAAACTGAAGGTTTACAAACAACGTCTCCTAGCAACCCTCAGTGAAAAACGCAACGCACCTGCACTTGCTTGCGGATGCACGCAGCCCCATTCACTTCTATGGGGCTAGGGCTGCGTGAAAAATGCAGAATATAGAACATGCTGCGATTTTAACGCAACGCACAAGTGATGCGTGAAAAAAAACACTCATGTACACAGACCCATTAAAATGAATGGGTCAGGATTCAGTGCGGGTGCAATGCGTTCACATCACGCATTGCACCCGTGCGGAAAACTCGCCCGTGTGAAAGGGGCCTAATGTGACCTATAAACTGTACCACTCAATTGAAGCACAAACTGAAATCTTTTAGGTGGAGGAAAGAGGACAAAAACAACTAAAATAATGTGGTTGTATAAGTGTGCACACCCTCTTATAACTGGGGATGTAGCTGTGTTCAGAATTAAGCAATCACATTCAAAATCATGTTAAATAGGAGTCAGCATACACCTGCCATCATTTATAGTGCCTCTGATTAACCACAAAAAAGTTCTAGTTGGTCTTTCCTGAAATTTTCTTAGTCGCATCCCACAGCAAAAGCCATGGTCCACAGAGAGCTTCCGAAGCATTAGAGGGATCTTATTGTTAAAAGGTATCAGTCAAGAGAAGGGTACAAAAGAATTTCCAAGGCATTAGATATACCATGGAACACAGTGAAGACAGTCATCATCAAGTGGAGCATGTGCCATGCTGATAAACTCATAACCAAAAAGTCTGAGTGCTGTAATAAAATCAAAAGATGCTTCAACAAAGTATTAGTTTAAGGGTGTATTTTATTTTTATATTTTTTCTTCCCTCCACCTAAAAGATTTCAGTTTGTTTTTCAATTGAGTTGTATAGTTTATAGGTCAAATTAAAGGTGGAAAAAGTTCTGAAATGATTTATCTTTGTCTCATTTTTTACAGCACAGAAACCTGACATTTTAATAGGGGTGAGTAGACTTTTTATATCCACTGTGAGGGGGCACATATCTGGACATTTCTACTGTGAATGGGCAAGTATCTGAGCATAACTACTGTGAAGGGGGTACATATCTGGCCATAACTACTGTGAAGGGGGCTCATGTGTGCATTATAGCAGTATAAAGAGCGTGTCTGCAGTTTACATAGTTTCATGTTGGAATAATGCTTAACATTCTGTGTATTGCAACAACTACATTATCTGATTGCCTGTTTTCAGACACAGTGTTATGTTGTTAATAAAGTACTGTTAAAAAAAAAAAAAAGGGCAGGGAGGGGTGGAGACTTGCGGCACGCATTACAGTCAGCAAGATGAAGCATTCTCAGGCCCTGCTGCAGTGAAGGAATAATGAGTTCAGACACCCTGCACACTTCAGGTAGGATTGTGGCTAGTTGTGTTACTGGAACCGCACCCCGTTGTGTATATTTCAGAAATTGTGACATATTACAGTTTCTAGCCACAGATCCCAGTACTAGTCTATAACAAGAAAAAGAGTAATCTGAGGGCCATTGTTTCCAACTACTTGCTTAGTTCATGCTTCTTGGATATGTGGGTGGAATTTGTACTGGTTACAGATAATTTCTGGATATACCACAAGAGAGTAAAGAGAGACTTTTGTAAGGTTCAATCTGGCCTGGTTACTGACTTTCTTGACGTCACATGCTGGCCATTGCATCACTTAAAGCCATGCCCTGCACCTACATGGGCATTTAACATCAAGGTGACTTCCAACTACCATCAGGAGAAGGAGTGCCCCAAGGGAATGTAGGGAGCCGCTTCTTCACTGCAGCGTCCCCAGGGAGTAAAGGCCTGAGGGAGTACACTGTGACACATCATCATTAGAGCCACTATCACTCTCATCCTCTGCTCTGGTTCCTCAAAGGCTTGCTGCATATGCTGGTGCACAGACTGTGTCTGGCGCTCATACAGGTTTGCTGAGTATAGGTGTGGAGTGTGTACTTTGTTTTGGGGTACATGATTAACACTTTCAGGAAGGAAATGGGAACAAAACTGAAATTTTTCCATTGATTTCCCCATTTAAAACTTTACGCTGTTTCATGTGTGGCATAACAAGTCTGTACAGTTACTGAAAATATCAAATCTGTTTAGTTTTTTTCATATCTTCCTAGTCTTGCATAACAATAGGACGTAACATAAAAAAAGTTTTTTTTTTCTCCAGTGGCTGAATTCGAAGAGCCATAGGGACAGATTTCTCAAACCTGGTGTAAAAAAAGATTGGCTTATTTGCTTGTAGCAACCAATCAGATCCCACCTTTATTGTTATGGGCAACTAAGTCAGTTTTTCTTTACACCAGGTTTGATAAATCTCCCCCATAGTGTTATTATTTTTCCATCAATGTAGCCATGAAGGCTTGTTTTTTTAAATTTTTATTTTTTGTTGGATGAGATGTGGTTGTTATTGGTACCATTTTGCGGTACATGAGAATTAATGATTACATAGAAGTCTATACAGATGGAAGGAGGGAGTTACTGCTGGATAGAGGAAGAGGCAAAGAGACACACAGACCATGCTACTGGGCATGATCCCCTGTTTTCTCTGGGTGCTGTGTACGGGAGACATCATAGCAGCTAGTCTACACCCAGTAACCCAGGGAAAACTGAGACTGCAGAGGGAAATAATACTAAAATTGCAGGGTACAAGATATACATAGTCAGTCATAGTGTTATTTCTCATGTGCACACAGCAGCTTATCCTGAAAAGTCACCTGAAATGATGGTTACACTTGATATAACTGTCGCCCCAGGTGTGTGCGGTGCAGCAGACAGAATGGAGATAATGTCAGACAGTTCAGATCTCCTGTGGTAATCGCCATGCGATTGTGATATCTACAGATAACTTGAATTCCCACCAATCAGAAAAGAGCATAAATAATTGGAATATCCAATAAGATCATGTTTTTTCTGACTGTGATGTCATCATGCTGGCTTAAATTTCCACCAATCAGGGAGCAGTTTATTTCAGGAGATCCAAATAGAATGGTCCATTAGGTATGAGTCGTACTGACTGTGAGGTCATAAAGCCGACTTTTCCACCAATCAGAGAACAGCACTGGGTATAAACCGCTGCCAGAGCCTGCTTCTCCCATACTTGCGGTAGCCATTTGTTCCCTGTGAACATGTCAGATAGAGAAAGTCTCAGAGTGAGGAGCAGAGCCGGAGCCAGATGCAGCAGAACATCCAGAGCTGGCCTGAAGTTTCCAGTTGGCCGTATACACCGCTTTCTGAGGAAAGGGAATTATGGCCGACGCTTCAATGCTGATGCTCCAGTGTACCTGGCCTCTGTGATGGAGTATATGACCAAGGAGGTGTTGTTCGTTGCTGGGTTGCAAGCCCAGCTTTGGAAACACCACCGCATTATACCCCGTCACCTACAGATGGCAATGCATGCTGGGGAGGAACTGGACAAAGTGCTGAAAAATGTCATCATGCCGCAGGGGGGCAATGTGCCTAAACTGTATATTGTACCCACCCGTTATGCCCAGATTGAAATCCTGCCTCCTACAGACCTCTAAAGGCCTCTCTTATTGACCCAACGGCGCTTTTAAGGGCCACCCATGTGTACCAAAGAAAGAGCTAATATCTGTGTTACTGTGTTTGTCTTAGGAGTCTGTGTAAAAGGGAATGGCCCACGAACAGCATTTATCAGCTATCCACAGGACAGGAGATAAATGTATGATCACTGGAGGTCTCACCGCTGGGATCCCCACTATCACAAGATGAGAGGTCCCAGAGACTCCTGTGTGAATGGAGAGGTAGTGTTCACATGACCTCTGTTCCATTCACTTCTATAGGACTGCCAAGTACAGAACTTGATGCTCCATGGCAGAACCATAGATGTGGATGAAACATCCGAAGTCGATTCACATAAAACTTTGTTTGAATACTGTAGGGAGCGAGCGCTCCGTACAGTATTAGGATGTATTGGCTCAGATGAGCCAAAGTTATTACTTTGCAGTCTTGCGAGACTTCGGGTAATAACCTCAAAAATTAATTTCTACTGTTAAAAACCTTTTCCCGAACTCGGGTTTGGTTCCAAGGTATAGTGTATGCAGTAGTAGAATGTGTATGCCAGGGTGCAGTGTGTCTGGAGTTTATATAGTGTATGCAGTAGTAGAGTGTGTATGTCAGGGTGCAGTTTTCTGGAGTTTATATAGTGTATGCAGTTGTAGAGAGTGTAATATACCTCCCAATCGTCCTGGATCCATCACAAGAGTCCCGGATTTCAGTGGCCGGAACAGCCAAGGTGTGTCCCACTTTCAGCTGATTCTAATGGTGAAGCAAGGAGCCTCCTGATTCCCAATTCCTCTCAGCTTCCTGCGCTCCCCTACAGCAGCACGATATCTGTCCCACATCGCACTGCTCGCTGGCTTAGGAAGAGCAGGGGAGGCTGGCGGCTCCTCCTACACAGTAAGTGCAACAGACTACTACCCTGGGTATCCCTTGCCCCTTAGGACTTTTCTATGAAATATGCCCCTCTTATAGAGCAAGTAAGCGTGACGCCACTTTCAGTTAAGCAACGAGGACATTGAGTCCCCTTTTGTAGATGGTAGTCTCGGTACCTAGAGTAGGGCAAGTGCAAAGGGGGTAATTAACTTGGATGGTGTAGAACAAAGTTGAGTCTAGACTTGGTAAACAGTTTATAGTTTAGTTTATAGGTCAAATTAAAGGTGGAAAAAGTTCTGAAATCATTTATCTTTGTCTCATTTTTTACAGCACAGAAACCTGACATTTTAATAGGGGTGTGTAGACTTTTTATATCCACTGTGAGGGGGCACATATCTGGACATTTCTACTGCGAATGTCCCCAGGGTAGGATTGCCAGAGTAGTGTAGAGTGGCCTACAGTCTTCGTAGATATTATGTACACGTGTCACGGTGTTCCTACCTGGATATCCTTGGATCCCAGACGTGATGCAGTCCGAAGCAAGTGCAAAGGGGGTAATTAACTTGGATGGTGTAGAACAAAGTTGAGTCTAGACTTGGTAAACAGTTGGAGGGGACAAGCAACCAAATAGCAAGCACTGCTCTGCTAGCTGACACACAACCTCTCCCTAACGAGGGTGGACTTGCTCACTAGCTAACTCCTCCTCTCTCAGCTCCCTCTAGAGGGAGAGAGAATGGACAATCCAGTCCTTCCCCTGCAACTAGCACTGACAAGTGTTGCTGCCACCTTGTGGTAGACCAGGCAATCACATGAACATAACAATTTTACATGAGTGAAGATAAATACACTACTGTTTATCAAGTCAACTCAATTTTGTTCTACACCATCCAAGTTAATTACCCCCTTACAAATGGTGAATATAAATACACTACTGCATTAGATGACACTTATGTTAGCCTATAGGAAGTGGTAACGAGTAGAGTTGAGCGAACACCTGGATGTTCATGTTCAAGAAGTTTGGCCAAACTTCCCGAAAATGTTCGGGTTCGGGATCCAAACTCGACCCGAACTTCACCCCGAACCTGAACCCCATTGAAGTCAATGGTGACCCGAACTTTTGGGCACTAAAAAGGCTGTAAAATAGCCCAGAAAAGGGCTAGAGGGCTGCAAAAGGCACCAAAATGTAGGTAAATCCCCTGCAAACAAATGTGGATAGGTAAATGAATTAAAATAAAATAAATAAAAATTAACCAATATCAATTGGAGAGAGGTCCCATAGCAGAGAATCAGACGTCATGTCACCCACCAATGGAAAAGGCCACTTTTACCTATTCAGGCCCCAGCACCCAGACAGAGGAGAAAGGTCCCATAGCAGAGAATCAGGCTTCATGTCACCCACCAATGGAAAAGGCCACTTTTACCTATTCAGGCCCCAGCACCCAGACAGAGGAGAAAGGTCCCATAGCAGAGAATCAGACTTCATGTCACCCACCAATGGAACAGGCAACTTTCAGATATTTAGGCCCCTGCACCAAGTCAGAGGAGATAGGTCGCATAGCAGAGAATCAGGCTTCATGTCACCCATTATTGGAACAGGCCACTTTACGATATTTAGGCCCCTGGTACCCAGACGGAGGAGAGGTTCATTCAACTTTGGGTTGCCCGCAATATAATGGTAAAATTAAAAAAAGAGGATTAAATGAAGAAGTGCCCTGGAGTCCAAGATTATATGGTAAGGGGAGGTAGTTATAAATGTCTAATCTGCACAAGGGATGGACAGGTCCTGTGGGATCCATGCCTGGTTCATTTTGATGAACGTCAGCTTCTCCACATTGGCTGTGGACAGGCGACTGCGTTTGTCTGTAATGACGTCCCCTGCCGTGCTGAATACACGTCCAGACAAATCGCTGGCCGCCGGGCAGGCCAGCACCTCCAAGGCATAAAAAGATAGCTCTGGCCACGTGGACAATTTGGAGACCCAGAACCATCAGTCAGTACGTGGAGGGGTGTGCACACGTACTGTTCCCCCATGTTAGTGAAATGCTGACAAAACTTTTCCACATCTCTGCCATGCTAACCCTGCCCTCAGAGGAGCTGGCCGTGACACAGCTGCGTTGGCGACCTCTCACTCCTCCTCTGGCTTCCACTTGTTCCCCTGTGACATTTGGGAATGCTCTCAGTAGCGCGTCTACCAACGTGCGCTTGTCCTCGCGCATCTTCCCAGAAGCCCGCACACATTAAAATGTGGGCAACTCTGGTGTCGTTGTGCAGGCACTGCAGCATGTAGTCGCTCATGTGTGCCAGGCTGCCCAGAGGTAAGGACAAGCTGTCCTCTGTGGGAGGCGTATCGTCATCGTCCTCCGTTTCCCCCCAGCCACGCACCAGTTATGGGCCCGAGCTGCGTTGGATGCCACCCCGCTGTGAACATGCTTCATCCTCATCCTCAAAAAACCTCCTGAGCCACTTCTAAGAGACTGGCCTGAAAGTGCTAAAAATTACCCCTCTCCCTCCTCCTACTCCTCCTCCTCCTGGGCCACCTCCTCTTCCATCATCGCCCTAAGTGTTTTCTCAAGGAGACATAGAAGTGGTATTGTAACGCTTATAACGGCGTCATCGCCACTGGCCATGTTGGTGGAGTACTTGAAACAGCGCAACAGGGCACACAGGTCTCGCATGGAGGCCCAGTCATTGGTGGTGAAGTCGTGCTGTTCCGCAGTGCGACTGACCCATGCGTGCTGCAGCTGAAACTCCACTATGGGCTGCTGCTCGCACAGTCTCTCCAGCATGTGCAAGGTGGAGTTCCACCTGGTGGGCACATCGCATATGAGGCGGTGAGCGGGAACGCCGAAGTTACACTGTAGCGCAGACAGGCGAGCAGCGGCAGGATGTGAACGCCGGAAGCGCGCACAGACGGCCCGCATTTTATGCTGCAGCTCTGACATGTCGGGGCAGTTATGAGTGAACTTCTGCACCACCAAATTAAGCACATGCGCCAGGCAAGGGATGTGCGTCAAATAGGCTAGTCCCAGAGCTGCGACGAGATTTCGCCCATTATCGCACACCACCAGGCCGGGCTTGAGGCCCACCGTCAGCAACCACTCGTCGGTCTGTTGTTCAATACCCCGCCACAACTCCTGCGCGGTTTGAATCTGTCCGTGTCCACCAGCCTGAATGACAGCATTTCAAAGGCCAGTAGTTTAGAAATGCTGGCAATTTAGGCCCAGGGCTCGAGGGTGGCTAGGTGGGAATTTACTCTTTCTCTCCAATGTTTGTGAGATGGAGAGCTGAATGCTGCCGTGTGACATGGTGGAGATGCTTGGTGACGAAGGTGGTGGTGTTGGTGGCACATCCTCTGTTTGGTGGGCGGCAGGTGCCAACATTCCTCCCGAGGCGGAGGAAGAGGCCGAGGCAGCAGCAGAAGAGGGAGCAGGGGGAGCCTGAGTGAGTTCCTTGTTTTTAAGGTGTTTACTCCACTGCAGTTCATGCTTTGCATGTAGATGCCTGGTCATGCAGGTTGTGCTAAGGTTCAGAACGCTAATGCCTCGCTTCAGGCTCTGATGGCACAGCGTGCAAACCACTCGGGTCTTGTCGTCAGCACATTGTTTGAAGAAGTGCCATGCCAGGGAACTCCTTGAAGCTGCCTTTGGGGTGCTCGGTTCCTGGTGGCGGTGGCCAGTAGCAGGCGAACTCTCTTGGCGGCAGCTGTTCTGCTTTTGCCCCCTGCTCCCTCTTTTGCTTTGCTGTTGGCTCGGTCTCACCACTGCCTCTTCCTCTGAACTATGAAAGTCAGTGGCACGTCCTTCATTCCATGTGGGGTCTAGGACCTCATCATCCCCTGCATCGTCTTCCACACAGTCTGCCTCCCTGACCTCCTGTTCGGTCTGCACACGGCAAAAAGACGCAGCAGTTGGCACCTGTGTTTCGTCATCAGAGACGCGCGGACTCTGATGAGGTGGTATTCCCATGTCCTCATCATCAGTAAACATAAGTGAATGTGCGTCAGTGCATTCTATGTCTTCCACCACTGGGGAAGGGCTAGGTGAATTCCCTTGGGAAACCCTGCCAGCAGAGTCTTCAAACAGCATAAGAGACTGCTGCATAACTTGAGGCTCAGACAGTTTCCCTGATATGCATGGGGGTGATGTGACAGACTGATGGGCTTGGTTTTCAGGCGCCACCTGTGCGCTTTCCGCAGGAGACTGGGTGGGAGATAATGTTGTGAACGTGCTGGATCCACTGTCGGCCACCCAATTGACTAGTGCCTGTACTTGCTCAGGCCTTACCATCTTTAGAACGGCATTGGGCCCCACCAAATATCGCTGTAATTTCTGGCGGGTACTGGAACCTGAGGTAGTTGGTTCACTTGGACGTGTGGCTGTGGCAGAACGGACACGTCCTCTCCCAGCACCAGAGGGTCCACTAACAACACCACGACCATGTCCGCGTCCGCGTCCCTTACTAGATGTTTTCCTCATTGTTACCGTTCACCACAATAATTAAAAAATTATTTGGCCCAATGTATTGAATCCAAATTCAGGCCTTTTTTTACAGGCACCTAACACTATCTGGCTATCTATTTATGTACCGTATTACACTAATCCAGGCACAGCAGTAACCACAGATTTAGGGGAATATCAATTTAGTATTTAGCCTAGTATTTAGCGCCCTGGATGAAAGGTATCCTTTTACGGACAGATTTACACTTGGAGATGCACAGTAGCGTGTTAAAAAATATATAGGATTATGCTTTCAGCACTTGTATTTTAACACTTTGTGTAATATACCCTTTAACCGCTTACCGACCGCCTCACGCAGGATTGCGTCCTGCGGGCGGTCGGTCTGTTCCTCCTTGACGCGCCCGCGCGTCATCTCGCGAGAGGCGAGATTTCCTGTGAACGCGCGCGCGCACGTGCGCGCGTTCACAGGATCACGTCGGGGAGAAGGTAAGCTACAGCCTGCCAGCGCTGATCGTGCGCTGGCAGGCTGTAGAAGATAAAAATGGCATATCAGACGCTGTTTTGTTAACAGCGTCTGATATGCTTGCTGATCGTTCCTTTGGTGGTCCCATTTGCTTGGGACCACCAAAGAAACTTTATAAGTGCACCAAAACACCACACAGACCCCCCACCCATCCACCCCACCCCCCACTGATTAACCCCTGATTAACCCCGATCACCCCATGTCACCCCCCTGACACTAATTACCCCACTGTAAGGTTCATTCAGACGTCCGTATGTGTTTTGCGGATCCATGGATCCACGGATCCGCAAAACACGGACACCAGCAATGTGCTTTCCGCATTTTGCGGATCCGCACATTGCCAGAACTATATAGAAAATGCCTTTTCTTGTCCGCAATTGCGGACAAGAATAGGACATGCACTATCTTTTGCGGAGCTGCGGCCGGATGCTTGGGGGCCGAAACCCGGAAGTTTGCGGCCGCAGCTCCGCAAATGCTGATGCGGCGAGCGCATAGTGTGCTCTCCGCATCACCGCCAGCCCCATTCACACTGAATGGGTCCGCATCTATTCCGCAGAATTGCGGAATAGATGCGGACATCTTAACGGACGTGTGAATGGGGCCTTACTACTTTTTTTGCACATTTTTGGCAGAGATTTATTTATCCACATTGATCGATGTGAATGAGGAAATCTGTGCCGTTTTGTTTTTGCACATTTTGGGCAGAGATTTTTTCATCCACATTGATTGATGCGAATGAAGAAATCTGTGCCGTTCATTTTTTTTTCTTTTCAGTGCAGAGGCTGAACGGGAAAAAAAATCTCATTACCCGTTTGCTCAATATAAGGAGAATCGCAGAAACTCCTAATGCTGGCCATACGTGTAATGATTGCGGAGACCCTCAAATGCCAGGGCAGTACAAACACCTCACATGTGACCCCATTTTAGAAAGAAGACACCCCGAGGTATTCCGTGAGGGGTATGGCGAGTTCATGCAAAATTTTATTTTTTGTCACAAGTTAGTGAAATATGAGACTGTAAAAAAAAAAAAAAAAATCAATTTCCGCTAACTTGTGCCAAATTTTTTTTCTGTGAACTCGCCATGCCCCTCACGGATTACCTTGGGGTGTCTTCTTTCCACAATGGGGCCACTTGTGGGGTATTTCTACTGCCCTGGCATTTTAGGGGTCCTAAAGCATGAGAATCCAAATGCGTAAAAATGCCCTGTGAAATCCTAAAGGTACTCATTGGTTTTAGGGCCCCTTTGCGCATCTTGGCTGCAAAAAAGTGTCACACATGTGGTGTCGCCGTACTCAGGAGAAGTAGGGCAATGTGTTTTGGGGTGTATTTTTACATATACCCATGCTGGGTGTGAGAAATATCTCTGTAAACGACAACTTTTTACATTTTTTATTCAAAGTTGTCAGTTTACAGAGATATTTCTCACACAAAGTATGGGTATATGTAAAAATACACCCAAAACACATCGCCCTACTTCTCCTGAGTACGGCGATACCACATGTATGCCACTTTTGCAGCCAAGATGCAAAGGCCCTAAAGCCAATGAGTACCTAGGAGGGCATTTTTACGCATTTTCTTCTCACGCTTTGGGGCCCTAAAATGCCAGGGCATATAAATACCCACATGTGACTCATTTTGAAAGAAGACACCCAAGGTATTCGCTGAGGGCATAGTGAGTCCATGAACAATTTAACTTTTTGTCAAAAGTTAGCAGAAAGGTAGACTTTATGAGAAAAAACAATAAAAATCAATTTCCGCTAACTTGTGCCAAAAAAATCTTCTATGAACTCGCCATGCCCCTCACAGAATACCTTGGGGTGTCTTCTTTCCAAAATGGGGTCACATGTGGGGTATTTATACTGCCCTGGCATTTTAGGGGCCCTAAAGCGTGAGAAGAAAAATGCGTAAAAATGCCCTCCTAAAAGGTACTCATTGGTTTTAGGGCCCCTTTGCGCATCTTGGCTGCAAAAAAGTGGCACACATGTGGTATCGCCGTACTCAGGAGAAGTAGGGCAATGTGTTTTGGGGTGTATTTTTGCATATACCCATACTTTGTGTGAGAAATATCTCTGTAAATTGACAACTTTGAATAAAAAATGTAAAAGTTGTCGTTTACAGCAATATTTCTCACACGCAGTATGGTATATGTAAAAATACACCCCAAACCATGCCTACTTCTCCTGAGTTCAGCGATACCACATGAGTGGCACTTTTGCAGCCAAGTGCACAAGGGCCCTAAAACCAATGAGTACCTTAGGATTTCACAGGCCATTTTTGCGCATTTGGATTCTCACGCTTTAGGGGCCCCTAAAATGCCAGGGCAGTATAAATACCCCACATGTGACCCCATTTTGGAAGAAGACACCCCAAGGTATTCCGTGAGGAGCATGGCGAGTTCACAGAATTTTTATTTTTGGCACAAGTTAGCGGAAATTGATATATATATTTTTTATTTTGTTTTTTACAAAGTCTCATATTCCACTAACTTGTGACAAAAATAAAATTTTACATGAACTCGCCATGCCCCTCACGGAATACCTTGGGGTGTCTTCTTTCCAAAATGGGGTCACATGTGGGGTATTTATACTGTCCTGGCATTTTAGGGGCCCCTAAAGCGTGAGAAGAAGTCTGGAATCCAAATGCGTAAAAATGCCCTGTGAAATCCTAAAGGTACTCATTGGTTTTAGGGCCCTTTGCGCACCCAGCCTGCAAAAAGTGTCACACATGTGGTATCCCGTACTCAGGAGAAGTAGGGCAATGTGTTTTGGGGTGTATTTTTATATATACCCATACTGTGTGTGAAAAATATCTCTGTAAACGACAACTTTTAAAAATTTTATACAAAGTTGTCAGTTTACAGAGATATTTCTCTCACCCAACATGGGTATATGTAAAAATGCACCCTAAACACATTGCCCTACTTCTCCTGAGTACGGCGATACTACATAAGTGACACTTTTTGCAGCCTGAATGCGAAGAGCCCAAATTCAACGAGTACCTTTAGGTTTTACATGGCGACTCACAATTTAGCCCCGCCCAAAATGCCAGAACAGTACAAACACCCCACAAATGACCCCATTTTGGAAAGTAGACACCCCAAGGTATTCACTGAGGGGCATAGTGAGTCCGTCTGAGATTTCTTTTTTTTGCCAGAAGTTAGCAGAAATTGAAACTTTTTTTTTTTTTTTTTCTCAGAAAGTGTCATTTTCCGCTAACTTGTGAAAAAAATGAAATGATACATGAACTCACCATGCCCCTCCGCGAATACTTTGGGGTGTCTTCTTTCTAAAATGGTGTCATTTGGGGGTATTTATACTTTCCTGGCATTCTAGCACCTGAAGAAACATGACAGGGGCTCAGAAAGTCAGAGCTGCTTCAAAATGCAGAAATTCACTTTTTGCACCATAGTTTGTAAACGCTATAACTTTTACCCAAACCAATAAATATACACTTATTGGACTTTTTTTATCAAAGACATGTAGAACAATAAATTTAGAGAAAATTTATATAGAAATGTAGTTTTTTTTGAAAAATTTTACAACAGAAAGTGAAAAATGTCATTTTTTTGCAAAAATTTCGTTAAATTTGTATTAATGGCAAAAAAAGTAAAAATGTCAGCAACAATGAAATACCACCAAATGAAAGCTCTATTAGTGAGAAGAAAAGGAGGTAAAATTCATTTGGGTGGTAAGTTGCATGACGGAGCAATAAACGGTGAAAGTAGTGTAGTGCGGAATTGTAAAAAGTGGCCTGGTCATTAAGGGTGTTTAAGCTAGGGGGGCTGAAGTGGTTAACAGAAAGAAATACACTTAGAGATGCAAAACAGTATGTGCAAATGAAGAGGATTATGCTGCATTTTAACACTTACTGTAATATACCCTTTAACGGAAAGAAATACACTTGGAGATGCACGCTGAGTGCAATATACCCTTACGGACAGATTTACACTTGGCCTGCAACAGCTGGAACACCAAATTTTGGGTATTGCTATTTTGGCAATTAAATTACTCCCCAGAACAAAATATATCCTTTGACGGACACTATGAAACTTGTCCAGTCACAGCTAGAACACCAGATTTAGGGTATTGCTATTTTGGCAATTGAATTTCACCCCAGAACAAAATATATCCTTTGACGGATACTATGAAACTTGTCCAGTCACAGCTGGAACTCCAGATTTACGGTATTGCTATTTTGGTAGTAGAATTTCAACCCAGAACAAAAGCTATACTTTTATGGACATTATGGAACTTGTCCAGCCACAGTTGAAACCACTGATTTAGGGTATTGCTATTTTGGCAATTGAATTTCACCCCAGAACAAAAGCTATCCTTTGACGGACACTATAAAACTTGTCCTGCCACAGCAGAAACCACTGATTTAGGGTATTGCTATTTTGGAAATTGAATTTCACCCCAGAAAAAAATATATATTCTTTGCCAGACAGTATTACACTTGGCTAGCCACAGCTTGAACACCAGATTTAGGGGATTGCTATTTTTTCAAGTGAATTTCACCTCTCAATAAAATAAAGAAAATTCTATCCTGAGTTTCTAGGGGTGACAATAAGCACAGCCAAGCCCCTGATGTAGGATATAGCAAAAAAAAAAAAACTACTATTGATAGATTAATGGACTTGGTGGCAGCTTGTGCTGGCGCACCACAAGACACAAAATGGCCGCCGATCACCCCAGAAAAAAGTGACAGAAAAACGCTCTGGGCAGCCTGAAAACAGTGAGCAATTAACTAGCAGAAGTTGGTGTCCGGTTTGGTGGGTGAAGACGCCGAGTCGGTGAGAGAGTTGTGAGAACTGTGGGGATAAGTACACCGCTGTTTTTTTTTTTTTTTTTGTTTTTTCTCCAGCTCTCCGCCTGCATTGTTGTTGTGTTTTTCCCGGCTTTCCACTTGTTGATACTTGTGCGTTTTTTTTTTTTTTTTTTTTTTTTTGCTTTTGTTATTAAAAGAACAGGGGAATAGAGGGGAAATAAAGGAAAGGGAAAGGACAAAAAAACAAAAAGGGGGAGGACGAAACCAAGGGTGAATATAAGAGAAGAAAATAAAAATTAACAGAATAAACACAGAAGTAAAAGGAAGTAAAGAGAAGAAACAGAAGGGGAATAGGAGAGGAGCAAAGAAGGAAGGGGGAGGAAAAGAAGGAGAGAGGGAGGAAAGAAGAAAGAAAAAGGAAAGGGGGGTCTTTATAAGCGATATTGCCGCAGTAAGGAGAACATTTAAGAAAAAAGAGGAGGAATTGGTTAAGACTTTGGCATTTACAACGGAGCGATTTATTAGTCAACCTACTGAACATAACAAGGAAGAGATGCAGAAGGCTAGCTGCTCTCTGGAAGAATATGTAACCGAGAAGGCCAACCATAGAGTATTTTTTAAGGGACAAAAGTATTTTTCGGAGTCTGGACGCCCTGGCAAGCTCTTAACCAGGAATAATTACACAGCAGGACAAGAAAAAGAAAGCTCTTACTTCGATTCGCAATTTAGATGGAGAAATTATATCAGACCCAGAGGGAATTAGAGATACCTTTTTACAATACTTTACTCAGATATATAGACCCTCTCCCGGTCTGCCACCTGACCTGGCGAGGCTTCTCCTGGAGAAAATTCCTCTTTTGACCTTAACGGAAGCTCAAATAAAATCTTTGGAAGAAGAGTTGTCTCTTCTGGAGATCCAGGAGGCCTTGAGGTCTGTCTCTGGGAAGTCATAGCCAGGGTTAGATGGTCTTCCGTATGAATTTTTTTTCAAGTATAGTGATGTGATCCTTCCTCATATACTAGAAGTTTTTTCTCAAGCATTACAGGGAGGGAGTTTACCACACTCTATGATGGAGGCTCTGATAGTTTTAATTCCTAAAAAAGATAAAGATCAGGTAGAACTGAGTTCTTATAGACCAATCTCCTTATTAAATACTGATGTTAAGTTATTATCAAAAGTTTTGGCTAGGAGGCGCTCTCGGGTTATGCCTTCTATTATCCACCCAGATCAAAATGGCTTTATGCCAAAAAGGGGCACTCATCATAATCTGCATAGGTTATTTACGAATATTCCTGTGGGTGACGCCCGCTCCATCCTGTCATTGGATGCCACTAAGGCCTTTGACAGGGTGGAGTGGACGTTTCTCTGGGAGGTGATGAAAAAAATGGGTTTTGGCCCCAAGTTTATGGCGATGGTTCAGTTGCTATACAAATCTCCAGCTGCTAGGATCAGGATCAACGATATGATGACAGAGAGTTTTTTGCTAGGAAGAGGCACCCGTCAAGGATGTCCTCTTTCCCCTCTTTTATTTAACATTTATATTGAAACCCCCGCAGCTAGCATAAGGCAAGACTTGAGAGTGGCTGGTTTTGGCATAATGGGGAAGCATGATCGTATATCCCTCTATGCTGATGATATTTTGTTTTTTATTCATCAAACAGAAAATACTCTGCCTCGTATAATGGAGCTAGTTAATCTTTTTTCTGACTCGTCTGGCCTGGAGGTTAACTGGGAGAAGACTGTTCTTCTCCCTATAGATGAATTGCGAGGAAATAATCAGTTATCGATCTCCGACTCAATAAGGTACCTGGGGATAACAGTCTCAGCCAAAATTCAAGACTATCTACAACTCAATCTGATCCCTTTATTGATAAAGTTGAGAGCTAAAACTAAGATATGGCAAAAAATTCTGCCTGCAAGAGCGGACAGAGTTTCGCTAATAAAAATGGTGGTGTTGCCCCAGGTTCTTTATGTTCTGCGCAATTCGCCTATATAGATTGAGGATAAGTATTTTAGACTGATAGAGCGGATGATTAACGATTTGTTATGGGGGAGGAAGCGCGTGAGATTAATGGTGCTCTACTTCTCTATGCCTTACAATCGGGGAGGTCTCAACCTCCCCTTTTTTAGGGGCTACTTTATGGCCTCCCAGCTTTGTTTTTTCAATGACTGGGAAAATAGCCACTATAAGAACTATGAAGGGGACACATCTGGGCATAACTACTCTGAGGGGGCATATTTGGACATAACTACTCTAAGGGGGCACATTTGGGCATAACTACTGTGAGGCGGCACATTTGGGCATAACTACTCTGAGAGAAACAACTGGGCATAGCTACAATGAAGAGGGCACATGTGGGCATAACTACTCTGAGGGGTCAAATCTTGCTATATCTACTGTGAAGGGGGAACATATCTTTGCATATCTACTATGAGGGGGCACATATCTGGACATATCTACAATGAATAGACACGTATCTGGGCATAACTACTGTGAGGGGACACATATCTGGACATAACTACTGTGAAGGGGCACATATCTGGACATATCTACAATGAATGGGCACATATAGTGGATATAAAACGTCTACACACTCCTGTTAAAATGTCAGGTTTCTGTGCTGTTAAAAAAAGGGACAAAGATAAATATTTTCAAAACTTTTTACACCTTTAATGTGACCTATCAACTGTACCACTCAATTGAAAAACAAACTGAAATCTTTTAGGTGGAGGGAAGAGGACAAAAACAACTAAAATAATGTGGTTGCATATAACTAGGGATGTAGCTGTGTTCAGAATTAAAGGGCGTCTGTCACCCCCACTTATGCAATTTCCAGTAGCTGACATTAGCTACTTGCTAATGTCAGCTGAGTTCAAACATATGTTTCATACCTTTATTTGAGTTTTCTATCTTCTAAAAATCGTACTTTTATTATATGCAAATTGTCTTCGCTACCAGCAAGTTGGGCGGATACTTGCTGGTAGCCGCCGCATTCTCATGCTCTGGGAACGCCCCCTCTGCTCTTGATAGACAGGGCCAGCGCGCTCTCCTCCTCCCGCTGGCCCTGTCTGCAGCCGAAATCCCGCGCCTGCGCCGTATCGGTCTACAGTCGGCACAGGCACTCTGAGAGAAGAAGCAGCCAAGCGCCTGCGCCAACTGAAGACCGTTACGACGCAGACAGGGCCAGCGGGAGGAGGAGAGCGCGCTGGCCCTGTCTATCAAGAGCAGAGGGGGCGTTCCCAGAGCATGAGAATGCTGCGGCTACCAGCAAGTATCCGCCCAACTTGCTGGTAGCGAAGACAATTTGCATATAATAAAAGTACGATTTTTAGAAGATAGAAAACTCAAATAAAGGTATGAAACATATGTTTGAACTCAGCTGACATTAGCAAGTAGCTAATGTCAGCTACTGGAAATTGCATAAGTGGGGGTGACAGAAGCCCTTTAAGCAATCACATTCAAAATCATGTTAAATAGGAGTCAGCATACACCTGCCATCATATATAGTGCCTCTGATTAACCCCAAATAAAGTTCTAGTTGGTGTTTCCTGACATTTTCTTAGTCGCATCCCACAGCAAAAGCCATGGTCCACAGAGAGCTTCCGAAGCATCAGAATGATCTTATTGTTAAACGGTATTAGTCAGGAGAAGGGTACAAAAGAATTTCCAAGGCATTAGATATACCATGGAACACAGTGAAGACAGTCATCATCAAGTGGAGCATGTGCCATGCTGATAGACTCATAACTAAAAAGACTGAGTGCTGTAATAAAATCAAAAGGTGCTTCAACAAAAGTATTAGTTTATGCAACTATATTATTTTATTTTTATATTTTTTCTTCCCTCTACCTAAAAGATTTCAGTTTGTTTTTCAATTGAGGTGCATAGTTTATAGGTCAAATTAAAGGTGGAAAAAGTTCTGAAATGATTTATGTTTGTCTTATTTTTTACAGCACAGAAACCTGACATTTTAATAGAGGTGTGTAGACTTTTTATATCCACTGTATCTGGGCATAACTACTGTGAGGGGGCACATATCTGGACATAACTACTGTGAGGGGGCACATATCTGGACATATCTACTGTGAATGGGCACGTATCGGGGCATAACTACTGTGAGGGGGCACATATCTGGACATTTCTACTGTGAATGGGCACGTATCTGGGCAAAACTACTGTGAGAGGGCATATCCGGGCATGGCAACTGTAAAGGGGGTACATATCTGGTCATAACTCATCATAACTACTGTGAAGGGGGCTCATGTGTGCATTATGCCAGTATACAGAGCGTGTCTGCAGTTTATATAGTTTTATGTTGGAATAATGCTTAACATTCTGTGTATTGCAACAACTACATTATCTGTTTTCAGACACAGTGTTTTGTTGTTAATAAAGTACTGTTAAAAAAAAGGGCAGGGAGGGGCAGAGACTTGCTGCACAAATTACAGTCAGCAAGATGAAGCATTCTAAGGCCCTGCTGCAGTGAAGGAATAATGAGTTCAGACACCCTGCACACTTCTGGTAGGATTGTGGCTAGTTGTGTTACTGGAACCGCACCCCGTTGTGTAAATTTCAGAAATTATGACATATTACAGTTTCTAGCCACAGATCCCAGTACTAGAGACTATAACAAGAAAAAGAGTAATCTGAGGGCCATTGTTTCCAACTACTTGCTTAGTTCATGCTTGGATATGTGGGTGGAATTTGTACTGGTTACAGATAATTGCTGGATGTACCACAACTCCTATTTTGTGTACAGTAAAGAGAGACTTTTGTTAGGTTCAATCTGGCCTGGTTACTGACTCTCTTGACGTCACATGCTGGCCATTACATCACTTAAAGCCCTGCCCTGCACCTGCATATGGGCATTTAACATCAAGGTCACTTCCAACTACCATCAGGAGAAGGAGTGCCCCAAGGGAATGTAGGGAGCCCCTTCTCCACTGCAGCGACCCCAGGGAGTGAAGGCCTGAGGGAGTACACTGTGACACATCATCATTAGGGCCACTATCACTCCCATCCTCTGCTCTGGCTCCTCAAAGGCTTGCTGCATATGCTGGTGCACAGAGTGTGTCTAGAGCTCATACAGGTTTGCTAAGTATAGGTGTGGAGTGTGTACTCTGTTTTGAGATACATGATTAACACTTTGAGGAAGGAAATGGGAACAAAACTGAAATTTTTCCATTGATTTCCCATTTAAAACCTTACGCTGTTTCATGTGTGGCATAACATGTTGCTTTTATTGTAAAAGTCTGTACAGTTACTGAAATATCAAATCTGTTTTTTTTTTTTTTTTTTCATATCTTCCTAGTCTTGCATAACAATAGAACGTAACATAAAAAAGTTTTTTTTTCCAGTGGCTGAATTCGAAGAGCCATAGGGGCATATTTCTCAAACCTGTTGTAAAGAAAGACTGGCTTATTTGCTTGTAGCAACCAATCAGATCCCACCTTTATTGTTATAGGCAACTAAGTCAGTTTTTCTTTACTCCAGTAACATAGTGTTATTATTTTTCCATCAATGTAGCCATGAGGGCTTTTCTTTTTATTTTTTTATTTTTTGTTGGATGAGATGTAGTTGTTATTGGTACCATTTTGCGGTACGTGAAAATTAATAATTACATAGAAGTCTATACAGATGGAAGGAGGGAGTTGCTGCTGGATAGAGGCAGAGGCAGAGACACACAGACCATGCTACTGGGCTGTACATGTATTACTGTCTCATTTCACTGCTGGAATCAACTGATGTATATTGTCCCCCATTAATGCGATAACCAAGCATGATCCCCTGTTTTCTCTGTGTGCTGTGTACGGGAGACATCATAGCAGCTAGTCTACACCCAGTAACCCAGGGAAAACAGAGACTGCAGAGGGAAATAATACTAAAATTGCAGGGTACAAGATATACATAGTCAGACATAGTGTTATTTCTCATGTGCACACAGCAGCTTCTACCTAAAAAGTCACCTGAAATGATGGTTACACTTGATATAACTGTCGCTCCAGTTGTGTGCGGTGCAGCAGACAGAATGGAGATAATGTCAGACAGTTCAGATCTCCTGTGGTAATCGCCATGCGATTGTGATATCTACTGTACAGATAACTTGAATTCCCACCAATCAGAAAAGAGCGTAAATAGTTTTTTCTGACTGTGATGTCATCATGCTGGCTTGAATTTCCACCAATCAGGGAGCAGTTTATTTCAGGAGATCCAAATAGAATGGTCCAAAAGGTATGAGTCGTACTGACTGTGAGGTCATAAAGCCGACTTGGATTTTCCACCAATCAGAGAGCAGCACTGGGTATAAACCGCTGCCAGAGCCTGCTCCGCCCATACTTGCGGTAGCCATTTGTTCCCTGTGAACATGTCAGATAGAGAAAGTCTCAGAGTGAGGAGCAGAGCCGGAGCCAGATGCAGCAGAACATCCAGAGCTGGCCTGAAGTTTCCAGTTGGCCGTATACACCGCTTTCTGAGGAAAGGGAATTATGGCCGACGCTTCAGTGCTGATGCTCCAGTGTACCTGGCCTCTGTGATGGAGTATATGACCAAGGAGGTGTTGTTCGTTGCTGGGTTGCAAGCCCAGCTTTGGAAACACCACCGCATTATACCCCGTCACCTACAGATGGCAATGCATGCTGGGGAGGAACTGGACAAAGTGCTGAAAAATGTCATCATGCCGCAGGGGGGCAATGTGCCTAAACTGTATATTGTACCCACCCGTTATGCCCAGATTGAAATCCTGCCTCCTACAGACCTCTAAAGGCCTCTCTTATTGACCCAACGGCGCTTTTAAGGGCCACCCATGTGTACCAAAGAAAGAGCTAATATCTGTGTTACTGTGTTTGTCTTAGGAGTCTGTGTAAAAGGGAATGGCCTACAAACAGTTTTTATCAGCTATCCACAGGACATGGTCCACAGGTATGATCACTGGAGGTCTCACCGCTGGGATCCCCACTATCACAAGATGAGAGGTCCCAGAGACTCCTGTGTGAATGGAGAGGTAGTGTTCACATGACCTCTGTTCCATTCACTTCTATAGGACTGCCAAGTACAGAACTTGATGCTCCATGGCAGAACCATAGATGTGGATGAAACATCCGAAGTCGATTCACATAAAACTTTGTTTGAATACTGTAGGGAGCGAGCGCTCCGTACAGTATTAAGATGTATTGGATCAGATGAGCCAAAGTTATTACTTTGCAAAGTTTCGCGAGACTTCGGGTAATAATAGGGTTGCCACCCGTCCGGGATTCACCGGGACAGTCCGGGATTTCAATCCTGTGCCCAGGAATGAGCCTTTCACAGACCCGGGCACAGGATCAGAGCGGGCAGCGGCAGGGCACAGCAGGAGGTGAGCGCTACCATTGCGCTCATCTCCATAGTTATGTGTATCGCCATCCTTAGGACAGCGATACAGATTTCTGTGCTGCGGCGGGGGAGGGAGAGGCGTTTCCCTCCCCTGTTCCTCTGATAGGCTGCCGGCACAAGGCCCGCAGCCTATCAGAGGCCGGTGCAGGAGGCGCGATGACGTCATCGCGCCGCCTGAGCCGTACAGCATGAGACACAGGCCGGGAAGAGGCCTGCATCGCATTGCTGGAGGTAAGTATAAGTGTCTGTTTTTTTTTTTTTTTTAAGAATTGGCAGCAGTGGCACATATGGGAGAAGGGGGCAGAGGCATATGAAGGGGCAGCAGAGGCATATAAAGGTGGCAGCAGAGGCATATAAAGGGGGCAGCAGAGAGCAGAGGCATATGAAGGGGCAGTAGAGGCATATAAAGGGGGCAGCAGAGGCATATAAAGGGGGCAGCAGAGGCATATGAAGGGGCAGAGGCATATAAAGGAGGCAGCGGAGGCATATGAAGAGGGCAGAGGCATTTTCTGGCACATATGAAGGGGGCAGAGGCATTTTCTGGCACATATGAAGGGGGCAGAGGCATTTTCTGGCACATAAGGGGGCAGAGGCATATGAAGGGGGCAGAGGCATTTTCTGGCACATATGAAGGAGCAGAGGCACTTATTCTGGCACATGTTGGGGAAGGGGAGGAAAGAGGCACCTTATACTGGCACACTATTGGGGGGCACTATGGGGGTATCTACTAAGGCCACAGAGAAGGGGTATTTTATATGGGGGGCTTTGTGTGGTACTAGTATTATCTGGGGTATTATCTGTTTCTGCAGTATAGTATTGTGGAGCACAGCGGGCACAGTATTGGGAGTAATAGAATGATTTGTCCAGAAGATGAGAGGATGATGGAAAAGTAGTAAACTAAGATTTATTTTTTGTGTTGTTGTCAAACTGCAGAGACAGAAAATGGCGACAAAATGTTTGTCTGGTCTGAAGGTCTGAAAGGAGAAGACGAGGACAGAGAACATCTACATCACAGGAGATGTCACTGGATGTAAGAGGTAAGTGGGGCTGCATTTCTGTATTGATGGGATCAGGGGCGTATCCATCGCGGTGCGACAGAGAGGCAGGATATGGGTGTTGCCGGAGGCGGAGCATGGGTGTGACGGGAGGCGGGACATGGGTGGGGCCTCAAATGAGGCCGCCCCTCCCACCTGTTCGGGTTTGGCTTGAAGAAAAGGTGGCAACCCTAGGTAATAACCTCAAAAATTAATTTCTACTGTTAAAAACCTTTTCCCGAACTCGGGTTTGGTTCCAAGGTATAGTGTATGCAGTAGTAGAGTGTGTATGTCAGGGTGCAGTTGTCTGGAGTTTATATAGTGTATGCAGTTGTAGAGTGTGTAATATACCTCCCAATCGTCCTGGATCCAGCACAACAGTCCTGGATTTCAGTGGCTGGAACAGCCAAGGTGTGTCCCACTTTCAGCTGATTCTAATGGTGAAGCAAGGAGCCTCCTGATTCCCAATTCCTCTCAGCTTCCTGCACTCCCCTACAGCAGCACGATATCTGTCCCACATCGCACTGCTCGCTGGCTTAGGAAGAGCAGGGGAGGCTGGCGGCTCCTCCTACACAGTAAGTGCAACAGACTACTACCCTGGGTATCCCTTGCCCCTTAGGAGGTTTCTATGAAATATGCCCCTCTTATAGAGCAAGTAAGCGTGACGCCACTTTCAGTTAAGCAACGAGGACATGGAGTCCCCTTTTGTAGATGGTAGTCTCGGTACCCAGGGTAGGATTGCCAGAGCAGTGTAGAGTGGCCTACAGTCTTTGTAGATGTTATGTACACGTGTCACGGTGTTCCTACCTGGATATCCTTGGATCCCAGACGTGATGCAGTCCGAAGCAAGTGCAAAGGGGGTAATTAACTTGGATGGTGTAGAACAAAGTTGAGTCTAGACTTGGTAAACAATTGGAGGGGACAAGCAACCAAATAGCAAGCACTGCTCTGCTAGCTGACACACAACCTCTCCCTAACGAGGGTGGACTAGACACCTCTGTCCCCTAGAAGGGGAAGGCTAGATTGACTTGCTCATTAGCTAACTCCTCCTCTCTCAGCTCCCTCTAGAGCAGTGCTTCTCAATTATTTTCTGTCATGCCCCCCCTAGGAAGAAGAAAACATTTTGCGCCCCCCCGCGTGACTGTAAATAGTATCATTTGTCTATAAAATTGTTATAAGTACACCAATCTCCCCACAGGCGAGGGCCATTAACACCCCCCCCCCCTCCATATCATGTGCAGGGTCCAGGCTTCCCCCCTCCCCCCAAATCATGTGCAGTCTCTCTCCCCCCCCCCCCCCCCCCAAAATCATGTGCAGGCTACATTAACCCCCTCCCCCCAAATCATGTGCAGGCTCCATTAACCCCCCTCCCCAAATCATGTGCAGGCTCCATTAACCCCCCTCCCCAAATCATGTGCAGGCTCCATTAACCCCCTCCCCCCAATCATGTGCAGGCTCCATTAACCCCCTCCCCCAATCATGTGCAGGCTCCATTAACCCCTCCCCCAATCATGTGCAGGCTCCATTAACCCCCTCCCCCAATCATGTGCAGGCTACATTTAAACCCCCCAAATACTTACCTCCCTGGAGCGCTGGATGCAGGCCTCTTCCGGCCTGTGTCCCGCTCTGCACTCTGCTCAGGCGGCGCGATGACGTCATCGCGCCGCCTGAACTGCTCTGATAGGCTGCCAGCACAAGGCCCGCAGCCTATCAGAGGAGCAGGGGAGGGAGACGCCTCTCCCTCCACTGCCGCACAGCGATCTGTATCGCTGTCCAGAGGACGGCGATACAGATCACTATGGAGATGAACGCTTCCACAGTGGAAGCGTTCATCTCCTGTGACCTGGAGCCCCCCTTTACGGAGCCTCGCGCCCCCCCCCTGCTCTAGAGGGAGAGAGAATGGACAATCCAGTCCATCCCCTGCAACTAGCACTGCCAAGTGTTGCTGCCACCTTGTGGTAGACCAGGCAATCGCATGGACATAACAATTTTACATGAGTGAAGATAAATACACTACTGTTTATCAAGTCTGGACTCAATTTTGTTCTACACCATCCAAGTTAATTACCCCCTTACAAATGGTGAATATAAATACACTACTGCATTAGATGACACTTATGTTAGCCTATAGGAAGTGGTAACGAGTAGAGTTGAGCGAACACCTGGATGTTCGGGTTCGAGAAGTTTGGCCGAACTTCCCGAAAATGTTCGGGTTCGGGATCCGAACTCGACCCGAACATCATCCCGAACCTGAACCCCATTGAAGTCAATGGGGACCCGAACTTTTGGGCACTAAAAAGGCTGTAAAATAGCCCAGGAAAGGGCTAGAGGGCTGCAAAAGGCAGCAAAATGTAGGTAAATCCCCTGCAAACAAATGTGGATAGGTAAATGAATTAAAATAAAATAAATAAAAATTAACCAGTATCAATTGGAGAGAGGTCCCATAGCAGAGAATCAGGCTTCATGTCACCCAGCAATGGAGAAGGCCTCTTTTACTTGTTAAGGCCCCAGCACCCAGACAGAGGAGAGAGGTCCCATAGCAGAGAATCAGGCTTCATGTCACCCACCAATGGAAAAGGCCACTTTCAGTTATTTAGGCCACAGCACCCAGACAGAGGAGAGAGGTGGCATAGCAGAGAATCAGGCTTCATGTCACCCACCAATGGAAAGGCCACTTTTACGCATTTAGGCCCCAGCACCCAGACAGAGGAGAAAGGTCCCATAGCAGAGAATCAGGCTTCATGTCACCCACCAATGGAGAAGGCAACTTTTACTTGTTTAGGCCCCAGCACCCAGACAGAGGAGAGAGGTTGCATAGCAAAGAATCAGGCTTCATGTCACCCACCATTGGAACAGGCCACTTTATGATATTTAGGCCCCTGGCACCCAGACGGAGGAGAGGTTCATTCAACTTTGGGTTGCCCGCAATATAATGGTAAAATAAAAAAAAAGAGGATTGAATGAAGAAGTGCCCTGGAGTCCCAGAATATATGGTTAAGGGGAGGTAGTTATAAATGTCTAATCTGCACAAGGGATGGACAGGTCCTGTGGGATCCATGCCTGGTTCATTTTTATGAACGTCAGCTTGTCAACATTGGCTGTGGACAGGCGGCTGCGTTTGTCTGTAATGACGCCCCCTGCCGTGCTAAATACACGTTCAGACAAAACGCTGGCCGCCAGGCAGGCCAGCACCTCCAAGGCATAAAAAGATAGCTCTGGCCACGTGGACAATTTGGAGACCCAGAAGTTGAATAGGGCCGAACCATCAGTCAGTACGTGGAGGGGTGTGCACACGTACTGTTCCCCCATGTTAGTGAAATGCTGCCTCCTGCTAACACGTTCCGTATCAGGTGCTGGTGCAGTTAGCTGTGGTGTGGTGACAAAACTTTTCCACATCTCTGCCATACTAACCCTGCCCTCAGAGGAGCTGGCTGTGACACAGCTGCGTTGGCGACCTCTCTCTCCTCCTCTGGCTTCCACTTGTTCCCCTGTGACATTTGGGAATGCTCTCAGTAGCGCGTCTACCAACGTGCGCTTGTACTCGCGCATCTTCCCAGTAGCCCGCACACATTAAAATGTGGGCAACTCTGCTGTCGTTGTGCAGGCACTCCAACATATAGTCGCTCATGTGTGCCAGGCTGCCCAGAGGTAAGGACAAGCTGTCCTCTGTGGGAGGCGTATCGTCATTATCCTCCGTTTCCCCCAGCCACGCACCAGTTATGGGCCCGAGCTGCGTTGGGTGCCACCCTGCTGTGAACATGCTTCATCCTCATTCTCCTCCCCCTCCTCGACCTCCAGTAGTGGGCCCTGGCTGGCCACATTTGTACCTGGCCTCTGCTGTTGCAAAAAACCTCCTGAGCCACTTCTAAGAGACTGGCCTGAAAGTGCTAAAAATGACCCCTCTCCCTCCTCCTCCTCCTCCTGGGCCACCTCCTCTTCCATCATTGCCCTAAGTGTTTTCTCAAGGAGACATACAAGTGGTATTGTAACGCTTATAACGGCGTCATCGCCACTGGCCATGTTGGTGGAGTACTCGAAACAGCGCAACAGGGCACACAGGTCTCGCATGGAGGCCCAGTCATTGGTGGTGAAATGGTGCTGTTCCGCAGTGCGACTGACCCGTGCGTGCTGCAGCTGAAACTCCACTATGGCCTGCTGCTGCTCGCAAAGTCTCTCCAGCATGTGCAAGGTGGTGTTTCACCTGGTGGGCACGTCGCATATGAGGCTGTGAGCAAGAAGGCCGAAGTTACGCTGTAGCGCAGACAGGCGAGCAGCTGCAGGATGTGAACGCTGGAAGCGCGCACAGACGGCCCGCACTTTATGCTGCAGCTCTGACATGTCGGGGCAGTTATGAGTGAACTTCTGCACCACCAAATTAAGCACATGCGCCAGGCAAGGCATGTGCGTCAAATAGGCTAGTCCCAGAGCTGCGGTCGGTCTGTAGTTCAATACCCCGCCACAACTCCTGCGCGATGTGGGGCCTGTCCCCCAAACATATGAGTTTCAGAACGGCCTGCTAAAGTTTACTGTGCTGAAGTTGGTGGTGAAGGTGTGTGGCTGACTGGATGAGCAGGTGGAAGAAGAAGAAGCCGAGTAGGAGGAGAAGGCTACAGGAGGCAAAGAATGATGCTCTGCGATCCTTGGAGGCGGAAGGACGTGCGCCAAAGAACTCTCCGTCTGGGGCCCAGCCGCCACTACATTTACCCAGTGTGCAGTCAGGGAGATATAGCGTCCCTGGCCGTGCTTACTGGTCCACGTATCTGTAGTTAGGTGGACCTTGCCACAGATGGTGTTGCGCAGTGCACACTTGATTTTATCGGATACTTGGTTGTGCAGGGAAGGCACGGCTCTCTTGGAGAAGTAGTGGCGGCTGGGAACAACATACTGTGGGGCAGCCATCGCCATCAGCTGTTTGAAGCTGTCTGTGTCCACCAGCCTAAATGACAGCATTTCGAAGGCCAGTAGTTTAGAAATGCTGGCAATTTAGGCCCAGGGCTCGAGGGTGGCTAGGTGTGAATTTACGCTTTCTCTCCAATGTTTGTGAGATGGAGAGCTGAATGCTGCCGTGTAACATGGTGGAGATGCTTGGTGACGGAGGTGGTGATGTTGGTGGCACATCCTCTGTTTGGTGGGCGGCAGGTGCCAACATTCCTCCCGAGGCGGAGGAAAAGGCCGAGGCAGCAGCAGAAGAGGGAGCAGGGAGAGCCTGAGTGAGTTCCTTGTTTTTAAGGTGTTTACTCCACTGCAGTTCATGCTTTGCATGTAGATGCCTGGTCATGCAGGTTGTGCTCAAGGTTCAGAACGTTAATGCCTCGCATCAGGCTCTGATGGCACAGCGTGCAAACCACTCGGGTCTTGTCGTCAGCACATTGTTTGAAGAAGTGTCATGCCAGGGAACTCCTTGAAGCTGCCTTTGGGGTGCTTGGTTCCTGGTGGCGGTGGCCAGTAGCAGGCGAACTCTCTTGGCGGCGACTGTTCTGCTTTTGCCCCCTGCTCCCTCTTTTGCTACGCTGTTGGCTCGGTCTCACCACTGCCTCTTCCTCTGAACTATGAAAGTCAGTGGCACGTCCTTCATTCCATGTGGGGTCTAGGACCTCATCGTCCCCTGCATCGTCTTCAACACAGTCTTCCTCCCTGACCTCCTGTTCGGTCTGCACACTGCAAAAAGACGCAGCAGTTGGCACCTGTGTTTCGTCATCATCAGAGACGCGCGGACTCTGATGAGGTGGTATTCCCATGTCCTCATCATCAGGAAACATAAGTAAATGTGCGTCATGTGAATTCTATGTCTTCCACCACTGGGGAAGGGCTAGGTGAATTCCCTTGGGAAACCCTGCCGGCAGAGTCTTCAAACAGCATAAGAGACTGCTGCATAACTTGAAGCTCAGACAGTTTCCCTGATATGCATGGGGGTGATGTGACAGACTGATGGGCTTGGTTTTCAGGCGCCACCTGTGCGCTTTCCACAGAAGACTGGGTGGGAGATAATGTTGTGAACATGCTGGATCCACTGTCGGCCACCCAATTGACTAGCGCCTGTACTTGCTCAGGCCTTACCATCCTTAGAATGGCATTGGGCCCCACCAAATATCGCTGTAAATTCTGGCGGGTACTGGAACCTGAGGTAGTTGGGTTACTAGGACGTGTGGCTGTGGCAGAACGGACACGTCCTCTCCCAGCACCAGAGGGTCCCCTAACAACACCATGACCATATCCGCGTCCGCGTCCCTTACTAGATGTTTTCCTCATTGTTACCGTTCACCACAATATGAAAAAAATTATTTGGCCCAATGTATTGAATCCAAATTCAGGCCTTTTTTTACAGGCACCTAACACTATCTGGCTATCTATTTATGTACCGTATTACACTAATCCAGGCACAGCAGTAACCACAGATTTAGGGGAATATCAATTTAGTATTTAGCCTAGTATTTAGCGCCCTGGATGAAAGGTATCCATTTACGGACAGATTTACACTTAGAGATGCACAGATGCACGCTGAGTGCAATATACCCTTACGGACAGATTTACACTTGGCCTGCAACAGCTGGAACACCAAATTTTGGGTATTGCTATTTTGGCAATTAAATTTCTCCCCAGAACAAAATATATCCTTTGACATCCTTTGACAGATACTATTAAACTACTTGTCCAGCTACAGCTAGAACACCAGATCTACTGTATTTCTATTTTTGCAACTGAATTTCACCCCAGAAAATAATATATCCTTTGAATGACACTATGAAACCTGTCCAGTCACAGCTGGAACACCAGATTTACGGTACTGCTATTTTGGCAATTGAATTTCACCCCAGAACAAAATATATCCTTTGACGGATACTATTAAACTACTTGTCCAGCCACAGCTAGAACACTAGATTTACTAATTTTCCATTTTTGCAACTGAATTTCACCCCAGAAAATAATATATCCTTTGACGGACACTATGAAACTTGTCCAGTCACAGCTGGAACACCAGATTCACGGTATTGCTATTTTGGTAATTGAATTTCAACCCAGAACAAAAGTTATACTTTTACGGACACTATGAAACTTGGCCAGCCACAGCTGAAAACACTGATTTAGGGTATTGCTATTTTGGCAATTGAATTTCACCCCAGAACAAAAGCTATCCTTTGACGGACACTATAAAACTTGTCCTGCCACAGCAGAAACCACTGATTTAGGGTATTGCTATTTTGGAAATTGAATTTCACCCCAGAAAAAAAAATATATTCTTTGCCAGACAGTATTACACTTGGCTAGCCACAGCTGGAACACCAGATTTAGGGGATTTCTATTTTTTTTTAGTGAATTTCACCTCTCAATAAAATAAAGAAATATTCTATCCTGAGTTTCTAGGGGTGACAA
The DNA here is from genome assembly GCA_033119425.1 of Bufotes viridis. Lineage (NCBI taxonomy): Eukaryota > Metazoa > Chordata > Amphibia > Anura > Bufonidae > Bufotes > Bufotes viridis. The sequence continues at coordinate 91,760,502 of CM065594.1, read as the reverse complement.
TTAGCACAGCCAAGCCCCTGATGTAGGATATAGCAAAAAAAAAAACCCTACCATTGATAGATTAATGGACTTGGTGGCAGCTTTTGCTGGCGCACCACAAGACACAAAATTGCCGCCGATCACCCCAGAAAAAAGTGACAGAAAAACGCTCTGGGCAGCCTGAAAACAGTGAGCAATTAACTAGCAGAAGTTGAATGATTCACAGCTGTAGATCGATCACTTCTGTAATTGTGTTTGCTGAGTTAATCCCTGCCTAATCTCGCCCTAACAGCAGCTGCATCCTATCCCTACACTAATCAGAGCAGAGTGACGTGCGGTGCGACATGACTCCAGCTTAAATAGAAGCTGGGTCACATGCTGCACTTGGCCAATCACAGCCATGCCAATAGTAGGCATGGCTGTGATGGCCTCTTGGAGCAAGTAGTATGATGCTTGTTGATTGGCTGCTTTGCAGGCTTTCAAAATGCGCCATAGAAATCAACGAACCCGAACTTTTACGTAAATGTAAGCTATACAGTTCGGGTTTGCTCATCCCTAGTAACGAGTTGCCAAGGAGTGGTAATGGCACTCCAGGACATTACACAAGCATGATGTGCGACCACATCGTGCTGCTTCTGGGGAGCGCTGGCAGCTGAGCTGTGATTATCGGAGGAACCAGGTAAGTAATTGTTTGTTTTTTACTTCCTGTGAAGGGGGCACATTTGGGCATAAGAACTATGAAGGGGACACATCTGGGCATAACTACTCTGAGGGGGCATATTTGGACATAACTACTCTAAGGGGGCACATTTGGGCATAACTACTGTGAGGCGGCACATTTGGGCATAACAACTCTGAGGGGAACAACTGGGCATAGCTACAATGAAGGGGGCACATGTGGGCATAACTACTCTGAGGGGGCACATCTGGGCATAACTACTATGAAGGGGCACATGTGGGCATAACTACTCTGAGGGGTCAAATCTTGCCATATCTACTGTGAAGGGGGAACATATCTTGGCATATCTACTATGAGGGGGCACATATCTGGACATATCTACAATGAATGGGCACGTATCTGGGCATAACTACTGTGAGGGGACACATATCTGGACATAACTACTGTGAGGGGGCACATATCTGGACATATCTACAATGAATGGGCACATATAGTGGATATAAAACGTCTACACACTCCTGTTAAAATGTCAGGTTTCTGTGCTGTTAAAAAAAAGGGACAAAGATAAATATTTTCTAAACTTTTTACACCTTTAATGTGACCTATTAACTGTACCACTCAATTGAAACACAAACTGAAATCTTTTAGGTGGAGTGAAGAGGACAAAAACAACTAAAATAATGTGGTTGCATATAACTGGGGATGTAGCTGTGTTCAGAATTAAGCAATCACATTCAAAATCATGTTAAATAGGAGTCAGCATACACCTGCCATCATATATAGTGCCTCTGAATAACCCCAAATACAGTTCTAGTTGGTGTTTCCTGAAATTTTCTTAGTCGCATCCCACAGCAAAAGCCATGGTCCACAGAGAGCTTCTGAAGCATCAGAGGGATCTTATTGTTAAAAGGTATCAGTCAGGAGAAGGGTACAAAAGAATTTCCAAGGCATTAGATATACCATGGAACACAGTGAAGACAGTCATCATCAAGTGGAGCATGTGCCATTCTGATAGACTCATAACTAAAAAGACTGAGTGCTGTAATAAAATCAAAAGGTGCTTCAACAAAGTATTAGTTTAAGGGTGTGCACACTTATGCAACCATATTATTTTATTTTTATATTTTTTCTTCCCTTAACCTAAAAGATTTCAATTTATTTTTCAATTGAGTTGTATAGTTTATAGGTCAAATTAAAGGTGGAAAAAGTTCTGAAATGATTTATCTTTGTCTCATTTTTTTACAGCACAGAAACCTAACATTTTAATAGGGGTGTGTAGACTTTTTATATCCACTGTATCTGGGCATAACTACTGTGAGGGGGCACATATCTGGACATAACTACTGTGAGGGGGCACATATCTGGACATATCTACTGTGAATGGGCACGTATCTGGGCATAACTACTGTGAGAGGGCACATCTGGGCATGGCAACTGTGAAGGGGGTACATATCTGGTCATAAGTCATCATAACTACTGTGAAGGGGGCTCATGTGTTCATTATGCCAGTATATAGAGCGTGTCTGCAGTTTATATAGTTTCATGTTGGAATAATGCTTAACATTCTGTGTATTGCAACAACTACATTATCTGTTTTCAGACACAGTGTTTTGTTGTTAATAAAGTACTGTTAAAAAAAAGGGCAGGGAGGGGCAGAGACTTGCTGCACAAATTACAGTCAGCAAGATGAAGCATTCTAAGGCCCTGCTGCAGTGAAGGAATAATGAGTTCAGACACCCTGCACACTTCAGGTAGGATTGTGGCTAGTTGTGTTACTGGAACCGCACCCGGTTGTGTAAATTTCAGAAATTGTGACATATTACAGTTTCTAGCCACAGATCCCAGTACTAGAGACTATAACAAGAAAAAGAGTAATCTGAGGGCCATTGTTTCCAACTACTTGCTTAGTTCATGCTTGGATATGTGGGTGGAATTTGTACTGGTTACAGATAATTGCTGGATGTACCACAACTCCTATTTTGTGTACAGTAAAGAGAGACTTTTGTTAGGTTCAATCTGGCCTGGTTACTGACTCTCTTGACGTCACATGCTGGCCATTACATCACTTAAAGCCCTGCCCTGCACCTGCATATGGGCATTTAACATCAAGGTCACTTCCAACTACCATCAGGAGAAGGAGTGCCCCAAGAGAATGTAGGGAGCCCCTCCTTCACTGCAGCGACCCCAGGGAGTGAAGACCTGAGGGAGTACACTGTGACACATCATCATTAGGGACACTATTACTCCCATCCTCTGCTCTGGCTCCTCAAAGGCTTGCTGCATATGCTGGTGCACAGAGTGTGTCTGGAGCTCATACAGGTTTGCTGAGTATAGGTGTGGAGTGTGTACTCTGTTTTGAGATACATGATTAACACTTTGAGGAAGGAAATGGGAACAAAACTGAAATTTTTCCATTGATTTCCCATTTAAAACCTTACGCTGTTTCATGTGTGGCATAACATGTTGCTTTTATTGTAAAAGTCTGTACAGTTACTGAAATATCAAATCTGTTTAGTTTTTTTCATATCTTCCTAGTCTTGCATAACAATAGAACGTAACATAAAAAAAGTTTTTTTTTCCAGTGGCTGAATTCGAAGAGCCATAGGGGCATATTTCTCAAACCTGTTGTAAAGAAAGACTGGCTTATTTGCTTGTAGCAACCAATCAGATCCCACCTTTATTGTTATAGGCAACTAAGTCAGTTTTTCTTCACTCCAGTTTTGATAAATCTCCCCCATTGTGTTATTATTTTTCCATCAATCTAGCCATGAGGGCTTTTCTTTTTATTTTTTTATTTTTTGTTGAATGAGATGTAGTTGTTATTGGTACCATTTTGCGGTACGTGAAAATTAATAATTACATAGAAGTCTATACAGATGGAAGGAGGGAGTTGCTGCTGGATAGAGGCAGAGGCAAAGAGACACACAGACCATGCTACTGGGCTGTACATGTATTACTGTCTCATTTCACTGCTGGAATCAACTGATGTATATTGTCCCCCATTAATGCGATAACCAAGCATGATCCCCTGTTTTCTCTGGGTGCTGTGTACGGGAGACATCATAGCAGCTAGTCTACACCCAGTAACCCAGGGAAAACAGAGACTGCAGAGGGAAATAATACTAAAATTGCTGCTTACAAGATATACATAGTCAGACATAGTGTTATTTCTCATGTGCACACAGCAGTTTCTACCTGAAAAGTCACCTGAAATGATGGTTACAATTGATATAACTGTCGCTCAAGGTGTGTGCGGTGCAGCAGACAGAATGGAGATAATGTCAGACAGTTCAGATCTCCTGTGGTAATCGCCATGCGATTGTGATATCTACTGTACAGATAACTTGAATTCCCACCAATCAGAAAAGAGCGTAAATAATTGGAATATCCAATAAGATCATGTTTTTTCTGACTGTGATGTCATCATGCTGGCTTAAATTTCCACCAATCAGGGAGCAGTTTATTTCAGGAGATCCAAATAGAATGGTCCAAAAGGTATGAGTCGTACTGACTGTGAGGTCATAAAGCCGACTTGGATTTTCCACCAATCAGAGAGCAGCACTGGGTATAAACCGCTGCCAGAGCCTGCTCCGCCCATACTTGCGGTAGCCATTTGTTCCCTGTGAACATGTCAGATAGAGAAAGTCTCAGAGTGAGGAGCAGAGCCGGAGCCAGATGCAGCAGAACATCCAGAGCTGGCCTGAAGTTTCCAGTTGGCCGTATACACCGCTTTCTGAGGAAAGGGAATTATGGCCGACGCTTCAGTGCTGATGCTCCAGTGTACCTGGCCTCTGTGATGGAGTATATGACCAAGGAGGTGTTGTTCGTTGCTGGGTTGCAAGCCCAGCTTTGGAAACACCACCGCATTATACCCCGTCACCTACAGATGGCAATGCATGCTGGGGAGGAACTGGACAAAGTGCTGAAAAATGTCATCATGCCGCAGGGGAGCAATGTGCCTAAACTGTATATTGTACCCACCCGTTATGCCCAGATTGAAATCCTGCCTCCTACAGACCTCTAAAGGCCTCTCTTATTGACCCAACGGCGCTTTTAAGGGCCACCCATGTGTTCCAAAGAAAGAGCTAATATCTGTGTTACTGTGTTTGTCTTAGGAGTCTGTGTAAAAGGGAATGGCCCACGAACAGCATTTATCAGCTATCCACAGGACAGGAGATAAATGTATGATCACTGGAGGTCTCACCGCTGGGATCCCCACTATCACAAGATGAGAGGTCCCAGAGACTCCTGTGTGAATGGAAAGGTAGTGTGCATATGACCTCTGCTCTACTCACTTCTATAGGACTGCCGAGTACAGATCTTGATGATCTCTGGCAGAACCATAGACGTGAATGGAGCATTTGTTATGCATGTTCACTATGGTTAAATTCACCGGGACGGAAGGGGTGCTTATATATCCCAATCTCATGATGGATGGGGGTTCTAGTGGTCAGACCCCAGCAATCATACAATCGTTTTTGGGGCAATGGGGTAGGGCAAGCCCTAGGGGTGTGCAACCTGTGCAGCCACACAGAGCGCATTACCCTTCATTCCCGAAAGGAGTGGCAGACACCCGGTCACTGGGTCTATTAACTCAGTACCCAGGCGCTCCTGCACTCAATTGTATCTGTGCCCACAGGATGCAGATATAATTGAACATCCACCTCAGCATTGGCAGGACAAGGAACCATTGGTTCCCTCCCTTGTGATCCAGCATTCTGTTGTGATGCAGATGGCACAATGATAACATGGCGCCACCTTAGACTATCCGCAGATGCCAGTCTGGCCTTCAGAGGCCGAGACTGCATCGCTGGTGGACATTGTGGGACCAGGAAAGGTGAGTATTATAAAGCAATGTATACTAAGGTACAGAGCCGTGAGTTATAGGGAACGGGGCACAAAGCATTAGGGCACAGAGCATGGGAGCACAGAGCAGGTAGCGCTATATCAGGGGGCACAGAGCATGGGGATACAGAGCATGGGGACGCAGAGCAAGGGGGCATAGAGCATTGGGGTACAGCGCATGACGACACAGATCATTAGGGCACAGAGAATAGGGGCACAAATAATTGAGAAACAGAAAATGGAGGTACAAAGCATTGGGGCACAGAGCATGAGGCAGAAATTATTTCAGCACAGCAAATTGGGGCACAGATCATTGGGACACAGAAACAGGGGCACAAAGCATTGAGATACAGAGAACTTGGGTACAAAGCATTGAGATACAGAGTACTGGGGTACAAAGCATTGATGCACAGAATGGGGGCACAGAGCATTGGGACACAGAGCATGGTGGCCCAAAGTACTAAGGCACAGAGCATTGGGAGACAGAGAATGGGGCACAGAGCTTTGAGATAGGTCAGAGTCCAACCCCGCCTCTGGGACTTGGACCTAGAAGACATTAGGTAGCACGGTGACTCAGTGGTTAGCACTGGTGCCTTGCATCGCTGGGGTCCTAGGTTCAAATCTGACCAAGGACAACAACTGCATGAAGTTTGTATGTTCTCCCCGTGTTTGCATGGGTTTCCTCCTGCACTCCAAAGACATACTGATAGTGAACTTAGATTGTGAGCCCCATTGGGGACAGTTGTATGCTAATGTCTGTAAAGTGCTGCAGAATATAGTAGTGTTATAAAAGTGTATAAAATAAAAAATTGGGAGCATATGCTAGCGATAAGCCCCCAATGTATAAGATGACATAACCCCTTTAAGTTTTTTAGATTCCGGTATATTGTATATGGGGAAAAAAGTGCTGAAGTTTTTAGCCATGGAAAATCTTCCATTTGCTAGCATTGAGCTCTATGGCTCAGTGGTTAGCATCTTTGCATTCAATGGAGAAGGTTGTGGGTTTGATACCTGGCAGAGAGAACTTTAAAACGAGAGGCTTAATAAATGTTAAATACATAGGGGTGTCCCCAACAGTAAAAAAATAAGTTTTATTTTATTTTAAAAAATATGATCAAAACTTTCATGCCAAAAAATGCCCCATATTAGGCCACGCCCCCTTTTAACAGTGTAAACTTGGTAAGTATTTTTTTTTGGGACAGGTGGCAACCCTAGTGTTGGCTGGAGATTGTTTGAGGAAGGCATTGACGGTAGCATTTTAAGTGCAGAGAGTGTGTGTGCGTGGAAGGTAACAGAGGACCCATGAGAGCTGTGGTGGGGAGAATGCTTAGCTTGTAGGCCCTGAGCAAGAGGGATGGCTAGGATCCTGGCCATAGAGGCACATCAGCAGGGGGCAGAGGAGGAGGTGTATGATGGCATGTGAACAGGGCATGACACTTATGCAGGGGATTTGGAGCTCTGGATTAGAAACAGAGAGCTTAGTATAATGGTATACTAAGAAAATCAGCACAAAATGCAGGATGTAAAAACGGCATGATTATAAAATCTATACAATTGGTTCACTATAGTGCCAATTAATTTCCTACTGAATAAAGATTCAAATTGTTCTAAATCTAACTGGTGAATATATTTGCTGGTCACCAGCCGATTGACACTGACACGCTCCAGTCCATTCCTTATCCTTTTATGAAAACTGCCCCACTGTCTCCACTGCTTCATGGTTTTTTTTTTATGTACTGTATTCGATTGTTTGACGCTCGCTTTGGGCTCAGCACAATTGTCCTGTAGCCTTCTCTATTATTCCTGTCGAGATAAGGATCTTCCTATTTCACAAGCGACAAAAATATAAGAGGATATCTCCTGTTAGAGATCAGGAACTGGTCTGCGGGGAACTGCGATAAATGGATTCAGCCTCCCTGTTAGACAATTGTGCTGCTCTGTAGCAACACGAAGCAACGTTTTCATGTTTACCCCTAGACTCCTGTTAGTATTTTCAGTCATTGGATAATTCCAGCCTCATAAAAGAAGCGAGGAGTCATTAACACCATGTGCTGTGTCAGCAGGCTCCATGCTCTTCCAGAAGCTGACTCAATACTCAGGATTTAGGTATCTCATATGAAGGAGAGCGGTGGGGATTATCTGCCCACTCTCTCATTTTTTTTGCTCTGTCCTGCAAATTTCTTAATAAACCTCTGTTGTTTTATTATTTATCAGTTTGTTCTAGCAAAGCGGTGATTTGGCTGCATTACTGAACGTATAGGACCTGACCTACAACTGATGATATGTGTTGGACGGGCTTCATTAACAGATCAGAGCCTTGTTATGATTGTAAACGTTACAGTAGATGGCCCATGTGTATAGCTTATAACTTCTGGTCAGTCCTACACAGAATAGTAAGACACACTGTCGGACCCCAGAAGTAATTTTTGAAAGGCTTCTCTCCATGCACATCAAGCAGTGTTGGTTTAAAGGGCTTCTGTCACCCGGTCCAGCGAGCGCTCTCCTGCCGCTGGCCCTGTCCTCTCATTAAGTCCCGTGCCTACGCCGTAACATTCTTCAATCGGCACAGGCGTATTGAGTGAAGGACGCCAGCTCCGTCCTCAGTGCGCCTACGCCAATTACGTCATGGGTGTACTGTGACGTAATCGCACTGGAGCTGGCGTCCTTCACTCAGTACGCCTGCGCCGATTGAAGAATGTTACGGTGCAGGCGCGGGACTTAATGAGAAGACAGGGCCAGCCGTAGAAGAGCGCTCGCTGGCCCTGTCTATCAAGAGGAGAGGAGACGTGTCGGCAACTGGAGGATGCGGCGGCTACCAGCAAGTTACCGCCCAACTTGCTGGTAGTGAAGATATTTGCATATAATGTAAATAAGAATTTTAAAAGAACGAAATCACAGGGGAATGTAAGAAAAGTATGTTTGAGATCAGCTGACATTAGCAAATAGCTAATGTCAGCTGATGAAAAATGCATTTTGGGGGTGACAGAAGCCCTTTAAAGAGCATCTGTCGGAAGATTTGTACCTATGAAACTGGCTGGGTTTTTGTATTGGTCCCATGTTCCTATGCGCCCGCATTTCTGAAAAAATGATGTTTTAATATATGTAAATGAGCCTCTAGAGCAGGGGTGCACAACCTTTTCTGTTTGGGGGCCACATTGCAAGTCTGAACCAATTCCAAGGGCCGAAAATAAAACTTAAAGGGGTATTACCAACTGAAATACTGTATGTTTGGCATATTATACACACTGTATATACTATAAGTGTCTAGTTACAGTTCTAGAACTCCCATCTAATAGGAGAATACATGAAAGATACATGTAAGAAGCCATAAGACACAGACCTACATATCTTTTACCAGATGTTTGGGGGCCGCACAGAATGGTATCAAGGGCCGCATGTGGCCCCCGGGCCGCAGGTTGTGCACCCCTGCTCTAGAGGCTCCGGTTCCGCTTTCTCTGCAACTGTCACGCCCTCTCCACTTTAATTCACAGGGCCATTCGTGATGACGTTTTCACAGCCTGGCCCTGTCAATCAAAGTGCAGAGGGTGCTTCAGTTGCGGAACCTCCAGGTGTAAGGGCAATGCTCCTGCTCATTTGCATATATTAAAACATATTTTTTTATACAACGTGGGAACATATGAACATGGGACCAACACAGATGTCTTCAGCTGCCAATCGCACATGCAACAGGTCAGCCAGTTTCATAGATACAAATCTCCTGACAGATGCACTTTAAGGTACCTTGGGTCCACCAGTAGAAACTATCCTGAAGGACCATCTTAACCTTACACATAACAGAACTAGTACATCAACCCTGCTATTGCACCCACAAGCAATCAGCCCATGTAAAAGGCTGACCAATCAGCCGACAAATGAGTGGACAGTTGGGCTATATTTTCACATGTGATGTCTGATTTTGTAACGACCATCACTCGGCCATTTTTAAAACCAATTGAAGTCAATGGGGCACATTTACTATAGTGTCTGCACCTGTTTTTAGGTGCAAATATTCTGTTTTAGACTGATTTTTTTTTGTCCCATTTACTACTTGAAAATGCGCCTGTTTTGAATGCATTTGCACCTTATTCGCTAATTCAGAAGTTTTCTAACTTTTGTGACTATTTCCAGTTCTACTTATGTAGGTGCTCCTTATTTTGTGCCTGATTTAGTCATAAAAACTGTCTAATTTCTACTCTACTCCAGGGCTGGCATACTTTTCTGCCTCTGTTTTAGTAGTTTTCGACATATTTTGCCTACTTTCCTGTAGACGTGTGCCTAATTGCAGCTCACTTTTGCCACATTTTCATGCACATACTAATTAGACCTGTCCTACTGAATATGAACCTGTCGTAATGATAAAGAACCACTAGAAGTCAGACTGATAGCAATACGCCTAGTCTAATTTATGAAGCGCTTGATAAATAGTCCACAAGAGGCCGACAGGTGAAGGAAAAATGCCTGTCTAATTGAAAGCCTAAAAACAGGCAAGCTTGATAAATGTGAAATCAGTGGGTCCTTTTTTAACGGTTGTCAGCTGAAAATTATCCTTTGTGGGCAGTGCATATCTCCAATGTGGTCCCCAATGCACAGAATGTTTGTGTGCACGAGCCATAGGAGTTATAGTGGTCACAAACCTCGGGTGACAGGCCACTGGAGGCCCTTTCTTCAGTAGGGATGGCTGATGTATCCTGTCAGACCACAGTGGTTGCACAACCCTAAGATTGGCCCATTTTGTATTCCTAGAAAACCCAGTATAAATCTGACATTTGTTGTATGGTGCACAAAATAAGCTGTAGACATGACTGGTCCATACCTTCCAACTCTGTAAATGTCCATACCTCCCAACTCTGTAAATGTCCATACCTCCCAACTTTGTAAACGCCGCAAATTTTTTCCACACAAGGCCACAACTCTAACTCCACCCAAAACATAACCATACACCTAATCCCACCCAGTCCCCTTGGCCCACATAGTAATTATTCCCCCTTCATGCCACCGCACAGTATTTATGCCCACATTGTGCCTCTTTCACAGAATTATGCCCAGCTGTGCCCCCAGTAATATGCCCAGTTATGTTCCCCCAGTAATATGCCCAGCAGTGCCAATAGTAATATTTATTACACTGTGTAATATGCCTAGCTGTGCCCAAGTAATATGCCCAGCTGTGTCCCCCAATAATATTGTGCCCCCCAGTAATATGCCCACATTGTGCCCCCCAGTAATATGCCCACATTGTGCACCCTAGTAATATGCCCACATTGTGCCCCCCAGTAATATGCCCACTTTGTGCCCTCAGTAATATGCCCACACTGTGAGCCCGAGTAATATGCCCACTTTGTGCCCCCAGTAATATGTCCACTTTGTGCCCCCAGTAATATGCCCACATTGTGAGCCCGAGTAATATGCCCACATTGTGCCCCCCAGTAATATGCCCGCATTGTGCCCCAGTAATATGCCCACATTGTGAGCCCGAGTAATATGCCCACATTGTGCCCCCCAGTAATATGCCCACATTGTGCCCCCCAGTAATATGCCCGCATTGTGCCCCAGTAATATGCCAACATTGTGCCCCTCACAGAATGTAAAAAAAATAAACACCTGATACTTACCTTGTTCCTAGCAGCAGCAGCAGGACATCAGGTGCTCTAATCTGTGAAGGAGGAGGAGCTGAGGCTGAATGCCGTCCCGTCCCGCAGACAGACCAAAGGTGGGGAGAGCCGGCAGGAATAATGAAGCAGGGAGCCGGTGCCGGCGACAGCTCTCTGATTCATTATGGCAACTGTCTCTGCTTCCTATGGACGCAGAGACAGCTGCCTGAAAGTGGGACATGCCTCCTCCGTACCGGGACAGCCCCGCCGGATCCGGGACGGTTGGGAAGTATGCTGGTGTTAGAGATGTGTGAATTTCATTATGAGCCTCAGAGGGGAACACCCCTATGAAGTTGTATAAACTGTTTTGCTTATTGTAATAAAGGTAGAGATTGCCTTGACCAGCTTTGTGTCAGCATATGTCTCTCCACGGGTGGATATTAACCCCTTGGGGGTACCTTGATTTGGAGCACCAGGGGAGAACTTGAAGGTCTGCTTAAGACCAGCTCCAAACTGGTCTGAGATGCATATGTGATTTCTGCAGTAGTTGTACATGACATGAGGGGAACTACAACTGTGTACATCATGTTTTTGTGAGAGAAGATATCGCTGACATGCAGAAATACACACAAATCACACAAGACCACTCTTGTATCAGCTGCCCTACATTGTCATTGTTATCTAGAATTGGCCTCCTTTTCAGCTGCATACCCACCAATTTCTAGGCTCCTCTTTTACCATGCAAGATGGCCGCACCACTCCTCAGACTACCTGATACACACTGTGCATGTTGCTAGGCATCCTCCTTCTCCCAGTTTCCTCTGAGGGAAGACTGAGGACGCACAAGCAGGCTGTGCACTCACGTGCGCACTCACATTACAGGCCTGGAAACTGACAGCCAGGGCCGCAGCGCCGCCTCCTAGATAATTTATTCACTTCACTTTCCTCAGTAGAAAAGCGCCGTAATCTCGCACTGGCAGAGGCATCGTCCAGCAAAGTGCGCATGCGCAGTCTTCCAGCGCACCTCGCTCGAGGATGCCTCTGTCAGTGCAGGATTACGGCGCTTCTCTACTGAGGAAAGTAAAGTAATTAAATTAACTAGGAGGCGGCTCTGGACGGGGAGCGGATATGTGGATGACACTTGGGGGGGGGGGTTCAGTGGATGACACTTGGGGGGGTGGAATCTGTGTATGAGACTTGGGGGGGGCCCAGCCAGAGTCCAGAGTCCAGACTTGAATCCAATTGAGAATCTGTGGAGGGAGCTAAAGATCAGAGTGATGGCAAGAAGACCCTCCAACCTAAAAGATTTGGAGCTCATTGCTAAAGATAAATGGCCTGTAGATAAAATTCCTGTAGAAACATGCAAAAAGCTGCTCTGCAATTATAGGAAGCGGTTGATTGCTGTAAGAGCCAATAAAGGTTTTTCTATTGATTTATTGAGAAGGGTATGAATAATTTTGGACTAGACACTTTTTGCTCAAATGTAAATAAAAGCTGAGAAATCTTTTTTTCCATAATAATGCCTCTTGTACATCGTCTTATTATCTTTTGGAGACACCTATGTCATTTCCCGTCAAAAAAAATTACTTGCTGGTTGAATAAAAGTAACTTTAAGTCAAAATTTGCCAGGGGTATGAATAATTATGGGCAGCACTGTATATGAAAATTTAAATTAGGGTCTAAATGTGACAGTTATCCTTTAATCAGGTAGTCTAAGGACTGGTGAGTAGGGTAGCCACCTTTCCCAACAAAAAATACCGGCCAAGTTAAGCCACACCCCAAAGGGGGTGTAGTTGTGGGGGCATGGCTTAACACAGGGTGTTAAGTCACTATCTTACTGTGGCTCTTAATAATATTAATGCCCCCATTAGTGCCCCCAGAATTAATAATGCCCACATTAGTACCCCCAGTAATAGTAATGCCTCCATTAGCGGCGCCCAGAATTAATACTGTCCACATTAGTGCCCCTAGTAATATTAATACCCCCATTAGTGGACGCCAGAATGAATACTGTCCACATTGGTGCCCCCAGTAATATTAATGCCCCCCATTAGTGCACCCCAGAATTAATGTCTCCATTAGTGCTGCACAGAATTAATAATACCCCCATTAGTGCCCCCAGTAATAGTAATGCCCCCATTAGCACCCCCAGAATTAATACTGTCCATATTAGTGCCCCCAGTAATATTAATGCCCCATTAGTGCACCCCAGAATTAATAATGTCCCAATTAGTTCCCCCCCAGGAATAATAATTTGTGCCCCCAGGAATAATAATGCCCCCATTAGTGCTCCCCAGGAAGAATAAAGTCCCCTATTTGTGCCCCCAGGAAGAATAATGCCCCATTATTCCCCCACAGGAAGAATAATGCCACCCATTAGTGCCCCCAGTTAGAATAATTCCACCCATTAGTGCCCCCAGTCAGTATAATGCCCCCATTAGTGTCTCCAGTCTGCTTCTGCAAAAAAAAAGCACTCACCATTTGCTTGCGCTGCAGTGAACGCCCCCTGCTGACTGGAATTATTTATTTTTTAAAAATTTTAATGAACGGAAGGCTGCACTTATAAGCGCTCCACAATGTAGCAATCCGCACTGGAGAATTCCTACAAAAATACCGGCCTGGTGGCAACCCTATTGGTGCGGCCTTCTTGGATGTCAGAAGAGGAGCCTGAAATTTGGTTGAAAAGATGAAAAGGGGGGCACCATGTAAGTGTTCTGTGTGTTTCCCACTGAATGTGAATTTTGTTTTTTTGAATCAAAGGGTGGCTTTTAGGTCAGTGGGGTAGCTATAGGGCAGGAATATTAAACTTGTGGTCCACCACCTGTTGCAAAACTACAACTTCCATCATGCCTGGACAGCCTACAGCTATCAGGGCATGTTGGGAGTTGTAGTTTTGCAACAGCTGAAGGGCTACGAGTTTGACATCCCTGCCATAGGGCGTTGAGAGGTTGCAGCCCAGACCTGTTTAGACAGCAGTACTATAAATGATGATGGTTGATCAGGCCCTGGTATATACAGTATTGTCCATTGGGGCCCAGAAGCGTAGACATTCTTAAAAAAAAAGCAACTACTTGAGACAACCAAAGCTTTGAAAAGAAATCAACCAGCGCATTGACTGTCTCCAAGAGCCTTGAGGCATAAAAATCATTTGTAATATTGATCAGCAAGGTTGGAAATGTTTACCCGTCATCAACATTGAGATGTATGCTTCGACAGTAGGAGATCGAATGACTCTAGGTAGTCCATGTTCTCTATGACATTAGCATCCTCCGCTGTGTATATTTCTGGCCATAAAGATCATTACTGTATGGTTGTATCAGCTGATAATAACTGATCCAACCAGGTTTTCTACCCAGATTGTGTTGTGGCCATCATCATGATCCAGGGTACCGGATGGGCCCTGCGCTTCCAGCAGCAGGTCAGGACAACTGTGGAGGTTACAGCCTTTTGTAAATGCTGGGACTCTTTTGTCATTCTGCTTCCAGGTTAGGATTTGGGGGGTGAAGGGCAGCAGTCTGTGAGCAGATGGGAGAGGAATGGTCTGTCCACCCCTCCAGGCTGGAGCAGGAGCTCGTGAGAACATTCATTGACCAGGTGGTGGCAGTCCCCTGACCAGCTGCAACTCAGGATCCATCTGACAGGCTGAGGGAAGGAAGAATTGTCACACAGCACTTTGCATCTCAATGCAGCCTGCTGCAGTGCTACAAAGGAGCAAAATGAGCATTTTATTGTCTTTGAGTTCATTATCCGAGGCCGCCATAATAGAGAGGAGACAGGGAAACTCCCATGTGACTGGTGGAGAGGACACCCAGTGGTAAATGACTATTTATTTTCACATTAACTCTGTCTCCTCGCTCTCAATGCTCCTTACACCTTCTCCGGGTCTTTTCACTAGTTCGACTAAGTCAAAATAACCTGGAACCCTTTTTTAGGGTAAATGAGGGCACCTGCATGACCACTATTTGGAAAGCGAACAAAGAGCCTCTGAAGAATACTCCAGCGGCTAAAGACAAGGGTTATTTTGAAGGCTGGAAAAATGTTCAGGACCTGGCAGCATTACTAAGGTATGTGGCACTTGATGCCTCATGCCCAGTGACGTCACTAGTTGATAGGCATTCTATCACTGTTTTTGTTGATTTAACCAAGAACTAGTAAAAATTCTTATGATATCATACAATTGTGGGGTCTGCCGCTGGCTGTTAGGAATTAGGATATCTCACTGATTGTTGGTAACTAGAGATGAGCGAACTTTTATTTTTAGTTCGGCGTCCAAAGTTAGGGTTTGGGTTATCGTAGCATCCCGTTATGGATTCCGCTACCGCGGACCATAACGGCATTTGGAATCCATAAGGGGATGCTTCATTGAACCCGAACCGTGGACAACCCTAAGGACCTGGGGTGACGTCACCGTCATGTGATCAGTGCAGGGGGCGTGGCTCAGCACTGGATCACCTCTTATCCAATCCAGTGCTGAGCCACGCCCCCTGCACTGATCACATGATGGTGACGTCACCCCAGGTCCATAGGGTTGTCCACGGTTCGGGTTCAATGAAGCATCCCCTTATGGATTCCAAATGCCGTTATGGTCCGCGGTAGCGGAATCCATAATGGGATGCTACGATAACCCGAACCCGAACTTTGGACGCCGACCTAAAAATAGAAGTTCGCTCATCTCTATTGGTGACTCATTGGCTTCTCATGATATGCTATGAAAAAAAAGGAATCATTATTTTAAGGCTACTTGCAGACATGAATGTATTTAATGTGGATTTTACGGGCGAATTTTCAGGCTGATTCCATATGAATAAAATATTCTTCGTCATACACACCCTGTGCAGGTACCCTAACACTCAGTTCACACTTTCGCGTAAAACGCCGCTTTTGAACGCACATAAAAACGCACAACAGTAAAGGAACCATGCATTCCAATGGGGGTGGTTCACACTTGCGCGTTTTTATGCGCGTTTGTAGGCGCCTATAAACGTCCGACGCATAAGCAAGTATGTTCGCGTTAATTCGGGCTTTTTTCGAGCGCTTGGTGCCAATATACTTCAATGGGAAACGCGATAGGCGTGTTGTTCGGGCGTTTGTGCAGCGTAAAACGCGCCTATGGATGCGCGTTTTACAAAGTTTGCAACATGCTGAATCAGCCACCATGGAATGTCACACCTCTAAAGCACTCAGATTGGCCAAACTATATCATAGGTCATTGGCCAACTATGCAGTCAATCACATAAACGCGCGTCAAACGCGCCTACACTATTTACCAAAACGCTTGAAAAAAACGCCCGTAAACGCCCATCTTGAACGCGCATAAAACGATAGGCTTCTAAACGCTCAGGTCTGAACCCAGTGTAAAGGAACCACTTCAGGCAAAACTGACTCAGGCTGTGTCCACACAGGCAACAAATACCTGCTCAAAAAAACAGAGGCAGATGAGACTGGTGATCTGCCTATGAGAACAGGCCATTATTGGCGGCAAAAACACAGCCATTCCCCATTTACTTCAATTGGGAACGCAGTTAAAATACGCCTCAAAGATGTAACATGCAACTTCTGAAGTTTTTCTGAAAACACACTAATAAAAACACGTACTCATGTGCACGAGGGCATGTATTTCCCATTAAAATTAAGCTATTTGAAAGCATTTTGGATGCGTATTACACAGCATAAAATGTCGATATAGCCAATAGGGGTCATTTTGTTGTTAAATTGTCGTACTACCCCTACTCAATTATGCCAGCCAGTGGCATGGACTACCAAAGATGCACCTAATTTATAATGAGGCGCACGCCCTATCTGCAGCAATTCCGATGTAAAAGAAACAAAAAAGGCAGTCAAAATGACAGTATTAATAAATGACCCTAATGCGTTTTTGGCCACGTAATTATAACTTCAGTGTTCAGTCTAATGCAGGGCTTAAAGTGGTATTCCCATCACAGACAATGGGGGCATAGCACTAGGATATGCCCCCATTGTCTGATAGGTGCGGGTCCCAGAGATGAGAACAGAGCGGGGACAGCTGTGGCTGGAGGACCCCGGATTTCCCAGGGTCCGTCCATACCAAGCGCATCTCCCCGCTGCTCCCATAGAAGTGAATGCTCCCATTCATTTCTATAGAGCAGACAGAAAGAGCTGAGCCAGCGCTTGGCTATTTTCGGCGAGGCAGATGAAGGAGTTATCACAGATTAGCGCTCCCTAGTGGAGACAAAGGGTCCTGCAGTCACTGTACTTTTTGTTCCCTTGCATACTAAAACTAAGCAAAAATGATAAACTGAGGACATATTTTACCCCCACCGATTTTTCATGGAGAATGTTCTATATTCTGCCTTCATCTGCAGAACGGACTCAGGAACCCAGAAAGACATTTAATTACAGAGCTAATCATTGTCACGGAAGGCTGCATATCACTTCTCGGCAGCTTGTAATTGATAAACTGTGGCCTGCAGCTGACGCTCTCATATATTCTGATTAGGGACAAGGTACAGACACGGATCCCCTATTGTCTCCCCTTTGATCCCATTTCAGTAGCAGACCACCTCGTCTAGGGGGGACTCAGCTGCACCTTGCATTTTGACGGCCAGACCCTTGTCACCCTCCAGAGGATTGCAAATGCTTCCTGCCAGGTCTGTGAGGGTTAACGTCTGTTCTCCAGCTACTTAATGAGAAAACGACGCACAAAGCAGATGAGACACAAAGACAGTTTATTTATCACTATTTAAGCAAATTCACATAAGCAAGATGTGCTGCAGGGCCCACGGCAGGGTGTATTGTTCTCACTGCCCCTTTAAGGGGCTGGAGTCCGGTTCAAAGAATTCCTAGGGTACGGCCACACGGTCAGATTTCTGCGTGCAGTTTTGGAAGCCAAACCAATATCTGTCCTGTGCACCTTCTCTCCTTTTATAATCCACTCCTGACTGTGTGGCCATACCCTAGTATATTTGATGTTCAGTCGTTGAGATGAGAATGTCAGCCTAGGTGGTATCACTGAAGAATTTTAAGAAGCTGAACTATGAGGAGCTGTCTGCAGAGTCCTTAAACTGTAGAGCTGCTGTTGCTGATACGGGTATTCATTTATATTTGCCTATGTGCCCCCCCCCAAATTGTTGCAATACCTACTAGGACATACATGTCATAGCATATGTCCTTCATGTGTCAATTCAGATATGAGTTGCTCCAGAGCTGCACTTATAATTCTGCACACTATAGAGATTAAATCTCCGAGAATTCCCTGCTTGTCCAACATTTGCACAATGCTTAATTTGAATTGTGGGACGTGTAGTCTTTATACCATACCCTGTACAGTCATCAAAGAGAAAACTAACTGTCTCCTGCATTATAGCAGCCAGGGCCAGCAATTGCCCAGGGCCCCAATCCTGTAAGGGGCCCCATGCTTCGATGCTGCTGAACGTCAGGGAGGCAGACCGCTGAATTGTTCCCGGCTTAGGAGTCCCTGCTCTGACTAGCAGCTCAGATAAGCTCTTAGGCCTTATTCACACGTCCGTAGTGTTTTGCGGATCCGCAAAACACCTTGCCGCCAGCCCTATAGAGATGCCTGTACTTGTCCGCAATTGCAGGCAAGAATAGGACATGGTCTGTATTTTTGCGGAGCCGCCGTCTGGAAGATCAGCGGCACGCTCCGCAAATGCGGATGCGGAGAGCACAGTGTGTGCTCTCCGCATCCATCACGTCTCCATTCAGAATGGACGAAGATTGTGGACGTGTGAATTAGGCCTTAGAGGGGCGTCTGACAGCTGCTGGCAGCTTCAATACATAACAAGCAGGATTGTGATTTCAGCTCTGGAGTATAATACAGGCTGTAACTCAGGATCAGCACAGATATACACAGTGACTCCACTAGAAAAACAGTGAGTGCAGCTCTGGAGTATAAGGGTGTGTCCATATGCGGCCATTCGCCTTAATGGTGCTTTCAGAAATCCTTGTGCTTGCTGCATTTTCTGGATTTTCAGTCGCAGAATTTTTGGCCACAAAATCTGCTGTGTGTGAAGGCAGCCTAATACAGGATCACCCCTCACACCTGCACTAAAGCTATCTGGATGGCTTTTTTGTGGCAGAGGAACAGCCTGCCAGAGTTCAAGGTATACAGCCTAGCTGGATACAGCCATTCACCGCCAGATCCCATTGACTAAAATGGGATGTGTCCGGTTTCCGGCATAAGTGCTGGGTTTTGGCCAGTCAAAAACTGGTGCATGCATCGGTTTTTGTCTGACCAGAAACTGGCACTCATGCCGGAAATCGGTCAAGTCCCTACCGGATCCTACTATAGTCAATGGTTCGTGACCCTATCCGACTAGACCGATACCATGAACTCTGGCAGGCTATTCCTCTGATTTGATTTTGCAGACAGTTACGTCCTGCATTGGAGCCTTGTAATGTAGGACGAATCATTGGTAAGAACAAGCGGCGTGGTTATACGGCCTAGCTGGATACTGCCGTTCACCGCCAGATCCCATTGACTAAAATGGGATGTGTCCGGTTTCCGGCATAAGCGCTGGGTTTTGGCCAGTCAAAAACTGGTGCATGCATCGGTTTTTGTCTGACCAGAACCTGGCACTCATGCCGGAAACCGGTCAAGTCCCTACCGGATCCTACTATAGTCAATGGTTCATGGCCCTATCCGACTAGACTCTGGCAGGCTATTCCTCTGATTTGATTTTGCAGTCGGTTACGTCCCGCATTGGAGCCTTGTAATGTAGGACGTAGGAAGAATCATTGGTAAGAACAAGGGGCGTGGTTAGTGTCACATGATCTGCCGATGTCAGGACACATCTCACTGCCCTAAGGTATGAATGGACACCAGTCACATGACAAACCAGGACGTAGGATTCAAGCATGGATGATGAGAGAAAACTGCAAACAAGGTAATTTTTTTAAGAAAAAAAAAAACAATCCAAGGAAGAATAGGAGGTAGAGTCATTGATGAAAATAAACTTTAGCGTGTAAAGTAGTTTATGGCACAACCCCTTTAAGTATGTTTTTGGAATGTGAAAGAAACCTGAGTTCCTATCGGTGGGCATAGAAGGGTTAGTAGAAAAGCTCTATGTCCATGCTTTTAAGGTTGGTTATGAACCTATCTCTGCAGTGCTGCAATGTTGCCGTGCTATCCACCCTGTCACCCCGCAGAACTAAGGAATATAAAAGTTAGAAAGCATTGTGCACACAGTACTGAAATAATCCTTCCACCTATATTTGTATATTTCCCTTTGGCATTATATTATTTACTATGTAGATATATCTGTTTTGCTATCTGTAGTCTACATTCTCATATACAGAGGGATATATTTAGTATTCTCTCCTACTCCTTTCACTGGGGACTTAGCTAGGACAGTTCATATTGCAGAGATCAGCTGATCTGAAAAAACTGTACACACTGACTAATGGGAACATGACAAGGGCCCCGATCATGGATCCTAGCTGTACCACCGCGCCACACCACACAAGGGCGCTGTGACTCTGGCTGCGGAGAATGACTCCAATCATGACTTTCACGTAACTGAGCGTACCAATAAAGAGGATCCAGGAGATGACCTGAAAAGACAGGTTCAAAAGTCAAAACAGAGAACTGTGCAACAAAAAGGAAGATTGTACAGCAGGATCTTCAAGGGGGAACTCTTCTTATTTAGGGTTAGGGTACTTTTACACTTGCGACAGGACGAATCCGTCCTGCCGCAAGTGCCCATGCACTGCTGTGCTGCCACTCCATCTCCATTGACTATAATGGGGCAGGGGGCGAAGCTACGGCGCAGCACGGCAGTGCACGGCAAAGATCGCCGGACTGAAAAGTTGGACCTGCAGTACTTTTAGTCCTGCAATCTCTGGCCGTCTACTGCTGTGCTGCGCCGTAGCTCTGCCCCCCGCCCCATTATAGTCAATGGGGACGGAGCGGCAGCACGTCAGTGCACGGGCACTTGCAGCAGGATGGATCCGGCAGGCTGAATAGCCTGCCGGATCCGTCCTGCCGCAAGTGTAAAAGTACCCTTAGGTTGTCTGTCCCAAAAATAAAGTTACAGAATTGTAACTATTACAGAGGACAACTTACCTTTTAGATATGGTTATGGTAAGTCTGATATGCTAGGAGAATATAAAACATGGTATAAAACATGTGGCTATCCAGCTGTTGCAAAACTACAACTTGCTGCATCCTGGGAGTTGTAGTTTACAACAGCTGGAGAGATACAGGTTAGAAACCACTGATGTGAACTATCTGTGACATGTGTGCCAGTCGGGCCCGTGCTGCGGTCCGCAATGCACGGGCACAGACTGTAGGACTGCCACATGCGGATCAAGGACCCATTCACTTGAATGGGGTCCGCGATCCGCCTCTGATGGTCCGCACCGCAAAAAGTAGCGCATGCATGTATGGGCTTCGCGGAGGTCTGTGCGAAGTTGTGTCAAATATCGCGAGTCCTGCGTTGTCTCGCGTCTATAGCGCGACACTTACAATTACAGTGTCAAAATTAGAAGCTAAATTTGGCTTCGTTAATGAGGCAGGAAGTCGAGTTCAGCTTCAGATTTTGACACTGTTGATTTATGCAAAAAAAACAAAGTGTCACGTCATAGAGGCAAAGCAAGTCTCGCGATATTTGCTGCAAGTTCGCAAAGAACTCCACCGAGCCAATACATTTTACGATAGGACGGAGGCTGTTTTGTTAACAAAGTTATCAAAGGAATTGGGTTTGGATACAAAAATCCGAACCCAATTCGCTCAACACTAGTAGCCTTACTTTGCGACAAAATTTTGTGCCAAATGAGGTCAAACTCCTTTCCTGCCAAGTCTTTGATGAGCTTGATGCAATAGATCTTTCTTAAACCTAATTTGCCAGAAATGCACCAAGTCGCACCAAATTTTGGGTGCATTTTCTGAGATCTAGGTGTAATCACTTTAGTAAATACTGCCCTATGTGGACAGGGTTCCTTCTTATGTATAACCATGTATGGCCTTACATGTTAGGGGGTTGGTATACAGAGCTTTTTGTACTGGAAAGTAATACAAAATGTATATATATATATATATATATATATATATATATATATACTGCTTAGAGTCTGTATAGGATTTTTTTTATCCTAATAACCTATGGATTGTAGAAAAAAACTGATAATTGACCATCACACGCTCCTGTGTTGTAACATTTTTAAAATTTGCATTTATTGCTCCCCTAAGGTGAAAAATCTGCTGCTCGCTGCTTAGAGGAGGATCTACAGTGCAGGATCTAACAGAACAGAAATTGGAAATCAATGGCTGATCCAGGTCTCCGATAAAAGACGCATGGAATATTAATTGCTATGCCACAGGTATCTGTCCATATAACGTGCTCTAAATTCTATGAAAAACAGTATCTCTGCAAGAAAATGTATAGATTTGCACTCATCAGCTGAATTTTTCATTTCTTTCACTTTGGTAAAGATACAGTATGTACATTGTGGCAGAAAATAGGAGCCACAGCGCCACCTTGTGACAGAACACAGTTTATGTTGTGTCTGATTTCTAAGGGCTTGGCAAGAAACCAAAGGACAGCTCCAGACAAATCTGTATTAGAGCAATCTATGGGGCCATAATGTACCCACATATAACTAGGGAAGTATTCTCCCCTAAAGGGGTTGTCTCACATCAGCAAATGGCATTTATCACGTAGAGAAAGTTAATACAAGGCACTTACTAATGTATTGTGACTGTCCATATTGCCTCCTTTCTGCATAGGAGAGGCACATAGAAGGGTAGATGTACTAATCCTATAGATGGCTCTCTAGACCTGCACCAGATTTATCACAGGGGCTCAGGCTGGATGATAAATCTTTTCTATACCAATTATTGGTTGGCTTAGAAAGAACTCATACAACCGTATTTTCGGTCTGCATCCGATCCGCATTTTTTGCAGATCAGATGTGGACTCATTCATTTCAGTGGGGCCACAAAAGATGCAGATAGCACCCCTGAAAAAAAAAAGAACATGTCCTATTCTTATCCATTTTGCGGACAAGAATATGCATTTCTAACAAAGGGCAGGACGTGCTGATCCACAAACGCACACTGCCGGTTTCTGTGTTTTGTGGATCCGCAATTTGTGGACCATAAAACAGATACGGTTGTGTGAATGCTCCCTTACTCTTAGGCCTCTTGCACCGCAATGCTCGGGCACCGGCCGTGGGGCAGCCGCAGCGGATCGCGGACCCAGATCTGCCCGTTCCGCAAAAAGATAGGACATGTTCTATCTTTTTGCGGGATGTCATTCCATTCCGCACCGTTCTGCATCTCCGGATTAGCGGACCCATTGAAATGAATGGGTCCGCATCCGTGATGCGGAATGGCCACGGAATGGTGCCGTGTATTGCAGATCAGCAAATGCGGTCCGCAATACGGGCACAGGGCGCACACGTTCGTGTGCAAGAGGCCTTAAACAGATTTTCATGCCACAATTTTGTTACAAATTTGGATCAATATGGCGCATCTTAGGTCAAGCCCCTTTCCAGCAAAGCTCCAACACCTTCTGATAAGCCCTGCCATATTTTTGAGCAAGTCGGAAAAATGGTAGAAATCCTACTTACGCCAAAATTTTGTTACTTTTTGGACAGATTATAGGCTCAGGCACATTAGTAAATTTATTTGTATATTGTGTATATTGTTTTGCCTGGAGTTTTATTTTAACTTGATAGTTGCATCTTATCTTTTTCATATTACCATAAAAAAATACAGACAGTGACTCATTATCCTAGATAGGTTATCAGCTCTGCCATTTAGTGATCAGTCCACCATGTGTGGCTCCACTTAAAAGAGTTTTCAGAGATTTTTTTTTTTACTGATGACATACCTTTAAGCAGTGGCGTACATAGAGAAGTAAGGGCCCATAGCAAGGATCAAACCAGGCCCCCCACAGAGGACAGAAGGGTTTCTGCCTAAACCCCTTTCAATGACCCTTGGGCTCTTGTGTCCACTGCCTCATTTGCTAAAAGTTGTTCCTTTAGAAGAGGGCAGAGTCCTGACAAAGTTTTCACCCCCAGTAGAAGAGGAGATAATCCCAACTAAGACTGGGCCCCCTCTTGCCATGGGCCCCATAGCAGTCGCTATGGTAATTACGCTCCTGTCTTCAAGATAGGTCATCAGTATCTGATTGGTGGAGGTCCAATACTTGGGACCCCTGCTGATTAGCTGATTGAGAAGGAAGTGGCGCTTCTGTAAGCGCCGTGGCCTTGTCTAAGCTTTTCCTAGGCCAGTGATGACAAGTTCATGTGTCACCTGGTCTAGGAGCAGCTCAGCACCATAGAAGTGCATGGGGCTCAGCACAATAGTAAGCACAACCGCTATACAATGTACAGAGCTGTTCTTGGTGAGCTGAGAGAAGACACCGGCGCTCACAGGAGTGCTGCTGCCTTCTCAAAACAGCAGATCGACAGGGGTCCCAGATATAGCACCCCCACCGATCAGTCAAAAAATCTCGGAAAACCCTTTTATGCTTTTCTAACCTCTCCGATATCAGCAATGGAGAGAAGCTAGTGCACAATGAGTTATGCCGCGGCAGCCATATGGCACCTAGAGTATATGGTGGATGGTTCCTATTAATTAGATACCTATTATGCACTTTGTAAAATTGCCTCAACAACTGTACAAGCCGTTTTTGTGCTGACATCCAGCATCAGATTGGTCGGGAGAGGTGGAGGTACGTTTTCATTATATTTATTGTTTCTTCAGACTATATAATTTCCCACTTTTCTTGTGACACTCGTCTTCTGAAAATCCAGGATCCGCCAATATCACATCCTTTACCAGGTTTCTGCCCTGGGCTATGGATGGGACATCAATCCCGCCGTGGATGGAACTATTGCTCTCCCTGGTGACTGTGCAGATGAGGTGGATACAGGAGTTTGCGCATGCGCCAGGGAGTGGGGTTAATTTTGGCCCTGTCTACAGTAGAAGTAGTGTCTCATCCGTGCCTCAGGCCAGAAAACCTGGTAAAAGACGACAACGGCAGAAGCAGGCATCATGTGGCCGGGTTCCCAGGATGCAGATCCAGGCAACTTTGTAACGGTAAATGTATTACATACCTTTTTCCACAGCCTTTTTTATATGTAATTAAGGTAGGTTTGCAGGACCCACAGAAAAGCCCTTTCATTTCATACTTACAATAAGGATTATTCCCCAGTTAGTGTTCTGCAGAATAGGACATGGGCTCATCACTGCTGTCATCATGTTATAAGCCCCAAATCCTGTCCCCAACACTGAAAGGAGTACAAGGATCGGAAGGGACCTGATGGGTGTAAAAAGATTTAAAGACTGTTTCATTATTATTTTATTATATTATATATTATTATATTTAGTCAAACTGATTAGCAAAATTGTGCAAAAGCATAAAGGCAGATTTACTGTCTAAGGTTAAAGCAATGTAAACTTAGGGTGCCTCCACACGTGGCAGAAAAATCTGCCAGAAAATACACAGATGTAGATTTTTACATTTATGTTATTAGTTCCAGCCGACAATAGCCTGCTGAAGCCCTCTGGACCAGGCATTGCTGGATGTTACTGCAATGCCCACCAGCCCCTTTGACTATAATTGGGTCCGGCAGAGATGTGGCCTGGCAAATATACTGGGATTCGGCCAGACAAAAACCTCTGTGTGCATCATTTATTTTTGTTCTGCAGTGGAACATGAGGCAGGGACTGACACTTCTCAACCCCACAGGATAACAAATGGGAATTTTTTTTGATGCATATTTTATGGTGGATTTTTCTGCCACACGTGAAGGCACCCTACGGTCAACATACACATTATACTAAAGTTGATGAAAAATGAGCAAGTACTTACCTGGCAGTCCCACAATGTCCCTCTGGTTCTCAGCAGTGACATCACATCGATGACATGCGACCACTGCTGTCTACCACTGTCCTGAGGCCAGTGATTGGCTGCAGCAGTCAAGTTTTGTCAGCATGACATCACTGTTGCAGCTAAGACGGGAGAACTGGAGCTGCAGGGTGGGCTGTGCCTGAAACGGGACAACTCCTTTAATGTGTATAGCTACCTTTAGACTAGACAGTCTATAAAGAGGTGCCCTATTTATCACAGCGGCTGAAGCTGAATGATAAATTTGATGCATCTTTAGGATCTCTACCCTAATGGTATACACCTTTTACTTGGTTTACATTGCACAATAATTTTAGTGCAATTTTGTGTACATTTTTGCAACCTAACCTCTTAAGGACACGGCCATATTTCACCTTAACCGCCTCAGCCCCCCTAGCTTAAACACCCTTAATGACCAGACTACTTTTTACAATTCTGCACTACACTACTTTCACCGTTTATTGCTCCGTCATACAACTTACCACCCAAATGAATTTTACCTCCTTTTCTTCTCACTAATAGAGCTTTCATTTGGTGGTATTTCATTGTTGCTGACATTTTTACTTTTTTTGCTATTAATAAAAATTTAACGACATTTTTGCAAAAAAATGTCATTTTTCGCTTTCTGTTGTAAAATTAAAAAAAATAAAATACATTTCTATAAGTTTTTCTATAAATTTATTGTTCTACATGACTTTGATAAAAAAAATGCAATAAGTGTATATTTATTGGTTTGGGTAAAAGTTATAGCGTTTACAAACTATGGTGTAAAAAAGTGAATTTCCGCATTTTGAAGAAGCTCTGACTTCCTGAGCACCTGTCATGTTTCTTCAGGTGCTAGAATGTCAGTATAATATAAATACCCCCCAAATGACACCATTTTAGAAAGAAGACACCCCAAAGTATTCGCGGAGGGGCATGGTGAGTTCATGTATCATTTCATTTTTTTTCACAAGTTAGCGGAAAATGACACTTTCTGGCAAAAAAAATAAAAAATCTCCCACGGACTCACTATGCCCCTCAGTGAATACCTTGGGGTGTCTACTTTCCGAAATGGGGTCATTTGTGGGGTGTGTTTACTGTTCTGGCATTTTGGGCAAGGCTAAATTGTGAGCAGCCCTGTAAAGCCTAAAGGTACTCGTTGGATTTTACGCCCCTTTACGCACCTAGGCTGCAAAAAAGTGGCACACATGTGGTATCGCCGTATCAATTTCCGCTAACTTGTGCCAAAAAAACCAACTCAATATTTATTGCCCTGATTCTGTAGTTTATAGAAACACCCCATATGTAGTCGTAAACTACTGTATGGGCACACGGCAGGGCGTAGAGAGAAAGGAGCGCCATGTGGTTTTTTAAAGGCAGATTTTGCTGGGCTGGTTAATTTACACCATGTCCTATTTGAAGCCCCCCTGATGCCTCCCTGGGGTAGAAACTCCATAAAAGTGATCCCATTTTGGAAAGGATAAGGTGGCAGTTTTATTGGGACTATTTTTAGGGTACATATGATTTTTAGTTGCTCTATATTACATTTTTGTGAGGCAAGGTTACCAAAAATAGAAATTCTAAAATTTCATCTCCATTTCCTATAAACTCTTGAGGAACACCTAAAGGGTTAATGAAGTTTGTAAAATCAGTTTTGGTTACCTTGAGGGGTGTAGTTTCTTAGATGGGGTCACTTTTATGGAGTTTCTACTATAGGGGTGCATCAGGGGTTCTTCAAATGGGACATGGTGTCAAAAAAAAGGCCATCGAAACCTGCCTTCCAGAAACGATATGGCGTTCCTTTCCTTCTACGCCCTGCCGTTTGGTCATACAGCAGTTTACAACCACATAAGGGGTGTTTCTGTAAACTGCAGAATCAGGGCAATAAATAGTAAGTTTTGTTTGGCTGTTAACTCTTGCTTTGTTACTGGAAAAAATGGATTAAACTGGAAAATTTGCCAAAAAATAGCTGTTTTGGTCCGTGTACATTTGAGGGGTTAGGTCATAGGGTATTTTTATAGAGCAGATTCTTATGGACGTGGCGATACCTAATATGTCTACTTTTTTAAACTTATTTAGGTTTTACACTATAATATCCTTTTTTAAACAAATAAAAAACATTTTAGTATCTCCATAGTCTGAGAGTAAGTTTTTTTTTAAGTTTTTAGCCGATTGACTTAGGTAGGGGCTCATTTTTTGCGGGATCAGACAACGGTTTTATTGGCACTATTTTGGGGGCATATGACTTTTTGATCGTTTGCTATTACACTTCTTGTGATGTAAGGTGACAAAAAAATACCTTTTTTTGCACCATTTTTATTTTATTTTTTTGACCGTGTTTATCTGAGGGGTTAGGAGGAGTATTTTTATAGACATATTAGGTATTTATTTTAGTTTTACAAAATAATATAATTTTTTTTAAAAAATT
This sequence comes from Bufotes viridis, assembly GCA_033119425.1. NCBI lineage: Eukaryota > Metazoa > Chordata > Amphibia > Anura > Bufonidae > Bufotes > Bufotes viridis. The sequence continues at coordinate 91,732,146 of CM065594.1, read as the reverse complement.
AGTTTTAGTGTCTCAAGTCTGAGAACCATAGTTTTATTTTATTTTTTTTCTCGCTGATTGTCAGTGGCTAAATAGAATTAAAATTGGGGAAGGGGGATCATAAATGTAATACTCCATGGAAGTGTGGTACTCCCTGAAGCAACCGTCAATGCAGAGGCCCGGATGATCGGGGCACGTCTCACACTAAGTGGTGGTGTCCTTCCATATCCCCCTCCTGTGACACACACTGCACTTTTTTGGGGTCTGTCCCTTCTTTCCAGTATGGGGGACCACACCTAGAAAGTGTTGGCCAGGGACGATCCGGGTGCCTCCAGTTCCCGAGGTACTCCGGCCTGCTCTTTCCCAGTCAGAAAAGATCAGGTCCTTGAGGACTGGAGGAATTTCCCTGTGTTGCCAGCGCTCCGGGACAGCACAAAAGAGTTGTACAAGGCAACCTGTACCAAGTAGACCGCAACATTTTTGTACCTTGTCCGGGTTTTGTGCATTGCGTTATATGGCTTGAGGACTTGATCAGAGAGATCAACTCCTCCCATATACCAATTGTAGTCAACGATACAATCGGGCTTGAGAACCGTTGCCGTGGTTCCTTGCATAGGGACAGGGGTGATGCCATTACCATGAATTGTGGACAATATAAGGATATCCCTCTTGTCCTTATATCTGACCAGCAACAGGTTTCCACTGGTAAGGGCATGGGTCTCAGTCTCACCCCTGGGGATAGGTACCTGGAGGGGGTAGGTAGGGAGGCCGCTTTGATTTTTCTGCACGGTCCCACAAGCGGACGTGGATTTGGCGTCGAGGGACTGGAACAAGGGGATACTAGTATAAAAGTTATCCACATTCATGTGGTAACCCTTATCTAGCATTGGGTGCAAAGGTCCCACACAAGTTTCCCGGTAACACCCAGAGTGGGGTGACATTCTGGGGGGTCAATACGGGAATCTCGCCCCTCATACACACGAAACTTGTAAGTGTACTCTGAGGTACTCTCACAAAGTTTGCATAATGCAGGCATTTCAGGATGGCCTCAAACCGGGAATGTGTCATGGCCATACAGTAGAGTGGGGTCTGGTAGAGGACGTCCCCATTACAGTACTGCCTGACACTGGATTTTTTGACTAGGCCCATGTGCAGCACGAGGCGCCAAAACGTCCTGATCTCGGCTGCACTGACCGGAGTCCAGCCACCGGCCTTAGCCAAAAAGGAGCCCGGGTGTTGAGCAATGAACTGTTGGGCAAGTTCGTTTGCTCCACCATCAGATTCACAAAGTGGTCACTGAAAAAAAAAAAAAAAATTGTCATATTCAGTGAAGCCCACTGTGCGAATCTGGATTCCTGGTTGGCCAACAAAGTCAGGAATCACGGGCTCAAAATCCTCTGGGGTACACCAGACAAGTTCACCGGTAGGGGGCTCAGGTGGACTTATCTGGTGGGCCGGAAAACTAGAACGAGCCTCAGAGCTGCTTGTACTAGTGTGGGCCACAGGGTCCCTGGCATGGCAGTCCCCTTGTTCCGCCTGGCGGCGTCTCCGCTGCTGATGAAGAGGACGCGGATGACAAGAGGAAAGTGGGGTCATCCTCGTCCTCACTGGGGCTCTCGGATTCGGAGACAAGCTGGGCGTATGCCTCCACGGCCGGGAACGTCCAGCGCGCCATAGGGGAGTGTGTGTGTGTGGAAAACTTTATTTAGTGTGCGTGTGTGGGGGGGCATGGGTGTTTGTGTACTTTGCCCTAAACCTAGCAGAAGAAAAAAAATAACGTAAAAAAAAATGGAAAAGTGGAAAAAAAAAAAGCAGTCCGAAGCTGATTAGCGGTGGGGTGGGCGATGGGCTAACAGTGGCCGGACGCTATGAGTACCGGCCACAGTCAGCATATGCAAAAAAAAAACCAAAAAAAACTTGCGCCCCAAAAAATGTGTTTGTGGGGGGGGGGGGGCAGGGGATTTGGGGAAGGGGAGCAAGCTGCAGCACCCCTGGGGGGGTCTAGGGTCACACAGCTGTGCTGTGGACTCCAGACATCCGATTTTAGGGTGATGAAACAATCACTTTTTTTTTTTTAACCCTAAACTTTCCCTGAGTATCCCTGCCTAATCTAGGCTCTCCCTAACCCATCCCTAAAGTACCTTTTAATGCCAGATGGCACTGTGGAGGGTCAGATCTGGGGAGCTGGGCACAGTTGGGGGGTGCTGGGTCAGGAACTCCACAGCAGGCTGCTCTCTCCTCATTCCACCGACACAGAATGGAGGAGAGGAGAACAGGGGGGAGTTAACCCCCGCCTGCCCGTGCAGCCAATCGGATGCGATCCTGTGAGGTGATGTCACCATCACCTCACAGGATCTAAGGATGGTGATTGGTGGCTTATTATCACACCACCGATCACCATCCTATTCTGGGTTATTGGGTTACCAGAGACCCGAATAACCCCCTCGACATTGTCACATTCACATTCATTCAGCAGGCACTCTGTTCCGACAACCGCCCGCTGCGGTGATCGGAACTACACAGGACGTACCTGTACGCCCTGTGTCCTTAAGGACTCGGACATCAGGGCGTACCTGTACGCCCTGTGTCCGCAAGAGGTTAAAGGAGTTCTCCGGGAATGATTGAAAATGGCTGCTTGCCAACCTGTCCTAGAATGTAAGCAGGACTGGTTAATTACTCCACTTGCAGAGTAGCCTTGGGAAGTGAAGGGCCTCACTGCACACTACGGCTCTACAATAGATGGTAATGATGTGATTCTGCCTACGATATGCTATCATAGCTGAGCAGCCTGACAGGAAAACTCCCCAATCTGTACTATATACAATATTTGATTATATCCACTATAAAGTAACAACATGCCCTTATGGAAGTACACAAAAATGAATATTAAACCAACAGAATAACTGAGTGTAACTCTGTTCCCCTTTAAAATCATCATCAACATTTATTATAATAATCTAAGAAATTACATATCATGATTATAATAACCGAATCAAAAATATAGCACCGCATCTTCAACATTCAAATGTACTTAATAGACCAAAAAATACAGGTATACCATTATTGCACATTATCCCTAAGACCTCAGATCCAGCACTATGTAAATAGTACCACTAGGGGGAAAAACTGTACTTGTATACCAATGAGCCTTAGTATAGTAACACATGGGCAATGTCACAAAAAGCCCCCCTAAATGTGACCATTATAGTAACTTAAAATATAAAGAGATGTGGGAAATTATAATTATAATTTTTTAGATTAGTATTATAAATGTTGATGAGAGTTGTACTCAATTATTCTGTTGGTTTAATCTATAGTATATGCAAGTGCCAGAGCGTAGTGTGTAGTGATGCCCTGACCCTAATTTATTCTTAGTCGCCACTTGCCACCAAAAAAAAGTGATATTTACCCCAAAATGATACCAATGAAAACTACAAGTCGCCCCACAAAAATCAAGCCCTCACAAAACTCCATGCCAAGAAAAATAAAAAAAAGTTATGGGTCTTGGGATGCAGATTTCATCTTCTGCAGTGCACAATGGATTTGTCAATACACGTGGTTTCATCACAGATTTTTGACACTGATTTGTCACAGATTTTTCAGCAGAATCATGCCAAAAATCCACACTGTGTGGCCATATCACACCATATTAAATGGTTTGAGTGCAAACTCTCTCACTCACCTGCTAGGTAGGAACATGGCAATTAGACAAGCCAAAGGGTTCGCCATGGCGCCCAAGGAAGCAGCAAGGTGGTAAGCCAAGTTACCGTATGGCATGCAAGAGTATGTCTGTACAGATGGCAGGACACCATTGGTGAGAGCATTCACCCATCCAGTAAGGAAGTAAATGAGAGCATAGTGAGCCCAGGAATACTTTACTTTAGTATTATCTGAGCCTGAAGAAGCCCCACTACTATTAATGATGTCTTCTGTGCTCTTATTCGTATCAAAAGTCTCCATGTTACATGATAGCTTTACATCAGTTGTTGAGTTAGAATCGAGGGTGACTGTACTTTGACATAAGGAAACCTTGGAGCTGTCTTCCTTGGAAACTCTTGTCAGGAAGAAAAAGGCCACCAGGCAGAAGACCATCATAATCGACAGAAGAAAGAAGAAGACTTGAACTGAGTAATTGGCTGGAAGATACTGGGTTTCTATGTAGTAATCACCATCTGTAGCGTTTGGCCAGGCTTCAGTTGTATTCTCATTCCGTGTATAGTTGACACACTTAATCATCCCGACACCTTGTACCAGAGACAATAATCCTGGGATAAAACCGCTGAGACCCTCACCAATGAAGTATGTAGTTATGTATTTGGGTTGCAGTTGCATCATAAATGGGAGGAAGGTCACTGATGAAGTACAGTCCACCAGTGACAGGAAAAAGGTTAAGATCAGGAATCCTGTACTGTGCATCTGCCCTGCAATCCATGTAGTTTCTTTCCAGAAGAATGCTAAGAGGAACAAGGCCACAATTCCCAGAATAATAATGGTGTATATAACAGCGACCTCCTTCAACCAGCCTGGCTTTGCCTTGTGCATTATAGTAACAAAAAGAGGCCCTATGTTGGCCATTTGGATGAGGATAGTAAGGTATGATGGTAAGTACCATCCCTCAGGAACATCATTCACGATGATTGGAAGTTCTACCCATAGGCCATTGATGGCAACCCAGGAACCAGTTCCAAAGATGCATGCCAACAAGTGGGTGACAAAAGCCATGTCTGACTACCTTGCCTATTCAACAAGGTTTCTAAGCAGTAGAGACTGTCCAACTGGGAAAAAGTCCAGCCCGTATTCTGTCCTTCTGTGTAAAAGAGTAACAAGTTTCTTCCCTGAACCTCCCCCTTCTTACAAAATGCTGTACATCTTATCTCCTTCTGTGTAACCAAAGTCCATTCTGTCTTGGGTCAGTGTTGACTACTGAGTCTTGAAACCTCAAGTAATATTCTCTGAGCTATGAAGTAAGCAAATTCCTAAAAAGTTCATCAGCACGTCTGCATAAACCATGAATGCATCTACTTGCCAGTGTATATTTCATTGATTACTTAATCTCTGCACATTGCAACGACTTGTTAAGCATATGTTATGCTGCAGTAGTAATAACTTGTGCAGAGGCACCTCTTCCGACGTGGCAAGATATGGCCCCATGAACAGGACCGTATCCATATTGCTGTCCTCAAACCGCAAATCCGCAAAACACGGATTGTAGAAATGCCTATTCTTGTCTGTGATACGGACAAGAATAGGACGCGTTCTATTTTTTTTTTTGTGGAGCTGCACAACTCACATACGGATGCAGACAGCACACACTGTTGTCCCCATAGAAATGAATGATGCAGATCAGATGCAGACAAAAATATCATGCTCCGATGCGCTCCCTTGCCCTGCGCTAGATCGCGCAGGTCAAGGGCTTTTTTATTTACAATAACACACTGCCGGGCGGAAGCTTCCAACTGGCAGTGTGTTCGGTGACATCATCGGCTCTAATGGGCGTGCTTTAGCACTGTCCTAGCCGTTTTACAGGCAGCCCCATGGAGAGCCCGGTTCGTCACCGGAACTCCGGAAAATGCTTTTGACCTGCGAGATTTAGCGCAGGGCAAAGGAAAGCAGGGGGGCTGCCTGAGTGAAAATGGAGGTATGTCCGGGTTCAGCTCTGAACCCGGACAACCCCTTTAAGGGTGTATTAGACTGCCAGATTTTCTGGCAGATGATCGCTAACGAGCGTTCCTATGAACACTCTTTAGCCCTCATCTGGAAGTGTAATACCTCCTCCAAATGGCCGATGAACAAACAAATGGTCATTCATTGGGCAATTGTGATTTTTAAGCACACTGTGTAATAGCAATCTGCCGCCGGCAGACCGCTGCCCTGCATGGGGACGAGTGATGGCATGGTGATCGCTCCTGCCCATGCCACAGAGGACATCGCTGCATGTAATAGCAGTGGTGTCCTCCGCTAGCTATCTGACGATTACCGGGAGGGAACACTTCCCTCTTGACAATCGTCTGCAGCGTCGGGATGTCTAATACACACTTTAGTGACAGGTCCTCTTTAAGAAGAAAGATCACCTCTGGTGATCCAATGGTAGGTAAATATCCAGCAATCCCTTGGCATACCTACTGTATATTGTCTTGTTTTTGTTATAATGTATATTTTTTCAACAGTCTTTCCACAGACCATCAAAACAAAAAAACAATACAGATGCTAAACTGATATATAGGCTACCTGTCTTGGGCGCCAACCCACAAGCCAAAATGAAAGAAGTGGTCCACAATTAAAAAAAACATGGCTGCTTTCTTCCAAAAACAGCACCACACCTGTCCATGGGTTGTGTTTGATATTGGAGCTCAGCTCTATTGACCTAAAATACAGATGTTAAAAAAGATAGGCCATGGCCTGGGGGAAAAAACGTGGAAGAAATGACAATATGCCAGAGAGAGGCCATGTAACCTAAAAAAGCCATTGTCTGTGCATTGAGAAGCACTATTTGCAGTCTGCAGCACAGGCACTGAGCTCGTAGGCATGAGCCCTAAAGGTAAACCCCTTTAAGGGGCCTATACACCTTCTCGAGCTGTTCCCCAAGGCGGAGGCTTATCTCCAAGGAGAATAAAAGAATCAGGTGCTGAAATACAACAGATGATATCAGGGAGAGACTATAGTTCCCTATACATATTAGGGCTCATGCACACAAATGTATATATTTTTTTCGTGTCCGTTCAGTTTTTTTGCGGCCCGTTTGCAGAACCACTCACTTCAACGGGTCTGCAATAAAACCCCAGAAATTACTCCATGTTCATTCCATTTCCGTATGTCAGCATGGTCGTCACACATAAAAGATAGAACATGTTCTATCCTTGTCCGTTTTGTGGATAGGCATTGTTACAATAGATCCACAAAAAAAAACCGATGCAATACAGATGTCACACAGATGTCACCTGTATTTTTTGCGAATCCGTGTTTTGCGGACCGCAAAATACATACGTTCGTGTGCATGAGCCTTTAGATTGTGGCCAGCTCTGGTTTAATTACGCCTTTAGGGTCCATTCACACATCCGCAACTGTTTTGCAGTACGCACATGGCTGGCACTATGATAGAAATGCATTTTCTTGTCCGTGGCTGTGGACAAGAATAGGACATGTTCTATTTTTTTTCTGGGCCGCAGAACAGAAGTGCGGATGCGGACAGCACAGGGCACAAAGCACATGGCAAAAGATGCTGTCTGCATCTTTTGCGGCCCCATTAAAAAATTGTGGAACGGATGCGGACCCATTTTGTAGGCGTGTGAATGGACCCTAACTCTGTAGAAAATGTACAATTCTTGCTATCTCCTGTGATAAAGGTGATTGTAACAGTGAATCTTCAGCATGGATCTGATAGGGCTATTCTGCTATGTGCCACCAGGGGGAGCTCCTGCCATTAGCACACAGTTATGTGCCAGAATGTTCCTGGCATTTCCAGAGTCAGGGACACTGGGCTTCACAACGATTCCCAATTACAAACTATGACAGGGCTAAAGGCGATTGTCTGTAATCTCTGAGGTGGATTACCCCAATAGGGCAGCAGAGATGAGTGGTATAGGGACTGCAGAGGGTCACCCAAATGGTGCTGGCCTACCTAGTAGAAGGGAATTGTGGTAACCAGATAACAGATTACATACAGGAAGCAAGTCAGTGTTCAGTATGAATCAGTGTAATAAGGCTTGAATTTTATTCCATAAAAGACACGTATACACATTGATACGCAGTATTGGGTCACTTATCAAACTGGTGTAAAGTGGAATTGGCTTAGTTGCCCATAGGAACCAGTCAGATTCCACCTTACATTTTCCAAAAGAGCTGTGAAAAATGAAAGGAGGAATCTGATTAGTTGCTATGGGCAACTAAGCCAGTTCTACTTTACACCAGTTTGATAAATGACCCCATATATATACTATATACATAGATGCCACTTGTGGAACGGACATGCAGATATTCACAAGGTACTTATGGAAATCACTCAGCTAAATATAGGAGGATGAGGCAAAAAAAACAGTCCCGGGCGCAGACATAAACGTCTATCTCTTGTGTATTCAGTGAACAGACAGCAGTTATGCTTGGTGAGCAGACCTGTCATAACTTGTAAGCGGAGATTTCATCACCCCTGGGATCATGTGAGATAGCGTCGTCTGTACGTAGTCACATGTCACCTTGGAGTTTGTCCTGCCTTGTGTCTTTATCATCAGATAATGTCCTTGAGGAGGCAACTCTTCTTCCAACCTGTTGCTCTCCAGCTGTCGCAAACCTACAACTACCAGCATGTCCTGATAGTCATTCTGTTTCAGCTTCTCTAATAGATTTCTGCTTGCTGTCAGTGAATAGAAACATTCTTATTTACATCTATTCTTATTTACACAGGTAAAATCCAAGCCTTCAAATTTCTGTTGGGGTAATAGCTAAACAGGCTGGAAGTTATCTAAAGTGCGTGTCCAGCTCAAAATCCACCTACCCCATGCCCTAGCTTTTTCAGCTAATCAGCGGGAGCACCAGAGGTTGGACCCCCACCAACCAGATATTGATGACTTATCCTGAGGATAGGTCAGCAATACTTTACTCCCCAAAAAAACCCTTTAAAGGGATTCTGTCAGGAGATTTTACCCCTATAACCTAAACATATGTTCATGTCCAGACTAATAAGTAGAATCCTAAGATGGCCTTATTATACCTTACTGTGGCTCTATTTGCACAAAAATGAGCTTTTTATAACCTGTCAATCACTTACTTAAGGTGCCCAAGGGGAGGTCCGTTAATACAGGGTGCCCGGCCGCACCCCTCATCGTCCAGTGCCCAGTGCCGCCTTGCACAGCTCAGCGGCGCCTCCGCAATCCTCCCCATCCCTCTGCCAGATCCGCGCCTGCAGGGAATATCCGGGTTGAGCGAAGTGCGCATCATGCTGCTCATTGAAGCCGCTGCCAGCAGATCCTGCACACTAGGCTCGCCTGCTGCGCCCGTGCGAACTCCTGGCAGTGGCTTTGTTGAGTGGCCGGCATGTTGCGCACTTCGCTCAACCCAGATATGCCCTGTAGGCGCGGGATCTGGCAGAGGGACAGGGAGGATTGCGGAGGCGGTGCTGAGCTGTAGAAGGCGGCGCTGAAGACAGGGAAGGCGGCGCTGAAGACAGGGAAGGCGGCGCTGGGCACTGGACGGCGAGGGATGCGGTCGGGCACCCTGTATTAACGGACCTCCCCTTGGGCACCTTAAGTAAGTGATTGACAGGTTATAATAAGCTGATTTGTGTGCAAATAGAGCCACAGTAAGGTATAATAAGGCCATCTTAGGATTCTACTTATTAGTCTGGACATGAACATATGTTTAGGTTATAGGGGTAAAATCTGCTGACAGAATCCCTTTAAAGGGTTTGTGTCACAAAACATATTGTACATTTTTCAAACCAGCACCTGGATCTGAATACTTTTGTAATTGCATGTAATAAAAAATTGTGTATACCCTGTGAGCTATTCAATAAAGCGTATCTGTATAGCGCCACCTGCTGTTTAGTCTTTTCCTTATTTTTTGTTCATCTCCCTGAGCTGGTCTAACGTGCTCAGTTTAAATCTGCAACTGCCACCCGCCATATGCTCTTTTATAAGCTGTGGTAGTTACAGGGAAAGAGCTGCAGCAGAAAGCACACGCCCACTGAGCTGCCAGGCTGAAGATAATCTAGCAGAACAATCGGAGCAGTGAATGTGGAGATCTCTGGACCCATGTGAGGTACAGGGCTAGTTCTAGCTGTGTTAGAAAGAGTTTGTCATGTAGTAGATTGTCTGATTTTCATTTTTTACATCAATCATGGCATAACCCCTTTAATTGTGCTGTGCGTAGGACATATGTCTCTCCTTAAACCCTCATATACTTCATGCATAGTGCAGGGTCTGAATCGCCGGAGCATGACCCAGATTCTTCTTTGCTCTTCTTTTAATATTTGTGTCATGCACCGCCCCCAGTCCCCAGATTTGTCTGGAGTGTTCCTTTAATGATCCTTTCATGTCATACAATAACTAATAAATGAATGTGATCACAGACATAGAAGCCACGTTATTCTTCATTCATTTTTTGAGTCAATCTTGCTCCAGCAGAGTGATGATAACGTTATCATGGACTCCCTGCCACAGCATTTCTCCTTCAAAGTCCAGTCGTCCATGCTTCCTAGCCCTCAGGAGGATCCCAACCACCTTGTCCGAGATCCGCACATATCTTTCAAACAGTCTCCCAAATGTTACTCTGATCCGACCATCTCTGCCTCTCACCCCCATGTCTCTTACGATGAGGCACATTTCATCAATCTCCTTGTGGATGTGCTGAAGAGCCCTCTTGCCCCTTTGATCTGTTTTACTACCTTCCTGTGGTCTTCCATAGCCATCATCCCCCTTGCGGAGACGGACGTTTATGGCATGCTGGTGGTCAAAGTCATCACTAAACGGATTGAGCTTCTGTTTCTCCAGGTGTTCCTCAGACCGTAGCTGCCATTCCTTCCTTAGGTCAGATATGGTTATGATTTTTATCTGTGTGGAGAGATTTACATTTTATTTCCCAAAGTTGGCCCAAGGAGACAAACACATCCATGATGCCATGAGACAATTAGATCAGGTCATATTTATGAAGCAGGTGAAGGTACAGTAGATCTAAATATTGATCCTCTCATTTTGTATAGGTACATTGTATCAAGATGGGGTACTGGGTGACATTTTCTTGATGATTTGCTCTCCAGACAGGTCTAAATCTAAATTCAGAATTCTGCTGGGTTCCTGTTACTACAGATCAGTGGATCCACAGTATAGGGGATAACTATTAGATTGTTGGGGTCCTACGCTGGGACCCCCACTGATCACAAGAATGGGGATCCTGTATCTCATGGAGTCCCCAAAATGAACACGCATTATAAATATTGGAGGCACTGGTGTCATTATTACTACTGAGGGTACTGTGGGGGCATTATTATTATTGGACACAATAAGGAGGGCATTACTACTAATGGGACACTCTTGGGGAGTATTATGACTACTTTGGGCACTATTACTAATGAGGACAGTCTGGGAGGACACAATAAGGAGGGCATTACTACTAATGGGGAACTCTTGGGGAGTATTATGACTACTGGGGGCACTATTACTAATGAGGCAGTCTGGGAGCACTATTACTATGGAGGGGGGGTCTGTATGGTACTATTATTTCTGACAGTATAGTGTTTGTGGGAGCACAGCAGGCACAGTATTGGGAGTAGAAGTAGGATGACAGTAGTCTGTATAAATTCGGGGGTGATCTGGGGTCTGTATAATTTTGGGGGCTGATTTGCAAAATGTGTAATAGTCCTCCAGGTGCCATATAATAATACTGTTTTTTTTATATATCAGAGGGGGCTGTACACCCATGACCAAAGACTCCTGCCTGTTATGGTCTGGACCAAATGGAGAAGAAAAGGAAAGTGAAGAACTCAAATCCGTCGAGACGTCAACTGCAAATCCCTGGATCTGCCCTTCACTGTTTCCTTTAAATGTGTTTTAATATATTTATTAGGAAGTAATGTCACTTTTAATTGATTTTGGGGGTGAGGGGGCATCATTTGCCTGCCCCAACTATGGTGCCAACGGCTTGGGGGGGGGGGGAGTGTCTCAGCCCTCAGACCCCCACTGATTAAAATCATTGATTGTCTCTATGACATATCAAAAGCTTTTTGAAAACTCAGATACTCATTGACTCTTTAACAGACCTTAATGAGGTTTCTCCAATGACAATAAAGGTTATTGTAAATTAATTAAACTTACTACTATACTTTAATTGTGAAATCTTTATGGATGTCCTGAATTCATGGTCCCAAAGGTGGAGCTTTTGCTATCATTCCGACACATGCAGAGCATTTCCTCCCCCATCAATGTGAATTGGAACCTCAATCGTTGACAGGGACAATTGCTCCACCTTTGCCTTGCACTCTTTTTGATCAGTGTCGCTCACTGGCTGGATGAATGGTAAGTCTATGAATGATAATCTGTTCCTTCCCTTTCCTCAGTGAAAACCAAAGAAGTATGTCCATTGTTTATATACAGCCTCCAAGATCTATGAATTCTCACCAACAGTCCTCAAGATGACCACGGGGTGCAGCCGTATCCAATCCCTTGTACCTGAGGAGGCCAAAAGGGACTCTCTGCTGAGACGCACTCTAAGTGGGAGCCCAAGTTATTGATTTTGCATCAGGGCCAAGTTCAAGGGGATGGTTCTTCTGCTCCATTATACGGGTCTATGAACCCTTATTCCCAATAACTGGCCAAAAAATCCTGCGGTCAAATAGAGCCCTAATACTTCTGGTTGTTTGAGATAAGGCTTACATCTCATCATCCAACAAACTTTAATTATCTATGCCCCCATATGTGGCCCACATGTATTATAATATGCACTGAACATTAGAACTTCTTACCTTGGACAGAAGATCCTTCCTCCGTTCTCCATCTTCAGGTCTCTGCTCCTTATCTTCATTACGGTCAGACATTTTACTGTGCTTTTGGACAGAAAGGCTTCCAAAATCTTGATTGTGAATTGTGCAGCCTAACTTATCTCCAGTAGATGCAAAGAGCCTCAACGAGCAGCTCAGTCACAGAAGTGTATGATAGACTCGTAGATGCCTTACAGTTTGGCTTTCTACAGTATGTCCTCTTGACCATATAGCACAACCTCTTATGTCCTACCTACAGGTCACTACTAGACAGGGTGAAGCTGTGGAAGCAGCTCTTTATACATGAATAGTGATCCTTGTGGAATGAGAAGCATCTTGCGAGCTGTCATTCTAAACTTACTTGGTAACAGATGGGACACGAGGAGAGGCTTTACTTCACAGAGGTGCTAAAGCCTTACATCTTTCCTGATCATGCGCTCACTGTATAATTAACGAGGAATTCACAAGCCATTAATGAAAGTCCGTCATTAAGATAACCTTTACTTCTTAACATGCAATACACTGGGGAGGTTTACTAAGAAACATTCACCAGAATTCTGGTTGTAATTGCACCAAAAAATTGGTGCAGGGTGTACATGCCCTGCACCAAATTTATTATGTTTTAGGCACTCTTTCCACCTCACTAGAAGGTCTAGAAAAGGGGGTGTCACCGATATCCTATATCATTATATTGGTGCAAAATATTGATGTAAAGCAAGCCAGCCAAGAGGTGGACCTAGGAAAGAGAAATGTCTACCATGTCTAGCAAGATGCAGTCATTTTATCATATAGTGACCAAGATTTATTAATGTGCCTGCGCCTAAAATCTGTCTAAAAACTGGCGTAAATTGGCACAACTTTGGCGCAATGTGGAATAACTACGGTTTGTACACTTTTCTCCTGACTTGCTTGACAAGGGGGTGGGGCTTAGCTAAAAGGGGAGGGACTTTGTGGGAAAGGACCATGGCCTAAGATGCAACATTTTGCACTAGAATTCTGAGTAAAATTCAGTCTCAAAGTGAGCCATCCAATAGTTAGTATATGCTTGTATACAGGTGCAATAATAGTTATATTCTTATATACAGAGGCAGTATTATAGTAAGTATATTCTTGTATATAGGGAGCAGTATTATAGCAGTTATATTCTTGTACACAGGGTCAGTATTATATTAGTTATATTCTTTTACATATAAGACAGTATTATAGCAGTTATATTCTTGTACATAGGTAGAGTCTTATAGTAGTTATATTCTTGTACATAGAGGACAGTATTATAGTAGTTTTATTTTTGTAAACATTGCACAGTATTTTAGTAATAATTTGTACCTGGGTCAGTATTGGGATACCTACATATGTTGTGTATTGCTATGCAGAAAATTCACATGAAATCCACACCAAAACTGCTTAAAAAACACACATACAGTATTTATCACAATTTTGGTGCATTTTGTCTGTGGTTTTAAAGCACTTCTTGGTGCAGATTTTCTCTTTATCTTAACAACCATGTTGAAGTCTAGAGGAAAAACTACTATATATGAAGTGCAGAGTCACACAAACAATTGACATGCTACAGAATTTAAAATCTGCACAGCAGGTCAATTTCCACATGTAAAAAATATGCAGTGTACATGAGATTTGTCAAATTAATTTTGCTTGTACTGTATTACGCTGCAGTTTGTCCGCACGGAAATCCACAGATTACCTGCATTGTGTGCAGTTACCCTTATACTAGTTATATTCTTGTACATAGGAACGATTTTATAATAGTTAGATTTTTCAATATATGAGAAGTATTCTGTTAGTAGTGATGAGCGAATCAATTCTAATAAATTAATTCATTCAAAATCAGTCTCCAGGAGAACCTAGGGGCAGGCCACACTGCTGAATATACTCCAATCTCCTTCTTGATTGACAGGGCCCGGCACCTTGTCAATCTTGTGCTTGTGCCTTTGCTTCGCGTATAGTTATCTTTTTGTACATAAAGGCAGTATTATACAAGATACTGTATATTCTTGTAATAAAGGGCAGTATTTTAGTACAGTAGTTATATTCTTGTACATAGGAGGCAGTATTATAGTAGTTATATTCTTGTACATAGAGGCAGTATTATAGTAGTTATATTCTTGTACATAGAAGGCAATATTATAGTAGTTATATTCTTATACATAGGGAGCAGTATTATACCTGTAGTGGTTATATACTTGTACATAGGAGGTAATATCAGAGTAGTTATATTCTTGTACATAGGGAGCAGTATTATAGTAGTAATATACTTGTACATATGTGGCAGTATTTTAGCTGGGGGCGTGGCCGGATGAGGAGCTGAACAGACACAAGCCGCATTAGCTCTGGAGCCTGTAAATTAAATAAGCGGCTCACAGCAAAGTTAGTGATGCCATCATCTCCCAAACGCAGTGGAAAGCCTTCCGGATCCCCAACTTACCATCTTCAGGTATGGGTCGCTCAATGAGGAAGGAGGAAGCGCCCAGCAACATAGAAGTGTTCAGCAGGGCAGCCGGAACAATCCAAAATGGCGCCCGCTCCTCACACCACGCGGCGCCTGAGGCAGAGTCCGATAATGCGCTCTCATCTGGCCTCACTAGTACAGGGGGAAGAAGTCCCCTGCAGCTACCAAACCCTCCTCTCTCAGCAAACTCCTCTCCTCTTAAAAAGCAACAAGGATCAGCAGCTGCCACCCACCATCATATGCTGCAAGATGCAACAACCAGGAGAGAGTCACACATGTAACCCACTCTCCTTCACCTCCAAATGTCGGAGACCAATCTGCACCAGTCATAGAAGCCACTCTAAGGTCCCTACTGTATGACATGAGACACTCTATACAAAGAGACATCACCTCTGCATTCTCTGCCTTACAAAAAGACATAACTCAATTTGGAGAGAGAACATCCCATATTGAGGACAATATGGAAGAATTTACTAATGCCCATAACCAATTAGTGGACACACACAATAACGTAGAGGATGATATATAAGCATTGAAACTCAAACTAGCAAATCTTGAGGATCGTTCAAGATGCAATAATCTAAGATTTATAGGAATTCCAGGAAACCGTCGAACCTGACGGCATAAAGGACTTCCTTGCAGATTATTTTGTCGCCCTGGTTCCAAAAGCAGAACATAGAGCCCTACCAATTGATAGAGCGCACAGAATTCCGAAACCCAAAAGCGCTTCCAGTGCCACCCCCAGGCGCCAGGCTGCACTTCTATCATTTCAAAGAATTAATCCTCAAATCAGCAAACTCCGCACAAGATCTTCCTGAACGTTTCAAGAACATATTAATATTTTCTGACCTCTCAGCAGCAACCCTGAATAGACGCAGAGAATTTTCTGCTGCTACCAAAATTCTCAGGGATCAATTCACAACATCTCATATAAATAGGGCTACCCTGTAAAACTCCTGATCTTCGAGAATAGAATAACTCATGCGATCTCCTCCCCAAGCGACAACATAAAATTACTCCAGAAATGGTCCCTGACTACAGTAGATGAAGACAGCATCTCACCCTTGAAGAAAATACCTCCTACCTTGGCCAGAGAATGGACCTGAAGATACACCGGACAAGAAAGGACACTTCCACCTCTCTTAAAGGTCATATGCTCTCAGTTATTCAAGGGTCTGTAGACTGAGTTATTGGTCTACACTCTTTATTGCAAGTCTCACCAGAGATAATGTACAGGTACCTGTATTTTCTAATCCCACCTCCATTGTTACCTGGATAAATTGGTATCCAGTTGGTTCTCTTTGAACCGGACTCTGATTTAACTGTTATAGTTAGTTATATTGTTCTGTTTAAACTTTATCAAGTTTAACCCCCTTTTTCCTCTTCTTTTTCTCCTTCCCTTTTATCTTAATATTATCTGATAACCCCTAAGTGACAAGTGAGCTCGATATCCTTATATTTAAGGCTGCAGAGCAACTGCGTCACCCTTACATAAGGGTATCTGCGCTTACGCTGTAGCATATTGTATTATTTATCCTGCTCTATCTTCACTGCCAGTGATGGTTATCAAAATCTCTTCAAATAATGCTTATGAACTTTATGCACTTTAAAAAGATCTTTATTATGGAAAGAAGTTACTCTCTTAAAAGTGACGTGATTTGTATTCAAGAAACTCACTTGAATGAGTCTGACACCAATAGACTTAATCATAAAAAACTCACCAACCTATTGGTTGCGGTGAACAAGAAAAGAGGGGTAAGGACTTCCGGTTCCGGCGCTCACATGTAAGGAAGCAGGGAACGAGCGCTCCGCTACAGAGAGCCGAATGTGGGGCCACCACCACCCACAGAGGGACGGAATCCCTGAATATTCCTCACCTACCTCTCCAGCAGTGGATGGAGAGGTTCTTGATCAAGGGTGGCACACATACCAGAGGCCTGCTCCCGCGACGGAACAGGTGGCAGAGCAGAGAGACAGGCAAGATGGCGGCCGCGGCTCACGATCCTCCTCCCATTCACCTCACAGGATAGCAGATGAGATCCAGGAGATGGATGAAGGCACAGCAGAGGGTGACACAGAGCCAGAAGTACTGCAAGGGCTGGGAATTTCATGTAAAATGCTGGCGGTGGAGGTGGCAAAACTGCTAGCCCCAGACATAAAGGCCACACTTGAGGCCACAGTAGAGGCGACTATGACACAACTACAGTCAGATGTATCTCAGCACTCATCCCAAATTCTGGAACTGGAGCAGCAAGTTAGCGCACTTGAAGATGATCTAGAAAAATCGCAGACGCAGCTACAATCTGTACTAAAAACCGCCCATGCACTACAGGATAAGGTGGAAGACCTTGAAAACAGGTCCAGAAGAAGTAATTTACGTATAATAGGACTGCCAGAGTCTGTAACAGCAAATCAGCTTATAAAGATATGTGCTATTGAAATACCCAAAGCTCTGGGCATTCAGAATCCTTGTACGGTGGAGAGGGCACACCGTATGGGGCCGCCTAGAAGTACTCAAAGAGATGCAAAAGACAACAATATGGCTGCCATCAGACTGCGTCCAGCTATTGTCAAGTACCTAAATTATGCGGACAAAGCAGACATTCTGGAAAGATTTAAAAGCCAAGGAAAGCCGATAGGGGTACAAGGACACAAATTGCTCCTATTTGGAGATTACTCGGCTGAAGTGTCAAGGAGAGCCTTTTCAGGAATCTGCTCGGTTTTAGTTATTAGAAGGAAAAAAATTGCTCTATTGTTCCCGGCAACCTTGAAGGTATTCAAAGAAGACGGCACGTCAGATTCCTACAATTCACCTGAGGAAGCCATGGAAGCACTACACATCACCGAGCGAACAAGTGTGTCTTATCGAACAACCACTTCATTGTCCCCACTTAAGAGACCGCATGTCGCCCGGAGTGACACGCAGCAACATCTAAGACCCCAGCCCCCGAGAAAAAGGCGCAATGGAGACTCGGACCACCTAAGCAGGGAAGGGGACTGATGGAGTATATGCCTATGTCTGGACTCTACGTGACACGTATATGCAGCCGCGATCACTTATTGATCACTTATGTTCTCCCTATCTCTTCTTTCTTGTTGAAACTGCAAATTTACGGTTTCCCTTAGTAGGTGCGCTAGACAATCCAGATAGAGAAAGAGCATTTACTGTATATGTAATTAGGTCAAACATGACCATTAGGGCCTCTTGTACATATATATATGTCTTCCTGCAAGCGGCTCTCTGGAGGAGCACTAGTAGGATCACGAACAACAGATAGATTTGAGATAGCGAGATCTCACTGAATGCGAGAAAAAAGTGAAGTCTAAAAGTTAATGTTCTTAAAGTTATTTGTATTGGGAGGAAGGGTGGGAGTTATGGGAATGTTCTGGGATTTATGCACAGCACTGGGGAGGGCCCGAAGGGATAGGTCGAACGCAGAAATATCGACATGTACTGAGCAATGGTACAAATAGCCATCTGGAATGTAAAAGGGCTAAGATCACCTCAGAAAAGACTGATGGTCTTACGGCATTTGAAAAAATTAAAGGCAGATATAGCTCTTCTACAAGAGACCCATCTTGAGGAAAGGGACTACAATAGGATGAACAAACTGTGGTTGGGTGAGTCTTGGGATCTCCATCTAAGGGGAAAAAAGCGGGGGTACTTATTTGGCTTCATAAGAAGCTGCAATATAAAATTGTGACCACTGAAAATAATGGAAAAGGGAGGTTGGTGACAATGACGATAGAAACGACTGCTGGAAAACTAACTATCTTTAATGTATATGCACCAAATGTGCAAGCTAACCCCTTTTTTTGTGACTTAGAGAGGCGCCTCCTACAGGAAACCAACAATATGACGCTGGTAGGTGGTGCATGAATACAGTTAATGTGATCTCTGAGGACAGGATAAGGACTAGATTTGACGCCGCGGTGCGGGTGGAACCCACTCCACTGCTTCATACGCTGTTGGAGACAACCAACCTCACGGATATCTGGTGGTATTACAACCTCATGGAAAGTGAGTTCACTCACTTCTTCCATTCACAATGTGCTTGGTCTCGGATAGACTATTTCCTAGGGTCCAACTATTTAACCGCCAAGGTACGAGATGTTGGAATAGGGGAGATGGTCATATCCGATCATGCACTGGTGATTCTCCAGTTACAGGATAGCAGTCTTAGAGGCCGGGACATTATATGGCGATTGTCAGGTTAATTAGCTACAGACGAGACCTTTAGAAAATAATTACTTGGGTGGTGATGGGAATATGCTGAACGCTGAACGCACAGCATAAAGATAACCCGGCCTTGTTCTGGGACACAGCAAAGGCAGTGTTGAGAGGAAGAAAGATGCAATACTTAAGTTTTTAGAAGCCACTGAGAAGTTTAGAAGACTTTATACGATGTTTTTACAAAACCCCACTGACAGACACAAGACAAATTGGATTACTGCAAAACATAACCATGACCATTATAGTGAGAAACTAGAAAGAATTTACGCTGACCATACTTCTGCCTTTTTTTTTTAAATATGGCAATAAATCTGGCAAACTACTAGCTAGGATAGCTAAGGGAAAGAGACTCCAGTAACTAACTAATGCCTAGACTTAGAACTGAGGGAGGGGAATTAAGCAAATTGTACACCCAGGATCCCTACAATATACTGGAAGGGAAAACCTTCTTAGATAAGATCCCCCTGCCAAGAGTAGAAGAAGAAGACCTACCAGTCTTAAATGCCAGAATTACGGAACAAGAAATTCAGTCGGTTATTAAATCCTTACATAACGGGAAAGCGGATTCCCGGCTGAATTTTATAAAGCACTTAACACTGAACTGGCCCCTAATCTGTCGCTCCTATTTAATTCCATAATACAAAACTGTGATGCCATCAGGGAACATGGCACATATTAATCTCATACCTAAGCCATAAAGGGACCCATCCAGAATCCTATAGGCCTATCTCACTGATTAACCAGGACCTTAAGATACTCGCTAAAATTATGGCCAATAGATTATCGGAAATCTTACCCAATTTAATTGGTCATCATCAAGTGGGATTTGTGAAGGGTCGATCAGCAACCTATATATATATACGAACTAATATCCAAATATGGATTGAACAACAACTAGTAGGTGAGCACTCCACAACTGGCAACAATCAATTTGATAAATTTAATAAAACACTTATATTAAAAAATATAAAACAATACATTCATCATCCTATCCCCGTCTAGAAGCCTATATAAATGCTATGATGGTTGGCAGCACGGAAGGTAGTCTCTTGGTATGCACCCGCAAAATTCAGATGTAATAATGGATTTCTCACTCATTAGTTTGTGGCATCAGAATTTCCTTGTGAATGTTCAAGTGCCTTGGGTATTGCACCAAAAAGAGCCGTGAATCACCAATATAGAATAGTTACCCTGATTCAATATCCACCTTCCCAATGGTTGCCCTGTCACAGGTATTTCTGATGGGCCAACCGATGGGATTCAGTGTATTCAACTTCTCCTTATATAGGTATCGAGTGCTTTCAAATCAATAACTCTATGTCTCCAATTGGTATCATCAACCTGGTGACACTAACATCAGTTCATATGGCACATTGATGCTATCAACCGTAGAAGATGCACTCTTACCTCCCTCGATGGTCTCAGGGATTAAAGCATACGGTGATCGGCAGTCACTGTTAGCGTCTATCGACGCGCTTACCCGGCAGACAATCCCGTAGTCTCGCGGTGTTTGGTGCGATAGTCTCGCGATCTATTGGAATCAATCTATTGGAATGAAAGAGGGACACTTCAGTATTATCCAGACAAAAAAACGCAGACAAAACGCACTGAAAACGCATATGCGTTTTGTATACAAAAATCTCATGTCTGGAGGTTTTATCAATATGAGATCATGTGGGACTATTGTAATATACTGCAGAAGCTAGAAGTGTATAGAGACAAATGAGGATTTTTGGAAGAATTCCAGTTTTCCATATTTTCCCATTTTTTGTAAGATGCCAGCTATCCGCATTTTTATTGACACTCTGTGAGGTATATAAATGGAGGCAAATGGACATAACGATACCACTGAGGAAGGGATTGGAACGTTTCCCGAAACGCGTTTGGTACTATCTATATCTAAAGTTAAAGACCTCCGAATAATTTAAGCATGGCCATGCTATAAATAAAGAATAAGTGGAATCATTGGAAATCGTATCATACAGCTATACAAGATGGCATTGGAGAAAGATTGAGCTATTACATCAAGCATCGCGAGACTATCGCACCAAACACCGTGAGACTACGGGATTGTCTGCTGGGTAAGCGCGTCGATAGACGCTAACAGTGACTGCCGATCACCGTATGCTTTAATCCCTGAGACCATCGAGGGAGGTAAGAGTGCATCTTCTACGGTTGATAGCATCAATGTGCCATATGAACTGATGTTAGTGTCACCAGGTTGATGATACCAATTGGAGACACAGAGTTATTGATTTGAAAGCACTCGATACCAATATAAGGAGAAGTTGAATACACTGAATCCCATCGGTTGGCCCATCAGAAATACCTGTGACAGGGCAACCATTGGGAAGGTGGATATTGAATCAGGGTAACTATTCTATATTGGTGATTCACGGCTCTTTTTGGTGCAATACCCAAGGCACTTGAACATTCACAAGGAAATTCTGATGCCACAAACTAATGAGTGAGAAATCCATTATTACATCTGAATTTTGCGGGTGCATACCAAGAGACTACCTTCCGTGCTGCCAACCATCATAGCATTTATATAGGCTTCTAGACAGGGATGGGATGATGAATGTATTGTTTTATATTTTTGAATATAAGTGTTTTATTAAATTTATCAAATTGATTGTTGCCAGTTGTGGAGTGCTCACCTACTAGTTGTTGTTCAATCCATTTTACTGTTTGCAGGAGGGGCGGTGTTCCTCCGATTAGGTTTGTGGCACCTATCCAATTCTTACCTAAGTGAGCCACCGTGAAAATATATTTTTTTACATTAATATCCAAATATATCGATCCTTACTCATTCGATCGATATATTTGGATCCGAAACGAGTAGACGAGTACCTGTCTGTTTTTAACCTGTACCGCACCATGTGAATAAAGTTCTTCACGATTCTGTTACGGAAGCTGGACCTCCTCTTTCTTCGCATTGTGGATACTTTGGTGCCTGTGGTTCCTCGGCGTGGCCTCGTGCTTCCATGGTCGGGTGAGCTCACCAGACGCATAATAGACCTTATTTATGGAGCAAAGACAAATCGGGCGCCTTCTCTCCCCCTGTCTCTGGACGCCGAAAAGGCATTCGATCGAGTGCATTGGGGGTACTTGGAGGCGGTACTATCAAAATTTGGAATTCTAGGACAATTTGCCTATATGCGCACTCTATTCAAAACCCTCAGCTTAAGTCCTTATAAATGGAATGCTATCCAAACAATTTACAATTAATAATGGAACAAGACAGGGGTGCCCACTCTCTTCTATCGTTTTCGCACTAGTAATTGAACCTTTAGCAGAATGTATAAGAGCTCAACCACAAATCACAGGTATAAAAATTGGCGATACAAATCACAAGATTGGATTATTTGCTGATGATATTATATTGGTACTAACCAACCCAACAGTGTCCCTACCTAGTGTGATGAAAACCTTAAAGTTTTCCAGTTCAGTTTCAAATTACAGTTTGAACGTAGCCAAATGACAGATCCTTAATCTCGGCCTGAAGGATTCAAACCTCACCTCACTAAAAGCCAATCTCCCCTTTAAATTGAACTCTGAACATATTACATACTTGGGAATCAAACTAACTCCATCAACCATCAATCTCAAAAAAAAAATTAAAAATGACCTGATTAAAATGAAAAATCACGAAATCTTGTGGATGGGAAGAATCTCATTTATATAAGGAGTGTATGATGAATGAGGTATATAATATATAACACACTGTATATGTATAATATGATCATTTATATAAGGAGTGTATGATGTATGAGGTATATAATATATAACACTGAAAATACTCATACCCTAAAAATGTTTATTATCCCACAAATCTTTTATTTATTTCGCAACCTGCCTATTACTAGCCTAACACATTTAAAAGAAATCCAAAGATTACTTCTTAAATATATGGCAGGATAAAAAAACTAGAGTTAAAGCAGACATACTTTATCTGCCTATCTCAAGAGGGGGGTTAGGATGTCCATCCATTATTAGATACTATAGGGCCTGTATTTTTGAACAATTGAGATTTACATGGTTGAATGATCCCAACAAATGCTGGATCTCTATTGAGAACTACTTAAAGGAGTATTCCCATCTTAATAATCACTGTTAAATCTGTTAATGATTTAACAGTGATAATTTTTCCAAATATGTTTAATTAACTAATTCCCACCCCTTAGAAGAAAATGAAGATATACTTACCTGACTGTTGTCTTCCGTCTCCCCTGGTTACGGCCACCGCTCTCCTCCCGAATTCCCACCCCTTAGAAGAAAATGAAGATTTACTTACCTGACTGTTGTCTTCCGTCTCCCCTGGTTACGGCCACCGCTCTCCTCCCGAATCGCGGTGGCTGCGCTTGCGCAGACGACTTCTTCTTTTTTCCCGGCCGGGCTGCACGCAGTCCTGAAAGCGCACGTCGACGCCGCACATGCGCTATAGTGACTTCTTCCTGGCCAGTATAGTATAACGGCAACGTGCGCGTTCAGTCCAGCGCGGGGTCCGGCCGGGAGAAGACGTCAATCAAGATGGAGCCCGCTCCCTGCCGAAACCAGGAAGTGAACGGCGCGCCGGGAGCAGGTAAGTATGAAAGAGCGTGATGGGAATACCCCTTTAATGGATGTGACTGACCCCCAAGTATTTTTCTACTCCAGATCCCTACAGAAAAGCCTTTGTGTTCTTGAGGTTCCCCATACAATTCAAGCTGCACTTGAAATTTGGACCCTAATGTCAATCAAATTGAACCTGAAACATCTCCCTTTCTGAAATCCCTCTAGCGATCATGGGGAAATAAGTCCCAGGTCTGAACATTCATAATTGGACTGACTTGGGAATCAAAAGATTGGGAGACCTTTTTACCAATAATACCTTGAGCTCTGTTACGGACCTGTGCCTGAGATTTAAATTCCTCATAGGGAATTCTTTAAATACCTACAAATCAGGCACTTCTTATCTGGAACAATTTTTCTTGTGACTAGAGATGAGCGAACACCTGGATGTTCGGGTTCCAGAAGTTCGGCCGAACTTCCCGAAAATGTTTGGGTTCGGGATCCGAACTCGACCCGAACTTTATCCCGAACCCCATTGAAGTCAATGGGGACCCGAACTTTTGGGCACTAAAAAGGCTGTAAAATAGTCCAGGAAAGGGCTAGAGGGCTGCAAAAGGCAGCAAAATGTAGGTAAATTCCCTGAAAAGAAATGTGGATAGGGAAATGAATTAAAATAAAATAAAATAAATAAAAATTAACCAATATCAATTGGAGAGAGGTCCCATAGCAGAGAATCATGCGTCATATCACCCACCACTGGAGAAGGCCACTTTCAGTTATTTCGGTCCCAGCACCCAGACAGAGGAGAGAGGTCCCACAGCAAGGAATCATGCGTCATATCACCCACCACTGGAGAAGGCCACTTTCAGTTATTTCGGCCCCAGCACCCAGACAGAGGAGAGAGGTCCCACAGCAAGGAATCATGCGTCATATCACCCACCACTGGAGAAGGCCACTCAGTTATTTCGGCCCCAGCACCTAGACAGAGGAGAGAGGTCCCACAGCAAGGAATCATGCGTCATTTCACCCACCACTAGAAAAGGCCACTTTCAGTTATTTCGGCCCAGCACCCAGACAGAGGAGAGGTTCGTTCAACTTTGGGTTGCACCGCAAGATCATGGTAAAGTTAAAAAAATGAGGATTCAATAAAGAAGTGCCCAGGAGTACAAGAATACATGGTTGATGGGGAGGCAGTTATAAATGTCTATTCTGCACAAGGGAGGCACAGGTCCTGTGGGATCCATGCCTGGTTCATTTTTATGAACGTCTGCTTGTCCATGTTGGCTGTGGACAGGCGGCTGCGTTTGTCAGTAATGACACCCTCCGCTGTGCTGAATACACGTTCAGACAAAACGCTGGCCGCCGGGCAGGCCAGCACCTCCAAGGCATAAAATGCTAACTCTGGCCACGTGGACAATTTGGAGACCCAGAAGTTGAATGGGGCCGAATCATCAGTCAGTACGTGGAGGGGTGTGCAGATGTACTGTTCAACCATGTTAGTGAAATGCTGCCTCCTGCTAACACGTTCCGTATCAGGTGGTGGTGCAGTTAGCTGTGGCGTGGAGACAAAACTTTTCCACATTTCTGCAATGCTAACCCTGCCCTCAGAGGAGCTGGCCGTGACACTGCTGCGTTGGCGACCTCTTGCTCCTCCTCTGCCTTCGCCTTGGGCTTCCACCTGTTCCCCTGTGACATTTGGGAATGCTCTCAGGAGCGTGTCTACCAGCGTGCGCTTGTACTCGCGCATCTTCCTATCACGCTCCAGTGCAGGAAGTAAGGTGGGCACATTGTCTTTGTACCGGGGATCCAGCAGGGTGGCAACCCAGTGGTCCGCACACGTTAAAATATGGGCAACTCTGCTGTCATTGTGCAGGCACTGCAGCATGTAGTCGCTCATGTGTGCCAGGCTCCCCAGAGGTAAGGACAAGCTGAAACAACTAGCAGAAGTTCAATCATTCACAGCTGTAGATCGATCACTTTATTAGGTGCTTTTGAAGACTTTTCCCTGCCTAATCTCGCCCTCACAGCAGCTGCGTCCTCTCCCTACACTAATCAGAGCAGTGTGACGTGCGGCGCTATGTAACTCCAGCTTAAATAGAGGCTGGGTCACATGCTGCACTTGGCCAATCACAGCCATGCCATTAATAGGCATGGCTGTGATGGGCTCTTAGGGCAAGAAGTAAAACGCTAGCTGATTGGCTGCTGTGCAGCCCTTCAGAAAGCGGGAAGAAATCGCCGAACAACAAACCCGAACTTTTTTGAAAATGTTCGGGTCCGGGTCCGTGTCCCAAACACCCCAAAATTCGGTACGAACCCGAACTATGCTCGAACTGTTCGCTCAACACTACTTGTGACTGCTGATACCTCCCAATTGATAAGGTTGTTACGAAACCCATTAACTAATCTTAAAGCCCTGTCTCTCAGTTATTACTTCATGACAGAGGGAATGGACTCGCTATAAACTTCATTGCTTAGTAGGTGGGAATCCGTATTACACTTGAGTGTATCTCCAGATCAATGGTAATCTGCGTTCTCTATCATCTGTGCCTCCTCCAAATGCGTTAACCATCTGGAAAACTCCAGAAAAATTCTCTACAGATGGTACTATACTCCTCACAGATTATCTAAACTGTAACCCCTCATCTTCCCATGTCTGCTGGAGATGTTCATCAGCAGAAGCTAATATGGAGCACATATGGTGGGAATGCAGAGAAATTAAACCCCTTTGGAACTCAATTAATACAATTTTAACACAAATATGTAATATTCCCATTTCACTATCAATGGCCCAAAGCCTACTTTCTATAACTTTTGATTCCTTCCCAGACTCTACCCGAACAATTATCATTCATGTGATTATAATAACAGAATGAAAATTGCTCACTATTGGAAAAACCCAAATCCTCCTCCGTTAATGGAAATAGTGAATTCTGTTAACAACAACTGTCTATATGAGATGATTAACGCCTCAATCTGTAATAAATTAGCCCGGTTCAAGGTTACATGGACAATTGGCTTCGCTCCAGATTCAATAAAGTCTCATTATCTTTATGATGTTAAGTTATGCATACAACTTCTTTTCACTATCCCTTTTTATGTACACCTTTCTTTCTTTCTTTCTTTTTTCTTCGATATTATTTAACTTAGTCAAATTTTTTATATTGTAATGTTTCCTTTCGCTTTTTCCTTGTACCCCTATGTTAATGGGACTATAAGGACCGTACAAGCTCAATTCCATGTTTGAAAATAAGCAACGTAATGCATATTCTTGTATGTAATACTTTATTTTATTATTGAAAACAATAAAACATATGTTCAAAGAGGTAAGTATTTTAGCAATTATATTCAAGTATGTTCAGGCTGTATTATAGTAGTTATATCCTTTTATTTAGGGCAGTATTGTAGTAGTAGTTATATTTAGAGATGAGCGAATTTCATATTTTGAAATTCGTTCACGGTTCGTTTGGTGGTAAAAGCAGAATTGCGTTACTGATTCCGTTACCATGGACCATAACACAATTCTATGACGGAATGCATAAAGGAATGCCTTTAGAGGCATTCCATCATTCATTCCATCATAATAGAAGTCTATGGGCTGCAAAATGGATCCGTCCTGTTTCCATTATGCAGGGGTGTCCTCTCCTTCATAACGAAAACGGGACATTCCGTTATGCATTCCGTCATAGAAATGCATTATGGTCCGTGGTAACAGAATCCATAACGCAATTCTGCTTTTACCACCAAATGAAGCGTGAACGAATTTCATAACCTGAAATTCGCTCATCTCTAGTTATATTCTTGTACATGCCTGCAACGTTATAAGAGTTAGGCCTCATGCACATGACCGTTGGTGTTTTGTGGTCCGCATACCGTGGATCCGCAAAACACAGAAGCTGCTCCGCGTTCTGTTCCGCAATTTGCCAAACAGAACGCGGCCCATTATAGAAATGCCTATTCTTATCTGCAAAACGGACAAGAATAGGACATGCTCTATTTTTTTGCGGGGGCACGGGACGGAGCAACGGATGCGGACAGCACATGGAGTGCTGTCCGCATCTTTTGCGGCCCCATTGAAGTGAAGGGGTCCGCGCCCGAGCTGCAAAATATGCGGCTTGGACGCGGACCACAACAACGGTCGTGTGCATGAGGCCTTATTGTTGTCTGTTTTTACACATTTGTTCTCCTGCCTGACACCATGAGTCTTCCCTCTTCCAGCTTCCGTCATCAGCATGTTTTACTAGGGAATGATGAGCGATATCTTTCCTATCCTATATCCCATGTGAGACGTTTGGGTTTGCATTCTCCCTGCAGCTGTCGTTTCCGGCGCTGTCGTTTTCTGACCGGACAGAAAATGTCCCTCATCTGATGCCTACATGTTCCATCACAGCAGCCCTGCACCTGCTCAGTCTGTGAACCCCCATCATTGTTTGACACATTTACTGCTCCAGTTATATATAGAGAGTAAACGTAGTGTCTCACATATCTTTACTTAATTTTAAAGCAGGTCTAGTCACCAGAACACATTTCTGGACCCTCTAGAGATCATGGGGAAATGCATCCCAGATCTGAACATTCATAATTGGATTGACTTGGGAAGATTGGGAGACCTTTTTACCAATAATACTTTGAGCTCCTTTACGGACCTGTGCCTGAGATTTAAAATTCCTCATAGGGAATTCTTTAATCTCTTACAAACACAGGGCGTACAGGTGCACCCTGATGTCCGAGTCCTTAAGGACACAGGGCGTACATGTATGTCCTGTGTAGTTCCGATCACCGCCGTGCGGTGCGGGGTGATCGGAACAGAGTGCCTGCCAAAATCATTCGGCAGGCACTCTGTGACGATGCTGAGGGGGGTGCTGTATCGGCGATCCGGGTTATTTAGGTTTCTGCTGACCCGATAACCCGGAATAGGATGGTGATCGGTGGTGTGATAATACAGCACCAATCACCATCCTTAGATCCTGTGAGGTGATGGTGACATCACCTCACAGGATCAAACGCGATTGGCTGCAGGATCGGGCGGGGGTTAACTCCCCCCTGCTCTCCTCCTCCATTCTGCGTCGGTGGAGTGAGGAGAGAGCACCCTGCAAGTCCATCTCCAGAGCCCAGCACCCCCATCCATGCCCAGCACCCCCCTTCTGACCATCCAAAGTGCCATCTGGCACTTACAGGTATTTAGGAAGAGGTTAGGGACAGGCTGGGTTAGGCAGGGATACTTAGGGAGAGTTAAGTGTCAAAAAAAAAAAAAAAAGTTTTGGCCTGTTGCATCACCCTGATCGGGTGTCTGGGGTCAACAGCACAGCTGTGTGACCCTAGACTGCCATCCCCCCCCCCCCCCGGGGTGCTGCAGCTTGTCCCCCTGCCCCCCCCCCACATGCTCTTTTTTTTGTTAGTTTTTTTTTCCTGGTTTAGGGAAAAGTCCGGGAACACCCGTGCCCCGCACACAAGCACACTAAATAAAGTATTCTACGCATGCACACACACACACACACACACACTCCCCTATGGCCCGCCGGATGTTCTCGGCCCGAGGAGGCATATGCCCAGCTTGCCTCCGAATCCGAGAGCCCCAGTGAGGACGAGGATGATCCCTCTTTCCTTTTGTCATCCGCGTCCTCCTCATCATCTAGCGATAGTGATGAGCCCCCAAGGCGGCAGAGACGCCGCCAGGTGGATCAAGGGGACCACCATGCCAGTGACCCTGTGGCCCACACTAGTACGAGCAGCTCTGGATCTTGTACTAGTTTTCCGGCCCACCAGATAAGTTCACCTAAGCCCCCTACCGGTGAACTTGCATAGTGTAACCCAGAGAATTTTGAGCCCGTGATTCCCGATTTTGTTGGCCAACCAGGAATCCATATTCGCACATTCGCACGTGGGCTTCACTGAATATGACTATTTTAGTCTTTTTTTCAGTGACCACTTTGTGAATCTGATCGTGGAGCAAACAAATCTGTACGCCCAACAGTTCATTGCTCAACACCCGGCTCCTTTTTGGCTAGGTCTGGTGGCTGAACTCTGGTCAGTACAGCCGAGATGAGGATGTTTTGGGGCCTCGTGCTGCCCATGGGCCTAGTGAAAAAACCCAGTGTCAAGCATTACTGGAGTGGGGACGTCCTCTACCAGACCCCACTTTACAGTACGGCCATTACACACTCCCGGTTTGAGGCCATCCGGAAATGCCTGCATTATGCAGATAATGCAGCATGTCCAAGGTGATCTGCCTATGACCGCCTGAAAATCAGGCCAGCAGTGTTGCGCCGAATTTTGGAGGCCTCTGACTGGTGCTGTTGAGTCTCTTATTGCTTTCAGGGAGACTTATTTTCCGCCAGTATGTTCCCTCAAAGTCGGGCGAGGTATGGCGTGAAGCTGTACAAACTTTGTGAGAGTACCTCTAGGGTACACCTACAAGTTTCGTGTGTACGAGGGGCGAGATTCCTGTATTGAATCCCCAGAATGTCCCCCCACTCTGGGTGTTAGCGGGAAACTTGTGTGGGACCTTATGCACCCACTGCTAGATAAGGGTTACCACCTGTACGTGCATAACTTTTATACTAGTTCCACTCCTTCGCGACCATATCCACGTCCACTCGTGGGACCGTGCGAAAAAATCAACACGGCCTCCCTACCTACCCCCTCCAGGTACCTATCCACAGGGGTGAGACCCGTGCCCTTACCAGTGAAAACCTGATATAAGGACAAGAGGGATGTCCTTATGCTGTCCACAATTCACGGTAACGGCATCACCCCTGTCCCTGTGCGAGGTACCGCGGCAACGGTCCTCAAGCCCGATTGTATCGTCGACTACAATCGGTATATGGGAGGAGTTGATCTCTCTGATCAAGTCCTCAAGCCATATAACGCCATGCGCAAAACCCGGGCATGGTACAAAAAAGTTGCGGTCTACTTGGTACAGGTTGCCATGTACAACTCTTTTGTGCTGTCCCAGAGCGCTGGCAACACAGGGAAATTCCTTCAGTTCTATGAGGCAGTCCTCAAGTACCTGATCTTTTCTGACCGGGAAAGAGCAGGCCGGAGTACCTCGAGAACTGGAGGCGCCCAGATCGTCCCTAGCCAACACTTTCCAGGTCCGGTCCCCCATACTGGAAAGAAGGGATGGACCCCAAAAAATGCAGAGTGTGTCACAGGAGGGGGATACGGAAGGACACCACCACTCAGTGTGACACGTGCCCCGATCATCCGGGCCTCTGCGTTATTGGTTGCTTCAGGGAGTACCACACTTCCATGGAGTACTAAATTTATAATCCCCTTCCCCAATTTTAATTCCATTTAGCCACTGACAATTGAATAAAAACTATGGTTCTAAGACTTGAGACACCCAAAAAAAATTTTTTTACAAAAATGAAAGTTTGTAAAACTAAAATAATTTAAAAAGTAGACAAATTACGTATCGCCGCGTCCATAATAATGTGCTCTATAAAAATACCCCATGACCTAACCCCCAAAAAAAGCTGTGCAAAAAAAGTACTTTTTTTGTCACCTTAAATCACAAAAAGTGTAATAGCAAACGATCAAAAAGTCATATACCCCCCAAAATAGAGCCAATAAACTCTCATCCTGCAAAAAATGAGCCCCTACCTAAGACAATCTGATAAAAACTTAAAAAATACTGACTCTTAGATTGTGTAGATACTAAAACATTTTTTATTTTGTTTCAAATAGGTTATTATAGTATTAAAATAAACAAAATTTAAACAAAGTAGACAAATTAGGAATCGCCAACGTCCGTAAAAATCTGCCCTATAAAAATACCCCATGACTTAACCCCTTAGATTAACACGGGATAAAAAAAAAACGGTGCAAAAAAATTTCCATCATCATTGTGATGGGAGCAAGTGATTGGACCATGTGACTCATGTGACCCAGTGATGTCACGGAAAGTCCTTTACCACCCCAGCTGAAGACACAACAGAAGACCGGCAGCTACGCGCTCAATTGGAAGAGGCGAGTTAATTTTTTTTATTATTTTTAACCCTCAATCACCCTTTTTACTTTGCATTCTGTATTTAGAATGCTATTATTTTCCTTTATAACTATGTTATAAGGGAAAATAATAAAATATACAAAATACTCAACCCGAAACCGGACTTCAGTGATGAAGTCCGGCTTCGGGTCTGGGTACCAAACATGCCGATTTTTCTCACGCCCGTGCTAAACGCATTACAACAGTTTGCACACGGGCGCACATTGCACATTTTCCCACAACGCTCCCGCCTCTTATCCG
Source organism: Bufotes viridis (assembly GCA_033119425.1). Classification (NCBI taxonomy): domain Eukaryota; kingdom Metazoa; phylum Chordata; class Amphibia; order Anura; family Bufonidae; genus Bufotes; species Bufotes viridis. The sequence continues at coordinate 91,700,201 of CM065594.1, read as the reverse complement.
GGCGTCAAACATGACGCCCATGTGAAAGAGGCCTTAGACTGTGTAGATACTACAATTTTTTTATTTTGTTTCAAATAGGATAATATAGTGTTAAACCTAAATAAATTTTAAAAAGTAGACAAATTATGTATCGCCGTGTCCGTAATAATCTGCTCTATAAAAATACTCCATGACTTAACCCCTCAGATTAACACAATCAAAAAATTAAATAAAAACGGTGTCAAAAAAGCAATTTTTGGGCAAATTTTCCATTTGAATCCATTTTTTCCAGTAACAAAGCAAGGGTTAACAGCCAAACAAAACTTAAAATGTATTGCCCTGATTCTGCAGTTTAAAGAAACACCCCATATTTGGTGGTAAACTGCTGTACTGGCACACGGCAGGGCGCAGAAGGAAAGGAACGCCATATGGTTTCTGGAAGGCAGATTTTGATGGCCTTTTTTTTTGACACCATGTCCCATTAGAAGAATCCCTGATGCACTCCTAGCTAGAGTAGAAACTCCATAAAAGTGACCCCATTTAAGAAACTACACCCCTCAAGGTGGTCAAAACTTATTTTACAACCTTTGTTAACCCTTTAGGTGTTCCTCAAGAGTTTATGGCAAAAGTATATGAGATTTCAGAATTTCTATTTTTGGTAACCTTAAGGCCTTATTCACACGTCCGCAATGTTTGTCCGCACCCGTTCCGCAAATTTGCGGAACGGGTGTGGACCCATTCATTTTGAATGGGGACGTGATGGATGCGGAGAGCACACACTGTGCTCTCCGCATCCGCATTTGCGGAGCGCGCCGCCGATCTTTCAGACGGCGGCTCCGCAAAAAAGTAGAGCATGTCCTATTCTTGCCCGCAATTGCGGACAAGTATAGGCATCTCTATAGGGCCGGTGGCAAGGTGTTTTGCGGATCCGCAAAACACTACGGACGTGTGAATAAGGCCTTAGTCACAATGTAATATAGAGCAACCAAAAATCATAAGTACCCAAAAAATAGTCCCAACAAAACTGCCTCCTTATCCCGTAGTTTCCAAAATGGGGTCACTTTTATGGAGTTTCTACCCCAGGGGTGCATCAGGAGGTCTTCAAATGGGACATGGTGTAAATAAACCAGTCCATCAAAATCTGCCTTCCAAAAACCACATGGCACTCCTTTCCCTCTACGCCCTGCCGCGTGGCCATACAGTAGTTTACCACCACATATGGGGTGTTTCTGCAAACTACAAAATCAAGGCAATAAATATTGGGTTTTGTTTGGCTGTTAACCCTTGCTTAGTTACTGGAAAAAATGGATAAAAATGGAAAATTTGCCAAAAAAAAAACAAATTTCTGTAATTTTAGCTCCATTTCCCATTAACTCTTATGAAACACCTAAAAGGTTAATGATGTTTGTAAAATCAGTTTTGAATACCTTGAGGGGTGTGGTTTCCAAAATGGGGTCACTTTTATGGAGTTTCTACTCCAGGGGGGCATCAAATGGGACATGGTGTAAATAAACTAGTCCGGCAAAATCTGCCTTCCAAAAACCACACGGCGTTCCTTTCCCTCTACGTCCTGCCGCGTGGCCATGCAGTAGTTTATAACCACATATGGGGTGTTTCTGCAAACTACAGAATAAGGGCAATAAATATTGGGTTTTGTTTGGCTGTTAACTAGAGATGAGCGAACTTTAAAAAAAAGTTCGGCGTTCGGGTTGTGGTGTCGGGTTTGTAATAATTCGATTAAGAATTATTAATTATGGTCATAAAAATATTTTTTTCATAACTTGTAAAAATCATGACCTGGTGAATTGTAGATAACCCAATCGATACAATTCACATCTGAGGCCGACTATTTCCTCAGATAATAAGTTCTTTTCATGAGAGATGACATTAATGCTAAAGATGTAGTTTTGACATTAAATAATACGCAGATATTATAAAAATATGCAGATTTTATTAGTTACACGATTATAAACAAATAGGTATATAAACACGATTATATATGCCAAGGAATATATATGGCAATGATATATGAAGCATTACAAGCTTATCATAAGTAAATAAAAAATGATATATGCCAATTAATATATATGGCAATGATATCAGGCACTAGAAGCTTCACAATAAGTAAATAAACACATGTGGGTAGGAGCAGCTTGTCACATTATAACAAAGCTATTTGGTTAGGATATCAAAACAAGAAGTTACATTATATACATTACTCCTGTTCAGAGGCGTGTCTAATCCTAGACACCAATATCGAAATGATAAATACATTCCCCACCCCTCTCTAACCAAAGTACAACTCACATGACTTCAGGAATGGGCAAATCCATCCAAGGATATAACTTAGAAGAGATAACTGTATCCTTCCGCTCTATCCTGGACTACTTTCATATCTGTATAACCTGGTAAGACTATTAAGACAACAGACATTGGAAGAACTTGGAACAAATCTTTCAGTGGGAATTTATCATCTAGCTTGGCGAAGAATGCTACTATCAATATATCTATATCTATGCATATATGTATGCAATCATTTAATACTTTGATAAATTATGAAACTTGATTCTTCTGCAGGTAGAATGAAGGCTCACAATTATTCTATATCTAAGACTACATCTCATATAAAGAGATGATAAATAAATTAATATGTTCGCCAACATAGATGCTATGATTTTACCCACATTATCTAAATAGTCTTAATAAAATGAAACATCATTCTTTGTGTTTCTTACCAAGTCCTAGCAGGAATCTCACTTCTGCTCCTAGGAAAGCTGAATGGTCCATCACCATGGCTTTCATATTGGTAGACCCCTCAATCTTGGGTGTTCTGGCTGGAATGTTGGAATGTTCTTTGCTTGTTTGCTTGTTCTTTGCTTCTTTCTTCTTGCCTCTCTATCTAGGGTAATTATCTCCCTTGTAATCTAACATTACCACCCCCTGGATTAGTATTCTCCAATCAATGGAGGGGGTGTAAACATATGTAATAAGATCCTATGAGATCATGTTTACCCATAATGCAACTAATGGAGGATGGTGTAACGATATCCATCTGTCTCTGGATGGCACTGTTGTGCAAGCTATTAACACCATACTATGAAGAGTTAACTAGGGTATTTTTGCATCATATACATTTGACCCTCATCGTCGTAAATTAGAGATGAGGATTAGTTTAGAAAACTTTGAAACAACTAAAGACAGACCTTTAGGCGTCTCTCTGAATGTTTCTCACACTGTTGATCTATGGACCATAATGATATGAATGGGCCTTGTTCTCTTCAGACGGACATGTCTGGAGAATCCAGTGTACTCCCAACAGATAAGCCCACATCTGTGGCAATAACTTTTTAAAATACAATGTTCTTTGTATTCAGTATTCGGCAAACTTTTTCACATACTGAACTCTGTGTGACTTCAAATCTTGGCCTGTTCCAGCCGTGTATGAAAACTTTGGTTCAACTTCAGCCTGTCTCTTAAAGACAATGAGCATGCATTTTGAATATAATATGACCAGGTATCAATATATATACCTATGAAAATGCCTGACAGTGGTAACTCGCGCATCCCGTTATGGATTCCACTACCGCGGACTATCGCGGCATATGGAATCCATAAGGGGCGGCTTCCACAAACCCGAACTGTTGAACAGCCGAAGGACCTGGGGTGACGTCACCGTCATGTGATCAGTGCAGGGGGCGTGGCTCCGCACTGGATTTGATCCCGTGCTGAGCCACGCCCCCTGCACTGATCACATGACGGTGATGTCACCCCAGGTCCTTCGGCTGTTCAACAGTTCGGGTTGGTGGAAGCCGCCCCTTATGGATTCCATATGCCGCGATAGTCCGCGGTAGTGGAATCCATAACGGGATGCGCGAGTTACCACAACCCGAACGCCGAACTTTTTTTAAAAGTTCGCTCATCTCTACTGTTAGCCCTTGCTTTGTTACTGGAAAAAAATGGACTAAAATGGAAAATTTGCCCCCAAAAAAACCCAAAGTTCTGAAATTTTAGCTCCATTCGCCAATAACTCTTGTGAAACACCTAAAGGGTTAATGACATTTGTAAAATCAGTTTTGAATACCTTGAGGGGAGTAGTTTACAAAATGGGGTCAATTTTATGGAGTTTCTACTGCAGGAGGGCATCAGGGGGGCTTCAAATGGGACATGGTGTACATAAACAAGTCCAGCAAAATCTGCCTTCAAAAAACCACATGCCGTTCCTTTCCTTCTACGCCCTGCCGCGTGGCCATACAGAAGTTTACGACCACATATGGGGTGTTTCTGCAAACTGCAGAATCAGGGCAATAAATATTGGGTTTTGTTTGGCTGTTAACCCTTGCTTAGTTACTGGAAAAAATGGATTAAAATGGAAAATTTGCAAAAAAATCTAAATTCTAAATTTTAGCTCCATTTGCCATTAACTCTAGTGGAACACCTAAAGGGTTAACAACGTTTCTAAAATCAGTTTTGAATACCTTGAGGGGTGTAGTTCCTAGAATGGGGTAATTTTTGGGTGGTTTCTATTATGTAAGCCTCACCAAGTGACTTCAGACCTGAACTGGTCCCTAAAAAGTGGGTTTTTGAAAATTTTCAAGATTTGCTTCTAAACTTCTAAACCTTGTAACATCCCCCCCCCCCCCAAAAAAAAATGGCATTCCCAAGATGATCCATACATGAAGTAGACATATGGGGAATGTAAATTATTAACTTTTTTGGCGGTATTACTATGTACTATAGAAGTAGAGAAATTGAAACTTGGAAAATTGCTAATTTTTCAAAATTTTTGGTACATTTCGTATTTTTTATAAATAAAAATTTATTTTTTTGACTCCATTTTACCAGTGTCATGAAGTACAATACGTGACGAAAAAACATTCTCAGAATGGCCTGGATAAGTAAAAGCGTTTTAAAGTTATTCACACATAAAGTGACACTGGTCAGATTAGCAAAAATTGGCCTGGTCCTTAAGGCGAAAATGAGCCCGGTCCATAAGGGGCTAAATACCTACAAATCAGGCACTTCTTATCTGGGACAAATTTTCCTGTGACTGCTGATACCTCCCAATTGATGAAGTTGTTATGAAACCCATTGACTAATCTTAAAACCTTGTCTCTCAGTTATTACTTCGTGACAGAGGGAATGGATTCGCCATTAACTCCATTGATTAGTTGATGGGAATCCGTATTAAATTTGAGTGTATCTCCAGAGCAATGGGAATCTGCGTTCTCTATCACAGTGTTTCCCAACCAGTGTGCCTCCAGCTGTTGCAAAACTACAACTCCCAGCATGCCTGAACAGCCAAAGGCTGTCCGGGTATGCTGGGAGTTGTAGTTTTGCAACATCTGGAGGCACACTGGTTGGGAAACACTGCTCTATCATGTGTGCCTCCTCCAAATGCGTTAACCATCTGGAAAACTCCAGAAAAATTCTCTACAGATGGTACTATACTCCTCACAGATTATCTAAACTGTAACCCCTCATCTTTCCATGTCTGCTGGAGATGTTCATCAGCAGAAGCTAATATGGAGCACATATGGTGGGAATGCAGAGAAATTAAACCCCTTTGGAACTCAATTAATACAATTTTAACACAAATATGTAATATTCCCATCTCACTATCAATGGCCCAAAGCCTACTTTCTATAAATTTTGATTCCTTCCCAGACTCTACCCGAACAATTATCATTCATGTGATTATAGCAACAGAATGAAAATTGCTCACTATTGGAAAAACCCAAATCCTCCTCCGTTAATGGAAATAGTGAATTCTGTTAACAACAACTGTCTATATGAGATGATTAACGCCTCAATCTGTAATAAATTAGCCCGGTTCAAGGTTACATGGACAATTGGCTTCGCTCCAGATTCAATAAAGTCTCATTATCTTTATGATGTTAAGTTATGCATACAACTTCTTTTCACTATCCCTTTTTATCTACTCCGCAATTCTATGACGGAATGCATAATGGAATGCCTTTAGAGGCATTCCGTTATTCATTGCATCATAATAGAAGTCTATGGGCTGTAAAAATGGATCCGTCCCGTTTCCGTTATGCAGGGGAGTCCTCTCCTTCATAATGGAAACGGGACAGATCTGTTATGCAGGCCATAGACTTCTGTTATGACAGAATGAATAACGGAATGCCTTTAAAGGCATTCCATTATGCATTCCGTCATAGAATTGCATTATGGTCCGTGGTAACAGAATCCATAACGCAATTCTGCTTTTACCACCAAACGAAGCGTGAGCAAATTTCATAACATAAAATTCGCCCATCTCTAGTTAGATTCTTGTACATGCCTGCAACGTTATAAGAGTTATTGTTGTCTGTTTTTACACATTTGTTCTCCTGCCTGACACCATGAGTCTTCCCTCTTCCAGCTTCCGTCATCAGCATGTTTTACTAGGGAATGATGAGAGATATCTTTCCTATCCTATGCCCCTTGTGAGACGTTTGGGTTTGCATTCTCCCTGCAGCTGTCATTTCCGGTGCTGTCGTTTACACATAAAACTACTAAAATTTGCAATCATATCTGTAACCGGACAGAAAATGTCCCTCATCTGATGCCTACATGTTCCATCACAGCAGCCCTGCACCTGCTCAGTCTGTGAACCCCCATCACTGTTTGACACATTTACTGCTCCAGTTATATATAGAGAGTAAACGTCTCACATATCTCTACTTAATTTTAAAGCAGGTCCAGTCACCAGAACACATTTCTTAAAGTAGATCTATGCTAAAAAAGTTAGAGCCATGCTGAGAACGTCATGTCATGTTTTCTTCCTAGGTCAGCTAGTTCGCTCCTGATGTCTTCTTCCCTTTGTAGCTGGACATTTTTAGCAGCTTGCGAGCTCTTGTCACAGAGTCACCCAGGCTTCATAGAAAAACACAGTCCTGGCTCTCTCCCACCCATTCTTCATCTAGCTCCTCTGTTGTTTCTCCTGCTTTTCAAATGTACTGTAAACTTATATTCCCATCTTAAGAAGTCATGGGATAGATCATCATTTCTTGATGACCTCTGGGACCCTCACCGAAGCCAATAACCAGAAATACAGTGCAAGTCCTGTTCCTGGAGGTATTGCAGGGGCGGATTGGCCATAGACCTTACAGGGAAATTTCCTGGTGGGCCGATGCCCAGAGGGCAGCCAGTGGATGTTTTTGGGGATATATTTTCTGCTGCTGACGGCAGTATTTTGTGATGGACTGTGGTATTTGGCTCTGTTGGGGTTGTACGATGTGCCACAATATGGTACTGCTGGCCCTGCCTTCCATTAATTGGGACCGAACTACAAAGGTGCCACTTTTAGTATTTTTTCCAGGGACACTTTAAGTTCCCAGTCCGCCCATGATTGCATATCATATATGGCTGGCTGTGATGCAAAAGCTAGGAGTCCTGAAAAAAAATACAAACTGGTGACACCTTTCTGCTAGGAATGATGCATTGTATTCCAGTTAGATGTGGTTTGGCTTCCTCTAATCACAGCATGCTCACAAGATTTACCACTTGGTGGCGCTGTTGTGATATGTAGATCCAGTTTAGTAATTTTGTCTTTTCACACCCTGGACTACTTAGCTAAAAATCACAGACAGACAGCATTTCTTAAGGGAATTTCACACTAGCGTTTTTATTTTCCGGCATTGAGTTCCGTCGTCGGATCCGCACCCGGATCCATCTACAAATGCAGTCCGTTTGCATGCAGATTGCCGGATCCAGCAGGCAGTTCCGGCGACGGAACTGCTTGCCGGATTCCTCTCCCACGAGTGTGAAAGTAGCCTTACGTACACACTGGAATACTAAATGATACTTGTCTGTCTTTCAGTTACTAGATCATTATTACAATAACCTGCACCAGCTCCTCCAGCTTTTAAAAAAAAACTACAGACACAATTTTTTTATAGCAACTGGAAAGGATACTCCTATTTTTACAGACTGTCCAGGAATTTACAAACGGTTTGCAACCCTGGTTTGAAGTGACAAGCTGCTCACTGGGGGATCTTTTAATATTGCCTTCTTTATTTAGTAAGTACATCAGCAATAAATAATATAACAGTGGAGTCCCTGTGTACACACTTTACGTATCCTGTACTCATCCTGAGTTACATCCTGCATAGAAACCAGAGAATTGATTTGTTCATAATGAGTTCTTCATGTAAGAAGGGCTGTGTAGCTTTACTGAATAGAGGCACAAACGCAGAGGCTTTGGTTCTACACTTCTGGGCAGCGGTGCATGAAGAGTCGCTGCTCCAGAAGTATAAATACATTGATAAATATCCTGCTCCAGACACCACTAGAGGGAGCACATACGAAATGATGTCGTTACAACTGACTAAAATGGAAGCTGTTAAAATAATCTGTTTTCAATGAATTTCCTTCAATGGCATCTGCATGAAAATCAAAAAGAGTAATTCAGCATTGGTCCTACTTCCCCTGGGTCCCACAGTAGTCACGTGTTCTGCCTCCATTGAATGTAGGCCATTGATTATACTCCAGAGCTGTACTCACTATTCTGCTGGAGTCACTGTGTACATACATTACTTATCCTGTACTGATCCTGAGTTACATCCTGTATTACACTCCAGAGCTGTACTCACTATTCTGCTGGTGGAGTCACTGTGTACATACATTACTTATCCTGTACTGATCCTGAGTTACATCCTGTATTATACTCCAGAGCTGTACTCACTATTCTGCTGGTGGAGTCACTGTGTACATACATTACTTATCCTGTACTGATCCTGAGTTACATTCTATATTATATTCCAGAGCCACACTGACTTCAAACAAGCAATCAACAGGAGAATCAGAAAAAAAGATCTTGGCACAAGCGCTTCCCAAAAGACTCTTTCTTTATTCCACAATTAAAGAAGCAATAGGTGATAAAACATGCATGAAACGGATAAAACATGCATCAAAAAGTCCCAATAATGCATATCAGGACTATGCCCCTTCTTCAGGTAAAGGACATGGCGCTAGAATAACATAATAGTGAACATAGCAAATATATATACACACATTGGTGCCAGTTTGTCCCTGCAGGACTAGCACATCCAAAATCCCAAAAACACACTTAAAAACAAAGAGCAAACTAAATATAATAAATATGTATAATAGAATAAAAGCCTAATAGGAATATGTTGAATTCAAAGTGATTGCTTTGTAGCGGAGACTGTGTCAAGTAAGGTAGACTTCCAGGGAGATGCAGAATGCTAGTAGGATGGCACCTGCGCTGAATATTGGTATAGAGAGCCTACACTGTAGTAGAAAGTGAGCTGTTAGAACCCATCGCTGGAAACTGTCCAAGAAGGATCTTTCTTCTGGTTGCACTACAGGCAGCGGTGTACATAGAGAAGTAAGGGCCCCATAACAAGGATCAAACCAGCGGAACGCACATTGCCGGTGTCCGTGTTTTGCGAGTCCACAGATCCGCAAAACACACACGGATGTGTAAATGGACCCTTAGACGTAAGAGTCGAAGACTTCAAATCTCAAAGAAAAGCTTTAAAGAAAAAAAAACTGCCCATCTATGGCCATTAAGAAAGCCTTTCAGAGGGCTTCTAAGCTGTCTCAAATGGAGTGCATTGCAACTAGAGCAAACAGACTGATATCTCTTTCAGTTAAATGTTTTGTTTTGTAAATCTTTTAATTTAAGTTTTAAGCATTACAAAATTATCATCTTACAGTTACAATTTTATTACAACTTACAACCACTCACTCAAGAACATCAGAAACATTCTGTTAAAGCTTTGGTACATCCTACTGAATAACCCAATTCTATGCAAATCCCTTCCTAACAAACCAAAGATTACTTTTAGGCGAGCATGCTCTCTTAAAGGGCTTCTGTCATCAGGAACATCGTTAATAAAAAGGTTGACTTTAGACACGTGCTAATGTCAGCTGAAGCTAACAGTTTTTGTCCCTTCTTTATATATGCCTCTGATTTTGTGAGAAATGAACTTTTATTTTTTGCTCCTCTAGGAGCAGTGGCAGTGTGTTGCCCCTATTCCTAGACGCTCAGTTCTCCCTCCTCGTCCCTCTAGTGTTCACATTATCCTGCCTGGCCCTGTCAATCAACATGACGAGGGTGTGGCCAGAGGAGGGAGAACTGAGCCTCTAGGAGTAGGGGCAACACCCCCATTGCTCCTAGAGGCTCATTTGCATAAAATACATTTTTTAACAAAAACAGAGGCACATAGAAAGAAGGGACAAAGACTGTTAGCTTCAGCTGACATTAGCACATGCCAAAAGTCAGCCGGTTTAATACCAATGTTCCTGATTACAGAAGCCCTTTAAGAACATCCTTGCTCCTCCAAGTAAACTACACAATAAGAACATCCAGTCTGCTACTGTAATACCCCAGATTGGTATTACCATTCCTACACCCTACTACCATCTCTAATTGGCTAAACACAATGTCATCTGTGTATTTATTCCAGGTCCTCATACACTGTGCATCAATAGTTCTGCTATTTAACTATTTGTTGTATTACATGTTATATGCCTGGTTCACCAGCAGGTGGCTGCCTATGTGGCAGAGGGATCTTTGCATAGAATTGAACTTACCATTCGATTCTCTCCCTCTTGGGCAGAAGTGTCCCGGTTTCTACCAAGAGAGGGTCTGCAGGAAGCTTCCAATCTATCTTAGTCTAGTCTAGAGTTGGAAGGAGAGAAGAATCACCCTGATTTCTTATAAATTTACAGACAGAGTATTGCAAGGGGGTCAACAACCAAAGAAACACCACTCCAAAGGTACCAGAACAGCCCTAAAGTTCAGTGACTAAATTAAAGCCGAGTTTAGCACAGCAGAGAGATAAATCAGAATATTTAAGTTTGCCTGCCAGTTACACCAAAACCTGCTGGAACCAAGAGAAACACCACTTCTTGTACAGATGCAAGTTGATTCAAGTAAAGCTGTTGAACTTTATAAAAGTCTGGACTCGACTATTTCTCCACCTCCACCATTACTCTCCCCATTATTGCTTCGCAGCCTAACCCTGGGGAGTGACGGTATCCAGTAGGAGCAACGTGACACACACAGAAAACTGTTGAGGCCGCACCACACCACTCGGCATTCCGATAAACCTGGGACACAATCAGCCCTGGGGGGTGGAATGTTGCAATACAATCAATAAGAAACCTTAGGGTGCACTCTGCTGCCCAGAAACAATGCAGCTGTATGAGGATGAGCGATAGCAGTAAACATAGCTCGTCCTCATACTGTGGAGGTGATCACTGCATGTAAATAGTGCTCTTCATCTCCATTAATGAACAGGCAGTGGTCAGGAAGGAACGCTTCCTTCCAGACAATTGTGTTCTTGATCACTACATGTACATGCAGCATTATTATCTTCTTTACAATCTGCGCAAGCCTCCCAAATCAACCAACGGGTACAATTTTTCTCTGTCCCTATCTATATTGGTACCCCTACAGTATCCACAGCAGAATATAGTCTCTCAACAGTTGGCCAATCTGTTCTTTTAGTGTGAATTTTTTTCCCCTGAAGTAAGGAAAATTGGCTTCTACCTCACAGTTTTTTTTAACATTTCTCATGATCAATTTGCAGGATAACAGGCTGAACTGGATGGACAGATGTCTTTTTTCAGCCTTGTAAACTATGTTACTATGTAAATCAGTCATTTTTATCTTTATACACTCTGCTATTCACCCACTGTGCGACCACAAAATGTCTGTGCAATGTATGGAAAGTAGAGATGAGCGTACTTGCGTATCGAGCGCGATTGGAACAGGGTGTCGGGCGCATGCGCTGTAGCCAAAAATGAAGCCGGCTCAATGTACGCGCCGGAGCCGGGACCGCGCTCCAGCCGCCCTTTACTGCGCATGCGGGCTTAGAGCGCGGTCCCGGCACTGCGATTCAGGATGTCAATCAAGGAGGCAGGAGGCGGGGAGAGCACTATTGGAGACGCCTAGGCCGCTGCCCCCATGACTTCAAGCCTAACTTGAAGCACGGGGCGGCAGCTGAATAAAACTTCGATTTCTCGGTGAGGCCAAGTGCTGCAAAAAGAAGAAAAAGTGCATTGGGACACTGTTATCTGGCACTAGGAGGTACTGTTAACAGCTTACTATGCTATTTTTTGCTGACAGGTTCCCTTTAACACAATGACAGCAATAGCAAATAATGTCAGAGTAGCACTAATATATAGAGGTATGGGTAAACTCATGGTTGACAGTGTTAACAAACAGCGTGCTTAAGAACACACCATGTTGTCCAGGGGCGTACATAGAAATCACTGGGCCCCATAGCAAGAATCTGAAATGGGCCCCCTTAACCCCACCCACTACCCACCCCTGGCCCCTCCCACCTCCCCCTTAACCCCGCCCTCCCATCTCCTGTCCTGGCTCCTCCCATGCCACACCCCCATTAAATAAATTTATACATGACCTACTGAAACTGTTAGAGATAAACATTTTTATTTTATTTTATTATTAACCAACTTTGCACTCCTCCTGCCTCTGTCCACTGTGCTAAAGCCGACGTAGGCCATCCCCCACATCTTAACCCCTTTGCTACTTGCGCCATTTTGTCATCACTTCTCTTACCCCAAACGATTGCAGTACACCACAGCCCAAACCCCTTTAACCCCTTGCTGCTGATGCTGCTGTTTGTATGTGTGTGTGTGTGGGGGTGGTTTGGCTGGTTGGTAGAATATCATTTGGTAGTGGCTATGTGCACACTCAGCACTAACAGCAAGGAGTTAGAGGGGTTAATCCACCCCCTAATGCCCTCCAAAATGGGGTGTTAGGAAGGAGTAGGTGTAGGAGGAAAGCACACTGTCCTCTATGAGCCCCCCCAACCCCTAATGCTCCTCAAAATTCTTAGGTCAGTGTGCTTTCTTCCTACTTCTCCCCCATGGGCATTTTGAGGGGCATTAGGGGTTGCTGGTAGGGCTCATAGAGAACTCCGAGGAGGAGGGGCTAATAGAGGACAGTGTGCTTTCCTCCTACTCCTCCCCACCTGGGCATTTTTGTAGGGGCTTTAGGGGTTGGGGCTCAGAGAGGACTCCTACTGCTTACCCCCCCCCCCCAGGCATTTTGGGGTGGGGGCATGAGGGGGTTAATGCCTTACTCTGGGCATTTCAGGGGGCATTGGGGGCTCATAGAGGACTCAGGAAAGGGGGGGTCATAGTGGACCTGGGGGGAAGGCAGGTGAGTCTCATACTGTATGAGTACAGCTTGGCACTTTCCTGACTGTGGACTCACACCTGAATCCCCCTCTTGGGCATTTGGGTGGCATTTTGGGGCATGGGGCTCATAGAGGCAGGCAGCCTGGGCAACTTCCTCCACACAGACAGACATAATCATCGATGTCAGTCTCAGACTCAGAGACAGAGAGTGACTCAAGTGTCAGTCTGACAGACAGTGACTAACACTTAGTTACATACCACACACACTCTCTGGCTCTGCTCTCTCACTAAGCCAGGGCAACCTGTTCAGGGTGCCGCCAGCAGCTCGGCTCCCCAGTGCATCTATCCTCCAGCTCCAGGCTCCTCCTCTCCTCTTGCTGGCTCCGTCCAGGACTGGTGCTGGCTGCGGGCCCGGGGCGGGCGGCTTCTGGGATTGGGTCCGACGCCGGTGACGGTCTGTGACTCCGAGTCCGTGTCCACTGTCTTTGACTGGTGAGATGCAGTCAGACAGTGGCGACGCGATTCTCCCACCCCCGTCGCGCACACTGGCCAATCAGCCGCTGCCTGAACAGTGTGCCTTGCGCTGATTGGCCAGGGAGAGCGTTAGTTGCAAGTTGCAACTTGCTGGCTGACTTGCTGACTTGATCCTGAAGTGATAACACAGGTCAGGATCAGGTCAGCGACGGTCAGCAGGGCTCCGGTTAGCGCGGGAACTGTCAGACTGAGGTGCTTGTTGGGGGGGGCCCTGGTCGATGTTAATTTATTTATTTTTGACAGTCGATTGTGAGGGGCGGGGCCAAATAGTGTGGGCGGGGCCTTCCAAGCGCTCCGGGCCCCCCTGTGCCGCGGGCCCCACAGCAGTGGCGTACCCTGCCTATATTGGCGGTACGCCACGGATGTTGTCATATTTTTTATGCTTTTTAATATTAGAAACATTCCAAAAATTGTCACTTAGGGGGTCAGATGGTGTTTAAACACACATGGTATTATCAGAAAGAAACAGTGACTTGTTGGTAATAAGCTTCCCAAAATTATGCCTTAACAAGGGCAGATATGTCCCCTATTTATATATACAAGTTAACTTCATGAGAAGCAGTACCTGCATCAGTAGTAGCACAAGCAGTAGCAGCACATCATTGAACAGGCAAGGCAACAAGTACATGTGTGCACTGCTGTTCTAGGGTAGTAGTCATAATAGTAGGGGTAATGGTAGTAGCAGTAGTGGTAATGGAAATGGCAGCAGTGGGAAGTAGCAGTGGCATGATGGGGCTGGCGATCAGTAGCCACCATCAGTAATGGCAGATCTATTCATTAGACTCAGACGGAGGTCCATAAAAATCCTCAAAGATCCATACGTGATTTGACAAAAATTCTGTAGACTAGCAGAGGGCAATTTTGTCAGTTTGGGTGTTAGGATTTTTAGAAGCCCTTTAGAAGCCGACCTCTACATAACTTCGGCGTATCCATCGCCAGTTGAAATGTAAGCCAGCTTCCTTGCTGGATTAAATTTAGACCATTTTCTATGCCTAAAACAGGCGTAGAAATGATGAATGAGACAGGCCTCCTGGCCCTTCCCTACCCACACCACACCCACTTTTTAGACCTGGCCTGAGTGGGGAAAAGTTGCATACTGCAGCACAGATAATCTTTGTTCTGCAGTCTGCACCAGAAATACGCCTAATCTAGGCATTCATGATAGTAAATTCCCCCCATAGAATGCAAACTGGGCCAGTTCTAGCCACTGTTCCAATCTACCCAAAAGTCATTGTGGTCAGGGAACACAGTATGTGCTGGTAAAAAGCCATAGTCATTTAGAAAATTAGACAATTTTAAACAATTGTTTTGAAAAAATATAGGCAGCTGAGCAGAAATACGAACATCATACATAGAGAAGAATTCAATTTTGGGGAAGGCGCAGAAGTGCGCCATAATTGCCACAACTAAGTCTAATTTTCTAAATGACTATGGCTTTTTACCAGCACATACTGTGTTCCCTGACCACAATGACAGCAGCCACTGTACCACCAGCAACTTGGCCAGGTGAGAGTTCAGTTTGCTGATAACCAGATTGCTGAGCGCGTAGAGTTGTTTTCTGACCAAAAATTTCAAGTAACTGATTAGGACGATGACGAGGACACTGTACTGGTTGTGCATGCGACCTGGGTGCCACAAAGAAAACAAGAAAAAGGAGGACAGACTTGTCTCTGTTGCTGGCCAGTTTCACTGGAACTGGTGATGCCACCGTATATGCGTGGAACTGCACAACATTAAAAAAAAAACACGCAAATTTTTACAGACGGCTGTCCAAAAATAATAATACTATAGAACAGAAATAAATTTGTGTGAAAGCGCGGAACTCTGACACATTTACCACAACTAAGTGATATGGCAGCAACTGCACCACCAGCACCTTGGCTAAGTGAGAGTTCAGCATCCACACAAGCTAGTTGCTGTAGTTTTCTCATGGCCACACATTCCAAAAGGAATAGCTCAAGATGGAGCAGAGGACAACGAGGAGAAGTTTGAGCAGGAGAAGAAGCAGCTGATGATGACATGGACACTGTACAGCTTGGGGATGAGTGCTGACTGCAACAAAGTAGACTGGGAGAAGGTTCTATTTTTTCACAGGACTGATGATCTTGCCTCATGTGCTGCAATAGAACCCTGGTACCTATGTTTGTGGAGAAAAAATGCTATACTGAATATACTCACACAGAGCTAGTTAGTAGCAGCCATGGGCAGACTGGCCATAGACCCTACAGGGAAATTTCCAGGTGGGCCAATGCCCAGAGGGCCGCCCAAGCCCTCCTCTTGGCTGCCAGTCTGGTACATAAAGATCTGATGTTCTCAGCTCTCAATGTAGGAGCATTAGGCACTTATGCACCTGGCCAGAGGCTACAGGTGCCATCGTAAGTTCAACTCTGTTGTGGGCAGCAGTATTTTGTGCTGCTATTTGGTATTTGGTTCTGCTGGGGAGGCATTTTGTGCTGCACTGTGGTATTTGGTTCTGCTGAGACAGTATTTTGTCCTAGACTGTGGTATTTGGTTCTGCTGAGGCAGTATATTGTGCTGTACTGTGGTATTTGGTTCTGCTAGGGCAATATTTTGTTCTGCTCTGTGGTATTGCTGCCCCCACCTACTTCTGTTGTCCCACCTTCTATCAATTTAGACCTATCTACAACATGGGGCCACTTTTAGGTTTTTTTTCCGGGGCCACTTTAAGTTCCCAGTCCACCCCCGGTGGCAGCCCAGCTTGGTCTAGGTCTGGCACGTTTTGAGTCTACACCCACATTACCAGCAGCTTCACCAGTTCCCAAGTTGACCACAATAGAAGCAGATCTGACCGTATCATTTTTTTTAGAGGTTTTGGCTGTATGTTGCCTCCGCTCTTTATTGCTGCCATGGCCCACTCTTCTCCTCTGATGTCTCCTCCTCAGAACCACAATCCTGCTCCAAGATCCTGTCCAACACACAGTTATTATAGTCACCACTTTTATGAGACTGTGATTTGTCATCGTGAGCTCCTTGGCCCTCTCACGATTCCCTGCCTTTTATTTACCCAGAGTTCCACTGTCGCTACCTTTGCCACCACTGTGGCTATAAGTGCCAATACCACCGCCATTACAAGCTATGCATGAGGTTCCATGCCTGAACCGCTGCCTTATGGCAGTCCAAATGCAGACACTTCTCACACAAGTCACCTTCTATAGCATGTGGGGTTGTGTTCTTAGGGAAAAAGAAAGTACTCCACTAGGAGGGGGCAGTGAAGACAGAGATGAAGCAATTGAAAGACTTCTTTTGATTTCCAAGGAGGAGGAGCAGAAGGAGGAATGCTGTGACCTCTGGCTCCAAGGCATGGTGTCAGACTCAGATGTAACATCCACATAATCCTGCTGTGACTGAGAAGAGGAGTGAGCCATCCAGTCCACAATGTCTTCCTCTTTGTCCTCAATATTAATGTGGCGCGGATTGAAAGCCAGGGAGAACTATGGCCTACTACTATTACCATCGGCCGGATGGCTGGTGCTGCTACTACTGTTTGCACTACTACCCACAATCTTGGATGGTGAGGCATGGGTCTTTCGTTTGCCACACTTCCATTTACCAGACATTTTATTATGATGCCGATAAATCAAAAGTCATGGGTTTGGTATATATATTATTAAATGGTAGTAGCAAAATTGCAAGTGTTTTTTCTCTCATTTAAAAACAGGAGAGCAATAATATAATAATAATGATGCTGTATCTACCCATTATCTTGCAGTAATACACAATGCGATCAATAACACGGGTATAATAATGACGTTATTGCAGTAAAACGCTTTTGCTGTAACTACCCATTATCTTATGCTTTCACTTATAAAACTTGAAAACCTACCCAATTATATCTCCCTTAGCGTCCCCCACACTCCCCCCATACAGTAGTGTCCCCTACACCACCTCCATACAGTAGTGCCCCCCATACAATAGTGTCCCCCACACTGCCCCCCACACAGTAGGGTACCCCACACTGCCGCCACACAGTAGTGTACCCCACACAGTAGTGTCCTCCACACTGCCCCCACTCAGTAATTTCCCGCACACAGTAGTTTCCACTATACAGTAGTGTACCCCACACTGCCCCCACACAGTAGTGTACCCCACACAGTAGAGTACCCCACACTGCCCCCACACAGTAGTGTACGCCACACTGCCCACACACAGTATTGTACCCCACACAGTAGAATACCCCACACTGCCCCCACACAGTAGTGTACGCCACACTGCTCCGACACAGTAGTTTCCCCCACACTGCCTCCATATAGTAATTTGCCCCACACAGTAGTTTCCCCCATATTGCCCCCATTTAGTAATTTGTCCCCCAAATAGTAATCCCTCCCATAATTATTGCCCCCACACAGTATCCCACCATAATATTTTTCCCCCACATGTCCTCCCGTGTACCCCAAAGTTACTTGACACATAAAATAAAATAAAAAACGAAAAGCTAAATACTCACCTATGTCTAGGCGCTTGCTCGCAGAAGAAGGCGCACACACTTCACTGTGCTGCTGCGTCCAGGCACAGGCGCGCAATGACATCATCACGCACACCTGTGCAGGAATTTTACTACTGCAAAGGCCTCAGGCCTACTAGGCCTAAAGCCAATGGCGGTGATCAGCGGCAGGGCAGGGAACTATGTGAGCGTCAGCGCTCCAGCAATGAGCGCTTCCATCTGTATTGATGGAAGCGCTCATTGCTTCTCTGGCACCCCCCTGGGCACGCCACTGGCCACAAGACATCCTTTCACAAACCTTCTGAGCAGAAGGACCTGCCAGCATAATCTGATTAATTTAGAATCAATTATTTAATCTCTACTGGGAACGGACACGGACAGTTTACAGGTGAAGACTTGAGTATAAAGTTAAATCTGGTTGTTTGAACTCAGCATCCTTTGTCCGTTTCACATACTACTGTTGTTAATGGGGATGGTCCCAAGGGTTGCTCCATGAACAACATTCATCACCTATTGACAGAATAGCTGATAAATGTATGATGATAACTGGGCCTCAAACCACTGGGATGGGACTCACACCAATGGGAGCCACTGCGTGAATGGAACAGTGGTGTACATTTGTAACCACCACTCTATTCACTTTTATGGGACCGACTGTGGTAGCCAAGCACAGCACTCGACAGTCCCATAAAATTGAATAGAGTGAAGGTCATGTGTGTGCACTGCTTCTCCATTCACACAGAGACTCGAGGTCCACTGTTCTCATGATCAGCAGGAGTCCAAGCAGTCAGATCCCCAGAAATCATAGATTATTATAACTAAGTGATAAATGTTCATGGGCCAGTTCCATTAAAGAGGACCTTTCATCGGTTTTGACATAGGCTAACTATGTCAAAACCTTGTAGTGCGGCCCCCACTGATTTTTTTCCCCATACCTTCCCCCTGTTCGGCCGGTTCAGAGCCCCTGTTTCGGCGAGCGAGCTGTAAACTCGCAACGGGGCGGAGACGCCATCTTCTGCTGTGGACGTCTCCTTTTCCCCGGCTATCGCTATCCAATCAGAGCGGAGCGCTCAAAGCGTCCTCAGGACGGCAATACAATCAAATCTAATGCACCGGAAATGCTGAAGAACCTGTGGTGACATCACAGATCATGTGACCAGTAAAACAGGGACTCTATGGAGAAGGGAGTAAAATCGTGTTATTTACATGGGACTGTATGTTGGAGGGGCTGAAGGGAGGGGAGTGATGTTATTTACATAGGACTGTATTTTGGAGGGGCTGAAGGGAGGGGAGTGATGTTATTTACATAGGACTGTATTTTTGAGGGGGCAGGAGAGATGATGTGATGTTATTTACATGGGACTGTATGGTGGTGGGAGGAATATAACTACAGGGGGCACTGCAAATCCAGGGGACATTAGGCTTCTTATTACTACTGGGGGCTCTATAGGAGGAACTTATAGATCTGCCTTATTTTTACTAAGAGCACTATGGGGGGCCTTATTACTACTGAGGGGTCTGTAGAGAGCTTTATTACCACTGGGGGAACAATAGAGGGGCCTTATTTCTACCGGGGGCTCTGTGAGGGTATTATTAATACTAGAGGGCTCTTCTACTAATGGGGGCACCCTTGGGGAGCGTTATCACGGTTGGGGGCACTAGGGTTGTTTCTGTATTAAACATTCGATACTGAATTGATACTTTTATGCCAGTATCGATTCGGTATTGTGATGTTCATTTTTTCGGTACCAGCTGAAATCGCCGCGTGTGCCTCTTAGATACATGGCTGCCAGCTTGTGCTGCCGCGCTCCAGTGGAGAGGGAGGGTGGGACGGAGGGAGGGAATCCCTCCCTCCTATGACGACGCAGGCGCTGTAAGACCAATGAAGTGAGCGGGCTCTGAAACTGCCTGCATCACTTCCACAGTGCGCTAATGACTGTGTGCGTAATAATGAAATCAGGAGGGGGGGGGGGAGGTAATAAAGTTACCGCTGCGCCGCTGAGGTAGTGAGGTCAGCGAACGGCAGCAGCGGCAGAATCCTCCTCCTCCTGAGTGCCAGGCCCAGAGTCAGTGCCCAGCAGCCAGCATAGAAGGTACCCCACAGTGACCCACACAGTGCAAGTCTACTCTAGAAGACTCTAGTGATTAGCCTGCCTCAATATAAAGGCAGGCAATAAGCATTTCTATTAGGCAGCCAGCAAGATTGGGGTTAATATAACTCATTAACCCTAATCTTGCCACTGCCAGCCATGTTGGGGGTCACTTATTTTTAATGTGGACCCCATGCACCTCACGTTAATAGTAAGTGACCCCCAAAGTAGTGTACCATCTCACAAAATGGGCAACATGGGGTTAGAATACAGGACACTTAGGCTACTTTCACACTTGTAGTACCTATTCACCCTAACAGAGCTCTATTAGGGTGAATAGGACAAGGGATCAAAAGATCCCAGGTTCTAGCCTCTAAGGGGGAAATAGTTATTAAATAAAAAGTAAAAAAAAGTAAAAAAAAAAACCACACCAAAATAAGTATAAATCACCCCCACATATCGCCACGTCCGAAAAGTCCAAACTATTCAAATATTAAAAAATCTCTCTTATGCGGAGAACGCCGTAAAAGAAAAAAAAGAAAAAACTGCACGATTCAGCATTTATTAATTACCTTGTTCCCCCAAAAATAGGATAGGACCGTTCGATTAAAGGGGTTATCCAAGTTATATTTATTGATGACCTATCCTCAGGATAGGTCATCAATATCAGATCGGCGGGGGTCCGACACCCGGCACCCCCGCCAATCAGCTGTTTGAAGAGAAGGCGAGCGCCGTGCCAGCGCTGCCTCCTCAACATTGTTTACATGCTGGCCGTTGCATCTGGAGCGGTGAGCATGTGTAATATACCAAGCCGTTCCATTCATTTCAATGGGACGGCTCTGATAGTACACAGAGCCGTCCCATTGAAATGAATGGAGCGGCTTGGGTGTAATTACACATGCTCACCGCTGCAGATGCAACGGCCAGCATGTAAACAATGACGAGGAGGCAGCGCTGGCACGGCACTCGCCTTCTCTTCAAACAGCTGATCGGCGGGGGTGCCGGGTGTCGGACCCCCGCCGATCTGATATTGATGACCTATCCTGAGGATAGGTCATCAATAAATATAACTTGGATAACCCCTTTAAGGGCCGGACGTTCCATAAAATGCGGAACATACGCGGCTTTTTTTTTTTTGGCGTTTTATTTTTTTCGCGTGGTATCGAATGGTATCGAGTATCGCAATACTTTTTTATGGTATCGAAACCGAACCAAAATTTTGGTACCGAAACAACCCTAGGGGGCACTGTAGGGGGCAGTATTACTAATAGGGGCATTCTAGAAGGGAATTACTATTGGTGGGACTATGAGGAGCACTATTACTATGAGGGCACTATTATTTCTTCATGATAGTATTTGGGGGTACCGGGGAGCACAGCGAGCAGCAGGATAACACTGTGGGGACTCCAGGTTGGGGGATCATGATAGAAAAGTGAGGAAGCTAAGATGTCCGTGTGCCACACTCTGCAGAGATGAGTCGGCTGAAAGAAGTTGTACGGACCAAATGGAGAATATGATGACAGAGAAGATCTACATCGGAGGTGATGTCACCAGGAGGCCCCGGATGTGACAGGTATGTGTTGCTATATAGCAAGTACAGCAAAATGCGGTGTGTTGGGGGAGGGGGGGTCCACTTTGAGAACTGAGCCATATGCATTGGGGCTTGGGCCCCGGATCTTTTGAGACCCTAGCAACGCCCCTGATTGTGACATCAAAATGTGACACAGATTCCTCACCAAAATAGCATCGGGTGGCAGGTCAAAAACTACCTTTTATTATTTTTAATGGGAGTTCGCGTTATATGCTTGCAAGAAAAGACATGCTCTCTTTTTTTTAAAAACACAGTCGTAAAATACTCCATCTAAACAGCCCCAAAAGATAATTCCAACCAGTGCGGTTGACGTGCGGTTCCAACCACGAATCCGATTACAATGCGCCCCATGCAGCAAAACCGTGCCTGGTGATTTTGCAATTCCAATGCATTTCACCTGCTGTTCACCCACTGTGTAACCACAAAATGCCTGTGCGATGCATGGGAAGTAGAGATGAGCGTACTTTTTGAAATTTGTGGTAGCTGCACAACTGTATTAGGCCTCATGCACACGACCGTTGTTTGATTTCGTGTCCATTGAGCCGCTTTCCGTGCTTTTCTGCTGACCCATTGGTTTTCAATGGGTCAGTGGAAAACTCGTCAAATGCACCGTTTGTCCTCCGCGTCCGTGGTCCGTGATTACTGTCCGTCAAAAAAATATAACCTGTCCTATTCTTGTCCGCGAAAAACGGTTCGTGGACCCATTCAAATCAATGGGACCGTGAAAAAATGCGGAGGCACATCCGACTATCATCCGCGTCCTGCATATATATTCCATTATCCTGGGTGGAGATATTAAAATTACACTTTTTTTTCCTTCCTTTTTTTCTGGCGGACCACAGAAACACAACATAACCAAAAACGGATACGGATCACGGAACAACGGAACCCCATTTTGCGGACCGCTAAAAACAGCTGTCGTGTGCATGAGGCCTTAACTGGAGGTAAAATAATGTCCAATTTTTACTACACAGTTCTTAGCCGCAATACAACCCCATAGTGAGGCTGCCCGCAAGCAGCCAAGCCACACCCACTCTCGATAGCCAATGGGCACACGATTTGATCCCCAAAATCGGGTGGTCATTAGTTACCGCTGGTGGGCATGGCTTCGCCCCGTGCGGCTAGCCTCATCGTGGGGTTGTACGCTAAGGGTACGTTCACACGGCGACATTCAGTCTCGCGACAAATAGGGTACAACTTCACTGCAACATTTTTCGTGCGACATTTTGTCGCACCAATGTTACACGACAATTTTTGTAATTGGAGTCTATGGTGTCGCATTGCGACATGCGACATGCTGCGACGCAGTAGTCGCAGAAAAATTCATCTCAAATGGATTTTTTGCGACTGTCCCGTCGCAGTCGCTACATGTCACATGTCGCAATGCGACACCATAGACTCCCATTATAAAAATTGTCGCGCGACAATAGTGCGACTTATTGTCACGCGACAAATGTCGTCGTGTGAACGTACCCTAATTGGTCAGATTTCAATCTGCCTTGATACAGGACCCATCAGAACCGGGGATTATTGTATTTGATGAGATTATTATGTACACCCCATATAGCAGAACATGAGAGTTATGTTCCAGCAGTGGTCTAATCATCCACGGCTCATTATACTGTAGATGTGTGCAATTACATGTGCACCTCATATTTTGTCCACCGAGAGTGATTATTCGCAGGCCTGTGAATGGCTGGAGGGGGATTTAAATGTGGTTGTATATCAAAATTGACAAATAAGCCCCCCCCCCCTCCTATCCCCCGCCAAACCGCCACCCTCTGGATTCATTCCAGCCTTTTGTCTTCTAATGCCGTAAGATGACTAAAATTGGAAGTCAGGAGATGAACCCTGTAACGCCTCAGACACAGAGATAATTAACTTTTATGGAAGGAGAATTTCATTTCCAAGTTTAATGGGGTGTGGGTCTGGAGAAGACTGGGATGATGAAACCCCCCAGGGGTGATCCCGTCTGTATAGTTCAGGGCGCACGTGTTGCCGCTGCTCTGTCATTAGCACGGTGACTCCTCCTGCAATTACACACAGCAGCTGCTATCCAGAAAAGCCCAGAGCAGGCGGGTCTCCTGGATCCTGCAGCAGATGCTGAGCACACAGGACCATGGACAATGTGCAGTCCCACCGCCTTCCCCCTCCCCTGTGTGGGTCAGTGCCGCAGACACAACACCCCTCAGCTCAGTCAAACCCTCAAACCGCGTTCACTAGTCCTTAAACCACCTTCCTTTGTCAAGTTTAAAAAAAATGCTGTATAGCTTTCGATCTGTTTCTAGAAAAGATGGATGACAAACAACACGATCTGCTTTACAGCACCAGATTGTCTCTATCACCCAGCTTTCCCTGACTCCTGAATAGTAAACCTGAGAAACTGTTCAGTGATCTATCACTCATTCTTGTATCACTACATAGTTTTGCCTTTCAGGACTCTAGGAAAGCTGAGTGACTGAGCATACAGTGCTTACGTTATTTCATGTATCAGAACGCTCTAAAATCTGCTAAACACCCATAATATATGGAGAACCGAGGTTAACTCTGGGGAGTTCGGTGACCAAAGAAAGCTGTGTAGTGCTGCAGCCATATAATGTCCGGTTTTAAGAGAAAACCAGATGATTCATACGATCGACCTGCAATAAAGAATAGTTGATTACTTACCTAACAGATCATGCGCCATTGCTATGGTTCTTCCATCAGAGCTCTGTTTTCTTGCAGTGGGGATGTCAAGTGACCACTGCAGGCGGTCACTGGTCTCAGAGGTGCACTGAAGAGGCCAGTGATTGGCTGCAGCGGTAAAGTGTTGTTGATGTGATGTCATCACTGCAGCCAGGAAAACCGAGGCCTGCCAGGAGAACCAGAACTGAGGTGCAGGCTATGTCAGGTAAGTAATCATCTATTTTCTATTAACCTCCTTAGCGGTAATCCCGAGTGTGGCTCGGGGTTACATTACACTGCAAGCAGGTAAGGTTGGGCGGCGCTCCACCTTATGGGTGCGGGTCACAGGGAATGGTTCCCAACCAAGTATTCACGTAGAGAAAAAGACGGTTCCTGGACACCACTAGTCTTGCTCAATCATTATTTATTATATACATTGCGGATTGCCAGTTACAGAAAGTAGTGACGTTTCGGCATTAGCCTTCATCAGGACTCTGGATGTGCCGCAATAGATAACAACCAAATCATGTGGTTATGGGCTCAGTGGCCATGTGGCAATGCTTGTAGGGCTATAATAAGCCGCTGTTGCTGCCATCATGATGGCATCAAAGCGTGGCGTGAACTTCCGGCCGCAGCTCCAGAAGATTGTACCGCCAGGGAATGAACAACATGGTACTGCCAGGGAGGTTAAAGGTCGATCCCCTGAGTTGTCCGGTTTCCTCCTGAAGTGTGATCGCTATGTAGCCCCAGCTTTAGGCCTAATACACACAGCTATGTTCATATTTCGGTCCACAAAATACGCATTAGAAAGGGCTATTCTCCTCCAGAAATACTGACAAGAACAGGACCTGCTCTGTAATTCGCCGACTGGCTGCATGGATCCACAAAAATAGGAATGCAGATAGCACACAGAAGTGAAATACAGTCGTGTGCACCTTACTGAGAGTGGATACAGTATGTGAGTGCACTGAGGTCATATCACAATTACTCATGATTACTCATGACTAGTGTGTGTTTACCCCAATATTTTGCACAAAATATTGTGTCCCTATTTAGAACATTTGGCACATTGTACCACTCCTCTAAGGCCTTATTCACACTTCAGCGTGAATTTAGTGTTGTTATTCACACATCAGTGGAAAACCCATGGAGACATGCTGAATTTTGGTGATGAGGACCAAACGCCCAGAAAAGTCTATGGGTCCATGAAAAACTCTGACACAACACATTTAGCATCAGTGATTAGGATAGGTCATCAGTATTAGGGCTCATGCACACAAACGTTTTTTCTTTCCGTGTCCGTTCCGGGGTTTTTTTGTGGCCCGTAGGCGGAACCATTTATTTCAATGGGTCCGCATAAAAACGGAAGTTACTCTGTGTGCATTCCATTTCCGTAGGTTGGTATTTCAGTTCCGCAAAAAAATAGAACGTCCTATTATTGTCCGCATTACGGACAAGGATAGGACTGTTCTATTAGGGGCCAGCTGTATGGAATGCACACGGACGTCATCCATATTTTTGTGGATCCGTTTTTGTGGACCACAATATACATACGGTCGTGTGCATGAGGCCTTAAAAAAGTTTTCTGAGATTTTTATACTGATGACCTATCCTCTGGATAGGTCATCAGTATATGATCAATGGAGGCTCCAACAGTTTCAAGAGGCTGTGACACCCCTCGTAGCTTGTGCTGTCCATTGTATAGTGGCTGTGGTCTTACAGCTCAGCCCCTTTCACTTGAATGGGACTGAACTGCCACTAGGCCACGTGGCCCCCGCCGATCAGCTTCTTTGAGCGCTGGGGCCTTCTCGCAGCTTACCAAGCACAGCGCTGTACATTGTATAGCGGCTGTACTTGGTACTGCAGCTCAGCCCCATTCACTTAAGGCCTCTTGCACACGACCGTATGGCTTTTTCAGTGTTTTGCGGTCCGTTTTTTTCGGATCCATTTTTCCGTTTTTTGCTTCCGTTGTGTTTCCGTTTCGGTTCCGTTTTTCCGTTTCGTTTTTCCGTATGGTATATACAGTATACAGTAATAACATAGAAAAAATTGGGCTGGTCTTAAAATTTTCAATAGATGGTTCCGCAAAAAACGGAACGGATACGGAAGACATACGGATGCCTTTCAGTATGCTTTCCGTTTTTTTTGCGGACCCTTTGACTTGAATGGAGCCACTGAACGTGATTTGTGGACAAGAATAGGACATGTTCTATATTTGAACGGAAAAACGGAAACGAAAGGCATACGGAGACACTTCAGTATTTTTTGCAGACCCATTGAAGTGAATGGTTCAGTATACTGTCAGTATACTGAACTGAAAAAACTGCCAGTATACGGTCCGCAAAATACTGTCGTGTGCAAGAGGCCTGAATGAGACTGAGCTGTGCCTAGGCTACATGACACATGAATGTGTCGTCACTGGCCTGGGGAAAACTGAAAGAAGAACGTGGCACTCACAGGAGCACTGGTGCCTTCTCAAACAGCTGATCGTGGGGGGTCCCAGGTGTCAGACCCCCACCTATCAGATACTGATGACCAGGGTTGCCAACTGTCCAGAAAATTCTGGACAGTCCGTAAAAATAAGCGACTTTTTTCCTGTGTCCGAGAAAAAAATAGATGTGTCCATAATTTTTTTGAGGCTGGTAGAACTTCACTAAATTATTTTGGTGGTAATTATCATAATTTTACACAGTAATAAGTAAATGCAGGTAATGAGTTATTATCAGTCGATTGAGCTATAGACATATATTACTTATAATCTTCATCATTTATTATGGTTTTCCAATTTGTCAGTAAAAAATGTTGTCTGTCTGTGATTTTGGGATAAGTTGTCCAGAAAGAAGAAAAACTCTGGTTGGTAACCCTGCTGATGACCTATCCTCAAGCTTAGCATGCATGTTGGTACCTGCATCCCTGGATTTAATAGAGGCCGTTATAGCACCAAAAATGGTAAAAAGCAGAGTGGACCCAGCATGCATGTGGAACCTGCACTCCCTGGATTTTATGGTGGCCAATATGGCACATTACAGGTAGTATTTAGTGTTAGGTTCCCGTTTGATAGAGATCGCCTTGACATTTGGCAAACGGGCCCAAATAATTTTGTACAAAATGTATTTGCCAAGTATCTTTAATTTGCAAAATAAGCGTAGCATAAACACCAAAATGTTTCCTATGATTATGGCATTATTGTACTTTGTTTGTGTCTGCAGAGTGCTCTTGCATTGTCCTTTTTTTCTCTATCCTCAGGATAGGTCATCAGTATGAAAATCTCGAAAAACCCCTTTTAGGCTCCATCTAGCAGTCCGCACTTTAGGTCCGGATCCGTTCTGCAATTATGTGGAACTGGTGCGGACCCATTCATTTTCAATGGGGACAGAAAAGATGCGGACAGCACACAGTGTGCTGTCCGCATCCGCATTTCCGGTCTGCGGGCCTGAACTTCCGGTCCGCGGTTCCGCAAAAAATGGAACATGTCCTATTCTTGTTCGCAGCTGCGGACAAGAATAGGCATTTCTATTGGGGTGCCGGCCCTGTGTTTTGCGGATCCGCAAAACACTGCGGATGTGCAAATAGACCCTAACTGAATGGTGTATCCACGAAGCCCCTTTAGAATCAACGCTTAGAGGGGAGAATCACTGTGCAATATGGATGTCATTATGAAACCACTCATGATATCACAGGTGCACATGTGACCTTAAAGAATGATTAACCGCCATATCGCACTGAGATGTAACCCCACTGTGTTGCTGGATTTCAAAAGTGGTTGTGTGTTAAGGGCCTTTTGTGATGTAAATCTTGGAGCAGTTGTCAGCTACTCCCATCATTGTCTGCTGGACGCTCTGGTGCAGATCATTTTGGGTGACAATGTCACATATAAGTAGCAGTCAGGCGTCTTTTTAGACAGCCAATCGCTAATTAGATTTTAGCAGAGATAAACTTCAGTTATAAAAGGTTTCCCTGGAGACAACAGGAAACAAAAGTATCATCATGACAGCTGCTTTCTACAGAAGAGACGACCCCGTCCAGTCCTATGTCATTGCTCCACAGAGTGCACACCTATCCGTTATATACTGTGAACAGTGGGGGAGATTTATCAAGCTGGTGTAAAGTAGAACTGGCTTAGTTGCCCATGGCAACCAACCGGATTACACCTTTCATTTTTCACAGCTCCTTTGGAAAATGAAAGGTGGAATCTGATTGGTTGCTAAGGACAACTAAGCCAGTTCTACTTCACACCAGTTTGATAAATCTCCACCAGTATGTCAGTACAGATGCATCAATTACACATATCTGTAATATTATAAGGAACACATCCATATCCCAAACAGTGCAAGAGCCCCAGGATATTTTCTGTTTTAACACCTCACCAATTTCAAGATCGCTGCTTGCAGTCAGTAAATGGAAATATTGGGGTAGATTAACCTCTTAAGGACGAAGGGCGTACATGTACGCCCTTCGTCCGCACTTTAAAGATGGCGCCCGCTCCCGCACGGAGCGGGCGCCCGAGCTGCGGGTAAAAGCTTGATTCATCAAGCTGACACCCGCAGCTCATGTCCGCGACCGGCAGCGATGCCGATCGCGGACATTTAACCCTCAGATGCCGTGGTCAATCCTGACCACGGCATCTGATCAGCGCAAAAACCGAAAGTTTCACTTTCGGTTTTGCTCCGGCTCCCTGATGGCCACAAGGGGAGCCGGAGCATGCATGTAGTACCCTAGGTTTCTGTGAATGAAACCTAGGGTACTACAATATTCCTATGGAGCCTATGACTGTAATAGGCTCCATAGGAAATATCGTGATTTTCTCATATATTCCAATGCTATTGCATTGGAATATATGAGAATAACAATCTGATGATTGCATCTTATAGTTCCCTATGGGAACTATAAGAAAGTGGTTAAAAAAAAAAAAAAGTTTAAAAATAAAAATTAAATAAAAAAATATAAAAATTCAAATCACCCCCTTTCCCCAAAATGAAAATAAAATAAATAAAAAAATAAAAAAATTACACATAATGGGTGTCGCAATGTGCGAAAACGCCCATACTATAATAATATTAAAAATATTCACCATACGGTAAACATAAAAACGGAAGAAAGCGTCCAAATGGCTAATTCGCCATTTTTGGACGCTTCGTTTCCTAAAAAAATGAATAAAAAGTGATCAAAACGTCATACGCACCCCATAATGGTATCAATTAAAAGTTCAGATTGCCCATAAAAAATGAGCCCCTACACTGCTCCATACGCATAATTACAAAAAGTTATAGGGGTCAAAACATGGCGACAAAAAATAAAATAAAAAATTCCCACTTTTAATTTTTTTCACTATCAAAACGCAAGAAAAACTATACATATTAGGTATTGCCGGATTCGTACTGACCTGAAGAATAAAATTAACCAGTCAGTTTTATCGCAAATCGAACGTTGTAATTTAAAAACCCGTAAAACTGTGGTGAAATTGCTTTTTTTTTGCAATTTCACCCCATTTGGAATTTTTTTCCCGTTTCCCACTACATCACATGCAAAAATAAATGGTAGCGTTAAAAAGTACAACTTGTCCCGCAAAAAATAAGCCGTCATATGGCTATGTGAGCGGAAATATAAAAATGTTATGGCTTTTGGAAGGCAGGGAGCGCAAAACAAAAACGCAAAAATCCCAAAACCCCCGGTCCTTAAGGGGTTAAATAATCCTAATACTTATACTAGACAGTCTAAAATGTGCAAGTTTTATTATAGTGGCCGATGCTGGATGATGAATCTTTAGGCTCTTAGGTGACTTGTTTTATGCCAGATTTTTGGCACATCTAAAGCCAAGCTCCTCGTGCCCCCCTTTCCCTCCCCTTGCTGGCCGAAGCAAATAAATGTCTGTGAAACTTAATAAATGTGGTGCACGCCCTCAGTGCCAGAATTCTAGCTCAGTTTCGGCCAGAATACAGCTACATTTGCAATAGTACTAAGGCTGAGTCTACATGGCGATCTTGGCCATCTCACAACGCAGGGACCAAAGATCTCTGTGTAGCAGTGCAGCCATTGATTGCATACACTGCCACCTAGAGGCCAGAATGAACAAGGCAACCCCAAACAAGAAACAAGTTCCAGCAACACCCATTGTGCTGCATGTTGCAATATCAATGCTGGTATTATTGTATTACTTCCTCAAGGCAAGCCCTATAAAATATGTAGATAGGCGAACATAGCCAGACATTGTAATCTATAACCTGCTGATGTTAGCAATTTTATATATCCTTATATAGTCTGTGGTAAATTAAAAAAAATACTTATAATTAGCAGCTAGAGGCAGATTGTAAGGATGGTGTCGGGTGAAGGCTTCCTTATTTAGCTTGGCTGCAATATGTAGAATATCATTAAATACTATTTAGGAGATGAGAAGTTATAATATGAATTCACTCCCTATACTAACACTCCCCTTCTAATATGAAGTTACTCCCTATATTAACACTCCGCTTCTAATATGAAGTTACTCCCTATAGTTACTCTGAAGTTACTCCCTATATTAACACTCCCTTCCTATGTTACACGTGTTCATCAGTCCAAAATAATATTCATATTCCTAGTTGTCGGGACACAATACTGTAGGAGACCATATATTACAAACCTATCCATTGACTTATTTAATACCAGATATTCAGGGGTGCACCTAGCCTGTCTGCTGCCTGAGGCGAAAACTGAAATGGCGCCCCATCCCTCCAATGCCAGTTTCTCAACCTAACCCCTTCCCTCCAGCCCTATTATTAAAGACATTACATACAAAGCTACAAAACATACAGGGTAATTCCGCCCCACATACCTCTTACATCCAGTGACATGTCCACTGATGTAGATGTTTTCTTTCTTTATCATCTCCATTCAGACCAGACCGCCATGATGATTTCTTTCAGCCATTTCTTGTTTCTGCAGTTTGACAACTACTTTTCCATCCCCCCCCCCTTCTGAACACCCCATCCTGCCACCTCTAATACTGTGCCACTGTGCATCCCAATACTATACTGCAGAAACAGTCCCCCTCAAAATACTAGTACCACACAGATAGTGCCACCCTCAACAATTATTGGCACACAGTGCCCTAAAAAATAACTGTGCCCAGCAACTTATAGTGTCCCTGAAACTTATAGTGTCCTCCAAAAATAATTGTGCTAAGCTGATACGGTGCCAGGGTGCCTCCCAAAGAAGCAGTTCTCCCAAAAGTCCCACCAATAGTAATAATTCTTTGCCAGAGTGTGCTATGTGGTAACAGTGTACCCATTAGTAATAATGTCCCTCATTTTACTCCCAGAAGTAATAATGCCCCTATAGTGGCCCCAGTAGTAATGATCCCCCCTATAATGTTTTCCAGTAAAATAATTTCCCCTTGCAATATGTGCCAGTACAAAAATGTTCCACAAGAAGATATATACCAACATGGTCCATATCACTATATACAAGATGATGTATAACTTATACCAGCTGTACATATATAATTATATACAGAAGATGCCCAGGTTATACCAACATGGTCCATATCACTATATACAAGATGATGTATAACTTATACCAGCTGTACATATATAATTATATACAGAAGATGCCCAGGTTATACCAGCATGCTCCATATTACTTTATACAGGAAGATATATAACATATACCAGCTGTACATATATAATTATATACAGGAGATACCCAGGTTATACCAGCATGGTCCAGATCACTATATACAAGAAGATGTATAACATATACCAGCTGTACATATATAATTATATACAGGACATGCCCAGGTTATACCAGCATGGTCCATATCACTATATACAAGAAGATGTATAACTTATACCAGCTGTACATATATAATTATATACAGGACATGCCCAGGTTATACCAGCATGGTCTATATCACTATATACAAGAAGATGTATAACTTATACCAGGTGTACATATATAATTATATACAGGACATGCCCAGGTTATACCAGCTTGGTCCATATCACTATATACAAGAAGATGTATAACTTATACCAGCTGTACATATATAATTATATACAGGACATGCCCAGGTTATACCAGCATGGTCCATATCACTATATACAAGAAGATATATAACTTATACCAGCTGTACATATGTAATTATATACAGAAGATACCCAGGTTATACCAGCTTGGTCTATATCACTATATACAGGAAGATATATAACTTATACCAGCTGTACATATATAATTATATACAGGACATGCCCAGGTTATACCAGCATGGTCCATATCACTATATACAAAAAGATGTATAAGTTATACCAGCTGAATATGTATAATTATATACAGAAGATGCCCAGGTTATACCAGCATGGTCCATATCACTATATACAGGAAGATGTATAACTTATACCAGCTGTACATATATAATTATATACAGAAGATGCCCAGGTTATACCAGCATGGTCCATAACACTATATACAAGAACATGTATAACTTATACCAGCTGTACATATATATAATTATATACAGAAGATACCCAGGTTATACCAGCATGCTCCATATTACTTTATACATGCCTTACCAGCACACTTAGATTGAATACTGATGATATCACACTTTTCTAGGGGAGCAGAGTCTAATACTTGTATGTGATTACTACCATCTCATGGATTAAGGTACAAGTTCTGACAGTTCGGAGTGACGGGGCCAGGAAGTTTCAGTATCTGTGATTTTGGCCGTGGTATGAGTCAGGATGACGGAGATAGTAATACTACACCCATTGTGCTTGTAGCCATAATAAAACACTATCATCATACTAATAATAATCTTTTTTATTTCGCACTTTACAATCAGCAGGTACATATACAGTTAAAATCAGACATTACAGAGTATCAAACTAATAATTTAGGGTACTTTCACACAAGCGTTATTCTTTTCTCTTCATGCTGCGGTATTATCTCCGTCCAAAATTTCTGGAAGACATGCCGGAATGCCGGATCCAGCATTTTTTCCCTTTGGAATGTATTAGTGCCGGATTCGGCATTCAAAATACTGCAATGCTGTATCCGTCCTTCCGGTCTGCGCATGCACAGACCGGTAAAAATGTGAAAAAAAATATATAACGGATCCGTCTCTCCGCATGACAAGCGGAGAAACGGATCCGTTCTTGCAATGCTTTCAGTTTGCATGCAGATAGACAGATCCGGCAGGTAGTTCTGGCGACGGAACTGTTTGCCGGATCACTCTGCCGCAAGTGTGAAAGTAGCCGAAAGATTCAGAGGAAAGGCTTGAGGGGCCTGATCACAGGAGCTTACAATCTGTTATGAAATAGAGGTGACTTCAAGGCTACATTCACACGACCGTACTTTTTTTTTCCGCGTCCGATCCGCATTTTGCGGAATAAATGCGGACCCATTGATTCCTATGGGTGAATAACATATGCGGACAACATTCAGTATGTTGTCCGCATCCGTGGTTCCGCATTTATACTCCGCAAAAATATGAAGCGTGTCCTATCATTGTTCGCAGAAATCGTTCCGCAGCCACATAGAAGTGAATGGATCCGCATGTATCCGAATGGTTTCCGTATGTCATCTGCAATTTGCAGATCCGTTTCTGTATTTTTATTATAATATTTTATTCTCTTCCCTTTTTTTTTCCTCACCTGTTTTTTGCGGATGACATATGGAAGCCACTCTTCAGTATTTTGCAGATATGCGGATCCGTTTTTTGCGTATCCGCAAATACGTACGGTTGTGTGAATGCAGCCTAAGGGTGAAAGTGCTTTCATCACCGGGAAACTTTATATAGGCGCAACCCAAGTCAAGCAGATTACAAGGGCTGGATATGATTTACATGTCATGTGTCCCGTGGACGGTGACCTGTTTTTTAAGGGGAACTTGTTAATTTCTCCAAACTGTCTGTGGTGCTAAGGTGGAGCTCCTGAGTCAGTCAGCCCTGCCCTGAAATCCAGCAACTTCTGCCATGCTCTGAGAGATTGCCTGGTCACAACTGGCATGTTAGAACCTGTTGCAGGCACACAATTTATACCTACCTGGCATTTTCAGATTCTTAAAGACATATAGGTCATTAGTAGAGGACATTGAGGCCTTCTGATTTGTTTTGGTAACATAGATGCAATTATTATCATTATACTAGATCATTTAGGGTTGTGTCATGCAAAAAAAAAAATATTCATTAGAGCTGAGTGCTTAAGGGTTTGTGTAGCTGTCAATATTACTGGCTGCACAACCCCTTTAATACCGTGATAGTATTGTCACTTACTCATATGCTTCATTTTAAAGGGGTTTAAACTGATGATCTATCCTCTGAATAGATCATAGGCATCTGATCAGCAGGGGTCCGACACCCGGGACCCTCGCCGATCAGCTGTTTGAGAAGGCAGCGGCGCTCAAGGACCGCTGCGGCCTTCTCACTGTTTACCGCCGGCCCAGTGACGTCACAACTAGTATCAATTGGCCTGGGAGGGGCTAAGCTCCATTGAAGTGAACAGAGCTTAGACGCGCCCAGGCCAGTTGATACTAGTCGTGACGTCACTGGAGCGGCGGTAAACAGAGCGCCGCTGCTGGCTTCTCAAACAGCTGTCGGACCCCTGCTGATCAGATGCTGATGATCTATCCAAGGGTGCAGAACACCTTTAAGTAAAGCGTTCCTGTGGTTTCTGGTATTGTATATGTGTGTTCAAGGTGAATAGCATTATTTCTGACTGATACATGATTTGTGTCCTACGTTTTACGCGCGTTTTTGTGCGTGTTTTTGGCAATAGTAAACGCGCGTTTTACGTGTGTTTGTGTGATTGACTGCAGTGTTGTCCAATGACCAAATATCCCTGTCTATATGAAGTTTGGCCTTTCCAGCATGTTGCAAATTCATAAACGCGCGTTCGAACGCGCGTTTTCAGTGTCAAAAACGCGCAATATACAAGCGTTGTGCGTTCCCATTGAAGTCTATGGGCCAAAACGCGCGTCAAGCGCCCCAAAAAAAGCTCAAGTACTTGTTTATGCGTCGGGCGTTTTTCAGCGCGTTCGAACGCGCTGTAAAAAGCGAAAATGTGAACCAGTTCCATAGGGAAGCATTGGTTTGCATCGGTTATGCGTTTTACAGCGCGTTCGAACGCGCTGTAAAACGCGCAAGTGTGAACTGAGGGTAATGGTCAATTTTCCCTGAGCTAGCGGGTGAAGACTAGCTGCTATGATGTCTCCCATACACAGCACACATAGAGGAGAAACTGCTCCCCTATTTCTATGTCTCTATCTGTATCTCTTTGTTACACATCTGCCTAAGCAGCAGCAATCTCCCTGTGTGTGTCTCTGCCTCTGTCTCTCTCCAGCAGCCCTCTGATTCTCAACCCCATGAGCAGCACATAACCTGATTCCTCAGTGAGCTGATGGTTAGTCTTCACTGAAGACAAGAATGAGTGATCAGTGCAGGAGGCAGTGAGAATCAGGAGAAGAGTCTGATAAGTGGAGAAAGAGGCATTTTTCTGTAATTAGTTACTTTACAAAGTTTCCTCACTTCTCTTGTATTGATTTATAAAAAAAAAATTAATGTATAATTACAAACCTGTTGGATTTCTTGCGACTGCCCTGTCACAGCAACTAGGTTGCAACATAATCCCATTCATTTCGCTATCCGGGCAACACCGCACCACAATATTTGGCCATTTGACGTGCAAATTCTTTTATTATTTTGCTCTTCGACTGTAAGCTCTTAGGAACAGTGAGTCGTTTGTTTGTTAAAACTGCATAGGAACAAAACAGATGTGGTTTTGCGGTGCACTAAATAGTCACATAGTTTTTACATATGAAAAATATTTATTTTATGTTTAACCTGTAAAAATTGCAAAGCCGCGGCATACTGCGTTACAACCACATGCCGGATTTTAGGTGCAATTTGCAGGATCATTGCTAGCTAGTGAGCTGCATTTGCAAGCAGCAATAATCACTGTTTTTTGGGATGAGTAATCATTACTACGATCATTCATTCCCATGCAATATCATTGCTTGTCCACAGTACATCCCTATTTACAGAGGACAAAGTGCTGCTGACTAACACGGGGTTCAGACCTGAGCGTTTTTGAAACGTGCGTTTTAGTCGTGCGTATTTTAGCGTGTTTTTGCAAATATGAAACGCGCGTCAAACGCGCGTTCGTGATTCTGGAGACCAATAGAAAAAGGCATATCTACACCTTAACGCGCGTTCCCATTGAAGTCTATGGGAGGAAAAGCGCGACAAACGCCCAAAAAAACGCTCCTGAACGAGCTTATGCGTTGGGCGTTTTACAGCGCGTTTTTACGCGCTGTAAAACGCTCAAGTGTGAACCACTCCCATAGGGATGCATTGGTTTTCATGTCTTGAGCGTTTTACAGCGCGTTTGAACGCGCTGTAAAACGCTCAGGTGTGAACCTAGGGTAAGGGTTCGGCTACTTTATCCTAATAAAATCTCCGATACTCATGTGACGGGGCTGAGTGGGTGAAGAAGGGGATCTGCTCTGAACCCAGGTAACCCCTTTAAGGGCTCATTCAAATTTGCAGATTAGATGCGGACCCATTCACTTCTATGGGGCCCCAAAAGATGCACACAGCACTCCATGTGCTGTCTGCATCTTTTCTTCCATTCCACGGCCCCACAAAATACAAGCTCATTCACACAGCCGTGGCCGTATTGTGGCCCGCATACGGCGGGTCCGCAATACACGGGGCACCGGGCAAGTGCATTCAGCATCACGGATGCGGACCCATTCACTTGAATGGGTCCGCAAATCCGGAGATGCGAAGCGGAACGGAAGCACGGAACAGAACCCCACGGAAGCACTACAAAGTGCTATCTGGAGTTCCATTCCGTGCTTCCGCACCGAAAAAGGATGGAACTTGCTCTAAACTTTTGCGGAATGGACTGATCGCGGACCGCATGCGGCTGGCCCACGGTCGGTGCCCATGCATTATGGACCGCAATTTGCGGTCCACAGCACGAGGCACAGAGCCCTTACTTTCATGTGAACAAGCCCTAAATAAAAGATGTCCTGTACTTGTCAGTCAAAATCGGGACCGTGGCCCCATTGAAGTCTATGGGTCTGCAAAAATGCAGAATGCAATCCTTTTTTTTGCGGACAGGCTGAATTGACTGCAAAAACACGGATCCCCATTTTTGCGGACCGCAGTAAACGTATGGCCATCTGATTGAGCCCTAAGGCTGTATTACACAAGCCGATATTTCAGCCGATAATCGCTTTGCATGAACACCCGTTTGCGATCATCTTGCAGTGTAATACTACTGCTGATTGGCCAATGATGAGAAAGCGCTCATTCATCAGGCAATGCTGATATTTAAGCAGGCTTTAAAAATCAGTGCTTGCTGGCAGCAGATCGTGATGTCTAATAGCGATCTGCCGTCGGCAATCTACTCGACAGTTTTTATATTGATAGTCTATGGTGTCGCACTGTGACATGCTGCGACTGCGACACGACAGTCGCAAAAAATCCATTTGAAATGGATTTTTCTGCGACTGTCGCGTCGCAGCATGTCGCAGTGTGACACCATAGACTATCATTATAAAAATTGTCATGCGTCAAAATGTCGCGCAACAAATGTTGCAGTGTAGTTGTACAATATGTGTCGCGTGACACATGTCGTTGTGGAGTCCTAGCCTTAGGCCTCATGCACACGGCCGTTGTTCGGGTCCGCGTCCGAGCCGCATATTTCGCGGCTCGGCCGCGGACCCATTCATTTCAATGGGGCCGCAAAAGATGCGGACAGCACTCCGTGTGCTGTCCGCATCCGTTGCTCCGTTCCGTGCCCCCGCAAAAAAAATAGAGCATGTCCTATTCTTGTCCGTTATGCGGACAAGAATAGGCATCTCTATAATGGGCCGTGTTCCGTTCCGCAAATTGCGGAACGGAACGCGGAGCAGCTTCCGTGTTTTGCGGATCCGCGGTTTGCGGACCGCAAAACACCCACGGCCGTGTGCATGAGGCCTTATTCTGTTACTTCTGTTACTAGCAACTACAAGTCCCAGCAGGCCATGCTAGAACTTACTGACCTCTGCTATGGCTGCCAGTTTATTTTGCTGTCTATGCTCAGATCCCAGTGCTGAAATTACATATATTTATATTTTATAATTACATATCTGTTTTACTTCAGGTTACAGTCTCCAAGTGAAAGGCAGTTGTCAGCACATGGGAGTCAGCCAGGCCACCGATGGTTAAATGCTGGAGGAGACAGAGATGATTAGTCAAACAGGAAGAGGTGTGCAGCCTCAGAGGTAGGGGTGGAGGAAGACTGAGAACCAGGTGAGGAGGCCACAGGCTGGGAAAGAGGCACTGAGGTCTCCTCCAGGACACCGCTGTGCAGGTAGGTAGCCGGAGTAACGGGTGAAGCACTTGTGTGGGTAGGTAGCTGGAAAAAGGGATCACACTGCTGTGTAAGCAGGTAGTTGTGGAAAGGGGTAGCACTGCTGTGTAGGGAGGTAGCTGGAGAGGGCTGATACTATGTGTAGGTAAGTAGCTGGAGTAAGAGATACTATGTGTAGGTAAGTAGTTGGAGTAACCAGTAGTGCTGCTGTGTTGGTGGGGCGCAGCAGTAAAGCTGACCATACAGAGAGACTGTGTGGCCAACAGCTGTCTCTTCCAATACTCCCATATACATGCATACTCAGCCCAGCATGCGTGTGTTGTTTATGGCCAGTTTAAGGCATGGCTCTGCTGTGTAGATAGGTCCAAGCAGTAAGGGATGGCTCTGCTGTGTAGGTAGGTGGCTGCAGCTAGGGATGACTCTGCTGTTTAGGTAGGTAGCTGCAGCTAGGGATGACTCTGCTGTGTAGGTAGGTAGCTGCAGCTAGGGATGACTCTGCTGTGTAAGTGGGTAGCTGCAGCTAGGGATGACTCTGCTGTGTAGGTAGCTGCAGTAAGGGGTTGCACTGCTGTGCAGTGTAGTCGGGGGCACAGGGCGCCATATGTGTGGATATCCTAGGGTTTGAACCCATTGAACTCACTTTCTTCTGCAGCCAAGGAGGGGATAATTCATCTCTAATTGTCTCCTTTCTCTCTTTTTTTGGGATGCCGTCCCTTCCCCCATCTGCCCGCCCTCCCTTCTCTGTGTCGACCTGATGGACAGGTCATTGTGATTGTCCCCGGGTGATTGAGCTAACCCTCCCTTCAGCAGCACTTATCTCCCCAGAGGAGGTGGCAGAAATGTCTGTGGCACCAGCCCCCAATCCCAGAGAATGTGGGTCACCGGTTGCCCTGGTGATGCTGCCCCCCCTACTATTAGCAGCAGTTTGCCGTGCCCTGTCATGTGACGATGGGCTGTGTCACCCGCTGTGATGAATACGGCAATGGTGCATGTGTCTATCTGGAGGGTGCCCTGCTTCTGTGCAGTGCCAGGGCTGCCTTAGACTTTGGAAAGTTGCACAAGTCATGTAAATGTACAATGGCCCCACTGTGTCCTGTGGTGTGATTCATGGGTAATTCCTGACTGCAGTGCTCCCCAATCAATACATAGTCAGTGACGTGGAATTTTCCAGCCATTGAACTGCAGCTCAGGGACAGATGTCTAAAAGGGGGGCTCAGAGGAGGGAGGTGCGGGGTTGGGGTTGGTAGCATAGCTGCCAGCAACTGCCATAGGGGGTGGGTGGGAGCTGCTCAGTTTGAAGAGGTGACTATGGCAGGGATTGGGCAAGAGGAGCAGGAGAGGGTGGAGAGCTGTACAGTGAATGTAAAGCGCAGGCCCGCCCTCGGCTGCAGCCTGTGGCTTTGTGTGTGCTGCTGTCAGACCGGCAAACACTTGTAAACTGCGCAAGAGACGGGTGAGCAGAGTTAATATTGTCTCTCCTGCTTTGCACATTTTTCCAGGAGGAGCTATTCATCCGGGACGCTGACTGGACTGTGGGATGTTAAGATTTGCAGAAAGGCACCAAGACTGAACTCTGCTGAGGAATAATCACCATGTCCGTGGGCACGTTGCAGTCCGCAGGGATGGGTGCCCCACTAACTTCCGTGATGCCCTTCCGTATCCTCAACAAAGGTCCTGAATACTTTCGACGGCAGGTGGAGAATGGAGCTCGGAAACCCAGTGCGGTGGAGAGACTGGAAGCCGATAAAGCCAAGTACGTCAAAAGCAAACAAGTAGTCAGCACCAGACAAGAACCGGTCAGGCCCGCGCTGTCCCGGCAGCCGCTCTTTTCCCCGGGTGTTCGGAGAGTGCTGCTGACCCCCAACCGCAGGGGCTCCCCTACTGCAACTAGGGGGGACAATCGAGGTGCCAAAAACTCTTTAAATCTGGAGATTCTTAATAACTTGATAAACATTTGTGACAGTCCTCTGACTTCTCCTCGGGCAGATAAGGTTTCTTGGCAAGATGCTGAGAAGCCACAAAATTCATCCACCCCAAGCACACCCGCCAGCCACCGGACGCCCGGCACCACGGCTGTACGCAGAGTGGACGTGCGTCCTGGCGATGCACCTCATCCTTCCGCTTGTCCAGATATCCTCATCACCCCAGCAGTTGATTCTCCTGCCAAATCATGCCTCCCAACGGACAGCCCCCTCTGCTCGCCCACTGGTACCCCAAACGAAAAAGGAAAAAAGCAAACCCTTCTGCATCGTTCCAAGTCCGACCTGAGTGACCGGTACTCCCGGGCCAGCGCCGACCTTGAACGTTTTTTCAATTACTGCGGCTTGGATCCCGGGGAGGTTTCCAACATTGGAGCGGAGCATTTGGTCCGGGCCAGTTCAGATATTGTGTCCGTCAAGTTCCACAGCGTCAGCGCAGAAAGCTCAGAGTATGCGCAATCCCAAGTCAGCGCAGGCACTCCCGAAGAGACGACGGCAACCACACGTATTCCTTATGGGATTTCAATTATTGAACGTAACGCCAGGGTTATAAAATGGCTGTATGGATTACGGCAAGCCAGAGAGGTCCAAAAACTGTCCGCGTAGCAGAAGGACTGGACCCTATTGGAGACTGGACTGTGTTACATGTGGTACCTGCCCATCTGGGAGGACTGAAGACCTTGTTTCGTAGTGTTAAATATAAACTGTTGTTCTTCCTCCTCTCCGGCTACTGCAAAACTACAGCTCTCATCGTTCACTGACAGCTGAGGGCTGTCGGGGCATGTTGAGAGTTGTACTTTTGCCATAGGTCGGGAGATCCCTGATAAAAATATTCTGCTGGTATTGGTAAATTTACATCAAGCCCAGTATTATCCATGCACAACCTGTAGACCTGCATGCATGTTGAGACTTGTAGTACCCTACCCGCTGTGTGACCACAGATTCTGTCCGGTATCCAGCATGCAGTTAATGTTTCAGTCATTTTTGATAAATGATGCTGGACCATGCCTTAACCCCGCCACCCCCTGCTCTGCTGATTTACTTGAATCTGATCTTCTCAGCTCTGAGCAGGTGGCAGTCTCGGTCTATCATACATTATATGAGCCTAAAGTCTACAGCGCACCCGCTACCTGGTCTGTGCTGTGTAGGGTGTAGCATGGTGGTTTACAGGGGCTCATTGCATAGCATGGTCTTCTCAGCTCCTCCTGCTGACGGGTCGTCTTTAAGCCAAGTAGCACAATGCACTCCAGCATTTCAGTAGTTGTTTAGGTCTTGGAATTGATTGATGCACCTTTCTTTGTGCTAGATGTAGTAAAGCTGAGTTTGTTATTTAACCCCCTATAATGCAGTAGAATTACTTTGAGCCCTTAAGAAACATTGGAAATGTGGCATATCCAAATGACAAACTCTCTGCTCTGCTACATCTGGAAAAGTTAGTTCTTCTGCGTGTAGAAACTGTGTGCGCAACCTGTTGCATAGGAGCACTCTGTTTTAGGCCTCGTGGACACGACCGTTGTTCTGCTCCGTATCCGAGCCGCAGTTTTTGCGGCTCTGGTGCGGACCCATTCACTTCAATAGGGCCGCAAAAGATGCGGACAGCACTCTGTGTGGTGTCCGCACCCGTTGCTCTGTTCCGTAGCCCCCCGGAATAAAAATGTCCTATTCTTGTCCGTTTTGCGGACAAGAATAAGCATCTCTATAATGGGCCGCCCGTTCTGCAAATTGCGGAACGCACATAGGCGGCTTCTGTGTTTTTCGAATCCGCAATTTGCGTGCTGCAAAAAACGGAACGGTCGTGTGCATGAGCCCTTAGTGTCAGTCTTTATCTGTTCTCATTTTTTTCTTTATTCCCAGTACAAATGTTCAGCCGCTCATCTCATCCAGTCTGGTTCTTGAAAGATGGCATTTGCATATCGCTAAGCATCCGTTGCATTTATGCAAATAACTTTCCAATAGAAAGGGGTTTTTCATGTTTATGTAAGAAAAGCTCAATCATTGTACAATGAAATGTTCTGCAACTTTCTAACAGACGTATGATCCGCTTGCTGACTGTGAATGGAAACCTCCCAGAGACTGATTCTGTCCAGCTATCACAGGTGCTAGGCTCTTGACAGTATGCCATATCTTTCTTGTAACAATCTCTCAGCTGTGACATGGTCACAATGGTTTTTCAGTTGCTGAAATTACCCCAGTCAAAAACAGCAAGCAGAGATCTTGTAAATGGTAAATTAAACATACATTTGAAGGTTGCTAAACTATTCATTATACAATAGATGAAAGTAATACTCATCAAAATGGAAACCTCCTTTAAAGGGGTTGTGCACTTTTGGGGGGTTGACACCAGCTTGGCTCGCCTGGAACGTCCTCGGATGTCGTAACAAGTGATACCTGCAGCTTTAGCCTAATGGAGTTGAGAACAGTAAACAAGTTCCATGCAGTGAAAAGGACTTAGTGGTCAGAACTGTGTTTCTGATAGGGACCTCCAAATCCCCTGCTGTAGACGTTGCAGAATAGACATGTCTACCTGCAGTCACCACTAGGGGGAGCTAGCTGAATACTGTTTATACATCTGTCAATAATAACACAGTATGTGCTAAGCTCCCCCTAGTGGTAAGGTGTGTAAGCATCAGAGGAGCTCTGCCCCCCTATAAAGATATATATGAAGGAAGCAAACTGCACATAACGTTGGGATACTGATAGAGTAAAGTCTCAATGATCTGCCTGAATATTTTCCTCAGATAAGTGTGTAAAGACCAGATATTTTCCATAATATGGATGATTCTCTTTGAAAAATGAAATCTTTCATATTGCGGTAAACATCTGCATGTACCTCTTTTCTTTCGCAAGGATAAGAAGTCAAAAAGACCACCTCTTGAGAAGGCCACCCCCTTCTCGAGACCGGATTTCAGTTCCACCATATATTTCGTGCAGGCTGCACTAGGCATCTTCATTGAGAAGGCCAACCCCCTCCAGAAGACCACTTTTCAGTGTCATTTTGGGTGGTGGTCTCATAGGGGTTTCACTGCACATTTATGTTGTCTGATGCAAAACAGCCGGTTTGTCCTGAGCGCTGCTTCATTTGCCGATCCGGAAATGTAAAATGGACCAAAAAAGTAGAGCAA
This sequence comes from Bufotes viridis, assembly GCA_033119425.1. NCBI lineage: Eukaryota > Metazoa > Chordata > Amphibia > Anura > Bufonidae > Bufotes > Bufotes viridis. The sequence goes on along the minus strand of CM065594.1, from coordinate 91,656,301 downwards.
AAGTGAACGGGATCCGTCCCATTAATTTTGAGCAATGGTGAGCACTCGTAAGAGTGGACAGAACTGAGCCATGTACTGATCCTGTCCATTGTGGAGCAATTATTGGTCAAAAATTAAGAATGCGCACGGCTCTGGCCGCCATTACCCTCATCATTTCTCCTAACCCCATGCCATGGCCTTGAGCTGTTGATTATTGGCCTTGTTAAGTGGACATATTCCAGGTCAGTGGACTCCAGAGCCTTGTGATGGGTTAATATTGGCCGGTGCTGCTGGACAGGCTGCACTGAGGACAATGTGCCTCTCATTAGCAGGCTGCGGGGGCTGCGCCGCTCCCAATCAGCCTTTTGTCTTATTTGCTGCTTCCAAACAATTTAGTGTTTGCAAAGGGATTTTTGTCTTGTTAGTAAAAAAAAAAAAAAAAAAAAAAAAACACTCTGGTGTCTGATGTCACTCTTTATTTTGGGTTGTGGAGGGTTTCTGCTTACAGCTTGTTGTGTGTACACACCCGGACATGAAGTAGCCTCTTAAAGGGACACTAAGGGATCATGCACATGACGTATATGTATTTTACCGTATGCAAAACATGAATCCCCAAAAGGTACAGATGGCGTCCGTGTGCATTCCGTATTTTACGGAACAGCCGGCCACTAATAGAACACGTCATACGGACAAGAATAGGACTGTTCTATTTTTTGGCCGAACGGACATATGGAAACGGAATGCACAAAGAGTTACTTTTTTTTTATTTATTTTTGTGGACCCATTGAAGTGAATGGTTTCGCATACGGTCTGCAAAACGGAACGGGCGCGGAAAGAAAATACGTTTGTGTGCAAGAGCCCTTAGGGCTTGTTTACCTCTGCGTTGGTGGTTCCATTTGGGGCCTCTCTTGCAGTTTCCGCCAAAGAGGGGACAAAAAAAGTCCTGCTTGCAGGGCTTTTTTTTTCTGCCACTAAAAAAGTAGACGCCTGAATGGAAAACAACTGGATCCCCATCTGTTTGGCTCCGTTGGTTTCAGCACTGAAGTTATTTTCGTTCTGCTCCTATAATCGAGCTGGTCAATGGACATAACTAGTGCGGCAGCACACCACGTTCTTTTATCCTGCATGGTCCGTCAAAAAAAACCTGCCTGCACACTGTCTTTTCTGTGCACTGTTTGCAATATATCGAATAGAAGAGGGGAGGGGCGATTGAACAGAGGAGAAGCAGGGCCCGCCGACCCCAAAATAGTAGACAAGCCATACTGAAGACATTGTAGGGGGTGGGGCTTTCCATCCACTCCAAGCCCCCACCTGCCACGGGCCCATAGCAGTTGCGTGGTCTGCCGTTATTGGCGGTACGCCACTGAGCAAGGGTGCACAGAGTGGTTTGTGCCCGCCTTCAGTGCACTTAACTGTTCATTTGCATATGGTGTAAAAGTACTTTCTCTCCAGAATGAAGCAACAGATCACAAAGGCTGAGCTAGCCCGACAAGGCGTTTTCTTATCATTGTGGGAAGTGCTGTATTGTAGTAGGAGAAGGAAAGTAAAAGAAATTGAACTTCTGTCGTGTCATAGAGAATGCAGTGTGGATTCTAATCACCAAATATATCAATGTCCACAATTATGTACATATAACTGCTGCATCCAACCAGGAACGAGGGAGATATTGCTGTGGATGGTTACTGCAATGGGCACAGATTCTCTGACAATACAGCACCTCAGAGACATTGGTATACATATTGTCATCAAACTGCCTCAGTAGTGCTGCCTCCTGCTTTGGCCTGATTAGATCAATTGATGGTTTATAGTCATAACTCATGTATAATGCTTTCACTTAAAGGAGTTGTCTCACCTCACACATCGAGGAAATATCGCTAGGATATGCCCCCCAATCTCTGATTGGTGCAGGTCTCAACTCTGGGACCCGCACCGATACTTAAAACGGAGCAGTACATGCGTGGCCGCCCTCCATTTATTCCTATGGGAGCGACAAAAATAGCCAAGCTGCATGCTCGGATATTTTCAGCAGTCCCATTGAAATGAATGGGAAGCGCACTGTGCAAGCACGGCCACCGCTCTATTCACTTCTATGGGGCTGATGGATATAGCTGAGCCAGCGCTCCTAAGGGAATGAATGGAGTGGTCCCAGAGGTGGGACTTGCACCTATCTGCCATTGGGGGCATATCCAAGCGATATGCCCCCAAATGTCTGATGTGAGACAACCCTTTAAGTGATGGCACTATACATGAGTAGCCCACTAGATGGTCCTTTTAGTGAACCCAGGCACAAAATGGGCCATGAAGCACAGTGTAAGACAACTGCCGATTGGTGCAAGTCTTTTGGGGCAAATTATCAAACTGGTGTAAAGTGGAACTGGCTTAGTTGCCCATAGCAACCAATCACCTTTCATTTTTGACAGCTTCTTTGGAAAAGATGGAATCTGGTTGCTTTGGGCATCTAAGCCAGTTCTACTTTACACCAGTTTGGTAAATGACCCCCTTTGAGTTTAGTGAGCTATAAAGTAGGTGGAATGAAAATAGTTTTTTAGGGACCCTCAGAACTGTTTTCCTTGCTGGGCCCTGGGCTTGAGTCCCACACTGGGTAAAACCTACTAAATCCTAACACACGTTCCCTCTTCTTTGATCTTTCTCTCTGGAGGACAATAACATAGCACAGACAATGGAGGTTTTGTGAAGCTGCGGCTGAATCAGCAGAGATTTGGTGATGTTCTGGTTTTGTAGGTTATGGAGGACAGAAGTCACAGTCCTCCTGAGACCTGCTGATCCCTCGCTCCTCTTGTTACTCATCTATTTTGTGGTTTTAGTTTCAGCCTGAAGACTTTGCCTCTTGGGAAAAACACTTTTGTTTCTTCAAGGGCACATTGGGTATGGAGGGAACTCTCAGGAGGAGATGGACACCTGTGAGGCATCACCTGAGGGCTATGTGCCCCATCCTGGCAGCTGGTATCACCCTCAGCAATGTTTAGGTTCTATCTGTTCTATTCTATAGAGGGGTCCTTACTAATAAAATGGTGTCGTACAGGGTAACTGTCTAATATGCACCTTTGCCTTCCTGGCACTGATCATAGGACGGAGTCGCGTGTACCGTCAACATCTCCTCACCCTACCCCCTGATTGTAGAAGAGGGGCAGAATGGGGTAACAATGTCTGCTCCCTATTCTGATTGCTGCCTGTGGGGCAGCGATATGTATGCTTCACATTGGCAGCGGATCCGGCAGGCTGTTTTGGCAGAGAGCAGCCTGTCAACTTTCATTGAATCCGGTATTTCCTGATTCTACAGTTCACCGCCACATCCCCTTTGACTATAATGGGGTCCAGCCGTGAGCCGGCCACTTTCCGGTATAAACGCCAGGTTTTGGCCAGACAAAAACCGTTGCATGCGATGGTTTTTGTCCAGATAACAGCCAGTATTTGTGCGGCACATCTTAATGTACCCTCTAAGGGTGCCATCACTCGCTGTGGATTTTGTTGCAGAATTTTTGCAATCAGGAAGCAGAGAGGGCGCGACATGTGACAGAAGAGGGGCACCACGGATGCAGGGCCAGCGCTACAGTAATATATTCGTCGAACACAAATGGGAGTAAGAGGGGAGGGACTCGCATCACTGCGCGCCTCCTGCAATCAGGAAGCAGAGAGGGCGCAACATGTGACATGGGAGGGGCAGAGGCAGAACCGGAGGACCGCGGAACATTGCAGGGCCGCTCACTAACCTGCTGTATTACGTCAGTGACTGCTTGTGGGTTACAGGTACAAGCATAATGCTGGTTGGCTGAGCTTCTGCCAATCAGCGTTATGCTTCTTCCTCTGCTGTGTCAGCACAGCTTCTTCTTGCTCTGCGAGTGGTGCAGCCTGGACCCATGAGCTGTTCCTGGGAGCAGAACAAGCAGTGAGAGAATTCCATCTGCCCTGTAAAAGTTCACACTGACTGAGGGGACTTAGGGAGCACCCCCATTCCCCACTTATACACCTCCAGACTCCAGCACGACTAAAACTATGACATGTCTGACATTTAGTATGGCAATTCCGCCCCCGCCCCCATTATAGTTAACGGACAATAAAACCTCAACATTAAGGTTAAATTGCCATTGGCACTTTGCGATAAGTAAGTAGGTTCTGGGTTGCGATTTGGGCACTCGGTCTTTAAAAGGTTCGCAATCACTGGATTAGGGGGTCAGTAAACCACAGAGCCAAGTCACAATGGAAACGTGCTAGCCAGTCCTTTTCAGCATTCTTCCCAACCGTCCTGGATCCAGAGGGACAGTCCTGAATGTCAGCCTATGTTTGGCAGTCCCGGGGTGTCTGCAGCGTGGCCCGAGTTCAGCTGTACGGTGATACAGAATATTACATTTACCTAGTAACCCTCAGCCGTTCAGTGCAGGCAGGCGTGATGCAGTAACATTATCACACCTTCTGCGCCGGACAGACCTGCGGAAATACCGGCTTTATTCATTGTGGTAGCAAGTTATGCTAGTATTCATATTGGAAGTACTAAGAAGAGATCCCACTGTGTGGGGTCACTAAGGGGGTATCAAACTGTGTGGGAGCATCAAACAGGCCATTATACGGAGTGTGAAGGCACTTAGAGGGCATCTTTACTATGTAGGGGACACGGATGGGGCATCACTACTGTGAGACGGAGCTTAGGGGGTAATATTTACTGCAAGGGGCACTATGGGGGCAACATTACTGTTAGAAGACTTATAATCTCTGTTTCTTTGGCACAGTGGTAACTTCCTGGGACTGGGCAGAGTTAGAGGTGCGGCTTAATGTAAAATATTGCCTTCGGAGACTCAAAAATAGAGATGAGCGAATTTCCGCTTATGAAATTCGTTCACACTTCGTTTGGTGGTAAAAGGTGAATTGCGTTATGGTTTCCAGTACCACGAACCATAACGCAATTCTATGACGGAATGCAAAACGGAATGCCTTAAGAGGCACTCTGTTTTTCATTCCGTCATAATAGAAGTCTATGCAGGGGAGTCCTCTAAAGGCATACCGTTATGCATTCCGTCATAGAATTACGTTATGGTCCGTGGTAATGGAAACCATAACGCAATTCACCTTTTACCACCAAACGAAGTGTGAACGAATTTCATAAGCGGAAATTCGCTCCTTTCTACTCAAAAAGCTTATACAATTTCCTATGTAAACTCCACCCAGAACTACTGTAGATGCCATGTGCAATCTGCCGCAATTAACACCACAATCCCAGTGACCCCTTACACCCAAAGGCATCCCTTCCCAAAGGGGCTTTCTGGGAGTTTGATACTGGTGACCTATCCTCATGATAGGTCATCAATATCTGATCGGTGGGGGTCCGACTCCTGCCACCACTGCTGATCAGTCATTCGTTGAGGCCATGGTACTCTGATGAGAAACGCAGTGGCATCACCTTCATCTCCACATGGCCTAAGCACAGCTCAGTCCTATTCAAGTGAATGGGCCTGAGCGGTAATACCAAGCACAGCTGTTGTAAAATGTACAGTACTGTGCTTGGTAACCTGTGAATAGGTCGCAGCCCTCGCCGGTGCTTAGAGGCCTCTTGAAACAGCTGATTGAAAGGGTGCCAGGAGTCGGACCCCCTACTAATCAGATACTGATGACTTACCTTGAGGATAGCTCAATATTTAATTCCCGGAAACCCCTTTACATTCTTGTGGCCTGTAGCCGTCACTAGGGGGAGCTCAATGTAGTTATACTGCTCCTGATGAACTCAGTGAGACACATACATAAGTACACGCAAGCTTTCCTCTCGGTCGTTGACAGCAGACTTTGTGGAAAATGTCACTTCTTTAAGGCCCCATTCACACGTCCGCAATTCTGTTCCGCATCATTTCTATGGGGACAGACTTTGTCCCGCTCGGATCCGGAATTGTGGATCCGCACTTCCGTTCCGCAAAAATATAGAACATGTCCTATTCTTGTCCGCAATTGCGGACAAGAAAAGGCATTTTCTATATAGTTCTGGCAATGTGCAGATCCGCAAAACACATACGGACGTCTGAATAGAGCCTAAGGAGACTTTTGAAGTGGGAACCCATATATGACACCTGCATGGACGGGGGTTGTCGTGATTGGACAGCTTCGTTTTTTTTTTTTTTACAGTCTATGTGGAACCAAGGCTCTCACTCCATTTCATAACATTGCTCTACTTTGCGTGATTGCAGGGCCCCCATAGACAGTAATTAGATTCCACAAGTAGGTGCCGGAGCGTGGGTGATGTGGGCAGCATGATTTTACTTGCTCTTCTGTCTCGTCATCTCTCTCCAGAACGTCCCAGTTACATAACAGGCAGGATTTCATAACCGTCCCTGTATTACAGTGCAGTATTTACCCAGCACTCCCCACGGCCACGGTCTGGAGCAGAGAACTTGCTTTTATTATGGGATCAGTTTGGATCCTCGTCGCTTGAGGGTCAGTCCTCAAAAGTCAAAGCCAGTCCTGTATTTCTTAGGATGAGGGCACTGACCAGGAGCAAACCCTTGAAGCAGGATGTTGGGGGTTATAAACAGGGCCGGACTGGGAACTTAAAAAGGCCCTAGAAAAAAAAAAACAAAAGCTGGCCTCCTGTTGTAGGGGGTCCAAATTGACAGAAGTCAAGGCCGATATAAGTAGGCAGGGCAAACATATGTAGGCGGGGCCAGCAGTATTGTAGTGCAGCACAAAATACCGCCCCAGCAGAACCAAATACACAGTACCTCAGTATTTAACTCTATCATCGTCCTGAGGAGGGTAATACAGCTGAATGCAGGAGGGCACTTTCTTCTGCCAGCTAGGTGCCTAGCATTTATTAATGCTGACAGCATCAGATTGCTATGTAACCAACTGGCAGCCGTGAGGAGGCATCGGCCCACCAGGAAATTTCCCTGTAGGATCTACGGCCAGTCCACCCCTGGTTATAAAAGTTGTCGTGAAAAACTGTGGGCGACTACAGGATGGGTGAATACAATTTGTTTTTCCCTGTTGTCAGCTATTTCAGGCCATGGAGAGGCTGACTGTAGTCTCCCTGAATTGGACGATTGACACAATGTGCAGAAACATCCTTGTCCCCATAGATGAACTTACCATAGACCCTACAGGGAAATTTCCCAGTGGGCCGATGACCTGAGGGCTGCCCAAGCCCTCCTCTTGGCTGGTGGACAGATAAAGACTTAATACTCTCAGCATTAATTACGTAGGAGCATCAGGCACTTATGCACCTTGGCGTTGGCCACAGGTGCCCTCATGAATTCAACTGCATTGCTATGCTTAGGATGATGTTTTGTACTGTGGTGGGGGTGGAAATATTTTGTTCTGCACTACGGTATTGCTGGCCCCGCCTACTTCTGTTGTCCCACCTTCTGTCAAATTGGACCCACCTGTTTTTTCCCAAGGCCACTTAAAGTTCCCAGCCCGCCCCTGCTTTTCCCCCTTGATTAACGCTTTATATCTCCAGTCCTGAGAACCCCCAGAAACATACATAGCAAACTAAGTGGCTCCCCCTGCTGATTCATGCCGTTATCCCAAGACAAGACACCACAGCACTAGAGATGAGCGAACTTTAAAAAAAAGTTCGGCGTTCGGGTTGTGGTAATCGCCGCATCCCGTTATGAATTCCACTACCACGGACTATCCCGGCATATGGAATCCATAAGGGGCGGCTTCCACGAACCGAACTGTTGAACAGCCGAAGGACCTGGGGTAGCGTCCCGTCATGTGATCAGTGCAGGGGCGTGGCTCAGCACGGGATCAAATCCAGTGCTGAGCCACGCCCCCTGCACTGATCACATGACGGTGACGTCACCCCAGGTCCTTCGGCTGTTCAACAGTTCGGGTTCGTGGAAGCCGCCTCTTATGGATTCCATATGCCGGCATAGTCCGCGGTAGTGGAATCCATAACGGGATGCGGCGATTACCACAACCCGAACGCCGAACTTTTTTTTAAAGTTCGCTCATCTCTACACAGCACTTGTTGCCCCCTCCCCCACTTCCTTCCTATCTTGATAAGGGCTCATGCACCCGACCATATTTTTGATCCATGTGCTATCCGTATTTTTGCGGATAGCATACGGCCCCTTTCATGTCTGTGGCTCTGCGAAGAAAAAAACGACAGAACATGGATGTCGGTTGTGCAAATTTTAGAACATGACTTGTTTTGGTCTGCATTTCTATTGATGGGGGTGAGAAATTTATGGAATGCACACAGAAGGTATCTGTAGTTTGCAGATCTGTGGTTTGTGGACCGAAATATGGATTTGGACGTGTGCTTAACCACCTGAGGACCGCCTAACGCACGGATGCGTCTGGTCCTCTTACTCTGGGTCGATGCATCGGCGCGTCATCTCGCGAGACACGAGATTAGCTGTGAACGCGAGTGGCGCCCGTCTTGGCAGTTATACTGCAGCCTGCCAGCGATGATCAATCGCTGGCAGGCTGTAGATGCGAAATAAATCGCATCAAAGATGTATATCAGACGCTGTTTTGTTAACAGCGTCTGATATACCTGCTACCTGGTCCTCTGGTGGTCCCATTTGCTGGGATCGACCACCAGAGGAACAGGTAGCCATGTAAAGTAGCACCAAGCACCACACTACCCCCCCTCCCCCCCTGTCACTTATTAACCCCTTGTTAACCCCTTGATCACCCCATATAGACTCCCTGATCACCCCCCTGTCACTGATCACCCCCCTGTAAGGCTCCATTCACATGTCCATATGTGTTTTACGGATCCGCAAAATACGGACACCGGCAATGTGCTTTCCGCATTTTGCAGATCCGCACATTGCCAGAACTATATAGAAAATGCCTTTTCTTGTCCGCTATTGCGGACAAGAATAGGACATGTTCTATATTTTTGTGGAACGGAAGTGCAGACCCGGAAGTGCGGAGCCGTAATTCCGGATCCGAGCGGGACAAAGTCTGTCCCCATAGAAATGAATGGGTCCGCAATTCCGTTCCGCAAACAGAATTGCGGATGTGTGAATGGGGCATAAGGGTCCCTTATCACCGCCAGTTAGTTAGCTACTTGTTAGGTAGCTAGCGCCCAGCCCACCGCACCGCACTCACTGATTTTGGCAGAGATTTTTTCATCCACGATGATCGATACGAAAGAAAAAATCTGTGCTGTTAATTTATTTATTTTTTTCAGCCCAGAGGCTGAACGGAAAAAAAAAATATCATTACCCGTATGCTCAATATAAGGAGAATCGCAGAAACTCCTAATGCTGGCCATACGTGTAGTGATTGCGGAGACCCTCAAATGCCAGGGCAGTACACACACCTCACACGTGACCCCATTTTAGAAAGAAGACGCCCCAAGGTATTCCGTGAGGGGTATGGTAAGGTTCATGCAAAATTTTATTTTTTGTCACAAGTTAGTGGAATATGAGATTTTGCAAAAAAAATCAATTTCCGCTAACTTGTGCCAAATTTTTTCTTTTCTGTGAACTCGCCATGCCCATCACGGAATACCTTGGGGTGTCTTCTTTCCAAAATAGGGTCACATGTGGGGTATTTATACTGCCCTGGCATTTTAGGGGTCCTAAAGCGTGAGAATCCAAATGTGTAAAAATACTCATTGGAATTAGGGCCCCTTTGCGCATCTTGGCTGCAAAAAAGTGTCACACATGTGGTATCGCCGTACTCAGGAGAAGTAGGGCGATGTGTTTTGGGGTGTATTTTTATATATACCCATACTTTGTGTGAGAAATATCGCTGTAAACGATAACTTTTTAAATTTTTTTATACAAAGTTGTCAATTTACAGAGATATTTCTCTCACCCAATATGGGTATATGTAAAAATACACCCCAAAACACATTGCCCTACTTCTCCTGAGTACGGCAATACCACATGAGTGACACTATTTTGCAGCCTGGGTGCGCAAAAGGGCCCAAATTCCAACGAGTACCTTTAGGTTTTACATGGCTGCTCACAATTTAGCCCCACCCAAAATGCCAGAACAGTACAAACACCCCACAAATGACCCCATTTTGAAAAGAAGACACCCCAAGTTATTCGCTGAGGGGCATAGTGAGTCCATTAAAAATTGAACTTTTTATCAAAAGTTAGCGAAAAGGAAGACTTTGTGAGAAAAAACAATAAAAAATCAATTTCCGCTAACTTGTGCCAAAAAAAAATCTTCTATGAACTCGCCATGCCCCTCACGGAATACCTTGGGGTATCTTCTTTCCAAAATGGGGTCACATGTGGGGTATTTATACTGCCCTGACATTTTACGGGCCCTGAAGCGTGAGAAGAAAAATGCATAAAAATGCCCTCCTAAAAGGTACTCATTCGAATTTGGGCCCCTTTGCGCATCTTGGCTGCAAAAAAGTGTCACTCATTGGTATCGCCGTACTCAGGAGAAGTAGGGCAATGTGTTTTGGGGTGTATTTTTACCTATACCCATGCTGGGTGAGAGAAATATCTCTGTAAATTGACAACTTTGTATAATTTTTTTTTTTAAGTTGTCATTTACAGAGATATTTCTCACACACAGTATGGGTATATATAAAAATAAACCCCAAAACACATTGCCCTACTTCTCCTGAGTACGGCGATACCACATGTGTGACACTTTTTTGCAGCCAAGATGCGCAAAGGGGCCCTAATTCCAATGAGTACCTTTAGAATTTCACAGGGCATATTTACGCATTTGGATTCTCACGCTTTAGGGCCCCTAAAATGCCAGGACAGTATAAATACCCCACAAGTGACCCCATTTTGGAAAGAAGACACCCCAAGGTATTCCGTAAGGGGCATGTCGAGTTCACAGAATTTTTTTTTCTTTGGCACAAGTTAGCGGAAATTGATATTTATTTATATATATATTATTTTTTTACAAAGTCTCATATTTCACTAACTTGTGACAAAAAATAAAATTTTACATGAACTCACCATACCCCTCACGGAAAACCTTGGGGTGTCTTCTTTCTAAAATGGGGTCACTTGTGGGGTATTTATACTGCCCTGGCATTTTAGGGGTCTCTAAAGCGTGAGAAGAAGTCTGGAATCTAAATGCGTAAAAATGCCCTGTGAAATCCTAAAGGTACTCATTGGAATTTGGGCCCCTTTGCGCACCCAGGCTGCAAAAAACTGTCACACATGTGGTATCGCCGTACTCAGGAGAAGTAGGGCAATGTGTTTTGGGGTGTATTTTCACATATACCCCTGCTGGGTGTGAGAAATATCTCTGTAAACTGACAACTTTGTATAAAAAAAATTAAAAAGTTGTCATTTACAGAGATATTTCTCTCACCCAACATGGGTATATGTAAAAATACACCCCAAAACACATTGCCCTACTTCTCCTGAGTACGGCGATACCACATGAGTGACACTTTTTTGCAGCCTAGGTGCACATAGGGGCCCAAATTCCAACGAGTACCTTTAGGTTTTACATGGCTGCTCACAATTTAGCCCCACCCAAAATGCCAGAACAGTAAACACACCCCACAAATGACCCCATTTCGGAAAGTAGACACCCCAAGGTATTCACTGAGGGGCATAGTGAGTCCGTGGGAGATTTTTATTTTTTTTGCCAGAAGTTAGCAGAAATGGAAACTTTATTATTATTTTTTTTCCTCAGAAAGTGTCATTTTCCGCTAACTTGTGAAAAAAAAATGAAATGATACATGAACTCACCATGCCCCTCCGCGAATACTTTGGGGTGTCTTCTTTCTAAAATGGTGTCATTTGGGGGGTATTTATACTATCCTGGCATTCTAGCACCTAAAGAATCATGACAGTTGCTCAGAAAGTCAGAGCTGCTTCAAAATGCCGAAAATCACTTTTTTGCACCATAGTTTGTAAACGCTATAACTTTTACCCAAACCAATAAATATACACTTATTGGATTTTTTTTTTTATCAAAGACATGTAGAACAATGAATTTTGCGAAAAATTTATATAGAAATGTAGTTTTTATTTTTTTAATTTTACAACAGAAATTGAAAAATGTCATTTTTTTGCAAAAATTTCGGTCATTTTTGATTAATAGCAAAAAAAGTAAAAATGTCAGCAGCAATGAAATAGCACCAAATGAAAGCTCTAACCCTGGGTTCAGACCTGAGCATTCTAAAAACGCGCGTTTTACGCGCGTATTTCAGCGCGTTTTTGCAAATAGGAAATGCGCGTTCGTACACGCGTTCTTGTGATTGACTACTGTGGTGTCAATCACAAAACGCGCGACAAACGCCCCAAAAAAAGCTCAAGTACTTGTTTATGCGTCGGGCGTTTTACAGCGCGCTCAAACGCGCTGTAAAACGCTCAAGTGAGAACCAGGGCCATAGGAAAGCATCGGTTTTCATGTGTTGAGCGTTTTACAGCGCGTTTGAACACGCTGTAAAACGCTCAGGTGTGAACTTAGGGTATTAGTGAGAAGAAAAGGAGGTAAAATTCATTTGGGTGGTAAGTTGCATGACGGAGCAATAAACGGTGAAAGTAGTGTAGTGCAGAATAGTAAAAAGTGGCCTGGTTATTAACCCTAAGTTCACACTTGCGCGTTTTACAGCGCGTTCGAACGCGATGTAAAACGCTTAACACATGCAAACCAATGCTTCCCTATGGGACTGGTTCACATTTTCGCATTTTACAGCGCGTTCGAACGCGCTGTAAAACGCTCTACGCATAAACAAGTACTTGAGCTTTTTTTGGGGCGTTTGTCGCGCGTATTGTTATTGACACCACAGTAGTCAATCGCAAAAACGCGCTGTAATACGCACGACTAAAACGCGCGTTTCAAGAACGCTCAGGTCTGAACCCAGGGTAAGGGTGTTTAAGCTAGGGGGGCTGAGGTGGTTAAGGGGGTTCTCCGGGCTTTTTTTTTTCTATTAATAACCTATCCTCAGGATAGGTCATTAATATCAGATCGGCGGGGATCCGACATCCGGCACCCCTGCCGATCAGCTGTTTGAGTCGACGGCGCGCGCAGTGTGCACGTCCGTCTCCCGACTCTCTTCCTGCCCGCTGCTGCTGTCCCATAGACATACAGCGGTGAGCAGGAAGGGAGACGGTACGTGCGCCGTCTCCTCAAACAGCTGATTGGCGGGGGTGCCGGGTGTCGGATCCCCGCCGATCTGATATTGATGACCTATCCTGAGTAGAGATGAGCGAACTTCAAAAATTAGTTCGGCGTTCAGGTTAGGGTAATCGCTGCATCCCGTTATGGATTCCACTACCGCGGACTATCCCGGCATATGGAATCCATAAGGGGCGGCTTCCACGAACCCGAACTTTGGAAAAGCCGAAGGACCTGGGGTGACATCACCGTTATGTGATCAGTGCAGGGGGCGTGGCTCAGCACTGGATTTGACGTCACCCCAGGTCCTTCGGCTTTTCAACAGTTCGGGTTCGTGGAAGCCGCCCCTTATGGATTCCATATGCCGGGATAGTCCGCGGTAGTGGAATCCATAACGGGATGCGGCGATTACCCCAACCCGAACGCCGAACTAATTTTTGAAGTTCGTTCATCTCTAATCCTGAGGATAGGTCATCAATAAGAAAAGCCCGGAGAACCCCTTTAATGAGGCCTAAGAGAGACTGCGGTATATGAGGCACTGGATAAGTTCCCTCTCTAATGATCACTGTAGCATCTGTCTCTATGTGGTCCTGCCTATGGCCCTCCTACTGTTGTGAAACTACAACTCCCAGCATGCCCGGCCAGTCTGCAGGTTGAGGGCTACAAATTGACCACTGTTCTGTGGTATGAATGCCCGTCAGCAGCTACTAGCCCTTCAGAGGGTACTGCTGGGGTAACATGCTCCAATCTGGACTATATGGACCCTGATACTATTGGCTTTCATGCTCTTCTCACGTGCTGCATTTTTTGAATTGTGCTGCATTGCACACGGCCACTAGAAAAGACTGCGTGCAATCTGGAAATACTTAATCCCAGCTCAAATAGCTGACCATTCACACACAGTGAGTGCCTGGCCGAGACACATGGATCAGGTTGCATATTTTTTTCAAGGGTGTGTTGTGGAAGAATGGTAATTATTATATGCAGGAAGCTGGGATGACAGGGTTAATGTAACCAGAGAGGGGAGGCCAGGCCGACAGGCTCCTGTATCCCATGACCACAGAGCGGCATTATTTATTTATTACCCATTATTTGAAGAACCCACCTCCCCCTGGCTCCCAAAAAAAAAAAAAACGGTAAATATAATTCCTTAAGTCTTCTGTCAAGTCATTTTATTCAGCCATTTTATCTGTTTCTAGGAAAGCTGGATGATAAGCAATTTGGCCACCTTACAGCTTTTATTTGAGTCCTTATTGGGCCTCCAATGCCATGGTAAGCCACTGGCACCCGAATGGTTTACAAAGGGAGTACCCTCTATCTGCAAAACTACTAATATGCTGCTGTCGCTATTCACTGTGACATCTAAGGCCCATTTCACACGAGCGAGTTTTCCGTGTGGGTGCCATGCGTGACGTGAACGCATAGCACCCGCACTGAATCCGGATCCATTTATTTCAATGGGTCTGTGTACATGAGTATTTTTTTTCATGCATCACTTCTGCGCAGCATGTTCTATATTCTGCGTTTTTCACGCAACCCTGGCCCCATAGAAGTGAATGGAGCTTCAGTGAAAAACGCATTGCATCCGCAAGCAAGTGCGGGTGCGATGCGTTTTTCACTGATAGTTGCTAGGAGATGTTGTTTGTAAAAATGCGTGAAAAACGCATCAAAACGCATTGCACCCTGAACTGAACGCAATCGCAGACAAAACTGACTGAACTTGCTTTCAAAGTGCTGTGAGTTTCACTGAACGCATCCGGATCTAATCCGCCACGCTCGTGTGAAAAGGGTTAAACCTTGTATCAGGGTGCCAGCTGGTAGTGTTGTGTGTGGCACGGCCCCATTAGTCCAGTTTTGATACAATTTCATGCAAATACTCAAATTGGAAGGGAATCGCCTATCTCTAGTGTATGTAACCGATGGCAGTGCTATGTAGGGCTGTCTAATATGATTAATCAATATTTCAGAAATCTGGAAAATTAACTTTGGTATGCAAATGAGGTTAAAAGTGCCCAGCGGGGCATCACCAACGCTTCCAAGGATTCCAAGCGTGCCTCTCCCCAGAGCCGAAGACCGCCCCCTCACTTGTTCCCAGTACCTGCCCTTACAATTTCCAGTCCGCCCCCTCCTCTGTGACATCACATACTTCTTTTGAATTCTGCCCGCTTTAGCGCTTGCCTTGGCGAAATCTCATGAGACTTCCCTGCTGTGAGCATCGGATTCAAGTGACAGGGCTTGGCGCATACCTGCACTCCCTACAGTTAGTCATGTGGTCAATGCACTTGCGCAAAATTTTAACGATGCAGGCAGAGTTCAAAAGAAGTGTGACATCGCAGAGGAGGGGGTTGACTGGAAGGTGCAAGGGGAGGTCTTGGGCTCATTGAGCTGTTGGTGACGCCCATCTGGGCACTTTGGACCTCATTTGCATACCAAACAAAGTTCATTTTCTGGCGTTTGGAAAGATTTATTACCCTGACAAAGGTATAGTTTTAATCATGTTAGCACTACATAGCACTACATCGGTTACATACGGTAGAAACGTGACATGTTCCTGCCCTGGCGATAGATATGAGTATCAATGCTTTCTACGGTGCCTGGGATCTAAACGTCTATTTTGCACTAATCTAATTATAGCAGCCTGCCAGATACAAGGCTTGTCTCCAATATTTCTCCTCTTGTAGGACTACAAGTCCCAATATGCCCAAGTGGCCCCGAGCCATGTTGGGAGCTGCAGGATCTAAAGTCACAGAAAATAATGCACTATAGTAATAGATGCAAACATAACATATGGACTAAGCCCTCACTCTAAGGGCTCATGCACATGAACGTGTGCCGGCCGTGGTCGTATTGCGGCCCGCATACAGCGGGTCCCCAATACACTGGCTCCGGCCGTGTGCATCCGGCATCACTTGAATCGGTCCGCGATCCGGGAGATGCCGTGCGTAAGGACAGAGCGGAACCCCACGGAAGCACTACAGAGTGCTTCCGTGGTGTTTCCAGCCGTGCCTCCACAACACAAAAAAGTAGAGCATGCACTACTTTTTTGCGGAACGGACGGATAACAGACGGCAGCCGCACGGATGTTGCCCGTGCATTGGGGACCACAATTGCGGTCCCCAATGCACAGAACGGCCGGCACACGTTCGTGTGCATGAGCCCTAATAATAAAATCTGAGACTCTTAAAATTCATGTACACTTTTGCCCCACCTATCTAAGAGGCGGCCTTTCTTAGGTGGTACATATAGGTGTGTGCTCCTCCTCTCATTGGTTTCTGATACACACAGAGGTAACTAAGAGCAGCACAGTATATGTGCAGGGTCTGCGCTCCTGAACATAAATGCATAACGGCATAGGTAGGTTTAGCACAGGACCTGCCTGAACTGAGTCCACCTTGGCATTGGGTAGGTGGGCACAGATGTGTTTTGATCAAAATGTATTGGCTAAGGCCCCTTTCACACGGGCGAGTTTTCCGCGCGGGTGCAATGCGTGAGGAGGACGCATTGCACCCGCACTGAATCCGGACCCATTCATTTCTATGGGGCTGTGCACATGAGCGGTGATTTTCACGCATCACTTCTGCGTTGCGTGAAAATCGCAGCATGTTCTATATTCTGCGTTTTTCACGCAACGCAGGCCCCATAGAAGTGAATGGGGATGCGGGAAAATCGCAAGCATCCGCAACCAAGTGCGGATGTGTTGCGATTTTCCCGCATTGTTGCTTAGCAACGGGACCCAATCTCTATTATTTCCCCTTATAACATGGTTATAAGGGGAAATAATAGCATTCTTAATAAAGAATGCATTGTAAAATGATGAGGAAGGGGTTAAAAATAATAAAAGTTAACTTACCTTAGCCACTTGATCGCGTAGTCACGATCTGTCCTCTCTTTCCCTGCAGCATCTATGATCTAAAGGACCTGTGATGACGTCACATCACATGGCCCAATCACATGCTCCATCACTATGGTGATGGAGCATGTGATTGGTCCATGTGACCATGTGACATCATCCAAGGTCCTTAACCACTTAAGCCCCCCTAGCTTAAACACCCTTAATGACCAGGCCACTTTTTACAATTCTGCACTACACTACTTTCACCGTTTTTGCTCGGCCATACAACTTACCACCCAAATGAATTTTACCTCCTTTTCTTCTCACTAATAGAGCTTTCATTTGGTGCTATTTCATTCTTGCTGACATTTTTACTTTTTTTGCTATTAATCAAAAATTACCGAAATTTTTGCAAAAAAATGACATTTTTCACTTTCTGTTTGAAAATTTGTCAAATAAAACTACATTTCTATATAAATTTTTCTCAAAATTTATTGTTCTACATGTCTTTGATAAAAAAAAATGCAATAAGTGTATATTTATTGGTTTGGGTAAAAGTTATAGCGTTTACAAACTATGGTGCAAAAAGTGAATTTCCGCACTTTGACTTTCTGAGCACCTGTCCTGTTTCCTGACGTACTACAATGCCCAGACAGTAGAAATACCCCATAAATGACCCCATTTCCGAAAGTAGACACCCTAAGGTATTCACTGAGGGGCATAGTGAGTTCATGGAAGTTTTTATTTTTTGTCACAAGTTAGCGGAAATGTTTTTTTTTTTTTTCAAAAATTTCATTTTCCGCAAACTTGTGACAAAAATAAAAACTTCCATGAACTCACTATGCCCATCAGCGAATACCTTAGGGTGTCTACTTTCCGAAATGGGGTCACTTGTGGGGTATTTTTACTGCCCTGGCATTTTAGGGGCCCCTAAAGCGTGAGAATCCAAATGCGTAAAAATGCCCTGTGAAATCCTAAAGGTACTCTTTGGAATTAGGGCCCTTTTCGCATCTTGGCTGCAAAAGTGGCACACATGTGGTATCGCTGTACTCAGGAGAAGTAGGGCAATGTGTTTTGGGGTGTATTTTTACATATACCCATGCTGGGTGAGAGAAATATCACTGTAAATTGACAACTTTGTATAAATTTTTTAAAAGTTGTCGTTTACAGCGGTATTTATCACACAAAGTATGGGTATATATAAAAATACACCCCAAAAGTCATTGCCCTACTTCTCCTGAGTACTGAGATACCACATGAGTGACACTTTTGCAGCCAAGATGCGCAAAGGGACCCTAAAACCAATGAGTACCTTTAGGATTTCACTGAGCAATTTACGCATTTGGATTCCAAACCCCTTCTCACGCTTTAGGGGCCCTAAAATGCCGGGACAATAAAAATACCCCACAAGTGACCCTATTCTGAAAGTAGACACCCTAAGGTATTCGCTGATGGGCATAGTGAATTCATGGAAGTTTTTATTTTTGTCACAAGTTAGCGGAAATGTTTTTTTTTTTCTTTTTCTTACAAAGTCTCATATTCCACTAACTTGTGACAAAAATAAAATTTTACATGGACTCACTATGCCCCTCACAGAACACCTTGGGGTGTCTACTTTCTATAATGGGGTCACTTGTGGGGTATTTTTACTGCCCTGGCATTTTAGGGGCCCCTAAAGCATGAGAAGCGGTTTGGAATCCAAATGAGTAGAAATGCCCTGTGAAATCCTAAAGGTACTCATTGGATTTAGGGCCCCTTTGCGCATCTTGGCTGCAAAAAGTGCCACACATGTGGTATCGCCGTACTCGGCAGAAGTAGGGCAATGTGTTTTGGGGTGTATTTTTACATATACCCATACTGGGTGTGAAAATATCTCTGTAAATGACAACTTTTTCCATTTTTTTATACAAAGTTGTCAATTTACAGAGATATTTCTCTCACCTAGCATGGGTATATGTAAAAATACACCCCAAAACACATTGCCCTACTCTCCTGAGTACGGCGATACCACATGTGTGCCACTTTTGCAGCCAAGACGTGCAAGGGGCCCTAAATCCAATGAGTACCTTAAGATTTCACAGGGCATTTTTGCGCATTTGAATTCCAAACTCCTTCTCACGCTTTAGGGGCCCTAAAATGCCGGGACAATAAAAATACCCCACAAGTGACCCCATTCTGAAAGTAGACACCCTAAGGTATTCGCTGATGGGCATAGTGAATTCATGGAAGTTTTTATTTTTGTCACAAGTTAGCGGAAATGTTTTTTTTTTTTTTCTTTTTTCTTACAAAGTCTCATATTCCACTAACTTGTGACAAAAATAAAATTTTACATGGACTCACTATGCCCCTCACAGAACACCTTAGGGTGTCTACTTTCTAAAATGGGGTCACTTGTGGGGTATTTTTACTGCCCTGGCATTTTAGGGGCCCCTAAAGCGTGAGAAGCGGTTTGGAATCCAAATGAGTAGAAATGTCCTGTGAAATCCTAAAGGTACTCATTGGATTTAGGGCCCCTTTGCGCATCTTGGCTGCAAAAGTGCCACTCATGTGGTATCGCCGTACTCGGCAGAAGTAGGGCAATGTGTTTTAGGGTGTATTTTTACATATACCAATACTGGGTGTGAAAAATATCTCTGTAAATGACAACTTTTTCCATTTTTTATACAAAGTTGTCAATTTACAGAGATATTTCTCTCACCCAGCATGGGTATATGTAAAAATACACCCCAAAACACATTGCCCTACTTCTCCTGAGTATGGCGATACCACATGTGTGGCACTTTTGCAGCCAAGATGCACAAAGGGACCCCAATTCCAATGAGTACCTTTCAGGAGGGCATTTTTACGCATTTTTCTTCTCACGCTTTAGGGCCCCTAAAATGCCAGGGCAGTATAAATACCCCACATGTGACCCCATTTTAGAAAGAAGACACCCCAAGGTATTCTGTGAGGGGCATGGTGAGTTCATACAAGATTTTTTTTTGGCACAAGTTAGCGAATTTGATTTTTTGTTTTTTCACACAAAGTCTCCCTTTCCGCTAACTTGTGACAAAAATTCAATCTTTCATGGACTCAATATGCCCCTCAGCGAATACCTTGGGGTGTCTTCTTTCCAAAATGGGGTCACATGTGAGGTTTTTGTACTGCCCTGGCATTTGAGGGTCTCCGCAATCATTACATGTATGGCCAGCATTAGGAGTTTCTGCTATTCTCCTTATATGGAGCATACGGGTAATGAGATTTTTTCCGTTCAGCCTCTGGGCTGAAAGAAAAAATGAACGGCACAGATTTCCTCATTCGCATCGATCGATGTGGATAAAAAAATCTCTGCCAAAAATATGCAAAAAATAGAGGGGCCTGGCGATTGCCAGGACATAGGAGCTCCGCCCAAACATCCATACCCACTTCAGCTCCTATGTCCTGGCAAACGTGATTTCTCCATTCACATCGATCAATCGATCGGTGTGGAGGAAGACATCTTTGCCAGATTTTTGATACAAAGTGTTTGCCAAAGCATATGAACTCCAACACCTCTCCTCAGCTCACATGCCAGGGCAAACGTACCTGTCCTGCAGAGGAGAAATCTCGTCTTGCAGCGCCGCATACACCGACTTCACGTGTCTTCTGACAGCAGCGCAATGCTTCTCTCAGAATTCACATCAGTGCTGCGGCGTTTTCATCGGTTGGTCCGTTGATCTACCTGGAAAATAAAGGGTGGTTAGGGTGGAAAAAAAAAAAAAAAAGAAAAAACAGGCAACAGGCACATGACTTGAACGTTGCAAACTTTATAAAACATGAATAAAACCTGAACATGAAAAAAAATGAACTTTTAAAACCTGAACTAACTCAAGATTTTTTTTTCTTGCTACCTGTTTCATTTTTTTCTTTTTTAACCATTTCACGCTTTATTTTCCTAGCAGAAACCTCTCCTTTCCCATGGGACAATGTGTAAAGTGTAAATCACACAGAGATGGTGAGAAGTACACTATACACGTTATCCCAAGTGAAAGGAGAGGTTTCTACCGTTTCACACTTCTGCAGCAGCACAGCAGCACCGTCCCCTATGTGTTAGGGTCTCTCAAAACCTAGTATCCTGAGAGACCCTTGAGCCTGATTGTAAAAACTACCTGTGTCCTGCAATCCCTAGGTCCCTAAGTGTACCTGAGTGTGGTACTTCGGAAACACTCCCTAGGCATAGGGCAGGGTGGTCAGGACAGTCAGGACAGAAATAACGGGTGTCACGCCTTATTCCACTCCTGCTACAGACACGACATCTTTTCGGGGTGGCGGTTGGGTTGAGGTACCAGGCACAACGCTAGGGAAGTGCCGCTCGTGTAGACGGCTAACTACACTGGTGGATGGGGCCACGGAACCTCCTGGATACAGGAGTTCCGAAATGATCTCTTCCTGAAATTTGAGGAAGGATCCTGTTCTCCCAGCCTTACTGTAGAGAACGTAACTATTATAGGCAGCCAATTGAAATAAATATACAGACACCTTCTTATACCAGCGTCTGGTGCGTCGGGAAATTAAATACGGGGCCAACATCTGGTCGTTGAAGTCCACCCCTCCCATGTGGAGGTTATAGTCGTGGACCGAGAGGGGCTTTTCAACGACACTGGTTGCCCGTTCAATTTGGACTGTCGTGTCTGCGTGAATGGAGGAGAGCATGTAAACGTCACGCTTGTCTCTCCATTTCACCGCGAGCAGTTCGTCGTTACACAGTGCAGCCCTCTGCCCCCTTGCAAGTCGGGTGGTAAGAAGCCGTTGGGGGTAGCCCGGCGACTAGGTCGCGCGGTGCCGCAGCAGCCAATCTGTTCTAGGAACAAATGCTTGAAGAGGGCCACACTTGTGTAAAAGTTGTCCACGTAAAGATGGTACCCCTTGCCGAATAAGGGTGACACCAAGTCCCAGACTATCTTCCCACTGCTCCCCAGGTAGTCAGGGCAACCGACCGGCTCCAGGGTCTGATCTTTTCCCTCATAGATCCGAAATTTGTGCGTATAGCCTGTGGCCCTTTCACAGAGCTTATACAATTTGACCCCATACCGGGCGCGCTTGCTTGGGATGTACTGCTTGAAGCCAAGGCGCCCGGTAAAATGTATTAGGGACTCGTCTACGCAGATGTTTTGTGCAGGGGTATACAAATCTGCAAATTTCAGGTTGAAATGGTCTATGAGGGGCCGAATTTTGTGGAGCCGGTCAAAAGCTGGGTGGCCTCTGGGACGGGAGGTGGTGTTGTCACTAAAGTGCAGGAAACGCAGGATGGTCTCAAAACGTGTCCTGGACATGGCAGCAGAGTACATGGGCATGTGATGAATTGGGTTCGTGGACCAATATGACCGCAATTCATGTTTTTTGTAATGCCCATGTTGAGGAGAAGGCCCAGAAAAGTTCTAAATTCGGAAACTTGGACTGGTTTCCACCGGAAAGGCTGGGCATAGAAGCTTCCCGGGTTGTCGGCGATAAATTGAGTGGCATACCGATTTGTTTCTGCCACGACTAAGTCATAGAGCTCTGCAGTGAAAAACAGCTCAAAAAACCCCAGCGCCGATCCTATCTGAGCTGTTTCCACCCGAACTCCTGACTGGGCGGTGAAAGGGGGAACTACTGGTGCGGCTGAAGTTGGGGGCTGCCAATCAGGATTTGCCAGCACCTCAGGGACTCTAGGGGCTCTACGGGCCTGTCTTTGCGGTGGCTGCGACGGGAAACTACTGCACGTGCCACCGTACCAGCTTCAACTGCCCTTCTGGTGCTCGCCACTTCACCATGTTCTACGGCAGTGCTGGTACTAGGTCCAGGACGGGCTGCGCTGCTGGTGTATGCCTCACCACGTAACCCGGCAGCGCCAGCCCCACTCTGCTGCCCTTGAAGCGGATCCTGCGCAACCTGCGGTCTAGCAACACGGGGCCGGGTACGCCTGGTTCTATCAGGGACCTCCACCTCCTCGTCAGAACTTTGAGTCAGAGAGCCACTGCTTTCTACAGGTTCATATTCTGACCCGCTAGATTCGTCAGATGAGGGTTCCCATTCCTCATCCGACTGGGTCAGAATCCTGTAGGCCTCTTCAGAGGAATACCCCTTGTTTGACATTTGGCCGTCTAAATTTAGGGGTATTCCCTGAGACTACCCAAGAAAAAAGCAAGCCTGTCTTACAAATGGGAGTGTAGCGAAGTACAGAAGCCGCTGCGATTGATAAAAAGATCAAAACTGATTTTTTTATCGCCGCAGCGCTTGTGAAGTGATTGTGCAGTGATACAAAAAAATTTTTTTGTCACTGCGGCGAGGCGGCGTGGGTGAACGCAGGTGTGGGCGACCGATCAGGTCTGATCGGGCAAACACTGCGTTTGGGGTGGAGGGCGAACTAAAGTGACAGTAATACTATTATAGATCTGACCGTGATCAGTTCTGATCACTTACAGATACTATAAAAGTACAAACGCTGATTAGCGCTACGCTAATCAGCGAATCAGTGACTGCGGTGCGGTGGGCTGGGCGCTAACGCTAACTACCTACCAAAGGGACCTAAACTAACCTAAACCTAACAGTCAATACTGGTGAAAAAAAAAAGTGACAGTTCACAAAAGTGACACTGATCACTTTTTCCCTTTCACTATGTATTGACAGGTGATCAAGGGTTAATTATAGGTGATCAGGGGGGTGATCAGGGCCTGATATGTAGTGATTGGTGCACTTACTTGGGATCTGTGCTCTGTGCTGGGTCCAACCGATGAAAAGGACCCAGCACATGGCACAGATCCCTTATAAAAGCCATATGTTTGTAAATATGCCTTATATCGCCTATTTCCATAGGCGATTTTAAAAATCACCAGCCTGCCAGCGCTGATCATTGGCTGGCAGGCTGGTGACGAACTTGTCCTGAGCCCGGCGGTGCGTTCCACTTGCGTTCCACCGGGCTCAGGAGCGCGTCAAGGAGGAATGAACCGACCGCCCGCAGGACGCAATCCTGCGTGAGGCGGTCGGAAAGAGGTTAAACACTATCCTCAGGCTGTGGATAGTGGTTAAGGACCTTGGATGATGTCACATGGTCACATGGACCAATCACATGCTCCATCACCATAGTGATGGAGCAGGTGATTGGGCCATGTGATGCTGTGACATCATCACAGGTCCTTTACATCTTTCAAGCTAACGGAGAGGAGGCCGGGCTTCGCGATCAAATGGAACAGGTAAGTAATTATTAGTTTATTATTTTAACTCATTCTGCACCAGTTTAAACATTAGGAAGATGGCCAAGGGTATTATTTTACATTATAACTATGTTATAATGTGAAATAATACCAGCGGGACAATTTCTGACCCAAACATGCACTTCTGTGAAGAAGTGCAGGTTCGGGTCTGGGTACCAAAAGTGCCGATTTTTCTCCCGCGCGTGCAAAACGCATGACAGCGTTTGCACTCGCAGGGAAAAATCGCGGCGATTCCCGCAACGCACCCGCACTGTTTGACGGAGTGCACCCGCAACGCCCGTCTGAAAGGGGCCTTAGAGTCTCCGATTTTATCATTAGAGTGAGGGCTTAGTCCATATGTTATGCTTGCATCTATTATTATAGTGCATTATTTTCTGTGACTTTATAAATGTAGCCATCCACATCCGCATATTCACTATCATATCGTGCAGGATGTCTTGTATCTTTTTTCTGTGATTTGAGCTGCAGCATCTTGTCAAGTGACCAGTGACCAGATATAAACCCTTGGAGGTCAGAAAAGGTTTAGCTATAGCTGATAATCAGAAGGAAATCGCTGTAGAGGACCCTGTGACCTCGAGAGGACATCGCGTGGCGGAGGAAGGAAATATTGTGATTGATTTAGGAAACAGGGCTGGTGATAACGGGGCTGTCGATGTAAAATTAGGAACAGTGGCACAGGGTTCAGTACAGTAGACAGAGGACATCCCATCCGGGGTCGGCACATCGGACTTTCCGCCCCCCAGATAAGCGGAATATTTTCACTTTGTTTCTATAAAAGTTACCATGTATCAAGTTTATATTTGGTTCTATAAAAGTCACAATGTATGAACCTTATATTTCATTACTTGTCACAATGGACAAAGAACCGTAAAGCAGGAGAGTTCCGTTGGGCTCCACGTTTTGCAGGTTTTGTCTGTTGAGTGGAGCATAAGACAGGAAGACAATGGAGCTGATTGTTCCTTATCATATACAATAAGTCCCATGCTGGTCCCTCAGCTCGGCCTCCTGCTGAACTATTTAAAGAGCACCTGTCCCCAGGTCTAACCTTTCATCATAGGGCATTTATGTAACACTTATAGAGAGACGACTTCTCAGTCCTTGGTGCGCTGTATGTTACTTACTGTCCATGAGCCCTCTTATCCAGTCAGATGGCCCGACGAGGCTGACATGGCAGTCCTCCTAGTGATCGATTCTCTTCATTTCGACATATTTTAGATATGAAAGAAAAAAAATCTACACTTAAAGGGGTTGTCTGGTCCTTATCAAGTGATGGCCTATCCTGAGCAGGGCTGTCTGTACAAGGCACATGAGGACAGGTGCCAAGGATGCCAGGGAGGGGGGGGGGGGCACATCACAGAGAAAACTAATGATTTATGCTAATTCTTTCCCCTTGGTGCTGTTTCTCAGGTCTCCTTATCGCTGTTTATTGCAGCTACAGGAGAGTTAGCCCTCACTCTGCTTCCCTACAGCTACACTCTAAAATGGTATTAGCAAAAACTACAGATTGTCCTGCCAAAAATGAGCCCCCGCACATCTCTGTAGACATAACTATAAAAAAGTTTTCACTAGGGTATGCCCCCATGGTCTGATAGGTGCGGGTACCACCGCTGGAACCCACACCTACGAGAACGAAGCAGGGAGCGCTGTGGCTGGAGGACCCCGGATTTCCTGGGGTCCGTCCACCACCAAGCGCTGCTCCCATAGAAGTGAATGGGAGCGCACCACGCATGCGCGGCCCATGCTCCCATTCATTTCTATTGGGCAGACGGAAATAGCCGAGGTTTTTTGTGACTGCCGTGTCGCAGTCGCATTGCGACACCATAGACTATCATTATAAAAATTGTTGCGCGACAAATGTCGTCGTGTAGCCCTAGCCTTAATGGTGGCATTTGAAAGTACAACTTGTCCTGCAAAAAAACAGCTCCCATATGGCTATGTGAACGGAAAAAAAAAAAAGTTATGGCTCCAGGAAGGCAGGAAGCGAAAAAATGAAAAAGCAAAAATAGAGAATCGCTGCATCAGAAAAGGGCTAAATGGGTTGTCCAGCTTTGGAGCTGACAACCCCTAGGATCCTCCCCTGAAAATAAAAAATAAAAAACACTCATCTGTCTGTGGTCCCACCGCCGCTTCGTTCCTGGCCACTTCCAGTCCCACTGTATCAGGAAGCGGCTTGGTCCCATGACCACTGCAGCCAGTCACTGCTGTGATGGAGCCTTCAAGCCACTGAGGCATATTATTGGCCCCAGCGTTAACAAGACCAAGCTGTTTCCTGGTCTTACAGGGACCAGAAGCGGCCAGGAACTGGTCAGCAGCGGTACCGCAGACAGGGGAGTGGGGTTTTATAAGTTCAAAGGGGGACAGGGGACAACCCCTGGGGTTAAGGCCAGACAACCCCTTTAATGACAATGATCTGTCTGCCTGCAGGTACCACTACAGGGAGCATACTGCCTATTGGTTTTTGTACACTGTGTAGTATGCAGTAAGCTCCCCCTAGTGGTGATTGAAGGCAGAATCTCATCATGTTTCCAAGTCTATGCAGAAAAACTGAGCAGACCACTTCATTAGAGAGATATTTAGGAATTAATCAGCAGAGAAATGTAGATGAATGTGTAATTTTCTGGTGCCAGAGGCTGAGTATATAGAAGTCTGTACCTGGAGCCCCCTGCAATGCCTAGTTATAATCACATTATTATTTTTTATGCAGGTCGCTATTTTAGCTGCTATTAGCCGGGTCCGCTGACTATGAATGCTTCCTGCCCATATGCCCTTCCCCTCTCTCTGGTATCAGCCGCTGATCCACTACTCTGACATGTGCTGTACTCTTTCTGTGCACTGTAGCGACACCTGGTGGCGGCTTGGACACAAAACAGCTGCGAACGAAATCCGTTGAGGTTAACGTAGTGACATCTAGTGGGCAAGTCAAGAAGTGCACGCGGAATCATTTCCTTGGTCTCTGCCTGGTGATCCCGGAACTATTGTCTGGTAATCTACAAACATGGCGTCTCCCGGCTTAGAACTGCTGTTTGAACTGGTCTCTCGTGAGATCATTAGACCTCAGGACCCGCTCGTCTGCTTCATCCACTGGGAGCTGATCAGTCGCGGTCTCCGCTGCCTGGGTATAAACGAGCAGGTGATGGTGCAGTCCTGCCAGCTTGTGTACCTGGCTCTAACCCAGATGTAATACCTGTGTCACCCCTGCCTGTGTACAGGGACCTGACCCACATGTAATACCTGTGTCACCCCTGCCTGTGTACATGGACCTGACCCACATGTAATAGATGTGTCACCCCTGCCTGTGCACATGGACCTGACCCACATGTAATAGCTGTGTCACCCCTGCCTGTGTACCTGGACCTGACCCACATGTAATAGCTGTGTCACCCCTGCCTGTGTACCTGGACCTGACCCACATGTAATAGCTGTGTCACCCCTGCCTGTGTACAGGGACCTGACCCACATGTAATAGCTGTGTCACCCCTGCCTGTGTACATGGACCTGACCTACATGTAATACCTGTGTCATCCCTGCCTGTGTACATGGACCTGACCCACATGTAATAGCTGTGTCACCCCTGCCTGTGTACATGGACCTGACCCACATGTAATAGCTGTGTCATCCCTGCCTGTGTACATGGACCTGACCCACATGTAATAGCTGTGTCACCCCTGCCTGTGTACCTGGACCTGACCCACATGTAATAGCTGTGTCACCCCTGCCTGTGTACCTGGACCTGACCTACATGTAATAGCTGTGTCACCCCTGCCTGTGTACCTGGACCTGATCCACATGTAATAGCTGTGTCATCCCTGCCTGTGTACATGGACCTGACCCACATGTAATAGATGTGTCACCCCTGCCTGTGTACATGGCTGTGACCCACATGTAGTAGCTGTGTCACCCCACCTGTGTACATGGACCTGACCCACATGTAATAGCTGTGTCACCCCTGCCTTTGTACATGGATCTAACCTACATGTAATAGGTGTGTCACCCCTCCTGTGTACATGGACCTGACCTACATGTAATAGATGTGTCACCCCTTCCTGTGTACATGGACCTGACCTACATGTAATAGATGTCACCCCTTCCTGTGTACCTGGACCTGACCCACATGTAATAGCTGTGTCATCCCTGCCTGTGTACATGGACCTGACCCACATGTAATAGATGTGTCACCGCTGCCTGTGTACCTGGACCTGACCCCCATGTAATAGCTGTGTCACCCCTGCCTGTGTACATGGACCTGACCTACATGTAAAAGCTGTGTCACCCCTGCCTGTGTACATGGACCTGACCCACATGTAATAGATGTGTCACCCCTGCCTGTGTACCTGGACCTGACCCACATGTAATAGCTGTGTCACCCCTGCCTGTGTACATGGACCTGACCCACATGTAATAGATGTGTCACCCCTGTCTGTGTACATGGCTGTGACCCACATGTAGTAGCTGTGTCACCCCACCTGTGTACATGGACCTGACCCACATGTAATATATGTGTCACCCCTGCCTGTGTACATGGACCTGACCTACATGTAATAGCTGTGTCACCCCTCCTGTGTACATGCTCCTGACCTACATGTAATAGATGTGTCACCCCTGTCTGTGTACATGGACCTGACCCACATGTAATAGATGTGTCACCCCTGCCTGTGTAACTGGACCTGACCCACATGTAATAGCTGTGTCATCCCTTCCTGTGTACATGGACCTGACCCACATGTAATAGATGTGTCACCCCTGCCTGTGTACATGGCTGTGACCCACATGTAGTAGCTGTGTCACCCCACCTGTGTACATGGACCTGACCCACATGTAATAGCTGTGTCACTCCTGCCTTTGTACATGGATCTAACCTACATGTAATTGGTGTGTGACCCCTGCCTTTGTACATGGATCTAACCTACATGTAATAGCTGTGTCTCCCCGCCTGTGTACATGGACCTGACCTACATGTAGTAGCTGTGTCACCCCTGCCTGTGTACCTGGACCTGACCTACATGTAATAGCTGTGTCATCCCTGCCTGTGTACATGGATCTGAACCACATGTAGTAGCTGTGTCACCCCTGCCTGTGTACATGGACCTGACCTACATGTAGTAGCTGTGTCACCCCACCTGTGTACATGGACCTGACCTACATGTAATAGCTGTGTCATCCCTGCCTGTGTACATGGATCTGAACCACATGTAATAGCTGTGTCACCCCTGCCTTTGTACATGGATCTAACCTACATGTAATAGGTGTGTCACCCCTCCTGTGTACATGGACCTGACCTACATGTAATAGATGTGTCACCCCTTCCTGTGTACATGGACCTGACCTACATGTAATAGATGTCACCCCTTCCTGTGTACCTGGACCTGACCCACATGTAATAGCTGTGTCACCCCTGCCTGTGTACATGGACCTGACCTACATGTAATACCTGTGTCATCCCTGCCTGTGTACATGGACCTGACCCACATGTAATAGCTGTGTCACCCCTGCCTGTGTACATGGACCTGACCCACATGTAATAGCTGTGTCATCCCTGCCTGTGTACATGGACCTGACCCACATGTAATAGCTGTGTCACCCCTGCCTGTGTACCTGGACCTGACCTACATGTAATAGCTGTGTCACCCCTGCCTGTGTACATGGACCTGACCCACATGTAATAGATGTGTCACCCCTGTCTGTGTACATGGCTGTGACCCACATGTAGTAGCTGTGTCACCCCCACCTGTGTACATGGACCTGACCCACATGTAATATATGTGTCACCCCTGCCTGTGTACATGGACCTGACCTACATGTAATAGCTGTGTCACCCCTCCTGTGTACATGCTCCTGACCTACATGTAATAGATGTGTCACCCCTGTCTGTGTACATGGACCTGACCCACATGTAATAGATGTGTCACCCCTGCCTGTGTAACTGGACCTGACCCACATGTAATAGCTGTGTCATCCCTTCCTGTGTACATGGACCTGACCCACATGTAATAGATGTGTCACCCCTGCCTGTGTACATGGCTGTGACCCACATGTAGTAGCTGTGTCACCCCACCTGTGTACATGGACCTGACCCACATGTAATAGCTGTGTCACTCCTGCCTTTGTACATGGATCTAACCTACATGTAATTGGTGTGTGACCCCTGCCTTTGTACATGGATCTAACCTACATGTAATAGCTGTGTCTCCCCGCCTGTGTACATGGACCTGACCTACATGTAGTAGCTGTGTCACCCCTGCCTGTGTACCTGGACCTGACCTACATGTAATAGCTGTGTCATCCCTGCCTGTGTACATGGATCTGAACCACATGTAGTAGCTGTGTCACCCCTGCCTGTGTACATGGACCTGACCTACATGTAGTAGCTGTGTCACCCCACCTGTGTACATGGACCTGACCTACATGTAATAGCTGTGTCATCCCTGCCTGTGTACATGGATCTGAACCACATGTAGTAGCTGTGTCACCCCTGCCTGTGTACATGGACCTGACCTACATGTAGTAGCTGTGTCACCCCACCTGTGTACATGGACCTGACCTACATGTAATAGCTGTGTCATCCCTGCCTGTGTACATGGACCTGGCCTACATGTAATAGATGTGTCACCCCTGCCTTTGTACATGGACCTGACCTACATGTAATACCTGTGTCACCTCTGCCTTTGTACATGGACCTGACCTACATGTAATACCTGTGTCACCCCTGCCTTTGTACATGGATCTAACCTACATGTAATAGCTGTGTCTCCCCGCCTGTGTACATGGACCTGACCTACATGTAATAGCTGTGTCACCCCTGCCTGTGTACTTGGACCTGACCTACATGTAATAGCTGTGTCATCCCTGCCTGTGTACATGGACCTGACCTACATGTAGTAGCTGTGTCACCCCACCTGTGTACATGGACCTGACCTACATGTAATAGCTGTGTCATCCCTGCCTGTGTACATGGACCTGGCCTACATGTAATAGATGTGTCACCCCTGCCTTTGTACATGGACCTGACCTACATGTAATACCTGTGTCACCTCTGCCTTTGTACATGGACCTGACCTACATGTAATACCTGTGTCACCCCTGCCTTTGTACATGGATCTAACCTACATGTAATAGCTGTGTCTCCCCGCCTGTGTACATGGACCTGACCTACATGTAATAGCTGTGTCACCCCTGCCTGTGTACTTGGACCTGACCTACATGTAATAGCTGTGTCATCCCTGCCTGTGTACATGGACCTGACCTACATGTAATAGCTGTGTCACCTCTGCCTTTGTACATGGACCTGACCTACATGTAATACCTGTGTCACCCCTGCCTTTGTACATGGATCTAACCTACATGTAATAGCTGTGTCACCCCAGTCTGTGTACATGGATCTAACCTACATGTAATAGCTGTGTCACCCCAGCCTGTGTACATGGATCTAACTTACATGTAATAGCTGTGTCACTCCTCCCTGTGCACATGGATCTGACCCACATGTAATAGCTGTATATCCCTGCCTGTGCACATGGATCTGACACACATGTAAAAGCTGTATATCCCTGCCTGTGCACATGGACCTGACCTACATGTAATAGCTGTGTCACCCCTGCCTTTGTACATGGATTTACCCTACATGTAATAGCTGTGTCACCCCTGTCTGTGTACATGGATCTGACATACATGTAAAAGCTGTATATCCCTGCCTGTGCACATGGATCTGACTGACATGTAATAGGCGTGTCACAAAAAATCCAAATGGATCGAGCGAGTAAAATCAAGGGATTTTTATTTCTTCTATTAAAAATTAATATAGACAATTAATCCTCCTGCATATCGATCAACGCGTTTCAACCTTCAACAGGTCTGCTTCATGGATTCATAGTATAACAATGTGGCTGTAGATATCAATGGAAAAATCGTAGCTGCAGTGCAGATTGTTACATGGTGTGCCTACCCATCCCCACAGCTTCTCTCACCTGCAGGCCGGGGCTCAGGAGACGGGTACAGAGCGGCTGCCGGATGGATGGGCCAATAACAAAGAGTTATACACCCTGCGCTATGGACACGGGACATCACAGATCCTACTCAAAGCACTGACTGTAGAGGGCACCCTGATGGTCAATGCCATGGTAAGCCTAGAAAAATACACTGTGTATGCGAACGGGTATGTATACTTTTTAGATGATTTTTTTGCTCTAAAATATGAAATAAAGCAATCAAATCTAGTTTTTTGCTTTTATTTCAAATTCTGTGTGTCTCCATGGTTACAGACTACAAACAAACCCTGTGTAGTCGGGTCCTGCAGTCATGTTACTGTTCCATCTGCCTCCTCTAGTATTGTCTGTAGCTAATCAACAAGAGGGGAGGAAGAATGAAGAAATACGTGACTGCAGGATCACACTATCTAGGTCAGCGATGGCGATCCGTTTAGAGGCCGAGTGCCCAAACTGCAACCCAAAATCCACTTATTTATCGCAAAGTGCCAACACGACAATTTAACCTGAATACTACAGTCCTATATAATATATTTTCCATGTACTTTATAATTTAGCTATTATAGCCTGCCTGCATTCAGTGCGCTGCCTGTGCTGTCCATAGTGCACCCTGCGCTGATGGATGGCAGGAAAAGTCTAAGGCATACTGGTACACCATACACTTTTTCCAGGGCGTGGGTGCCCACAGTGACCGGTGGTGAACCATCGGTGCCATAGGTTCACCACCAGTGATCTAGGGTTTGTTGCATGGAGACGCATAGGAGCCGTAGAGTGATTGGGATTAGTTGCTTCATTTATTTTAGGGTCGTTTCAAAAGTCTACATTCCCTTTAATTACCTGCTACCCTGGATTATTCTGAAACAAAAGAGTTTCCTGGTCCACCTTTGAAATTGGCAGAGACCTGTGTTTCCTCCCTGCAGGAGCTTCAGTCTGAGAAGGTTTCTGATGTCACCCTGAACATTGAGGACTTCATAGATGATGCTCACCTCCAGCAGTATCACAGGTCAGTGCGTCTACCATATAATGTTGACCATGGGGCGTCTCCTTGTGGTTATAGTTCCATATCGACAATGTAGATTATCAAAAACAGGAGGGCGGCATTAACCCCTAAATATGGGATCCGGGTACACATGGTTTGTTTCTAGCCTCTAGCTATAGGTCTGCATAAGAGCTGTATACGAAAAATGGAAGGAGCTTGATTTCAGAGTTGCCTCCTTTTGTTTTAGATGCATTAGAGGATGCTTAAAAAAAAGTGGTTGCAAAAGTATACACGCCCCTTTAAGTGTCGAAGGTTTGATCTGCTTGTTTAATTACTCTGGCTGATGTCTTCACTTTTCCTTTCCCAGTGTCTATAAAAACCCTGTGGAGTTGAAGCACCAGTTGGAAGCGAAGCTTTTCTCCTCTTTACTTGGCTCAAAGAAGGAGAACGTGAGGGCTGAGAGAGCACGGGAGAGACCTGCAGATGACGACCCTCTTAGAGTTCCCACCAGGAATCCACCATCACATCACCCTCCTTGGTAGACGGTCCCCTTTGTGTTCCTTGTTCCCCTTCTTGTTACCATGTTCCTTGTGTCACCGCCAAACCACTGTTACTTCTTTTCTCTAGGACAGACCCTCTTGGGCACTTTCCATATGGCGCAGCAGATCTGGACCCATTGGGGTGAGTTCCCTTAGGTCCAGGTTCTTGTATATGTATGGACATAGCAGATTCCTTCTATACTCTGACATCCAGTACATATATGAAAGCGAGCTGTATACTGTATATAACTACATGTACACCTGAACACCGCATTACATATAGATTAGACATAACTCAGCTGCTGCGGTGTGTTTCTGTCTGCAAGCTTGCTGACTGTTTCTAATAACCAGCCTATTAGTAAATGAAACTAAACTGTACAATATAATATAGGATTTACAAGAAAAGTAATGTATGTACACAGTGACTCTAACAGTAGAATGGTGAGTGCAGCTCTGGAATATAATACAGGATTTTAATTCAGGATTAGTATACAATAAGTAACGTAATGTATTTGACTCCACCAGCAAAATAGTGAGTGCAGCTCTGGAGTGTAATACAGGATGTAACTCGGGATCAGTGCAAGATATGTAATATAATGTATGTACACAGTGACTTCAATACAATAGTGAGTACAGCTCTAGAGTATAATACAGGCTGTAACTCAAGATCAGTACAAGATAAGTAATGTCATGTATGTACACAGTGGCTCCACCAGCAGAATAGTGAGTGCAGCTCTGGAGTATAATACAGGATGTAACTCAGGATCTGTACATGATAAGTAAGTATGTACATAGTGATTCCAATACAATAGTGAGTACAGCTCTAGAGTATAATACAGGCTGTAACTCAGGATCAGTACAAGATAAGTAATGTCATGTATGTACACGGTGACTCCACCAGCAGAATAGTGAGTGCAGCTCTGGAGTATAATACAGGATGTAACTCAGGATCTGTACATAATAAGTATGTATGTATGTATGTACACAGTGATTCTAATACAATATTGAGTGCAGCTCTGGAGTATAATACAAGATATAACTAAACGGTTATTATAGCCAGAGACTGATTAAAGTTTTTTTTGGGACTTAGGTATTGATAACCTCAGAACAGGTCATCAATATCCGATAATGGGGGTCTGACTCCCAGAAACCCCACTAATCGGCTGTTTCAGGCAACCGCTGGTACTGGAATCTATGCCGGGGATGGAGCTGGAAGCAGAAGGCTCCATCCACTGTGTAGTTTCCAGCCCTGACACGACCACTACACAATGGATGGAGCCTTCTGCTTTCAGCTCCATCCCCGGTATAGATTCCAGTCCCAGCAAGGATGCTGGGTGTCAGACCCCCATTATCTGATAATGATGCCCTATCCTGAGGATACAGCATCAGTACCTAAGTCCCGGAAAACCCCTTTAACCTCCTAAGAGTCACATTAAAATTGTAAAAACCCTCCCAAAAATGTCACTTTTTTTATTGTAGATTTTTAATATGTGCCTGAAGTAAATCTTGTTGGCGCACAACTCAGGGGACACAGTTACATTTTTAACCCTTTAGTGACATAATTAATTTAGGCTTAAGGATCAGTAACCTTTTCCCCCTTCGTGTTCCAGCAGTCATAACTTTTGAATTTTTTTCTTCTAAATTTTTATTTTGTAAGATTAGTTTTAGGTTTATTAGGAACCATTTTGGGGTATATATAGTGTATTAAATAACTTTTATTAATTTATTTTTAGGGGGAATGATTTTTTTTTTTTTTTTAATTTTACATTATTTTGTGGGAATAAAATGCTGACGTTCACTGTGTGGTATAAATAACATAACTTTATTATGTCGATCACTACAATGATGAAAATGACAAATTTCTGTATATATTTGATGCTTACTGTATGTTGTTAATGCTGTCCTTTTGGTCTTGTTTTGAAAGTCTTTCAAACAAGACCAGGCCAATGTCTCTAGCTGCTACCAATCAGGAGATATGAGTAGCTAAAGCAGTGGACAGCCCCCCAGCTGATCAGCGGTGGTCCCGGGTGTCGGACCCCCACCGATCAGGTCATCAGTGAAAAAAAATCTTGGAAAATCCCTTTAACTGTTGTGACTACTTGTCTATTCTATAATACAAGCAAGCACCTGTTATTGTCTTCCTGCAGAGGGCGCTCTGGGGGTATGATCATGGATCCTTTCCATGCTGGCCGGACCAGACCCAGGCCTGATCCACTAGGCCTTCCTCCTGGAGCCGTGCCTCCTGGTGCACGTTTTGATCCCTTTGGACCTATAGGTTCTGGCCGTCCTGGGTGAGTATAATAAGCACTGCCTGTTTTTTTTGTATGTGGTTGAAGTGTCCATAGGACAAGTGAATAGCGTCTCTCTTATCTCACAGGCCTGATCCTGATCATCTGCCGCCCCCTGGATATGATGACATGTTCATGTGAAGTCCCTTTTGCGACCACACAACAGGAGTTGCACTTCTCTTCCATGCTATTTGGTGGTTTGAGCTAATATAGAATATGGCAAGGACAATAAACTGCTTTCTGCACGCATTAAAACTGGACCCGTTCACGTCAGAACCTGGTCGCTTCATTGCTGCTACATGGGTGACCTCAGCTGTGTCCTAACAAACATGGAACGACTTCATGTGGCTTTGGTCCATGTTAGCTCTGTACATTCCTTGCCTAGATGAATACAGTCTATTGCTGCCTGCTGTCAGGCCTTTGCAGCTGCAGACAGGCTTTGACTGTACGGCTTTTTTTAATGGGGTGACTTACAGGAGATACAAAAAAAACAAAAACCTTCCTTCTCCCCCCATTATCACTACTTGATGTCCAGTGCCGAGTATCCCCGGAGACTTTTTCATCTGTATTTGGAATTGCAGTAATATCAGCCGCTGACCTTTTTTAAGCCGCCGACTGTAAGAGTTAATTTAAAATAACAGAACATAGAGCGGTATTATTTTGCTCTTTCAGATTTATTATAAACCAGTAACAAGACACAACGGCAGAGAATCCTTGGCATTTTCTCTGTAGAATGGCGCTGGTAGAGTAAAACTTTGTGTATTGAGTGTGATTACGACTGACGCATAGGGTGAGCGCTCCCCGATCCAGCCCTGGGTGTCAGGTCCTGCATTGTATATTCCTTTAGATCGGGGTTATCGACTCTGCTCTTTTCATGATGCGAGCTTCATGTAATAAATAAATTCACATTATCGGTAGTTGATGTGACGGTGGTTTGATAATGTTACATCATGACCAGACCCCAGGCCTACAGGGATCTTCTTTTGTTCTTATTGCGATGTTCAGTCTCACAATCCTTTTAAGCAAAATTTTTTTTTTTTTAAAAGATCCACCTTTGCAAAGTCTTCAAATCTCCTACAAGCCCCGTCTGTCCATAGTTCCTATGTAGACCTATGTGTTTCCATAGTTACAGACTACAAACATACCACGTGTAGTCATGTCTTATTCCATGACCCTGCCTTTTCCTCAATTGTCTGCGTATAAAGTAACACATGGCTGAGGATCAGACTACACAGGTTTGTTTTTAGTCTGTAACCATGGAGTCAGATAGATCTGCATAGGAGCTGTAGACACAATACAACAAGGAATGTTTAGTGAAGACTATTTGTAAAGTTAATTCATTTTTTAATCCATTGTAAGAAAAAAAAAAGTTGCCTACAGTGGTGTACATGTGTTTTAACCCTTGCAGGAAACGATTACAAGGGGCTTCATTACCTATTGTAAAGAGTGCTCCAGTTCTGGCCCGGGGACTCCATTCAGCGTATTGTGAGAGGTTCTAGTCACCAAGTAAGCGTTTCCGTTTTGTAATAAATTAAACTGCAGCCTGGACTAAAGTTTTTTGGCTGACGTCTTCTACTGCAGCCGAATGTTTCTCCTCTGGGCCAGATAGGTGAGAAAACACAATCCCCTTCACAAATTGTAATTGGACCATTTATCACAAACCGTGTTCTAATTAGACAGCCATTAAACCTCAGGTCAAGGCCCGTGGCAATTTTACGTGCTGCGGTTTACTGCCCTGTGTGATAGCAGGGGGATATTGTACATTCCTGCAGATACTGTTAAAAAGGTTTTCCGGGAGTTTAAAGGGAACTAGTGTTGAGCGAACTTGTTTTTTAAGTTCGGCATCCAAGGTTCGGATTCGGGTTTATCGAAGAATCCTGTTATGGGATCCAAATTCCTTTATGGTCTGTGGTAGCAGAATCCATAACGGGATTCTTCGATAACCCGAACTTTGGACGCAGAACTTAAAACACAAGTTCGTTCAACCCTAAAGAGAACC
The DNA here is from genome assembly GCA_033119425.1 of Bufotes viridis. Lineage (NCBI taxonomy): Eukaryota > Metazoa > Chordata > Amphibia > Anura > Bufonidae > Bufotes > Bufotes viridis. Next base: position 91,618,475 of record CM065594.1, on the reverse strand, counting down.
TGTCACCTAGAAAATGCATATTAAACTGCCACCATTACCTTATTGCAGTCTGTAGCAGGCACTCGTGTGCGAGTGCCTGAGCATTGAGCCTCAGAAAACTACTTCACAGCGGAGGGGAACAGTGTGCAGACGCCGGCATTGCTGGGACACAGCACATGCGCAAGACTACGTTTGAGCGTCCAGTAGTGAAGAAATTGGAAATCCTACCAATTAAACGCAGAGTTGCCAACCATCCAGAAATTCCTGGACAGTCTGTAAAAATAGGGGACTTTTTTCTAGTGTCCATGATTTTTTATTTTAAGTTGTGGTACTTGAGTAGGTCTCTTTGATTGAATTGCTCAGCATTTTAGAGCTCATAGTAAAAGCTGGTAATGTTTCCACTATTAGTATCTGACCTATAGACACCTATTGCTTTTAATCTTCATAGTTCATTGTAGTTTTCCAATTTGTCCAAACAAAAATGTTGGCTGTCAATAATTTTGGGATAAATTGTCCTGAAAAAAAAAAATTGGGTTGGCAAACCTGATCAAATGCTAAGGAGCGGGAAAGGGGGCGGGACAAGCTTGACTTCAGGCGAGAAAGCCGCTGCCCCCTTGACTTCAAGACTGTTGTTTACATGTGTACCCCCAGCCTTTGTGGTGTCATTGGTATGTTCTATGAAACCACAGGTGCATCCTCTGCAAAATACGGTATATGGAATGGTTTCATCTTGATTTTTTCTGCTGTTAAGAAGCCAGTGATATTATTACATCTGAGAGGATGGGAGGTGTAGTACATTCTCATAAATTCTTCCATCTGCACAATATGAACTAGTAGAAGTAAACTAATCGTAAACATATCCTGCATCTCCCTCTGATTACGACTGAACCCACTATTAGGGCTTATTCACACGTCCACATGGACCATTTTTCTTTTTTTTTTTATTCACCATGGTTGTAATTTTTTTTTTGTTACAAAATTTTAAGCAATTTTCTATGCAATGGATCAATGAAAATTGGGCCACAAATGGAGGGTATCATGTGATTTTCACAGACCCACTGTTAGGCGTGTTCGGTCCAGAAATTGGACCAAAGTAGTGTACGCTTCCGTGGAACCACATGTGAATACACCTAATGGATTTAATGAGTCTGTGTGCAGCCTGTGGAGTTTTTGTGCTTTTTTGACTGCACCTGCATAGCGCACGGACCCATTATAAGTAAATGGGGCAATTCTTAAGCCCCGAGAAAGTCACATCATCTGCCGTTCTTGTTTTTTTCCATAACTCATTCAATTAAGTGAGCGGGTCTGGAAAAAAATGGATGCACCAGGGACACCGACAGGAAGTCCACATTCGTCTGTGTTATAGGGGCAGAATCATGCCCTTTGAATCAGGACTCAAAAATGGCAGCATTAATTATTGGTCATTCTACATAATTGTATTGCATGATAAACTTTAGAGTGTAAACTCACCATAAATGGCTCCTAAATGATGCAGGATGTTTAAGAACAATAATCCCCCCCAGCTATTATTAAAAGAGCAGTTTCATTATATCGATTACATATCAGGATATGTCATCAATATCCGATTGGTACTAGTCCAGCGCACCTTAATGGCAAATAAGCTGTAAATACCCTGTACCACTGCTACAAAGCGAATGGCATGTAGGTAAATATCGAAGAGGACGCAATGGTCACACGAGCATCGCAGCCCTTCAAACAGCTGAGCATGGTGGAGCCAAAAGTTGGACCCCCAAAGATCTGATATTGATGAACTAGCATGAGGATAGGTCATCAATATCATGAAACCAGACAACCCCCTTAAACCTAATCCAACCCTCTGGTCTGTTAAGCTGGCCATACACATGAGATAACTGTTGTCCAGCTCCCCTGATCCTCCCATGCATTTACATGCTCAGATTAGCCAAGCATGCATGTGTAGTGAATGTAGAGAGGGAAGAAAACCACTACTACAGGGGTCAGCAACCTCCGGCACTCCAGCTGTGGGGAAACTACATCTCCCAGTATGCACACTTGCTTGGCTGCTATCTAAACTCCCACATGGGGGGAAAGAGCCCGCTGGGAGTTGTAGTTGCACAGCAGCTGGAGTGCTGAAGGTTGCTGATCCCTGCACTACCATGTACCTATGTCAGCAGGTTATCTTGCTGAGAACAAAAGGATCGGGCAGTTGAAATCCAACATACCCTTATCTTACCTAATCTCAACCATCGGTGAAGAGTACTAGGGAGGACGCCAAACACATTAGATGGTCGGCCAGCATAGACCTAATGTGAATAGCCAGCTTTAGTGTAAGGGGACCAGGCAACAGAACATTCTCCCTAGGCCTTATGGACACGACTGTCACTTTATTCCGCATCTAATCCGTGTTTTTTGCAGATAAGATGCAGCCCCTTTCATTTCAGTGGGGCCGCAAAAAATGCGTATGTCCGTGCTGCTGCCCCACAAAAAGGATAGAACATTTCCTATTCTTGTCCTTTTTGCAGAAAGAAATAGGCAATGCTACAATAGTAGAATAGGAGAGTGTGGGGCGCATATGGCCGGTATCTATGTTCTGCGGATCCGCGGTTTGTGGACCACAAGACAGGTACAGTCATGTGCATGAGGCTTTATCGGAACTAGAATTAGGTAAACTATAGCTGTCTGTTGTGGAACTACAGCTAACAGCAAATGAAATGGTTTGGCATGCTGGAATTTGCAGTTCCATTACAGTGAGTTCAGGCTATAGATTGACATACTTCTTCAGTGTCGTTACCCTTCCTCCTCAACCCTCCTAAGTCTGAAACAGGAGCAACCTCTCAGGACAGGAATAATCTGACCTCATTAAATATTAATACCGCCATACCAGAAAATTTTCTCATCCGAGACTTTTAACCCCTTACATTCCAGCATACATACTGTAAGTGATACTGGTACATTCAAGACTCCTGTTGATACTGGTTAACATTGTTTGTCATTTCAAGAACTTCATGTTCTACCAGCACCTGCCCACCCTCTGTAGTCACTTGTCTCATTCTTAAATTGAGGGAGCCATATTTTGTCCTTGGTCCTCTGGATGTGGTAAATTTCCTCCTGCGGTACAGCTCACCCTTACATATGGAAACCATAAGGAGAATTGAGAGGAGTGTTCCTCCTAAAGTAAGTAATCCTAACCCCGCAATGATGCACTTGTCTAGTTGTGAGCCAAGACGTGCATAGTACAATTCCAACCTCTCCATCTCTCGTGCGGACACAGAATCTGGGCTGACTTGGACTTCCCGTGGTATAGTGTACGCCACCGCCACGAGCACTATGCCACACACCAACAAGACCAGTGAACAGATAAAACCATAATCCACAGAGTGTGTTCCTGACTCTGCATCTCGACTGTCCTCGGAGTGAGGAGATCCATTCTCTTTTGCAGCCCACCCCCTAACCTCAGACAAAGGGCTCAAACCCTGAACGTCCTGTGACTCTTGGCCAATGGCGGTTTCCCCAATCTCTTCATAGGATGGGTTCTCAAATCCTCTGATTGTAGCTGAGCTCCCGAGATAGATGTGGTCATCTGCTCCATGTCTTGTACTGAGATCTCTTAGCTCCAAGGTGTTTGAAGAAGCCATTTATGGATTCTAGGTCTGTTCATCCTGATCATGCAGAACTTCGTCAGACTGTGAAATTTGGCAGGAAAAGTGATAGTTTAGAAAAACTGGGGCAGATATACTAATCCTTAGACAATCTCAAGAAGCAACAAATTTACTATAGTGGCACATGTTGTGAGAAAGATTTGGCACATCTTGCTAGAAGTTAAAGGGGTTGTCCGGGTTCAGATCTGAAGCCGGACATACCCATATTTTCACCCAGGCAGCCCCTCTGATGTTAGCATCGGAGCATCTCATCCTCTGATGCTCTCCCTTGCCCTGCGCTGGATTGCGCAGGGCAAGGGCTTTTTTATTTACAATAATACACCGCTGGGCAGAAGCTTCCGCCCAGCAGTGTGTTTGGGGACGTCACCAGCTTTGAAGGGCCTGCTTTAGCTCTCTTTTTCAGAAGAACCATATGTGTGGGGAGTCATTTTTACATCTGTAATATTGATGAAAATACGGCTATATTACATCTAAAACCACCTATAGGTCTCATTCAGATGGCTATATTGCAGCTGATATACAGTACCAGAATATAATAAAAGAGCACCTGTTAAACTTAATGTGATTGAGATGAGATTGACAAAGTATAAACTGCTAGTGGTGTTTGATCAATGATCACACAACGAAGGTGGTGCCCCTTTTTATTTTGGGTTCTGCAGCAGGGTATATGTTGAGGCAGGGTCACATTAATACTAGGTGGCATGTCATCTTGCTGTGATAAAGGCTTCCACTCTGGCATGGTAATGGTCATACAGATGCTGGGTTTCTTCTTGTGGTGTGTAACCTCCAAGCTCCTTCAACTTGGACCTGTCACCCTATCCAGGCCCAGACTTTCTCGATGGGAGTGAGCTCTTTCGATGGAGCTGTCCAGAAGGGATGCTGGACACCCTGAAGAGCACATGGACACCATGACACTCCACACTATGCATGATGGCAGTGGGTGCTCTCCATCCCTCCTGCTAATTCACATGTGGCTGTTATTAGTACCAAGGTAGAACCTGCTTTCATCGTTGAAGACTACTGTTTGCCATTGATGACCACATCAGAACCCTCATAGAACTCAGAGGGTTAGAGAACACCCCACTGTTATCATTCTTGAGGTGCAGAAACACAGGACCAACACCAGGTATGTGTTGTATCTGGTGTGGGATGACATTAGCTTGTAGCTACCATGGCTGTTCCTGACTGGTTTCTGTGCAGGGAACATTGAACAGCCTTTTGGTATGTCCAGAACACTAGAACCAGTCCTACTGCCTGTTTTAACTCAGGAGACCTGGTGTTCCAAAAAGATAACGCCTGCCCACACACTGCCCGCACTACACAATGTGCTCTTCAGGGTGTCCAGCATCTCCCTACCCAGGTTGGTTGCCAGATCTTTACCCCATTGAGAAGATCTGGGACTGAATGGGACAGCGGATCTCCCATGCATAGCAGCCAACAACCACCTTGCGTCCAAGTGGAAAGAGCTCACAGGAGGAAACCCAGCATCTGTATTACCGTTATCATGCCAGAGTGGCAGCCTGTACCACAGCAAGGGGAGATGTCACCTAGTAGTAATGTGACCCTGCCTCAACACACCCTGCTGCAGAACCCAAAATAAAGGCCGCACCAACTTGATTGTGTGATCATTGACCAAGAACCGCTAGCAGTTTATACTTTGTCAATGTCAGCTCGATTACATTAGTACACCTTTGGGGATAATTTTTTAAAATTATTTTTGCATTGTACTCATTTTGAGCTAAAAAGCATTTTTTTTTACTTGGTCTTTAGTAAAACATTTGAACCCCTGTCTCTGTGCAGCCTTAAGATTCTCGAGTAGCAGGCTCTGAATTTTCACGCTGTTCCGTCAGGCAGCTCAGCTGATGGCTTTTGATCTCCGACCTCCTAAGCACTCATTATAGCTCAATTCTTATCTTACTGATAGGAATGTGGCTTCAATAAGTGTTTGACATTTTGGTAATTTAGAGATAAGGTTTATTACATGACCTGCACAAAGCAAAAGTGCAAGTACTATTCGCACAGCGAGTCAAACAGTAAACCCTGAATATTTTTTAATAAAGACCAATTAAAAAAATTATTTTTAGCCCAAAATGATGCAATCATAAAGATCCTCCGTGTAATAACAATTCTATACGTAGGAGTCTAGGGTGTATCATTTCTCTATTAGTCCTGTTAGAAGTTTATGAATAAAGGATGTGACCAGTCCACACACCCTTCACAGTCTTATACTGTCCAATCAGTGCTGCCAGCTTCAGCCTGTGCAAGGACGCGTTCTTAACGGGTATCACCACATTGTGTCTTTATTCAAAAACTTCTAGTAGGAGTAATAGAGGACCAGGCCTACATATAGTCCTAAAAACCGATGCTCCAGAATTGTTATCACAACAGGGACACAAGTAGATACTAAAACAGACATGTCAGGAGAGGTAGTAGGTCTTCTTTCATGTCTTAAGAGCAGAACAGCACATCTGAGCTGTGCAATCCTGTTACAATCTAGCAGCCATCCCTAAATCTGGTGATGTTTTTGTTTCTTTTTGCATAGCAATGGAAGAAATATTCCAGTAATAAAGACTGGGGCACCAGGATGGCAGCCTGGCATGCCAGCTCATAGAGATCAGCGGAGGAGCTGTCCATTCAGCACCACACAGCCTTCCCAGCAACAAGGAGCCTCCACACACTGCAGTGACACAGATGCACACACCATATGCATTCAGCTATACATAGCACCCTCCAGGAATAGCATTGCTATGAATCACTCATGTTTCAGCCAGCTTTCCAGGGTCCCTGTGATCCCCCCACCCCCTCCCCACACAGCAGGCACCACAAGCAGACACCCTACTAGTCGTAGACAAAAGCTGCAACTTCTCCTTGTCCTCCAGAATCACAAAGAGGCACCTCAGCAGCAGACACTGACCTGTGCGCACCCAGGGGCTCCCCGACATTCAGTGCCAGTCCCAGGGGCCACCTCCCTGCATGTGGCACCGGCAGGCAGTTTGCATTAAGAGACGTGCGTTACGTTATAGCTGCTACTGAATGACCCAATACATGATCGGCTCCATCATGGACCATGTGGGAGGAGACAGGAGTCACAGCGCCCTCCAGCGGACGGTTTTTGCAGTACTGCCAAGAACAGGCAACGCCATCTTAAAACACCCCCACTGCAGTTTGGGCATGGGTTGGCAATACTAACCAGCTGGGGGTTTTGGTAGAGTCTTGTTTATTCAGTAAATGCATCTGCGCCCTCTACAGATGCCATGCCACCCCTAGAGTGGGCGCCTTGGCGTTCGGGATTGGCAGAGTGGGACATATTGCATTGTGGAGATGCCCCTGGGACCCGCCCTGTCCTGGCTGAGGAGGGAGCTGGTAAGATTAGTGCTGGGGATGGGTCATCCACCACCTCATGCTGCTGCAATCACATTTCATGCCTCTGATGGTGGGGAGATTATACACAGACCGTCCTATTCCTGTACACACAGCTGGCGGGTGTGGAGGAGGGGAGACCCGATAGGAGGCAGATTGTGAGGCTGCACGGAGGTTGAGATTATGCAGGCAGTATAGAAAGAAGAGGCTGAGAATGCAGGCAGTATAGAAAGAAGAGGCTGAAAATGCAGGGTAGAAAGAAGAGGCTGAGAATGCAGGCACTATAGAAAGAAAAGGCTAAAAATGCAGGCAGTATAGAAAGAAGAGGCTGAGAATGCAGGGACTATAGAAAGAAGAGGCTGATAATGACTGTACTATAGAAAGAAGAGGCTGAGAATGCAGGGACTATAGAAATAAGAGGATGAGAATGCAGGCAGTATAGAAAGAAGAGGCTGAGAAAGCAGGCACTATAGAAAGAAGAGGCTGAGAATGCAGGGACTATAGAAAAAAGAGGATGAGAATGCAAGGACTATAAAAATAAGAGGGTGAACTGCAGGGACTATAGACATAAGAGGCTGAGAATGCAGGGACCATAGAAAGGCAGAGGGTGAAATGCAAGGATTATACAAAGCAGGGATTATAGAAAGCAGAGACTGAATGCCAGGATTATAAGAAGCAGAGACTGAGAGTGCAGGGATTATACAAAGCAGAGACTGAGAGTGCAGGGATTATACAAAGCAGAGGCTGAGAGTGAGGGGACTATAGAAAGCAGAGGTTTAGAATGTAGGGACTACACAAAGCAAATTATGAGAATGCAGGGACTATAGAAAAAAGAGGGTGACACTGCAGGGACTATAGAAAAAAGAGGGTGACACTGTAGGGACTATAGAAAGCAGAAACTGAGAAAGCAGGCATTAGAGAAAGCAGATGCTCAGAAAGCAGGCACTACACAAGGGGCGAGAATGCAGGATATATAGATAGAAGAGGGTGAAATGCAAGGATTATGGAAAGCAGAGACTGAGTATAGGCATTATGGAAAGCAGAGGGTGACAATACAGGGACTATGGAAAGGCTGAGGATGCTGGGACTATAAAAAGCAGAGGGTGGTAATACAGGGACTTTAGAAAGCAGAGGGTGAGGATGTAGGGACTATAGAAAGCAGAGGGTGACAATACAGGGACTATAGAAAGCGGATGTTGAGGATGCTAGGACTATAGAAAGGCAGAGGGTGAGGATGCTGGGACTGTAGAAAGGCAGAGAGTGAGGATGCTGGGATTATAGAAAGCAGAGGGTGAGGATGTACGGACTATAGAAAGCAGAGGGTGAGCATGCTGGGACTATAGAAAGGCAGAGGGTGAGGATGCTGGGACTATGGAAAGGCAGAGGAAGAGGATGCTGGGACTATGGAAAGGCAGAGGAAGAGGATGCTGGGACTATAAGAAGCAGAGGGTGAAGATACTGGGACTATAGAAAGGCAGATGGTGAGGATGCTGGGACTATAGAAAGACAGAGGGTAAGGATGCTGGGACTATAGAAAGCAGAGGGTGAGGATGCTGGGACTATAGAAAGCAGAGGGTGAGGATGCTGGGACATTAGAAAGGAAGAGGAAGAGGATGCTGGGACTATAGGAATCAGAGGTTGAAGATACCAGGACTATAAAAAAAGGCAGAGGCTGAGGATGCAGGGACTACAAAAAGGCAGAGGGTGAGGTTGCAGGAACTATTGAAAGCAAATGGTGAGGATACCGGGACTATAGAAAGGCAGATGATGACAATACAGGGACTATAGAAAGGCAGAGGGGAGGATGCAGGGACTATAGAAAGGCAGAGGGTGAGGATGCATGGACTATGGAAAGGCAGAGGGTGAGGATACAGGGACTATAGAAAGGAAAAGGGTGAGGATGCAGGGACTACAGAAAGGCAGAGGGTGAGAATGCAGAGACTATAGAAAGCAGAGGGTGAGGATGCAGGAACTATAGTAAGCAGAGGGTGAGGATGCAGGGACTATAGAAAGGCAGAGGGTGAAGATACAGGGACTATAGAAAGGAAAAGGGTGAGGATGCAGGGACTACAGAAAGGCAGAGGGTGAGAATGCAGAGACTATAGAAAGCAGAGGGTGAGGATGCTGGAACTATAGAAAGCAGAGGTTTAAGATACCGGAACTATAGAAAGGCAGAGGGTGAGGATGCAGGGACTAATAAAAGCAGAGGTTGAAGATACTGGGACTATAGAAAGGCAGAGGGTGAGGATACAGGGACTATAGAGAGGCAGAGGGTGAGGATACAGGGACTATAGAAAGCAGAGGGTGAGGATGCTGGAACTATAGAAAGCAGAGGTTGAAGATACCGAGACTACAGAAAGGCAGAGGGTGAGGATGCAGGGACTATAAAAAGGCAGAGGGTGAGGATGCAGGGACTATAAAAAGGCAGAGGGTGAGAATGCAGGGACTATAAAAAGGCAGAGGGTGAGGATGCAGGGACTTTAAAAAGGCAGAGGGTGAGGATGCAGGGACTATAGAGAGGCAGAGGGTAAGAATACAGGGACTATAGAAAGCAGAGGGTGAGGATGCTGGAACTTTAGAAAGCAGAGGTTGAAGATACCGGGACTACAGAAAGGCAGAGGGTGAGGATGCAGGGACTGTATAAAGCAGAGGATAAGGATGCTAGAACTAAAGAAAGCAGAGGGTGAAGATACTGGGGGCTAAATATAGGCAGAGGGTGAGGATGCAGGGACTATATGAAGCAGAGGGTGAAGATACTGGGACTATAGAAAGGCAGAGGGTCAGGATGCTGGGACTGTAGAAAGGCATTGGGTGAGGATGTAGGGACTATAGAAAGCAGAGGGTGACAATACAGAGACTATAGAAAAGCAGAGGGTGGGGATGCAGGGACTATAGAAAGCAGAGGATAAGGATGCTAGAACTATAGAAAGCAGAGGGTGAAGATACTGGGGGCTATAGAGAGGCAGAGGGTGAGGATGCAGGGACTATAGAAAGGCAGAGGGTGAGGATGCAGGGGCTATAGAAAGGCAGAGGGTGACAATACAGGGACTATATAAAGCACACACACAAGCAAATATAGGCAATCCGTTTTGGTTAATTGATGATCTATACAATTTTACCCTGTTGGATCTAATTGTCTTGTACCACACTCACCAACTATAACCACCATCATCACAGAGTTGAGTGACTTTCAACAGCCTCATTTTTTTACACCTTGTGGGGGCAATAATTGCCCCTATTTGTTTGTCCTAGTCTGAGATGCGTATCCAGGACCAGAGGCTGCTGGCACAGTTGAGGGACCTACATACAAGGATCCGGGAGTACAGGCTTGAATCTACATACTGGTCAAGTTTGCGCCCTATTCGGGAGTCACATGGAGTAAGAGGTCGTTCCACATCGGAGGATATAAGCCTAAATGCTCATAAGGAAAACGGATTTCCATCGACTTTACAAATGGTCCTGAGAAGAAATTCTGTCCCCTAGTACACAACTTTACAAGGGATGTATCTTCCTGAGTCAGTTTTTTTCTCTGCCAGAAACAGTGCCACTCTTGTTCATAGGCCATGTCTGGTACTGCAGCATTTAGTCAATGGGACTTAGCTGCACAACAAACGGAGAAGAGTGTTGCTGTTTGATTATTTTTTATTTTTTGCTTATTGTAAATCTAATACATGCCCTCAAGGAAAATAACCAGATACTTGATGGCTTTCAGAAAATGGAGATACAAAAACATGTTTTTTTTTGTCAAAAATGCTTTTATTGTGTAAAACGGAAACAAATAAATAAAAATACACATATTTAGTATCATTGCCTCTGTATCAACTGGCTGTATAAAAATATCACATGATCTATCCTGTCAGGTGAACCCTGTACAAAACAAAAAAATAAAAGCAGAAAAAACAGCCATTTTTTGGTTACCTTGTCTCACAAAAAGCATAATACCAAGAGATCAAAAAACTGTCACCTTAGGCCCCTTTCACACTAGCGTTTTTGCTTTCCGTCCTCGGGGCTCTAGGACGGAAAGATACTGATCAGGATTTATCCTAATGCATCCTGAATGGAGAGCAATCCGTTCAGGATGCATCAGGATGTCTTCCATTCAGTATGTGAACGTTTTTTGGACGTTGACAAAAGCGCAGAATGCTGCGGATTTGTCTCCGTCCAAAAATCCGGAAGACATGCCGTAACACCGGATCCGGAATTAATGCCCATTGAAGTGCATTAATCCGGATCCGGCCTTAAGCTAAAAGTCGTTTGGGCGCATCGCCGGATCCGACGTTTAGCTTTTTCTCAGTTGTTACCATGGCAGCCAGGACGCTAAAGTCCTGGTTGCCATGGTAAATGTAGTGGGGAGCGGGGAGCAGTATACTTACCATCCGTGCGGCTCCCGGGCGCTCCAGAGTGACGTCAGGGCGCCCTACACGCATGGATCACGTGATCCATGGGCATGGGGCGCTCTGACGTCATTCAGGAGCGCCCCGGGAGCCGCACAGAGTGTAAGTATACCGCTCCCCCGCTCCCCACTCCTACTATGGCAACCAGGACTTTAATAGCGTCCTGGCTGCCATAGTAACCTGAAAGCATTAGAAGAATGATCAGGATCCTGATCAGTCTTCTAATGCTTTCAGGCGACTTGCGTTCTGATGGATCCGGCGGGACGGAAGTGCCCGCCGGATCCTCAGAACGCAAGTGTGAAAGAGGCCTTATCCTATAGTTTCCAAAATGGGGTCAATTTTAGGGAGTTTCCACTGTAGGGGTACTTCAATGCAACAGGGCACCTAAAAATTATCCCAGTGAAATTTTCAAAATGATGCCAACATAAAGTACACATATGGGGAATGTTAAGTAATAACTATTTTATGTGGTATCACTATCTGTCTTAAAAGCAGAGAAATAAAAAAATTTTTTTTTAGTACATTTTGGATTTTTTTAAATAAATAAAGGTGGAACACATCGACTCAAATTTACCACTGTCATGGAGTACAATATGTCAGGAGAGAACAGTCTCAGAATGGCTTGGATAAGTAAAAGGGTTGATTGTAAAATGTCAGATTTGAAAAATGGCCTGGTCAGGAAGGTGAAAACTGGCCCGGGGTAGAAGGGGTTAATGTCACTCCACCTTTTAGCCTCAACCTGAACTGTGACGGCACCAACATGTCAACCAGCCACAATACAAAGGACTTACGTCGACTCGTAGTGATATCTGCAGAGTGTCAACGAGCAAAAGTGGAATTAAAAGGGACAAAAATGGCTGCCATTAATCAGAGACTGTATCAGACATACCTGGAAACTATGGGGGCATTTATTATCCTGAAATACGCCTATATTAGCCATATTTCAAGCACAGATTTCAGCGCAGCGGTTAGTTGTGCCGCAATCTGTGACTTTTCCCTGCTCACAGGCCTAAAAAGGTGGGTGTGATGTGGGCGGGGAAGGGGCTGGCAGGCCCGTCTCATTCATCATTTTCTACGCCTGTTTTAGGTGTAGAAAATGGTCTAATTATATGAAAGCTAGGAAGCGGGCTTATATTTAGATTGGCGTAGGATGCACCAGAGTTATGTAGGGGCCCTCGCCTACTCATAACTTTGGCGGATCCACCGCCAGATATAGGGGTGCCAAAAAGACCAAGCCTTAATAAACGACCCTCTATAATCTTCTTATACTCACACTCATGTTGCAGATGTCCCTGCAAATAAACCATATTCCTGAAAAAGTCCATACATCGCATCTACTGATTGTCAAGGCGTCACAAAAAAATTCAATACTGTTGTATTTTTGGTCGCAAGTCGGGCGTGACTTTATCATCAAAGGCCACAATGCAAGGTGCATGCGACTGACCCTGGGAACACACCTGAGCGTTTTTCAGCACGTTCATACGCGCTGAAAAACGCTCAACATGTGAAAAGCCATGCATCCCTATGTGCATGGTTCACATGTCGGCATTTTACAGCGCGGACGACCGCGCTGTAAAACGCCCTACGCAATCGCGTCGGCTGCCGTGACTATCGCGCGGCAGCACGCGCGATCCAACCCATATTCTATTATGGGAGCGCGCATATGACGCGCGCTTCCATAAAACAGCCACTTCGCGGCAGAAGCGTGCGTCATATGCTCGCCCTGGGAACACGCGAAGTGTGTTCCCAGGGTGAGACTTGTCTGCAAGTTTTCTTTGATTTGGCTGTATTTTCAGATAGTTGGATGACAGTAGGTTTTTCTTCAGCACGTGTCATCATGTAGCCACAGCCTTATGCCTTATTCACACAGTGGGGCACATTTACTATAGTGTCTGCGGACCGCAAAACCACGGCATGTTCGTGTGCAAGAGGCCTAAATGTGTGATAAAATTTTGTCATTCGGCTTATTAGAACAGGGGTAAGCAACCTTCAGCACTCCAGGTGTTGTGAAACTACAACTCCCAGCATGCACAATTGCTCTGCTATTCCAGAGACTCCCATAGAAATGAATGGAGCATGCTGGGAATTGGAGTTTCACAACAGCTGGAGTGCCAAAGGTTGCTGACCCCTGTATTAGAAGCTGCACAGCAGTTAATGAATTAGACTCAGCATATTTTTATTAGTCTGACCTCTGGTGGGTTTTTCTCGGTTCAACAGGTTTATATTAATTTAAACTGGTCTAATTTATTTGTGCATGAAAAAAGTCACATCTGTGCGGAGAAAAGTTGCCTTTCTCCAGGAACCCATGACTTTTAGGCTAGGTCTACATGACGACAATAAGTCTCATAGGGCACAACTCCACTGCAACATTTGTCGCGCAACATTTTGTTGCACCAATGTCGCGCGACAATTTTTATAATGGTAGTCTATGGTGTCACATTGCGACATGCTGCAACTGCGACGTGACAGTCGTAGAAAGATCCATTTCGAATATATTTTTTGCGACTGTCCTGTCGCAGTAGCAGCATGTTGAAATGTGACACGATAGACTACCATTATAAAAATTGTCACGCTACATTAATGCGACAAAATGTCACGCGACAAATGTCGTCATGTAGACCAAGCCTTAATGCAAAATAGTCGCACTAAACCACTGAAAACAGACAAAGTAAAGTACACCAGCCCTGGAGTAGTAGAAATTAGACTATTTTGTGCCAAATGCAAGGCGCTAAAAAAGGCGCACCTACATAAATAGGTCTGAAAAAAGTTGCAAACGATAGAAAACCTCTGAATTAAACTAAGAACTCAAAATAGTTGAACGAGGAGTAAAATGTAGTAAATGAGACTAAAAAAATTAGACAGTCCAAAACAGCATTTTTTAGACTTAAAACAGGCACAAACACTTTTGTAAAGGTTCCCCGCTGTTTTAGACAATCTTATTTTTTTACTCACATTTACTACTGAAATTGCGCCTGTTTTTGAGGCACATGCACGTGTGTGCCCCGTGCCCGTACTAAATCCCGTTGACTTGAATGGGTTCGCAATCTGCAATATAGGGAGTGGTGGCACGGATTGGATGCCCACAGAAGCACTATGAAGCACTTCCGTGGGATTTCGGTCCATGCCTCTGCACAGCAAAAAAATAGAACATGTCCTATTTTTTTGCAGTGCAGACCATCTCTTGTGGATCGCGGACCCATTCAAGTCAGTGGGTCCACATCCGCAAACTATGTGCACACGGACAGTGCCCAAAACTGCGGACGGGCACGGGACACACACGTTCATGTGCATGAGCCCTAATTCGGAAGTTTTCGAACTTTTGCAACTTTTTTCCGACCTATTTATGTTGGTGTGGCTTTTTTGCACCAGAATTTGTCGCAAAAACAGTCTAATTTCTACTCCACCCCCGGGCTGACGTACTTTTCTTCGTCTGTTTTTAGTGGTGTCGTGAAAATTGTTTGCATTAAAAGTCACACTTTCTGGAGACATGCAGCTTTTCTCCACACAGATGTGCCTTTCTTATGCTCAAATAAGCTAGACCAGTCTAAGAGCTCATTCACACGACCGTAGGTGGGCCATTCCGTGCATTGGGGACTGCAATTTGCGGTCCCCAATGCACGGGCAACCTCCATACGGTCGCTGGGATGAATCCAGACCCATTCAACTTGAATGGGTCTGCATTCATCTTTTCCCCAAAAAGATAGCGCAAGTTCTATCTTTTTGTGGAAAGGAAATATGGGACAGAACCCGACGGAAGCACTCTGTAATGCTTCTGCAGTGTTCCGTTCCGTGATTCCATTCCGCATCTCCAGATTCGGGACCCATTGAAGTGAATAGGTCCGCTTTCGTGATGCTGAATACACACGGAACGGTGCCTGTGTATTGTGAGTGTATTTCTGTTAAGCAGCGGCGGCACGAAGCGCAAGGCATCATAGCAGCCAATGACGCCATGCGCTTCTGCACTCAGCAGGATGCCAGTCCGGTATCTCACAGACTGTGTTCCACGGACGTGTGAATTCAGCCTTAGGGAAAATGAACCTGTTGTACTTGAAAATAACCACCAGAGGTCAGACTAATAAAAACACTCCTAGTCTAATTCATCAACTGCTGTGCAACTTTTAATAAATACCCAGCAAATGAAATACAGATGAATGAAATACGCCAGCCTAGTTTTATGGCCTAGCGAGCTTCATAAATATGCCCCACTAACGGACTGCAGTAGATGCGCCTAATTTCTGTGAGGCGCAGGCCTAGTCATAACTTAGCCAAATCTTACTACAGGGTAGGGTAAATCTAAGACCGGTGTAAAAAGCCGGTCTTAGTAAATGTCTCTAATTCTAGTGTGTTTTACTGGTAAAAAAAACTGTGCAAAAATTCATGTGTGTAAGGACCCTAGGCATCCACCCCCTCGTGTGTGGTGGGTGTGAGTGCCTGTTCACTTGCACCTGTGCAGTCTCCATCATATACCACTGAGTCTGCAGTGAACTGGTGTTTTAACCTTGTACCAGTAAGTACAGCCTTTTTTCCCCAGAGAATTTAGAGAATAAAACTCAGTCATTGTACATTAAAACATTCAGCTACCTTATAATAGGCATCTGGGGGAATTTGTACCACTTTTTGTTGTAAAAAAAAAAAAAAGCTCCAAAATTGCAACTTTTCTTAGTACTCATCATTTTTGAAAAATGCTAAAGTGGCAGTAGTTCCACACCAATTACTCTGCTTCCAATGGGGGTCATTTACTAAGACTGGCATTTTATGATGAGGTAGCTGGAGTGAAAACTGATTTTCACTCCTCTTACGCCTGTTTCCAGGGGTAAAAGATGGTAAATTTGTCTGCACTAGTCCCAGCCTGGCCCCCTCTACTCCCAAGTGTTGAGCGTTTAAAGAGTGGCAAAATAGGGTTTGCAACTTTTTTACACCTAAAACAGGCAAAGCGCGCCACGTAATTAACCCCCCCCCCCCCCCCCCCAAAAAAAAAAATATCTAACCCTATTTGACTCTTGGTTGCAAGTCGCACGCATGCATGCTTTTACAGCCAAATCACAGCCCTAAAATGGTGACACAAGTGTTTTTGGTAAACAAGACAAATCTTGCTGTCATGCAACACGTGTGGCCCCGGCCTAATGCCTTATTAACTTGTCTGTGATGAAATCCATGATAGGGTGGTCAGTGATTCATCCGTTTTTGGTCTCTGTATTTGTTATTTGCTTTCTGTGTGTCATCCATGTTTCGCTGACACTGCACAGCTGAAAATTGAATGGGGTCCTCGATCCGTCCGTTCCGCAAAAAGATAGAACAAGTTCTATTTTTTGGCAGAACGGAACCCCACTGCTTCCGTTCCGTGCTTCCGTTCCGCACCGCATCTCTGGATTTGCGGACCCATTCAAGTGAATGGGTCCCCATCTGTGATACGGAATGAACACGGGCGGTGCTCCGTGTATTGCAGACCCACCATATGCGGGCCGCAATACGGCCACGGCGGGGCAACGGCTGTGTGCAAGAGGCCTGAAGCATAAGATCCTGTCTCAAGGCCTAATAGACTCCTGAAAATGGGAGACCCAGACACAACGGTAAAAAAAGAAAAAACCTTACTTAGGGTACTTTCACACTTGCGTTAAAGTTTTCCGGTATTGAGTTCCGTCCTAGGGGCTCAATACTGGAAAGAAACTGATCAGTTTTATCCTAATGCATTCTGAATGGAGAGCAATCCGTTCAGTATGCTTCAGGATGTCTTCAGTTCAGTCACTCTTACGGTATTTGGCCGGAGAAAATACCGCAGCATGCTATGAACGTAGCCAGCAGTTGGGCTGGACAGGGGTGGAGTGGGGATGTGCCGAGGCCCCAGCAAATTTACTAATATTTACGACTGGAAACAAAAATGCGAAAAAAAAAATATACCGGATTCGTTTTTCCGGATGACATCAGAGAGATGGATCCGGTGTTTCAATGTGTTTGTTAGACCGATCCGCATCCGGATACGTCTACAAATGCTTTCCTTTTGCAAATAGACTTCCGGATCTGGCAGGCAGTTCTGTTGACGGAACTGCCTGCCGGATCCTCAAAACGCATGTGTGAAAGTACCCTTAAAGGGGTTGTCCTGCCATTTATATTGATAACCTGTCGTCAAGATAGGTCATCAATATCTAATCGGCGAGGTCCGAAACCAGCGCGCCTGCCGATCAGCTGTTCGAAGAGGAGTCAGTGCTCCATGTGAGTGCTGCTTCCTGTTCATTAAACTGCCCGTCGTTTCGGTGGTGCAGTGTACCAACAAGTACTCGCTCGTTTCACTTGAATGGAGCAAGTACTTGTAATTAGACTACGCCACTGCTACAGGGGAGACGACACGTAGTCTAATGAAGAGGAAGCACCGGTCACATAAAGTGCCGCCTCCGCCTCAAACAGCCGATGGGTGCTGGGTGTTGGACCTTACCGATCAGATATTGATAACCTATCCTGATGATAGGTCATCAAGATAAATGACAGGACAACCCCTTCAAGGCCTCTGCTGCTGTAAAAACATGTAATGGTGGCCACTAAGAGGTAAAATGTATAAGAGCCGTTCGCTAGAGAGCAGTGTCACTGCTACAGGGGAGACGACACGTAGTCTAATGAAGAGGAAGCACTGATCACATAAAGTGCCGCCTCCGCCTCAAACAGCCGATGGGTGCTGGGTGTTGGACCTTACCGATCAGATATTGATAACCTATCCTGATGATAGGTCATCAAGATAAATGACAGGACAACCCCTTCAAGGCCTCTGCTGCTGTAAAAACATGTAATGGTGGCCACTAAGAGGTAAAATGTATAAGAGCCGTTCGCTAGAGAGCAGTGTCATCTGCTGCAGGTCTGTTTAAAGCCTCCAACTGTCAGTCATCCCTCTTGGCACTGATGTAGCCAGATTAGCAGGTATTTGGTTGTTGGGCAGGTTTTCATATAACCCCCATTATCCTGGGTGAAGTCCACTCCCTAAATTTTAAATAATTGTAGATATATAACCTATATACACAGTCAGCTGGTGGCAGCATCATCACAGAGACTCTCAGACAAAAGTGGGGTGTGGGTGTTATGCTCGGTTGGCTGTGTCAGGATGGATTATGTGTTGGACACACATGAGGTCTGTGGTATGTACAATATGTGGGTGTTTTGAAGTACACAGATCTGTAAAAATAGTCACCAGTCCCTTTTTTAACCAGCTATGTGACAATGTTAAGGCCTCGTTCACATCTTCGTTAGGAGATCTGGTATGCTGTTCCGGCACAGAGCAGCCTGCCGAATCCTCTACTTCGCCACCAGATCCCCATTCACTGCAGTGAGGTCTGGCAGTGATCTGCCCATTTTCCAGCAGAAATACATAAGTGCTGGGTTTCAGCCAGACAAAAACATGCATGCAACAGTTTTTTGTCCAGCGAACAGCTGCATTTGTGTTGGATCTCCTGAACAGAGATATGAACGTAGCCATCGGCGTAGCTATAGGGGGTGCAGAGGTTGCAGTCGCTACCGGGCCCAGGAGCCTGAGGGGGCCCAAAAAGCCTTGTGCCGCATAAGAAGACAAACAAAGCACTGAAGGAAGGGGGGCCCAAGCTGAACTCTTGCACCACGGCCCATGACCTGTTAGCTACGCCTCTGAACGTAGCCCTAGTCACACGACTCATTTAACACCATGTTTAGCAGTTGGGCGGGACAGGGGTGGAGTGGGGATGTGCCAGGGCCCCAACAAATTTACTAATATTTACGCCTGGAAACAGGCATTAATGTTGGCAAAAAAAACTTCTCCAGCCCCTGGCCTGGAACATGGATTGCTGTAGATTTGCCTAATTTATGACGAGGCGCATGGTGTAAAAAGCCGGCCTTAGTAAATGACCCTCGGTGGGTGACTCTCGATGTCACTGTATTTGGAGGTCCTGTAGCAGGCACTATATGTGGGTTCTTTTGCTGCCATTGAATTTCATAGTTATGCAGCAGGCAATGTATGGGCGTCCTCTTGCTTTTAATGCCTCAAGACCCCGGGGGTTATTTACTAAGATTGCTACATCAGTTTTTGGTTTTAAAAAAAGGGCCTAAATCCCCTTTTTGTGTTTTTAAATGCCCATGCATCTTTATAACGCCCTTGCCACTTTCGAAGTGGTGGGGGTCGAGCCGGGCCTCAGCCATCAGCCCCAGCAAATTCATTAACATTTCAGTTCAGTTGCATGGACCACTGGAGGTGACTCATCATAAATTAAAAGAGTTGTCTCATCTTGGACATTGGAGACATATCGCTTAGAACGGAACCCTCAAAGTGTCAAAGAGCACACCGCTCATGGGTGTGGCAAAATGTCCCCAAGCGGTATGCCCCCAATGTCCAAGATAAGACAACACATTCATACTGCCTGGTAGGGCGCATCATGTTTATTAAAACTATACCTTTCCTTTGTCTGTATGCTAAGCAGCTGCAGACATATCTACCGTATGTTTCACCCTATAAGACGCATAAGGACAATAAGAAAAAAATATTTTTCATTAGACCTCAGATCAGACCAGCAAACAGACCCCCAATGGTAATCAGACCTCAGTTTACAGCCCCTATCAGACCACCAATGTTAATAAGACCCTCAATCAGACCTCAGATCAGAACCCAATGTTAATAAGACCCCAATTATACCTGAGATCAGACCCCAATGTGAATGAACCATAATCAGACCTCGGATAAACTCCCCAATATAAATAAGATCCTCCATTCAGACCTCAGATGAGACCCCGATGCCTTAGATTAAACCGCCATGCCTCAGATCAGACTGCCATGACTTAGATCAGCCCCCATGCCTTAGATCAGCCCCCAGCCTCAGACCAGCCCCCAGACTCAGATCAGCGCCCATAACTCAGATCAGCCCCCATGCCTCAAAGCACATAAAATAAAATAAATCAACTTGCCTCTCCTGCTCCGGATGCTGCAGGCTCCCAGGATCCAGCTCTCTTTTTCTTCCTGCCGTGGCTGTGCTGTGACCCGACGCCCACAGCCTGAGGTCACAGAGTGTCCTCACGCCGTGCGCAGTCACAGCACAGCCGACGGCAGAGGACCAGGAAGCGGTGAGTAAAGAGCCCGGGGCGCACTGCATTCACTGCTTCCCGGTCCTCCGGTATGTGTGCATTCGTACTTCCGTTCCGTGGCCCTGCAAAAAAAGATAGAGCAAGTTATATTCTCGTCCGCAATCGCATACTAGAATATGTATTTCTATCATAGGGCCAGCTGTGTGTGTTCCACAAAAGGCACACGGCCAAAATCTGTGTTTTGCAGATCCGCAATTTGTGGCCTGCAAAACACATACAGTTGTGTGAATGTAGCCTTAGAGTTAGGTGTCAGTATGGCATAGTATTGGCACTGGGAGCCAGTATTAGAGTTAGGGCCAGTATTCGGGGTCAGTATTAGGGTCCCAGGCCAGTATTACTGGTCAGTACTAGGGTTAGAGTCAGGGGCCAGTATTAGGGTTAGGGCATATGGAGAGAATAGGGGAGGGCTGCATTTATACTCACCTGTCCCACGATGCAGACCCGGTCTCTTCTGGGGGGTCTGCTCCTGAGGAACGTCGCAGATGGCGCATTTATGTGATTGGGCCTTCTATGTCACGTCTAGGTGCTGCAGTAATAGCAGGGCAGTAGTGGTTCCCTTGTCCCGCTGGCGCTTCTGCAGACTCAATTGTATCTGTGTCTAGTGGACGCAGATACAATTCCGTTCAGGGGCCGCAGCGGCCCTGAACATCAACCTAGCCTGCCCCTGTTACCGTCATACCATTACTGAACAAAACACATTACCCACAGACCAGTATTCCCACCATACAGTGACTGTATAGTGGTGAATACCAGTTCAATACAGGCTCTCTGCAGACCATGTAAGTAATTATAGTGAAGTCAATTATGACTTTCTGGTTGTGAGCCATGCGCCTAATTTATGACAAGGCACACACCTTGTCACAAATTATCCAAATCCTATGGCAGAGAGGAATCAAAGATCCCCAATGACTTACAGCTGATGTATGTATGTGTAATGACCCGGAGTGCCATTACCACTCTTTTTGGACACCTTGCTACCATTTTCTAATGTGCTTTATGACATCTTATAATAATGTGCCTATTTATTCACGGAACTGTCATGTTCACGTGTATTAACCTAGTCCACCAGCAGATGGCGGCAACATTGGCAGTATTAGTTTCTCTGGAGAGGACCCTTCTGGTTTTCTTCCAGCCCTCTGTAGCTAGAGGGAGGAATTTAGTTAGTCAGTGAGTCCGTTCTAGTCTACCCTCCTTAGGGAGAGGTTGTGAGTAGGGCAGCAGAGCACTGTTCGCTCTGCTAGGCCCAGCCTCTGAAGTCTACATGGTTGATTGACCCCTCCTGGGCTTGAATTGCTGTCACCCAAGCTGAGCCGAAGCTTCATGTACTCTGAATCAAGGACAAGAAGTTCCTAGAACTATAAGTAAGAGTACAGACTACAGCTAGCTAAAGTTCCAGCAGAATAGAAAGAGCTTCCTATTTATCCAGCCAAGCATAGCAGAGCTGAGATTGTTGCAGAGAAGTATTTGCCTGCCAAAGTTAAGCCAATACCTGCTGATGACCAAGATATCATTTGGAAGCTTTTTGGATTACCATTTATGCTAAGTAAGCAACTGTTCAGCGTTACTACAGTTATGCACTCCAGTTATTCTACTCATCCACCATCCAAGTTCACCTACCCCTTTTGCACTTGCTTTGAGCTACATAACGTCTGGGATCCACATATATCCAGGTAGGAACACCGTGACACGTGTATATAACATCTACAGAGACTGTAGGTCACCTGGCACCCCAGACGCTGGCAGTGGGCAGTGGCAACCAACAGGGCGGTCTCCAGGTTGCTTCAATACTACCAATCCACTTAGTCTCTGACTCCAGGACAGTGGCACTACACAAAGGTGAATCCAGTAATCCTTGAGCTAAGTTCCCTTTTTATTCTTGCCTTACTCCTGGGTAGTACCCAGGGGCTCACAGCTTAAGTTACACATTCTCCTCCTTGCTCCCAACTAACTCTCAACTCATAACTAACTTCCTGTCACTGAGCTGTCCTATATATATATAATGGGACAGCACCACCTAGTGGAGAATGTTTGTAATTGCGGTTACCAGCCTGTTGTAAGGAATACATTGCAATGGATGATGGGAATTAATGACATATACCAAAGTGTCCCCTTTTCACACATAGTGGGACACTGCACCATATTTTGTAACCTACAGAGTAATTGTGACTCTCAATGATCCTAAAAAGTTATAATGTTGTGCTCCATACAAAGTATTCATGCCCTCTAAAAAGCAATAATGACCCTTAGAAAGTAATAGTGCCCCATTTTCCCTACACAGTAATAAACCCTTTGAAGGTAATAATGCCCCCTAAGTGCCAGCTACCAAGTAATAATGCTGAGTGCACCCATAAAAAGTTATAAAGCCGCCTAATAAATAACCCTCGTTATAAGTAATAATGTCCCCTTAGTAAATAATGACTTTTCCTAAGCACCCCTTTAAGAAGTAATGATAAAACAGGACACTTTGGTTCAGAGTCTGATGTACCATAGGTCACAGTCCTAGAGCTACCTGTGGCCTACAAGATGTGAATGGTAGGGCAGGGAGCATATTGGTTTCTGCTGGCCACAGAGTTCAACTGTTCATCAGGTGATCAGCGGCGCCTTTACATTGAGCAGTTATAGGGAAAGAGCGCTCATCCCCGATAATTTCCCCTACCTTTGGCCCATGTATAGTAACCTTAAGGGTCCATTAACACGGCAGTGATGCCGCTGTGCCAGTGTCCTTCAATGGGTTCACGATACACAAGATACGGCAAGACAGGACATGTCCTATCTTTTGCAGAGCAGAGGCACAGACCCGGAAGCCCACAGAAGGGCTTCCGTGTGTTTCTGTGGGCTTTCGGGTCCATGCCTCTGCTCCAAAAAAGATAGGACATGTCCTATATTTCGCTGTATCTTGTGGATTGAGGATCTATTGAAGTTGCGGAGTTCACACGGCTGATGCCCATGTTTTGCGGACTCGCAGTTTGCAATACAGGCCCGGCAGCACCACGGCAATGTGAATGAGCCCTAACTCTAAGATTATAGCATATATTAGTTGGCTTACTTTGCACCAGAATTTTTTGAAACTTTCATACCAGCCAATTTTTACCGTGTGGATCCCCTTTTTGTACAGAGCCCCACTCCTTTTGTTCTTCGCTCAGCCCATTTACACACAGCTCAGTCCATTTTGTGTGCGGACCCCCAATGCACTTTGGGTGCCAGGGCTGCATCTAATGATGATTCCGGTGCCACATACATTTACAGTGCATGGAGGGCTGATTTCCCTTCATGCTGTGCCCAGGAGATTTGCCAGCTTGGCTCAGTGACTACTTGCGCAGTGGATCTGAGTGCTGCTTTCCGAGCCCAACAGATCCACTGCGTAGGTGCCAATTCACTAAGCCAGCAAACTGCTTGCACAATGGAACTTCTAGTGCTTCCCAAGTTTGGGAAGCAGCATCTGATGCACTGTGTAAGCGCTGAGTCACTGAGCTCACTTTGCACTGTGCGAGAACAGATGTCCACCCTGTCAATCAAAGGGGATTGCAGAGTTCAGACAGCACAGGGGCCTTGTGCTAGCTCTGCTCCTAGCACTAGAGCAAGCCCCTTGGTGCTCCAAATAGTTCATTTGCATAAATATAAAAAGGACGATAAATCATCAAATATTAAAGAAAGGTATCATTTTAGTCAGCATGCTCAACCCTACTAGGCAATATACTTGTAATAGGGTTGATCATGCTGGCAGATGCTCTTTAAACTACAGGGGCTTCACTTTTGTGAGGGGCACTAACAGGATAGCATTATGGGGAAGGGAGCATTAAAGGGGCAACACTGTTGTAAGGGCAGTACTATTGTGAGGGAGGGGACTAAGAAGGCAGCACTATTGTAAGGGGGCACTACAGGTGCAGCATTATTGCGAGGGAGGGCATTAAAGGGCTTTTCCGACATTTTAATACTGATCACTTATCCTCTGCTAGGTCATCAGTATCTGATCTGTGGGGGGCCCAATACCTAGGATCCCTGCTGATCAGCTGTTTGATAAGGCATCGGCACTTGCAGTAGCACCGTGGCCTTCTCTCAGCTTTTCCTAGGCCAGTGAAGTCACGTTCGTTGGTCACGTGGCCTAGGAGCAGCTCAGCCCCATTCAAGTGACTGGGGCTGAGCTGCGATACCAAGCACATGGTGACATAGATCACACTAACATACCTCAAAAAACTGACACCAGACAACCTGAATGTGGGATAAAAAGGCCATGTTGCTTTTATTCGGGGTAATCAATGAAATAACAAGCAGAGATAATTTTAATAAATTATACCAATAACCAAATAATAAATAGATGAATAAAGTCCATAAATATAAAAACCCAAAAGTCCACCCAGCATTAGCTGGGTGACTATAACCCATAAATTAATGGACCAACCAGTCCACTTGGCATAGCCAAGCGACTTAAACCCCCAAATAAGGCAACACGACGACTAAGGGGAGGGGGGACGGGGTGCTTGACGCGGCGATCCAAACTGCAGGTAAGTGGTGCCGTCGTCTTCTTTTATTCAGTCCTCTTTGCCGCCACAAGTGACAGCTGCCAATCAGCTGTCACCACAGGTTCCCGCCACAAAACAGCTGTCCAATGAACAGCTGATCCAGCAGGCTTTGACACCTGCAGAAGAAGCAGAAACCGGTTCCAACCGGTTTACCACATGAACCTGTAAGACAAAAAAAGAAGGGGGGGGGGGGTAGAGAAAAGCCACCACACAGCAGCCAAAACATTAAAACCATGGTGATCCTGTCATCATGCATCCCCCAAGCTATTCGCTCTGGGGGGCCCCTCCATCCGCTATACAATGTACGGCGCTGTGCTTGGTGAGCGCGGAGAAGGCCGCGGCCTCTGCCTTCTCAAACAGCTGATCTGTTCGGTCTCAGGTGTCAGACCCCACTGATCAGATACTGATGATCTATCCAGAGGATAGGTCATCAGTATTAAAATCTCGGAAAACCCTTTTTAAAGGCGGGGCACTAAAGGGGTCATTGTTATTGTGAGGGGGCCACTTAGGGGATATAGCTTATGAGAGGGGGCACTAAGGGAGCATCACTACTGTGTGGGGGGCACAAAGGGGCTGAGCGGGATTGGGTGTGTGTAGATAGGCATTGGGCGGAGTTAGAGGCGTGACTTAGGTTTTAAAAAAATTGCTATGCACACCGCTGATATTTTGGAGGTGACTATGAGGTGATACCTCTAAATTTTGTATCTATGAGGTAAAACTGGCATCTATGAGGTGACCATGTGGTCATACCTCAATCTATAAGGAGTCTGTGAGTTTACACTGGCATCTATAAGGAGATTATGAGGTGATGCCAGTGAGTGTGAGGTAACACCTGCACCTACTGTAAAATGACTTGTGACAACTTGCCTGTATCTTTAAGGTTATACCTGTGCCTATGAGGTGATTGTGAGGTAGCACCTGTACCTATGCGATACTTGTGAGGTAATACCTGTACCTATGAGGTAATTGTGAGGTAGCACCTGTACCTATGAGGTAATTGTGAGGTATTAGCTGTACCTATGAGGTAATTTTGAGGTAATAGCTGTACCTATGAGGTAATTGTGAGGTAGCACCTGTACCTATGAGGTAATTGTGTGGTAGCACCTGTACCTATGAGGTAATTGTGAGGTAGCACCTGTACCTATGAGGTAATTGTGTGGTAGCACCTGTACCTATGAGGTAATTGTGAGGTAGCACCTGTACCTATGAGGTAATTGTAAGGTAGCACCTGTACCTATGAGGTAGTGTGAGGTAGCACCTGTACCTATGAGGTAATTGTGTGGTAGCACCTGTACCTATGAGGTAATTGTGAGGTAGCACCTGTACCTATGAGGTAATTGTAAGGTAGCACCTGTACCTATGAGGTAATTGTGAGGTAATACCTGCACCTATGAGGTAATTGTGAGGTAGCACCTGTACCTATGAGGTAATTGTGAGGTATTAGCTGTACCTATGAGGTAATTGTGAGGTAATAGCTGTACCTATGAGGTAATTGTGAGGTAGCACCTGTACCTATGAGGTAATTGTGAGGTAGCACCTGTACCTATGAGGTAATTGTGAGGTAGCACCTGTACCTATGAGGTAATTGTGAGGTAGCACCTGTACCTATGAGGTAATTGTGAGGTATTAGCTGTACCTATGAGGTAATTGTGAGGTAGCACCTGTACCTATGAGGTAATTGTGAGGTATTAGCTGTACCTATGAGGTAATTGTGAGGTAATAGCTGTACCTATGAGGTAATTGTGAGGTAGCACCTGTACCTATGAGGTAATTGTGTGGTAGCACCTGTACCTATGAGGTAATTGTGAGGTAGCACCTGTACCTATGAGGTAATTGTGAGGTAGCACCTGTACCTATGAGGTAATTGTGTGGTAGCACCTGTACCTATGAGGTAATTGTGAGGTAGCACCTGTACCTATGAGGTAATTGTGAGGTAGCACCTGTACCTATGAGGTAATTGTGAGGTAATGCCTGCACCTATGAGGTAATTGTGAGGTAGCACCTGTACCTATGAGGTAATTGTGAGGTATTAGCTGTACCTATGAGGTAATTGTGAGGTAATAGCTGTACCTATGAGGTAATTGTGAGGTAGCACCTGTACCTATGAGGTAATTGTGAGGTAGCACCTGTACCTATGAGGTAATTGTGAGGTAGCACCTGTACCTATGAGGTAATTGTGAGGTAGCACCTGTACCTATGAGGTAATTGTGAGGTAATACCTGCACCTATGAGGTAATTGTAAGGTAGCACCTGTACCTATGAGGTAATTGTGAGGTTATACCTCTACCTATGAGGTAATTGTGAGGTAGCACCTGTACCTATGAGGTAATTGTGAGGTAGCACCTGTACCTATGAGGTAATTGTGAGGTAGCACCTGTACCTATGAGGTAATTGTGAGGTAGCACCTGTACCTATGAGGTAATTGTGAGGTAGCACCTGTACCTATGAGGTAATTGTGAGGTTATACCTCTACCTATGAGGTAATTGTGAGGTAAACCTGTACCTATGAGGTGGTTGTGGAGTTATATATGCAGAGCTATGAGGTAGCACGAGATAATGCCTGCAACTAGGAGGTTATTTTGAGGTAGTACCTTTATTTTGGAGGTAACATATTTATTTTTGAGGTAATACCCACTTGTGTGAGGATGACTGTGGGCTATAAATGTGAGGGAACTGCCATGTTTATGTGGTGGTTGTAACATAACATTTGTGCTTATAATGTGACAGGGATGTAACACGTGAGAGGTAGTCAGGTAAATCACATCGACACCACCTCACAGTTTCAGTTTCCTTCCTCCGCAGTCATAGATCTCCGGTCTCCGCTGGGTTCTGTACGTTCTGCTGACAATTGTCTGTGCGGCTAGATGAAGGTGGAGATAGAGGACTAATGCCGGGCTTATTACTATAGGCTGTGACAGTTATATACTGACACTGGTTTACTATGGAGCAGATTCACTAATCCCGTAGATGACGTAAAATTAGGCGCTGTAGCCCTGCACCAGATTTATTACAGAGGCTCAGGCCGGATGATAAATCTGGTGCAGGGACAGACACTTTTCTCTAACTGTGCCAGCTAGTTTAAAGTTTAGTGGGGTTCTCTGGAAATTAAGAAAATAAAATTACTGAAAATACTTAAATATTACGTTATTTCTTATAAATATATTCCCAAGTACCTTTCATTAATTATAATGCCTTGTTTTGTCTGGGGAGCAATCATAAGGGGATATAAAATGGTTGTCGTCCTATTAGTACACACAAAACCTGTACTAATGACACAGAAGGACAAGTTACTTCACAACACTGAGCTAAAGAGCTGCCTCATCCTCCTCTCTGCTTATCAGGGATTATAATCCTGAATACAGTTTAATATGATCTTCAGCTGAATCTGTGTAGGAGTTGAGCTCATGAGGCAACATGAAGTGCAGAGAGGAGGGTGAGGTGTGGCTGATGAGCAGCAGCACTTGTATGCAGCCTCCATTACCACAGTCTGTCCTGTCCGTCCTCTCTGTTCTTCATGTCTCCTCATGAACTCCATTCCCACAAAGGTTCAGCTGAAAATTTTATTAGCTGTATTCAGGATCATAATCCCTGACAAGTAGATCAGCTCTTTACCTAAGTGTTGTGAAGTAACTTGTCCTCCCGTGTAATTAGGTCAGGTTTTGTGTGTAATAATAGGATGGCGACCATTTTATTTCTCCTAATGATTGCTCGCTAGACAAAATGAGCCATTATAACTACTGAAAGGTATTTGGGAAAATATTTATATTAAAGTAATATTCAAGCATTTTTATTTTCATAATTCCGAGAGAATCCCTTTAACCGCCTACCGGTTTGTTCCTCCTTGACGCGGCGGCGCGTCATCTCGCGAGAGGCGATTTCCTGTGAAAAGGAGGTAAAATTCATTTGGGTGGTAAGTTGTATGATGGAGCAATAAACGGTGAAAGTAGTGTAGTGCGGAATTGTAAAAAGTGGCCTGGTCATTAAGGGTGTTTAAGCTAGGGGGGCTGATGTGGTTAAGAAAGAATTATAGGTCAGAACTGAAATTCATGGGAAAACATGCCTTCAGTCTGTAAGAGCATCTTAAGTACAGATGGCTGGCTCACAGTGGAGTATAAAATACTATTTATTAAATCATACACATATACCCAATTTAAAAATGTATAAAAACATGAACAACTCATAAACAGTTCACAATCACGGTCCTTAACATGTACCTACTTGCGGACCTCACGCAAATAGGGTTAAACATAATTAATCGATGCGGTAATATAAGTAATATAGAGATAAATTATAATTGGGTCAGTATGAATTTGGACTCAACAATTAAAGGTGTTCTGCAGTTTGTTTAAACTGATGATCTAATCTTATTGAACCATAAACTGAGGATCTATCCTCTGAATAGATCAACAGCATCTGATCGGCGGGAGTCCGACATCCAGGACCCCCGCCGATCAGCTGTTTTAGAAGGCAGTAGCGCTCCTAGAGCACCGCGGCCTTCTCACTGTTTACTGCTGGCCCAGTGATGTCACAACTGGCCTGTGCGCGGCTAAGCTCTGTTCACTTGAATGGAGCTTAGCCGCGCCCAGGCCAGTTGATACAAGTCGTGACGTCACTGGGCCTGCGGTAAACAGCGAGAAGGCCGCGGCGCTCCAGGAGCGCTACTGCCTTCTAAAACAGCTGATCGGCGGGGGTCCAGGTGTCGGACTCCCGCCGATCAGATGCTGATGATCTATCCTGAGGATACATTATCAGTTGAAACAAACTGCAGAACCCCTTAAAGCACCGGTGTCAAACACAAGGCCCGGGGGCCGAATCCGGCCCGCCAGACCTCGTCATGTGGCCCGTGTAGCCGCTGCCGGCCACCTTCACCTTTTATTAAGTGGTGGTGGCGCTTGCTTGTGGACGTGCAGGCAGCAGCAGCTGGTGGGGGTGGGCCACGGCGGGCGGGAGTCAGTGACTGGACTGACAGCAGTCCAGACCAAGCGGAGGCACTAGGCAGCACACTCAATGATAAGTGACACAGTACCAAAAGGTCAGGGAGTGGGACTCAGGGGGCGGGCTCAGAGTTGTGGCGCCGCTCAGGAGGACTTCAGGGTGAGGATAGTCTCACAGTCAGTCACAGACAGTGCCCTGCAGCTGCTCTAGCCTCCTGGTCTCATCAGCCCAGCCTGTGTGTGTGTTGTGTGTCCACACACCACCACTGCCCACTGTGCCCAGCCCAGGCTGCCCAGTGCCCTGCTCCACTCCAGATGTGAGCTAAAGTAAGTGACTGTGCTGTCTGTGCCTTGCCTTCACCTATCACCTTGCCACTGATAATTTAATCTCCATTCTCCAGTGCTCCTCACAGTATAAGGCAGCCTTCCTGGCTGCATACATGCAAATGATGCACTGTTCAGGGGGATCTGGATGTCACTGTTATGGGGGCATCTGTGGATGATACTGTTATGGGGGGATCTCTGGATGATACTGTTATGGGGGATCTCTGGATGATACTGTTATGGGGGAATCTGTGGATGACGCACTGTTATGGGGGAATCTGTGGATGACGCACTGTTATTGGGGAATCTGTGGATGACGCACTGTTATTGGGGAATCTGTGGATGACGCACTGTTATGGGGGGATCTGTGGATGACGCACTGTTATGGGGGCATCTGTGGATGACGCACTGTTATGGGGGGATCTGTGGATGACGCACTGTTATGGGGGCATCTGTGGATGACGCACTGTTATGGGGTGATCCCCCATAACAGCGTCATCCACAGATCCCCCATAACAGTGTCATCCACAGATCCCCCATAACAGTGATAATATGAACAATGGGGGTTCTTAAAAAGTGCTATTGTTGGGCAAAGTTTGAGGCCCTTTGAGGGTGACCAAACTGCTGATGTGGCCCCCGATGAATTTGAGTTTGACACCCCTGCCTTAAAGT
The DNA here is from genome assembly GCA_033119425.1 of Bufotes viridis. Taxonomy (NCBI): domain Eukaryota; kingdom Metazoa; phylum Chordata; class Amphibia; order Anura; family Bufonidae; genus Bufotes; species Bufotes viridis. Next base: position 91,587,567 of record CM065594.1, on the reverse strand, counting down.
ATGCACAAATAGTGAGTTTTATATTTTATGTTAATTAAGATACCACATTGATGAATTATTTTTAACCCTATTTGCGTGAGCTCCGCAATTAAGTAGATATTAGGAACCGTGATTGTGAACTGTTTCGGAGTTGTTAATGTTTTTATACATTTTTTAATTGGGTATATGTGTATGATTTAATAACTAGTATTTTTTACTCCACTGTGAGCCAGCGATCTGTACTTAATATTATATTATAGCTAAGTGGTTATCAGGCTGAGCACCAGTAGATTTTCTAGGGCGCTCCCCTGAGTGTAAGAGCATCTTGTCTGTAAGCTGAGGCCACACAGAGACACAGGCAGCCTGAGAACGCCCCACGAGGACTATTAACACTGATGAATAATGGGTGACATTTTCTAATGCTGCCTCCGTACTATGCCAGTATGTAATTGCATGGCAACCTACGCTGTATTCCCCATGGAGTGCACATAGAGTGTGCTTTAATTCACAATTTTTCAGCACAAAAAGTGTCAGAAAATTCCTGTGTATCATTTACATGGAGAGCATTCAGGAAGTCATTATCCCTTTACCTAATTATGAAAATGCTGTGTTGGGAAAAAGTGGTGGTGTTGGATTTAGGTAAGTATGAATGTTATCCTTTAAAATACAATCACAGTAAAAATCTGATTAATGTGCCCCAGTTCTGTCACCCAAAGAGTGCAGCTTGGTTCCCACTTCATTTTGTAAACACGTTCTGCGTATGTGTTATGAAAGCTCCCAGCGCATACGCCAATCGTATCCATAGGGCCACTGTAAAGATGAGGCAAGAGGGGTAGATGGAGTAAAAATATAATAGCAGGTGGAGGCAAATCACTACACAACACTACGGTTTCAGTTCTGGTTCATCTCCGACACGACAGTTTCCCAAACAACATATTCACAGGGTCATATGCTTGGCGGTTGCAGTCTCTGACTGTTAGACTACCTCCACATCTGCAGCAGGCATTCCGGTACTCTGTCCTGGCACAGGAACAGAAAACTAGAATTAAAGGGAATATAAAGGGTGCTTTCCTCAATGTGAAGGTGATTGAGCTATAGATTTCCAGCTTGCCTACTCCTGCAAAGGTGTATTGTTTTGACCACCCGTTGCTCTGTCTGTTTACCGGATTGACCCTGTCACGCTGGTCCTGACCTCTGCCTCATTACTGGATTGACTCTATGCCACCTGCCCTGACCTATTGCCTCATTACCATATTGCATGAACTCTGCCTGTCCAGACCTTGGCTTGCCAACTGACCATGCTTTTGCCTTTCCTCTTGGCGAAACACCAGTTTCTCTTGACCAACCTTGATCAGCAGCCTCTGCATGAAGACTACTCCTAAAGATAGCCTGGCCCATGCAGCAAAATCAAGGTCTCCATATGGGGTGTAAGAGTAAAAACCAGAGGGTATCCATTTTACATAGACTTCAATGTTAAAAAAAATGATTTAGCTGAATACTTTTGTAATTACATGTAATTAAAAATTTAGTATAGCCACTGAGTTATTTAATAAAACGTATCTGTATAGCGCCACCTGCTGTTTGTTCTTTTCCTTACTTTTCTGCCCACCTTGCTTAGGTGAGTGCACCTGCTCTGTTACACCATTCAACAGCCACCAGCCATATCTACCGTTGGGAGCGGTGACAGTCACAGGGAGGTAGCTGCATCATAAAGGACACACACCCTGAGCTGTGATAGGGATGTAACTGCAGCAAAAAGTACACACACCCTGAGCTGTGATAGGGAGGTAACTGCAGCAAAAATGACACCCCCCTGAGCTGAAATAGGAAGAGACCTGCAGCAGAAAGAACACTGGAGACCAATTGTAGACATGGGGGAGCTCTGGATCCATGTGAGGTATAGGGCTGGTTCTAGCCTGGGTAGAAAGAGACTGATATGTACTATATGATGATTTTCATTTTTTTACATCAGTCATTGCATAACCCCTATAAATGGATCTGCTAAGCAGATAATAGAAACATCATGTGAACATACCATAACTGTAAAATGCCTTTATACAGAGGTTTTTTTTTCTCTGAGATTCATATGGAAATAAATTGTGCCATAAGATGTCATAATAAATGATTGATGAGGGACACGGGGCACAGGAATGCATGGTACCTTCTTTTGTTGCCATACTGACTCCTGTACAAACCTCTATAATTTCTATTAATATTTATCTATTAATTATTAATTAATCTATAGTTAGAAACAAAAACAAAAAAGTCATTTAGTCACTATGTAAATTAGCAAAAGGATTCATAACAACATGAGCTCGGGGATTGTATGCCTTCTCACAAATGCTGGGAACAGTTTGAGTCAATCAGCTGTGTGTTGTCCTGTGTCATTGCTGCCTCTGACAAGTCAATGACCTGCGGTCAATAAAAGTGATGTGTCTGAGGGTCTTCCAACTTCTTCTAAATTTTCAAATTTTTTTGAAGAGAAGATTTTACCAAATTATACTGAAATACTGACATTCCATTGTTTAGTTATTAGCACCAAAGGCACCAATTAGAAGGTTCATTATTTTTAAACTGGATCTGGGTAATCTTACAGTAATGTTTCACACAACAGTAAACTGTTTTTTTTGTTTTTTTTTGGGCGGGGGTACTATCGCTCCTCTGGGATAGAGCGCCTTAGTCGGTGTAAGGAGACTTATAGGCCATACATGCTCCTCTGGAATTCTGGGAAGAAATGGATTCAAATGAGCACAAGCTCTGCCACTAACGCCACCTTATGTAAGGCAGCTATCCTATAAGTCAATGTTTAACCCTTTAAACAGGCCTTGAGACATGACTCGGATATTAAATAAGCCAGCAACTCATCTGCAGACAGATGTTTTGGGGTGATTGCCCCTTATCAGAACAGAGAGTACTAGCTTAAGTGGGTGAGAGGCCGGGATTTGGGAAGTTCTATTTCTCCTAGGGGAGAGAGCGCCTTAATCGGTGTAAGGAGACATATAGTCCATACATGCTCCACTGGAATTCTGGGAAGAAAGGGATATGCAAATGGCATGCAACGGGGCAATCCCCCCAAAACAGCTGTCTGCAGATGAGAGGCTGGCTTACTTAATATCCAAGTCATGTCTCAAGGCCTATTTAAAGGGTTGAACATTGACTTTTAGAATAGCTGCTTTACATCTGGTGGCATTAGAGGCAGAGCTTGTTAAAAGCTCATTTGCATCCCCTTCTTCCCTGTTATGTCACATTTTCCTCTAGACAGCTACTTAGAAATATGTGCAGCTTGGCTTCATGTAACGTCCGCATTCACTTTGAAAGTCCTGTAACGCAATGTAGTCAATTAGGGTTCCCATGACAGTTCCTAACAAGAAAGAGCCTTGACTGGGCTCCAGTTGGACTGCTAAACTCTGCAGGGAGTATATCTCAATGGAAAAAGTATTAGATAATGGCTTCACCATATAGCTGAGAGCTCATTACATGCTCCAAACTCTCGCCTTAGACAACTCCCTTCTTGGATGGGCAAAATCACAGGCCATTCAGAAATCATGTCAACTTTCCACACCTACAGATAAAAGCTGTATGAACTATGTATACATCCCTGCAGGCGTGGGCAGACACCATCTAGGAATTGTACCTGTCATTTCACTTTACCATAGGCTACAGCTGGAGGACGTGTAAAACATGTTACCCTTCAGCATTGAAACCTGGTTAGCACATATGCAAGCGTATGATGTGTGATTCCAGAAACACCTATGAATGTCTCTACAAATAAATTTGAATACACCCTGCAGTAACGTTATGCAGTATGACATTATATCTAACAGCTTTACAAAGGTATAAACCTCCCAAATGTGACATATTTTTACACGCATCTAGTAAGGCCCTATTCACACGTCCGTAGTGTGTTGCAGATCCGCAAATTGTGGATCCGCAACACACCTTGCCGCCAGCCCCATAGAGATGCCTATACTTGTCCGACATGCTCTACATTATTGTGGAGCCGCCGGCCGAAAGATGGGCGGCGCGCTCCACAAATGCGGATGCGGAGAGCACAGTGTGTGCTCTCCGCATTCATCGTGTCCCCATTCAAAATAGATGGGTCCGCACCCGTTCGGCAGATTTGCAGAACGGGTGTGGAAGAACATTGCGGACGTGTGAAAGGGGCCTTATTGTGCAGTAATGTGGAGTGTTCCTTTGCACTAAGATTGGTCCAGTTTGAAAATCCATAATTCTAGTGTTTGAGATGATGCTGTGCATAGTAACAAAACTAAGTTAGCCCATGTCTGCCAAACTAAACACCAAGCGACTTCTGTAGACAGCTGTTATGGGGTTCCTCCCCTCTTCAGTACAGAGCTGGGTACTGGTTGGCTGGATGATATGCCTTGACTATTGATAAGAATCACTCTCATTTTTTTCTTTACAGCTGTAATTGTTTGCATATTCCTACCACTGTATATTGCTGCCAATATGTTCTACACCTATCTGCTTCTGGGCAAACGAGGGATCCTATCCAAGATCTGGATCGCTGCACATTGGGAGAAGAAACTTACTAAAGCTCACATATTTGAGTGCAATCTTGAATCAGCCATTCAAAGCATCATGGCGCCAAAGGTATGGGACCCTTTTCCAGTCACATTTCTGACATACTTAATTGTATGAAAGGCCACAGCAAATGGGTGAAAACATTTCTGTAGAAGCCTGACACTCAGAAAAATGTCAAGGTCCTCCAGAAAGGTGTCTTAGTCTCCACTTCTTCATACTGTATCTTCTGAGCTCATAACATATTCTGAGATTCATTTTAGAGGTGATGCTGCTGTCAGCTTTAACTGAGTCACCCTCTTCATCTTCTAGTACAGAATCTTTTCTTAGTATTACTTACTTTTTACTTTAAAGTCACCAATTCAAGGATTATATTCAAAGTGTCCTTCATCAACTCAAGATAATCAGCCTAAAGATTTGACAAATATGTAAGAAATCTGATCATCAACAATATTAATGTTAAATAATGATAATATTGAGCAATAAAAATATTCCTACGTAAGTTCTAGGGGACGGTCTCAAAAAGAAACCATACCAACAAAGATGTGTATTAGAAAAAAGAGAAAATATAGTCAATTGTGCGGCATTAATATTGATAAAACACAAAGAAACCAATTATCAAAACAAAAAACAAACACTTCTCTTAATAAAACATATTCCAACAGATCATAACACAGCCTAAATATGAGAGACATAGACACCATTCAAATTAATAACCAATAGCAACACTATTTCCTGAAATCCTGGCTGAAAGAATCCCGGCAATAAGCCATAAAACACGACCAACCAACAAAACAATATTACACAATCTAATAACAATGCATAATAACCATTCAGTAATGCACAATCATTGATATAGCTACCCAGAATTAATATTATTGATAGTCATATTTCTTACGGGGCTTATGCTGAAGGATAAATGTGCTGCAGGCCTAGACACTTTGGAGGGAGATTTAATGTCTCCCTACATCAGTTTTCTGGTGAAAAAAGTCACAAACCCAGTGTTTATGACTTTTCAAACACTATTGTGACAAAATATGGTTGCAAATGCCATGCGTATGCCGCCCTTAGCACTTTCCAAAAAGGGGGTGTGGTGAGGAAGGGAGGGGGCAGGGCAGTGCGCCAGGGACATTCATCTTCATATACACCAGTTTTCTGGTGTAAATGAAGACGGCAATCTATGGCAGCTCAGAGCTCGCTTAGATTTCTTTTTATGTGCATGGACTGCCAGAATATGCGCCTAATTTATGTGCATAAATGAGGTGCATCTTCTGGCAGCGCGGGGGTTAATAAGACCAGAGCAGAAAATGTAGGTATTGATAATTCTCCCCCTTTTTTCTAACTCTGCCCATCTATTGGTTGGCTTACCTTGTGACAGAATTTTATGCCAACACTTAGGGCATAAACCACACACTTTCCCACTAAGCCACACCTCTGTATCACAAAGTCACACCCCCTTATCAGTCAAGGTGCAGTGGATTATTTATTTTTTTGGATTTTACTTGAATATGTCTAAAATAAGATAAGCAAAACAATCCATCAAATTTGGCACAATTTACACCAGAGTTCAGATGCAACCACAATAATAAATGTGGCCAATTGAGAATAATATTTTAAGGCGAGAATTAAACTTCTGCTTTATTTTATATGACAGGTCATGATCGCCCTTAGAACCTCAGGTCATTTACTTCTTGGAGTTGTACGAATATACCACCGAAAGGCAAAATATCTTTTAGCCGATTGCAATGAAGCTTTACTGAATATGAGGATTACATTTCGTCCAGGTGAACTGAACGGCCAGAGTCCAAACACTGATAATTATTATTTTAGATTGTGATTGTGTGTTCTTTATAGCTTTTTTACCTTTTTACAGGCGCTTTGGATCTTACTGAAAATAACCAGGAAGCCAGTTACAATGCTATCACTCTCCCTGAAGAATTCCCAGACTTTGATATGCAGTTGCCTGATTTAAAGTATTACTTCTAATTTACTTTTTTTTGTCTCTGGGGAAATTTTACATTCACAGGTGGCATCAGCCATTTTCAGTTTGGTTACTGGACAATCAACACCAATAGTAACTGTAGTAATGCCTGTACCCCTTATGGAAGTTAGTATTAAACCCCACGGCAACACATGAGGAAGCAAAATGAATTTGATATTAACTCAAAAGAGAACTTCTTTTTATGGAGTGTGCCATTTATATTAGGGCATTTATAGGCTTTAAAGCAGTAGACCCAAGCCTGTAGCTCTCTAGCTGTTACACAACAACAACTCTCAGCATGATGAAAGTTGTAATCTTGCAACACCTAGAAGATAACCCTTTGGGGAACACCACTGTGTAAGCTAAATTATAAGAATTGAACTTGTAGGGTATATTTTTATCTGAGCCCTATTTGACACAAACCTACATTTAATACTCTCTGGTATGTTTTTACAGTGTAATTGATGTGGTTGATCATTTCACACTGAACCAGAGCCGAATGGAGGACATCACAATTCGAGAGGAGGGTGACAGACAGCTTAATTTCCATGATACCTTTGGTGAGATCATATATTAGGTAACTCATTCATGATTTACATACATTGGGCCAACTCCAACCTGCATTAGAAAAAGGCACCTGTAAGCTATATGGATTACACATCTAATAAATAAACCACAATATCCTAGCACAAACTGTATACTCTGGAAAGAAATTTTAAGATGTTCACATAATTTTGGAAACATCTAGCCAACATGCTGCAATTTACAGACTCATAACCACTGGTGGCTTTTTACTGTTTGTTACTACAGGTGATGACCTAGAGACATTCAGGCATGGCTCTGCGAGTGATGTCTCCTTTGAAGTTAGCAACGCCAGTGTCTTACCTGAGCACAGTTCTGCCCAATTACCTGGTGACACTAGAGACATTTTTGCTGATGACCTATTTGGAGATGAAGGAACAGATTTTTTTGGTAAGAAATATTTTAAGCTGACCAAACACAAATCAGTTTGCTCCTGATTAGATGTGAGCTCCAATTTTTTTCACCACTGAGACACTGGTTAAGACTTAAGGTGGTTTTACACGTACCAATGAGCAGCAGATTGTTGTGAAGGAAGCAATCACTTCCACAGTATGAGGACAAAGGATCGCTATTGCGATCACTCGTCCTCATACAGCTGCATTATTTCTGGGCAGCAGATAGTTGTTTAGACTGCACAATCTGCTGCCCAGAAATGATAATTTAGGTGCCTGCACTAACGTCGATTTCACCTGATGAACGAGCGTTTTGCTGGTTCATTGGGTGATTTGCTGCACCTTTCCATGGAAAGATTGTTGCAAACGTTCCCGATAATCTGTCTGTTTAAATCCACCTTTAACTTCTTGCCGACCGCCTCACGCAGGATTGCGTCTTGCGGGCGGTCGGTCTGTTCCTCGTTGACGCGCCCGCGCGTCATCTCGCGAGAGGCGAGATTTCCTGTGAACGCGCGCGCGCGCGTTCACAGGATCACGTCGGGGAGAAGGTAAGCTACAGCCTGCCAGCGCTGATCGTGCGCTGGCAGGCTGTAGAAGTCAAAAAAATGGCATATCAGACGCTGTTTTGTTAACAGCGTCTGATATGCTTGCTGATCGTTCCTTTGGTGGTCCCTTTTGCTTGGGACCACCAAAGAAACTTTGTAAGTGCACCAAAACACCACACAGACCCCCCACCCATCCACCCCCCACCCCCGTTACTGATTAACCCCTGATTAACCCCGATCACCCCATGTCACCCCCTGTCACCCCCTGACACTAATTACCCCCTGTAAGACTCATTCAGACGTCCGTATGTGTTTTGCGGATCCATGGATCCACGGATCCATAAAACACGGACACCAGCAATGTGCTTTCCGCATTTTGCGGATCCGCACATTGCCAGAACTATATAGAAAATGCCTTTTCTTGTCCGCAATTGCGGACAAGAATAGGACATGCTCTATCTTTTTGCGGAGCTGCGGCCGGATGCTTGGGGGCCGAAACCCGGAAGTTTGCGGCCGCAGCTCCGCAAATGCTGATGCGGCGGCGCATAGTGTGCTCTCCGCATCACCGCCAGCCCCATTCACACTGAATGGGTCGGCATCTATTCCGCAGAATTTTTGCGGACGTGTGAATGGGGCCTTACTACTTTTTTTGCACATTTTTGGCAGAGATTTATTCATCCACATTGATCGATGCGAATGAAAAAATCTGTGCCGTTTTGTTTTTGCACATTTTTGGCAGAGATTTTTTCATCCACATTGATTGATGCGAATGAAAAAATCTGTGCCGTTCATTTTTTTTTCTTTTCAGCCCAAAGGCTGAACGGAAAAAAAAATCTCATTACCCGTATGCTCAATATACGGAGAATCGCAGAAACTCCTAATGCTGGCCATACGTGTAATGATTGCGGAGACCCTCAAATGCCAGGGCAGTACAAACACCTCACAAGTGACCCCATTTTAGAAAGAAGACACCCCAAGGTATTCCGTGAGGGGTATGGGGAGTTCATGTAAAATATTATTTTTGTCACAAGTTAGTGGAATATGAGACTGTAAAAAAAAAAAAAAAAATCAATTTCCGCTAACTTGTGCCAAATTTTTTTTTCTGTGAACTCGCCATACCCCTCACGGAATACCTTGGGGTGTCTTCTTTCCACAATGGGGTCACATGTGGGGTATTTATACTGCCCTGGCATTTTAGGGGTCCTAAAGTGTGAGAATCCAAATGCGTAAAAATGGCCTGTGAAATCCTAAAGGTACACATTGGTTTTAGGGCCCCTTTGCGCATCTTGGCTGCAAAAAAGTGTCACTCATGTGGTATCGCCGTACTCAGGAGAAGTAGGGCAATGTGTTTTGGGGTGTATTTTTACATATACCCATACTGTGTGTGAGAAATATCACTGTAAACGACAACTTTTTAAATTTTTTATTCAAAGTTGTCAATTTACAGAGATATTTCTCTTACCAGCATGGGTATATGTAAAATACACCCCAAAACACATTGCTCTACTTCTCCTGAGTACTGGCGATACCACATAAGTGACACTTTTGCAGCCTGGGTGCAAAGGGGCCCAAATTCAATGAGTACCTTTAGGTTTTATATGGCTGCTCACAATTAGCCCCGCCCAAAATGCCAGAACAGTACAAACACCCCACAAATGACCCCATTTTGGAAAGAAGACACCCCAAGGTATTCAGCTGAGGGGCATAGTGAGTCCATGAAAAATTTTACTTTTTGTCAAAAGTTAGCAGAAAGGTAGACTTTATGAGAAAAACAATAAAAAATCAATTTCCGCTAACTTGTGCCAAAAAATTCTTCTATGAACTCGCCATGCCCCTCACAGAATACCTTGGGGTGTCTTCTTTCCAAAATGGGGTCACATGTGGGTATTTATACTGCCCTGGCATTTTAGGGGTCCTAAAGCGTGAGAAGCAAAATGCGTAAAAATGGCCCTGAAACCTAAAGGTACTCATTGGTTTTAGGGCCCCTTTGCGCATCTTGGCTGCAAAAAGTGTCACTCATGTGGTATCGCCGTACTCAGGAGAAGTAGGGCAATGTGTTTTGGGGTGTATTTTACATATACCCATACTGTGTGTGAGAAATATCACTGTAAATCGACAACTTTTAAATTTTTTTATTCAAAGTTGTCAATTTACAGAGATATTTCTCTTACGCAGCATGGTATATGTAAAATACACCCCAAAACACATTGCTCTACTTCTCCTGAGTACGGCGATACCATAAGTGACACTTTTGCAGCCTGAGCTGCAAAGGGCCCAAATTCAATGAGTACCTTTAGGTTTTATATGGCTGCTCACGATTTAGCCCCGCCCAAAATGCCAGAACAGTACAAACACCCCAAAATGACCCCATTTTGGAAGAAGACACCCCAAGGTATTCCGCTGAGGGGCATAGTGAGTCCATGAAAATTTTACTTTTTGTCAAAAGTTAGCAGAAAGGTAGACTTTATGAGAAAAACAATAAAAAGTCAATTTCCGCTAACTTGTGCCAAAAAAAAAATCTTCTATGAACTCGCCATGCCCCTCACAGAATACCTTGGGGTGTCTTCTTTCCAAAATGGGGTCACATGTGGGGTATTTATACTGCCCTGGCATTTTAGGGGCCCTAAAGCGTGAGAAGAAAAATGCGTAAAAATGCCCTCCTAAAAGGTACTCATTGGTTTTAGGGCCCCTTTGCGCATCTTGGCTGCAAAAAAGTGTCACTCATGTGGTATCGCCGTACTCAGGAGAAGTAGGGCAATGTGTTTTGGGGTGTATTTTTACATATACCCATACTTTGTGTGAGAAATATCTCTGTAAATTGACAACTTTGAATAAAAAATGTAAAAGTTGTCGTTTACAGCAATATTTCTCAAGCGCAGCATGGGTATATGTAAAATACACCCAAAACACATTGCCCTACTTCTCCTGAGTACGGCGATACCACATGAGTGACACTTTTGCAGCCAAGATGCGCAAAGGGGCCCTAAACCACTGAGTACCTTTAGGATTTCACAGGCCATTTTACGCATTTGATTCTCACGCTTAGGGCCCCTAAAATGCCAGGTGAGTATAAATACCCCACATGTGACCCCATTTTGGAAAGAAGACACCCTAAGGTATTCCGTGAGGGGCATGGCGAGTTCACAGAATTTTATTTTTGGCACAAGTTAGCGGAAATTGATATATTTTTTATTTTTTATTTTGTTTTTTACAAAGTCTCATATTCCACTAACTTGTGACAAAAATAAAATTTTACATGAACTCACCATACCCCTCACGGAATACCTTGGGGTGTCTTCTTTCTAAAATGGGGTCACATGTGGGGTATTTATACTGTCCTGGCATTTTAGGGGCCCCTAAAGCGTGAGAAGAAGTCTGGAATCCAAATGCGTAAAAATGCCCTGTGAAATCCTAAAGGTACTCATTGGTTTTAGGGCCCTTTGCGCACTCAGGCTGCAAAAAGTGGCACACATGTGGTATCGCCGTACTCAGGAGAAGTAGGGCAATGTGCTTTGGGTGTATTTTTATATATACCTATACTGTGTGTGAAAAATATCTCTGTAAACGACAACTTTTAAAAAATTTAAACACACCCCACAAATGACCCCTTTTGAAAGTAGACACCCCAAGGTATTCACTGAGGGGCATAGTGAGTCCGTCTGAGATTTCTTTTTTTTTGCCAGAAGTTAGCAGAAATTGAAACTTTTTTTTTTTTTTCTCAGAAAGTGTCATTTTCCGCTAACTTGTGAAAAAAATGAAATGATACATGAACTCACCATGCCCCTCCGCGAATACTTTGGGGTGTCTTCTTTCTAAAATGGTGTGATTTGGGGGTATTTATACTATCCTGACATTCTAGCACCTGAAGAAACATGACAGGCGCTCAGAAAGTCAGAGCTGCTTCAAAATGCAGAAATTCACTTTTTTGCACCATAGTTTGTAAACGCTATAACTTTTACCCAAACCAATAAATATACACTTATTGGACTTTTCTTTATCAAAGACATGTAGAACAATAAATTTAGAGAAAAATTTATATAGAAATGTAGTTTTTTTTGAAAAATTTTACAACAGAAAGTGAAAAATGTCATTTTTTTGCAAAAATATCGTTAAATTTGTATTAATGGCAAAAAAAGTAAAAATGTCAGCAGCAATGAAATACCACCAAATGAAAGCTCTATTAGTGAGAAGAAAAGTAGGTAAAATTCATTTGGGTGGTAAGTTGCATGACGGAACAATAAACGGTGAAAGTAGTGTAGTGCAGAATTGTAAAAAGTGGCCTGGTCATTAAGGGTGTTTAAGCTAGGGGGGCTGAAGTGGTTAAAGTACATTGTTTACATATAGAATATAGTTTTAATGTATTCTTTTCAATTTTTTTTTTGTTAGAAAACAATCAGCTTTTTAATGAATCTAATATATTAAGTGTGGATAAAGAGATGAGCCAAGATATAACGCTTCCTCCGGAGGATGAACCACCAGAAGGTAATTGCTTAGGATTTGTAAGCCAAAAATCTAAAGAAAATGATAAATTCTGGTTAAATGATGTGTATCCTACATGTGCGTATTAGTGTGAACACATTCAATAACTCAGGGTCAGTGGCGTACATAGAGAAGTAAGGGCTCCATAGCAAGGATCAAACCAGGCTTTCACGCAGGGCAGAAGGTTTTCCGGCTAAACCTCTTTCAATGACCCTTGGCCCATTTTTTACACTGCCTCGTTTGCTAAAAGTTGTTCCTTTAGAGGGTAGAGTCCTTACCAAGTTTTCAACTCCAGTAGAAGAGGAGATGATCCCAACTAAGACTGTGACCCCTCTTGCCCTGGGCCCCATAGTAGTCGCATGGTCTGCCGCTTTGGTAGGTACGCCCCTGCTCAGGGTTTTAAAAAGGAACTATTGTAGGAAAATTCCAGAGCTGCAAACAGATGCTGCTGTGGTGCTGCCATATGAAATCTGCTTCCTTATTTTATGTACACAGACACTGATGGGAAAATAATATAAGCAACAAAGATTCTATGTATACTAAGAAATCGGAGTGAAATGTTGCAAGGAGCAGGAGTTATGGTTGTTATTTTCCTCAGCAGATTTTTCTAGGCAAGGCCTCCTAATTTCAATAACCTTGAATACAGAAGCTCTCATTAACAACCTTGTATCATTCTAAAAGGCCAGTCTTTCCTAGGTACAACACCTCCAATGCTCAATATTGACAAACCTATAACTCCCACAGGTCTGTAGTGATGGATTGATGCTTTGCTATAGGGCAGGGGTATTCAAGTACTTTTTGCAAAGGTCCACATGCCTGAGTCTGCTGTAGGATGAAGGTCCGAGCTGCAAAACATAAAAATATATAAGAAGGGACAACACCAATTGTGTGTAGCGCTGCATTATTATTATTATTTTTTTTACAATAATCCACACTTCCAAGCCCACCTAATCTCCTTTCTGCTGAACAAACAGTAAGAATGTCCTTTCAGTGCCCCCTAACAATAATGATGCCCCTTTAATGGCCCTTAGACAGTATGATATCCCTTTAGTGCTCCACAGAGTATGATACCAATAAGTGCACCATTACAGCAGAGTGATCCTATGGTGCCCCCACACATTATGATACTCCCTAGTGCCCCTGACAGATTGCGATGCCTCCTTAGTTCCTCCCCACAGAGTATGAATACCCTAAGTGCCCCCTCACAGTAGTTATGCCCTATCTGTGCCCCTTCACAGTTGTAATGCCCTCTTTGTGCCCCCTTCACAGTAATAATCCCCATTGTGTCCCCTTCATATTAATAATCCCCATTGTGCCTCCTTCAACAATGCCACTTAATAGTAGTAATTCCCATTGTACCCCCTTCACAGTAATAATCCCCATTGTGCTCTGTTCATATTAATAATCCCCATTGTGCCTCCTTCAATAATGCCACTTAATAGTAGTAATTCCCATTGTACCCCCTTTCCCAGTAATAATGCCCATTGTGCCCCCTTAATAGTAATAATGCCCATTGTGCCCCCTTAGTAGTAATAATGCCCATTGTGCCCCCTAATAGTAATAATGCCCATTGTGCCCCTTTAATAGTAATAATGCCCATTGTGCCCCCTTCACAGTAATAATGCCTATTGTGCCCCCTTCACAGTAATAATGCCCTCTGTGCCCCCTCCGTAGTAGAAATCCCCATTGTGCCCCATTAATAGTAGTAATGCCCTCTGTGCTAGTAATGCCCATTGTGCCCCCTTCATAGTAATATTGCCCTCTCTGCCCCTTCATAGTCGTAATGCCCTCTGTGGACTGTGCCCCCTTCAGAGTAGAAATGCCCATTATGCCCCCTCCATAGTAGAAATCCCCATTGTGCCCCCTTCATAGTAGAAATGCCCATTGTGCCCACTTCACATTAGCAATGCCCATTGTGCCCCCTCCAGAGTAGAAATGCCCATTGTGCCCCCTCCAGAGTAGAAATGTCCATTGTGCCCTCTTCACATTAGCAATGCCCATTGTTCCCCCTCCAAAGTAGAAATGCCCATTGTGCCCCCTTCACATTAGCAATGCCCATTGTGCCCCCTTCACATTAGCAATGCCCATTGTGCTCCCTCCAGAGTTGAAATGCCCATTGTGCCCCCTCCAGAGTAGAACTGCCCATTGTGCCCCTTCACATTGTGCCTCCTCTGTGTTAAAAAAACAAACAAAAAAAACACAGTAACTACTCACCTTGTCCCGTTCCTGAAGCTCACAGTCCTCTCTCCCCTGCAGGCACAGATCGCTCTGCAGCACTATATGGGCGGAGCTTAAGCGATTTCCAGGCTACAGGCTCCGCCCACACAGGATGGCAGCACAATCTGTGCCTGCAGGCTGAATGGTGGAGCGTAGAGAAGTCTTCCTGCTTCACCATTCTGTGCGCCACCGGCCTAAGGGGGGGGAGGAGTACGGAGAGCTGAGTGGTGAGTGACAGGACCCAGCTCCCAGCGCTCCAGCAATCAGCGCTTCCATCTGTATTGATGGAAGCACTCATTCCTTCTAGGCTGTGGCACCCCATGAGAGCCGCACCCTTAGCACACCACTGCATGCAGGGATCCTGACAACTGGCAACCGCCAGTTGAGTACCCCTGCTATAAAGAATATTTATTGGTTACTTAGTATATTATTTTATGTGCAGTTTATTCAGATGAAGTGCAAGATTCACCTTTGGATGATGATCCAGTTGCAAACAACACCACCCTGGTATCCAATGAAGAAATTGGCTTTGTCCTGGAGCCTGTTGATGTTTCAGGTATATACAAGAGTGTGAATAAGAAAGCATAGTATATGTTGCATTAGGATTTTTGGGAAGTGACCTTTTTATTATAGATTATCGTGAATAATAATTCAGTCCACAAAAAAAACTGACCCGCAAAATACACTCCTATGAGTAGAAAGGGCAATCCTCTTATGCAATGTGGAAAAGAATAGGCCCTGCTCTATAATTTGTGGAACGGTCACATAGATCTGCAAACATTACGAATGTGTGCATAGCCCCATAGACATTAATGGGTCAGTGTACTTTGCGCTGATATGTACACTGAAGAAATATAAATGTTGTATTGTGTGCACGAGCCCTAACAGATGTAGTATAATGTAGTATGTCAGAATATTTTGTATATTATAGGTTTTAGTACTTATTTTAAAGCAAAACTGTGAAGGAGACCACTAATTTGTTTTACTACAAATGTTGCTACAAATCTCTATATTGGTGACAATCACATTTTCAGCTGTTTTCGCCCATCGTTCTACATTTAATACCCCATAATGACAAAGTCAAAACAGATTTTTAAAAATGTTTTCAAATCTATTACTAAGGAAAAACTAAAATTTTGCATGTGCAAGTATCCAGACCATTTGCTATGACACTAGAAATTTAACACTGGGGCCAGTGTCGGACTGGGCCTAGGGTCCACCAATACATTTCATTCTGAGGGCCCACTGTAAAGCTACATGCAAATATTACCTGCCCCCACAGCAGCAGCAGCAAGATGCTACCACATGAATGATCATATGGGCCCTTACAGTGACTTTGAGAGGGCAAGAGGATACAAGCTAGTGCCTAGAAGTTATATGATGCATCTATAATAATAAACCAGTTACTATGTTAAATAATGTGCCCAGCTTTTTTTATGAACATACTGTTGGCTGCTTGAGATGCTGTTTGCTGCCTATCTGTATGTCAGTCTACTGTGCCACTAGGGGCCACCTTACTTAGGGCTCACTGGGGGATTCATCTGTTCCCCTGTGGGCCAGTGCAAGCCTGCTAGGGGTCTACTGATCACCTTTGAGATGTTTCTACACCATGACGGGAGTCCACCTGTGGTAAATTCTGCTGGTTGGACATAATTTGGAAAGACACAGCCCTGTCTATATCTAAGGTCTCAGAGATGACAATTACCACAGCCATGCATTTGGATTGCTGTGCTAAAAATCAATGATTAAATGATAAAAACATGCCTGAGTGAAATATAATAAGTATTAGAGGACAGGAAGTGACATCACAAGCGTTACCTAGACATGTAAACATTAATGTGCACACTTTGAATATACAGAGGCAGGGGCGTAGCTAGAAATGACTGGGCCCCATAGCAAAATTATTTTATGGGCCCCCCTCCTCCCGGACCTCCAAGTGTCATCCACAGATCCCCCCTAAGTGTCATCCACAGATCCCCCCTAAGTGTCATACACAGATCCCCCTAAGTGTCATCCACAGATCCCCCCCTAAGTGTCATCCACAGATCCCCCCTAAGTGTCATCCACAGATCCCCCCTAAGTGTCATCCACAGATCCCCCCTAGATGTCATCCACAGATCCTCCCTAAGTGTCATCCACAGATCCCCCCTAAGTGTCATCCACAGATCCCCTAAGTGTCATCCACAGATCCCCCTAAGTGTCATCCACAGATCCCCCTAAGTGTCATCCACAGATCCCCCTAAGTGTCATCCACAGATCCCCCCTAAGTGTCATCCACAGATCCCCCCTAAGTGTCATCCACAGATCCCCCCTAAGTGTCATCCACAGATTCCCCCTCAGTGTCATCCACAGATTCCCCCTCAGTGTCACCCCCCTCAGTGTCACCCACAGATCCCCCATCAGTGTCCTCCACAGATCCGCCCCCTCACTGTCATCCACAGATCCCCCTCAGTGTCACCCACAGATCCCCCCATCAGTGTCACCCACAGATCCCCCATCAGTGTCACCCACAGATCCCCCATCAGTGTCACCCACAGATCCCCCCCATCAGTGTCACCCACAGATCCCCCCCATCAGTGTGATCCACAGATCCCCCATCAGTGTCATCCACAGATCCCCCATCAGTGTCATCCACAGATCCCCCATCAGTGTCATCCACAGATCCCCCAACAGTGTCATCCACAGATCCCCCATCAGTGTCATCCACAGATCCCCCATCAGTGTCATCCACAGATCCCCCATCAGTGTCATCCACAGATCCCCCATCAGTGTCATCCACAGATCCCCCATCAGTGTCATCCACAGATCTCCTCCCCACCCAGAGCCGCCTCCTAGCTAATTTATTCACTGCACATGTCTCTGTGTAATTGAAGAGAAGTGCCGTAATCTCTCACAGGCGCACTGGCAGAGGCCAGGAAGACGACGCATGCGCACTTCGAAGCCTCTGCCAGTGCGCCTGTGCGAGATTACGGCGCTTTTCTTCAATTTCACAGAGGCAAGTGCAGTGAATAAATAAGCTGGGTGGCGCTGGCCCTAAATCCTTTGTCTGGCGGCCCGGGCCCCCAGTGGCGTAAGGACCCATAAGCCATTGCTATGGCTGCTATGGCGATCCCTACGCCAGTGCACAGAGGGAAATCCCCAAAAGTGGAGGGGATATGGTGATTAGAACTACACAGCAGTCGGAGGTATGATGAAGCATACAATTAGAGGATGATGCAGTGTGCAGAGGAGAAGAAGAACATTAGCCCAAGATAAGAAGAACACAAGAGGCACAGTGGAGGTGGGGAGACCTAGATGACAAACAACAAAAAGAGAACAAAAACCATACAAGTTTGTCATGGATGCAAACTGTCACCATGTCTATGTACATGGTGACAGCGCTGAGATCCCAGCTGTTACATACAGCCAGCGATCTCAGCTAACCAGCCCAGGACCAATGAGGGTGGACCCGGGCTGGTAATCGCTCTGATTGGCTAATCTGTACAGACTTGCCAATCAAAGGATTGAATAGCCGGCTAAAGGTTCTGATCCCCACAGTTCATTACTTTTACCGTACGGTGTACGCCATTATTTAAAAAAAAAATAAATAAAACTAATTACAATTTTGCCCACCTTACTTCCCGAAAAATTGTATAAAAAGTGATCAAAAAAGTCGTATGTACCCAAAATAGTACCAATCAAACCATCACCTCATCCCACAAAAAATGAGGCCCTACATAAGACAATCGCCCAAAAAATAAAAAATATGGCTTTCTGAAAATGGAGATACAAAAACATAATTTTTAAAAAAAAAATGCTTTTATTGTTTAAAGCTGAAATACACAAAAAAAAAAATAGACATATTAGGTATTGCTGCATCCGTAACAACCTGCTCTATAACATATACCAAATGATTACATTACAAAAAGTTACTATGAACGCTTGCTAGCGATGATCTTATCAATTTTCGGCCCATATAAAGGGCCCTTTAGGGTCAACTCTGTGAATGTTCTGGAATGGCCCAGCCAGAGCCCTGACTTGAACCGAATCGAGCATCTCTGGAGAGACCTAAAAATGGCTGTGTACCGACGGTCCCCATCCAACCAGACAGAGCTTGAGAGGATCTGCAGAGAAGAATGACAGGAAAAAAAAAACCAAATCCAACTTTCTACCCAAGAAGAATGGAGCTGTAATCACTGCCAAAGGTGCTTCAACTAAGTCCCAAGCTCTTTCATACGAGCGAGTTTTCCGTCCAGATACAATTAGTGTAGTAAACCCTGACCCATTCCTTTCAATGGGTCTGTCTACATGAGCGTCATTTATCACTGATCATCTCTGTGTTCAGGAAAAATTTTCTATATTGTACATTTTTTACACGGCTTTGGCTCCATAGAAATGAATGGGGCTTGTGTGAAAAACAGGAGGAGTCCGCATGCAATCCAGATACAATGCGGATTTCACTGATAGTTGGTAGGAGATGTATATTGTTATTCTTCAGGGGGGTTTTCACGCTCATGAAAACACATACAATCCGGATGGTAAAAACCCACACAACTGAACGCAATCACTGATAGAACTTGTAAAACCATCAGCTTTTTCCAAAACAGACCCTGACCCAATCTGTATCACTCATGTGAAAGACGCCTAAACGGTCTGAATACTTAGGTCAATGCAAGATTTATGTTTTCCTTTTCAATTAGCAAAGATTTTGAACTTTCTGCTTTCACTTTCTCATTATTGGGCATTTTAAGCGCAGAATGATGGGGAAAACCTTTGGGGAAAACTCTTTTTTTAAATTCTAGCACAAGGCCAAAACATAACAAAGTATGAAAAAAAAAGAAAGGGTCTGAAGACTTTACGAATACACTATAAATTAAAATGACATGGGATACTTTCTTAACAGCCATCTTCATTTTTAAGTGCTAGAAAAGAAAAAACGAAGTAAGAGGAAGCGTACGCTAATGGTGGATGATGTGAAGGAGATCCCAAGCAGTCGCATGCAGGAACAACTGAAGGATACATCAGACACTGTCACCACATTGGATATTGCTCCCCCAACTCAGCACCTTATGGAATTGAAGCTGATGGGTGGAGTGCAGTGGCTACTGTCTCACCCAAGTCAACCAATAATCAACGCTGACCTGTTACTGGTAAGCAGTCTCTACACAATTAGCACCATTGCTTTCACTGGGGTCCTTTGGATCTAGCCACCATCAAGGGAAGATCCACAAGAAGTTTGTATGTTTACATGTGTGGTTTCCACTCTTTACTCTTTTACATTCTTTCTTGGTGTTTTTCTGGCTTCTAAGAAAATGCCGTTTATTTAGGTTTTTTTACAAGCGGTTTTTGGGGTGGCACTTTTTTAGTCACACAGTGTTTTACTTGTGTTTTTAAAAAATATATTTTTCCAGGTGCTCATTCAGACGACGTATCCATTTTTGAAGTCCACAAATTGCAGATCCACAAAATACAGATACCGGCCGTGTACTGGAACAGAACGGCCAGTCCTACAATAGAAATGCCTATTCTTGTCCACAGTTGCGGACAAGAATAGGACATGTTCTATCTTCTTTTCAGGGCCACGGAACGGAAGTACGGATGCGGACAGCACATGATGTGCTGTCCGCATCTTTTGTGGCCCTATTGAAATGATTGGGTCCTCATCCGTTCCGCAATTTTGCTGACACAAATATACAGTTATTTTAATGGGCCCTTAGGAGAAGTCTAAGGAAAAACATCTGAAAAAACGCCACATCCAGAGCTTGCCGCTATTTGAAAAAGAAACGCCAAAGCAGAAAAAAACACCAGGCAACGCAGTGTTTGTAGGGTTTGTAAGGTGATGTAAATAAATTATATTTTTCTGTATGTGTGTATATTGTAGGACATGCGTTTGTAGTATGACAGATGTAGTCTTGATCTATTATCTTATCTTATTATGATTACAACTTTCATGAAATTTTTCATGTAACCACTGCACAACCAATAGAAAAAAACTATTTTCAAATCCACCAACAAAACGTTTCACAGTGTCAGAAGTCATTACTCTGTTGTATTCTTTGTATGCCCAGTATCTCCTCTGAGTGTATAGTGTAACATGTGCATTTATATAAAGGATAGCAGAAGTATCATGACCGCCTAATTGGGTGCATCACATACAGGCAATAGCAAAACCAATACTTATATGGCCTACTAGATTTTACTAAAGCTGTGGCGCAACCAAAAGAACAAGCGGACACACCATGTGGGGTTTAAACTGCCCACAGCTTTATTGAATAACAACACATAACTCATGAAAACGGTATGCCTGCCGCCTAACCCAACTTCCAAGAGTCTCCAACCGAGAGATGAACCCGTACCACATCTCAGTATTAACTCCCCAAACTCCATAGGTTTTAGCCTCACGACCCCGCTAAAATACAGCTGTGACAAAACAGTACAATAATACAGAAATAGTCTTAGTATATTCATTTATGCATTCAGAATTAATTTGTTTAGTCTTTTTTTTATTCATTATTTATTTATTTATTATTTATTTATGCATATATATTTTTTGTTCATTTTTTTCTTTGCTTTTTTTTACAATAACAAACTGATATCTTGAAAAACACAAAACACAACAAAGGCTGAAACATAGGGAGGGTGCGAGGGCTTGTCACCTTGAAAGGCTGAAGGTGCAATGCACTTTGCGCTGAAGAAACTAACTCTGAAGGTAGGAGAAAACCCCTCCCTCCAAAGGGGGCTGACCAATAAGGAGAGGGAAAACAAAACTAGATTTGGACTGGAATATGTGACCCAGACATGAACCTGCCTTGCTGGATGCTACGGCTAGTCATGACCTCCGTGGCCTCCATACAGAGGCCCCGAAAGTCACTTATTGTGTGAGGCCCTGTATATGTCTAATCTTTTTCTAGAGCTGCATGTCAAAGGGCTTGGTATTCCTGCTTAATTTCTCAGTGCAATGTGTTTTATTCAATGCTCTATAATGGCAATGTTTTTTTTTTGCCAGGTATTAAAAAACACCTCGCTTAGACTATGTGCACATCTGCAGGGGAGGTTCCGGCAGCAGATTCTGGCAATAATAAAGGACAATATACCACTGCAGGCAGCATTATTTCATCCTGCAAAGTGCCGCTAATCGTGCTGGAACCCGATGAATCCCATTATAGTGAATTGATTCTGGTGGGCACTAGTGGTGTCCAGCATACTCTGGATCCAGCGAATCGAGTACTCTCTTCCTATGCCAGCACAGAATAGAGTGTGCACCTAGCCTTAGCCTAGCTCATTTCTGTCACAATAGCTACATCATTCTGACTGATTAGATTTCTCTGTACTATGGGCCTTTTAGTAACAGATACACATGGGCACAGATAGTGAAGGTGATTAATTACCAGTTATACTGAATCTATTCCTATTAAACTATATATCAATCTGCTCAGCTCCCCCTGCTCTATAACATGCTGCCTGCAGATCACACTGCATTTCTATTGTGAGAGGTTCCCATTAAATGTGTCTATAGACATGAGATATAATCACTGATTGAAGCATTGTTCTGTGACAACTATTGCTCCTGATCGGCCCCATTATCATGCAACTGAACATTCATTGCTATGTAAAGGGCTCAGGGAGTGGTGCCAGACACATATGGTGCCTCCTTTCTCAAGGTGAGTGAAGAAATGAATGGACCAAGATAAAAACATGGCCAATCCATCCCCACCTATGGGAGAAGAGAAATACAAAACCTAACTTGGTAGTTATTGTGTTGTATATTTTTTATTTATTTTTTGCTCACAAGGTTATATACAGATGATAATACAGATATGACCTATTTACTTTTTATGATGATATGTTTTGAGTTTGTCATCTGTATAGATGTCTATATGTGTTTGTTATATAATTGTGACAAGATCTTGCTCTTAAAAGGTCTTAAATCACAGGGCATAAATAATGAATTGCTAATTAACTAGACCGGCCCCCCCCCCCCCCCCAACAAAGTGTGAAAGGAAAAGTAGGAGAACAGGTTCTTTATACAACTGGTAGAGTCTTCTTTGACTGACCCTTCAGAATTTAGGGGGGTTGGGGAGGCCAAAACAGGGATAAAACTGTTGGGACTTGGAAGAAAACCAGACACTTGAAGACAAGAAAAAACATGTAAGGTAACTATAGTCGCATATGGGGAGCATATTGAATACACATGGCTTAAATATGAACATCTTTTGTATATGTTTTCAGTACATTTTTAAATTCAGTTGCTTAAATAATGTACACTAAAGTACTATGCATTGTGCACTCAGCTTTACTGGTGTTTTATGGGAACTGCATGTGACTTTTGTAACAGTAAAGTCTTTCGGCACTTTTATAGACATCAATTGTTTTGTGTTATTTGAGAAGTAGGCAATTAGCGTTTCTGATGTGAAATGTCAAACTGACTCCTATGTATTTAACTTCATACAGCTTTTTACACCGCTCCAGAAGGTGGATATCTCCAGAGATATGCAGGAAGAACCAGCAGAGCCTGCAAACAAAACACTTCAACATGAGCAAGAGGAGTCTGGTATGAGTATAGATGAAATGTTATGACAGACTCTACTATACTCCAAGTATTTTGGTTGTTATGAGCAGGTTGTTTTCATGTAAGGCATAAGGCTTCTTAG
Source organism: Bufotes viridis (assembly GCA_033119425.1). NCBI lineage: Eukaryota > Metazoa > Chordata > Amphibia > Anura > Bufonidae > Bufotes > Bufotes viridis. Next base: position 91,564,223 of record CM065594.1, on the reverse strand, counting down.
TGGCCATTTTTGTTAAGACTGTACAGCTGTAAAAATAAATTTGCATGGATCTATAATTGTGCTTACTTGTGTTCATAGACTTACCCGAGTCGAAGGTAACCAACCAAACAGATGTCAACTTCTCCGTTGCTGAAGATCCTTTATGCACACTAGACTTGAATGACCATCATCAAACAACAAGTGATATGGACAGCTCTGTGCACGAGGTAAGGACTAATGTTTTGTGCATCATCAACACACATCTTCTGACCATAGTATACAGTTAAGCATAAAGAAAAATCTGGAGAAAAAAAAACAGAGACAAAAACATCACCTACACAGTAAGATCCATACATAGTTAAGGTTCTGACTTGACTGCTTGTATTTACACATTACGTCTTAAAATGCCTAAGAATTTACAGAAGAATGTGTCATGTGTCATATAGTAATACTACTACTAACTTTTTCCAGGGAAGTAAAGCCTCTGCTCCTACTCTACCCAATACTTTTTGACTAATTTTCCTGTCCCCACACTAAACATCCTTTGGCGGGTTAAAATCAGTTTGCCATCCTACTGTAAAAGTCAGTGGCCCTGAAAAAATACTAAAAGTGGCCCCATTTTATAGTCTGGTCCAAACTGATGGAAGGCAGGGCCACCACAAGCAATATCATATTGTGGCACATTATATCACCCCAACAGAGCCAAATATCGAAGTCTATCACAAAATACTGCCCCCATCAGTACAAAATACATCCCCAAAAACTTCAACTGGCCGGCCATGAGAAGGGCTCAGGCTGCCATTTGGGCATTGGCCCATCAGGAAATTTTCCTGTAATGTCTAATGCCAATCCGCTCCTAGTAAAAGTGATAGTTCTTGCTGCCTTTTTTTGGAACTTATGACTAAAGAACACCAAGGTTCTGTGGAACCCTAGTGAGGAAACACCATAATTTCCCCTCTCCTTTCTGAGGGTAAGAATACATTGGTCGTTGAGTCAGTTCCCACTTCTCTTTCTATGTTCTAGAAAGCTACTACTACCATTTAAAATTTTACTTTCCCCTTCTCATTGCTGAATGAGGATTTTTAACCTGCACAAAAAAGGGCCAAACCATTTAGCAGTTCTGTTAATTCACTTGTACCCCATTCCTGCACATTTCTTGTTTTTGTTTTAGAGAAACAGGCAAGGTAAGAAAATGGGAAACCTTTTGCCTTTTTTAGGATTCTAATTTTTGTAATGTAACACCTAAAGAGACTGAAACTTTGGAATTAAACCCCATTATTGGGCATGCACCTTTCACACACTATTATGCTACTAACCTGTCTGCATCGTTATAGGAATATGTTGATGGTTTGTTGGGTAATTCTCCAGGATATCTGCATGAACAACTTAGTGTAAGTATTGGGGACTAAAGAGTAATTCTACTGAATTATTACTCTTTAAACTCTCTTGTGGGCAGGCACATGTGTTAAACTAGTATTAATTATTGCTTTATCTGTGACTATTTGTGTGTTTGTTATATTCTCAGGAACCAACACAGAGGAGTATAGACAGCAATGATGAGCAGCAATGGAACAAAAGAACACATAACCTACTGCAGGGCCTACGAGTAAGAACCATGTCTAAGACAAGTAGAAGAATGTATTGCCCATTACTATATATAGTAAAGCCACGACAGAATCAATGGCTGTCAACTTATTTTGTGTCTGTATGGGAAATTTAGGTTTTTCCTTCAACAGACATTGTACAGAACAAAGCTATGAAGATCAGTGTTACATGAAAGAGGGAACAGTCGAGTATAAACTTTCATTATTTTTTCCATTTGTGTAGAAACTGAACCAGTCTGGTGTGAGCTCCTTCAATTTGCAGAAACTCTGTAAGAACGACAAGAGGAAAGCGGTATCTACCAAGTTCTACAGTTTCCTGGTGCTAAAGAAACAGTCTGCCATCCAGATGACACAGAGCGCTCCATACAGCGAGATCACTATCACCCCAGGACCTAGATTCCATACCCTGTGACTATGTGATATAATTTCAGGCTTCAGCTAGGAGCGGCACAAAGATCTACTTGTTTAATGTATACGTCAAGTTTTTTTATTATAAATGTGTAGATAAGTCTTGTGTTGAATACCTCATCACCCTTAAACTTTTACACTCCACACTTTCACTGCAATAACATCAAACCACAATACCAAGGTTATATACAATACACATTCAGACAGTGGGTCCTTTGTAATAAATATCACTATTACGCCGGGTTCACACCTGAGCATTTTACAGCCCGTTCCTACGTGCTGTAAAACGCTCAACAGGCGAAAACCCATGTTTCCCTATGGGCATGGTTCTCATCTGAGCGTTTTACAGCGCGTACGAACGCGCTGTAAAACGCCCTACGCCCAAAGAAGTACAGGAGCTTCTTTGGGGCGTATTGTCGCGCGTATTGTGATTGACGCCACAGTGGTCAATCACACGAACGCGCGTACAACTATCCTATTTCCACAAATGCGCTGTAATACGCGCGACAAAAACGCGCGTTGAGCGCGCGTATCAAGTACGCTCAAGTGTGAACCCAGCGTTAGTGTTGAGCAAACTTAAGTTCTGCGTCCAAAGTTCGGGTTCGGGTTATCGAAGAATCCCATTATGGATTCCAAATTCCATTAAAATCCGTGGTAGCAGAATCCATAACAGTATTCTTCGATAACCAGAACCCGAACTTTGAACGCAGTACTTAAAACACAAGTTCGCTCAACCCTAATCACTATACTAAGCCCATACTCCATATACCGAAAATTTTATATAGCACGTAGGCACATAGGGGGAGATAAAGGAAAACTGGCTTAGTTTCCCATAGCAACCATTCAGATTCCACCTTTCCCTTTCCAAAGGAGCTCTGAAAAAATAAAAGGTGGAATCTGGTTGGTTGTTATGGGCAACTAGGCCAGTTTTCCTTTAGATCAGTTTTGTTAAATCTCTCCCATAGTTTTTTTCCCCTCTAAAACACATATATACTATATTGCTAAGAAAAATAATACTGGGCCTCACAGAATCGGCAAACAACCACACAGACTTCCTATACAGTAGCTCTGTAACTCTTTGCCCTGTACAATTGAAGCTGCAAAGTTTTTTAATATATACCCTGTTATAATGTTTCCTTCTGTCTGATGGATGTAGAGGAGAGGGCAAACTATCCATGACAACATGTGTACTTGATAACCAGTTTTAATTTCCACATATGTGGTCCCAAGATAAGCACATGAAGCAATTCCAAATCTACCCCAGTATGAAATGAATTAAATGAAGCTGAATGAATTTTTAAGACCGTTCTCCGTATTTATTCGTGGACGTCAGGTTAGAGGAGAAGGTGGGGCAGCATGACCATTAGTTATAGGATTTGGCCATCACATGTCTAGACACATGATCTGTTTATATGCGACTTCTATTCTTTCAGTCATCCAGCTAGAAATTACATATGGTTAAGCATCGTTATATTATAGTGCTAATCGTACGATCGTGTAATATGAAGCCCCTGAAGCTCCGCATATAACAGTTGTGCACTTTAGGTTATCTCAATACAATATTATGCTACATAACTGGAGCTATATAGAACCTGCCCCAAGTTTAGTGTATGTGTTATGTCTTGTTGTCAACCATTTACTTCACCTAATTTATTAACCTTTGTTCAATAAATTTTTACCACTGTACCAGGACTGTTAAAGACATGATTGTTTTTCTTATCACACTAGAAATATCCATCATTGCATCTTATAAAGATTATATGTAAATGGTAATATATCACACTATCGGGATTTCAGCAATTCCTTAACATAATGCTATGACCCAAAACCCTACTCTTACAAGTAGGAGTAATTCCATGACTAGGGAAAAGCACCAGTGACTCTCGTCAGGACAAAGATCATTGTATTCTGTCAGTAGATTTTAAATTTAGGTAATAGAGAATTGGAACACAAGAAACGCAACCACAATAAATGGTGGTCACTCCAGAGGGCAGGAATTGCTCACAGCCAGATGAAATAGCAACCTGAGTTGCTAGTTCAAGCAGAAAAAACAATCAAAGCGCACTTAAGTTTTCAAAAAAGAAAGTTTGCATAATGGCTGTGCTTCTTTGTGCAATCATAACTGTGAAAGAGCAGTTGTTTTTTTGGGCTTCCCTATAGTCTTCTCCCACCATATTATTCCCTGTTTGAGTTGCACAGCCAGATGCATTTCTCTCAAAAGCAGGGGGGGGGGAATCCCTTATCTGTAAGTCTGCTAGCACTATACTACTGTGACATCCTTCCTAATATGTTTGTTTCTGCTCTGTAGCTCACAGAAAGATAAGCAAACTTGCAGGCATACAGGACGCTCCTGTGATGATCAAAATCAGTGTAGATGCATTGTATCATTGCAGTGTAGAAGTGTTTTTCTCAGGAGCTCAGCCAGCTCTGACACGCCCTATTTCCTGTGAACCGCCTTCAGAGTCCCAGTTACCAAGGTCATATCTTGCCTGACAACAAGAAGTGGACTGCAACTTATGTGAAAGTGAGGGCCCTAGTAGCTATGACTTTACAGCTTGTCTTCAGGTGGATGCAGGCATATTTTTTTAATGAAGTATTTTAGAAATTTGCTAATTACACCATTCTCTATTAAATGAAATGAAATTGTGTAAAACTACAACGACTTTTTAAGTAAAACCTGACCTTTAATCAATACTGATTAAAACACAAAATTTGTAAAAAAAATCAATTAACATGCCCATGGAGCGCCTAAGAGGGTATCTATGTCCCCATATAGCTAAACCATAGTTCCAAACGTGAAAGAATAACCAGTACACATACTGTACATAAAAAAGAAATGTCTAACCACACCAGGTTGAAAGAGAGGATAGACATTATTCCAGAGTTGTTAAAAATAATTCAAAAGCAGCACCAACATCCCTCAAAAATGCCCATCAGGAATGCAACAGTCTGTCCCACCTATGGATCCACATCCAATGGTCAGCAGAAATCCAAAAAAGACATTCAACTACAGCATATCTATCAATGGTTAGATACAAAAAGTGGAAAAAAAATGCGACTTTCCAGTATACTATAGTCGAATGCTTGAAAAAGACTATATTATAGTTGAAACATCACATTTTTGGCACTTTTTGTACAAATTTTGATCTGGTTAATATAAGACATTGAAGGATACGCAGACGTTGGATGTCTTTTTTGGATTGCTGCAGAGTGGGTCAAGTTGGGGATAGATGACTTTCTCTCATTTGTCCCTTCAGCAAGCCCCTGAGAACCCAGAGCAGATGATAAGAGTGGTAGGGGTCCTAATGAGATGTTGTATCATACAGTAGCTGTCGCTCCCTGGGGGAGTGCAAGGGATGAGTTACGGTACATCCAGCTGTTGTCTGTACAAGGTGCAATTTCTCTATCCCCAGGTGATGAGGTATGGTAACATAGTACATAAGGATGAAAAAATACATCTGTCCATCCAGTTCGGCCTGTTATCCTGCCAGTTGATCCAGAGGAAGGCAAAAGAAAAACCCTGTGAGGTAGAAGCCAATTTTCCCCACTTAACGGGAATAAAAAATTCCTTCCTGACTCCAATCACACAATCAGAAGAACTCCCTGGTAGAGATGTCCCGAACTATTCGCAGGCGAACAGTTCCCGGCGAACATCGCATGTTCGCGTTCGCCGCCGCGGGCGAACATATGCGATGTTTGGTCCGCCCCTTATATGTCATCATTGAGCAAACTTTGACCCTGTACCTCACAGTCAGCAGAGACATTCCAGCCAATCAGCATACCCTCCCTCCTCCTATCAAAAAGCAAGGACAGCATCCATCTTAGATTCATTCTGAAGCTGCAGTGTTACGCCCCATTCACACGTCCGCACCCGTTCCGCAAATTTGCGGAACGGGTGCGGACCCATTCATTTTGAATGGGGACTGTGCTCTCCGCATCCGCATTTGCGGAGCGCTCTGCCGATCTTCCGGCCGGCGGCTCCGCAATAATATAGAGCATGTCCTATTCTTGCCCGCAATTGCGGACAAGTATAGGCATCTCTATGGGGCTGGCGGCAAGGTGTGTTGCGGATCCGCAATACACTACGGACGTGTGAATGGGGCCTTAGTTAGAGCAGGGAGAGTGCTGCTGCTGAATTAATAGGGAAAGCGTTAGCTAGGCCAGTGTTCTGTGTCCACTCCAGTCCTCAAAGACTCATCTGCTGTAAGGACAGGGTCCAGACAGCACCCCAAAAAGCCCTTTTTAGGGCTGGTACATCAGTCTTTTTATATATATATATATATATATATATATATATATAAAGTAGTAAATCCACGGCACATCCAAAATGGTGAAGAAAAAAATAGTTTATTCACCGAGTCACCGACTATTTTTTTCTTCACCATTTTGGATGTGCCGTGGATTTACTACTTTTTATATTTTTGGAAGTAAGTGGGATACTGCTACAGCTACTGGCACTCCTCTGCATACTTTATTGTGCAAGCGGTGCTGTCCTTCATCATTGTCTATATATATATATATATATATATATATATACATATATATATTGTAAGAGGGTGCAAGGTACCGTGGTCGATGGCAGGTACGTGTCACCGAGGTTCCTGGCCTCGGTGAGGTAAGAGCCGGGTTTTCGTGTGTCAGCAGCAGCTAGTGCTGTTTGACACCTTGTTTTTAGTTTGGCTGCAAAGCCAATCCGGGCCGGCTCTTACTGGGAGTAGGCAAAGAGTTGGGTGGGTGCCTATTCCCCACGGTCCAGGCCGGACTTTATCCGGGCCTTTAAAAGGCAGCCTCCTCAGCAGCTGAGAGTGATTGTCCTGGAGCTGCTGTTAGGCTGTGGAATCACTTGAGTTTGGGAGTGCTGATCAATGCTGTGCTGTGTGGAGTTCTCTGGGCTGGAAGCAAGACCCCAAGCAAGGAGGAGTGCAGACGGCCTGGAAGCCGGAGGTCGATCGCCTTGCGGCTGGACTGACAGCCAGGTGCGAACCTGCACCTAAAGCCTCTCAGGTGACTGGAACCTGTTTTGGACTATTTTGTTTTGCTGCACGTTTTCTGTTGGGTGTGAAATAACACCAAGTGACTGTTTGCTGTGTATTTGCTACAAGTGTGAATTAAACACTGTTTGCTGCACTTTCTGGACTCCGTTTTGCCTCTATACTGCACCCGCACTGCTATCTACCAGAGCGACTCCCCACATTTGGTGTCGGATGCGGGCATGCGCAGTGAGGCTGGCGTGAACGCCGAATTGTTTTTGTTTTGCTGAGCACAAGTGCATGGCATATATAAAACCGGCAAAGTTGCAAACAGGAAATTCTGGCAACATGGAGGCGGCTGTGAAAGCCCTCATGGAGGCTAACGTGCAGCAGCGGGAGACCAACCAACTACTTTTACAGCACGTGATGGCGTTACAAGCTGCAGGAGCGTCCCACCACGACCATGATGCCCGGAAAGCGGTCCGTGCGGCGATCCCAAAGATGACCCCTCGGACGACGTGGAGACGTATCTGGCGGTCTTTGAAAAGGTGGCCGTGAGGGAGAAGTTACCCCGTGACCAGTGGGCTGAGGTGGTCGCTCCGTTCCTGGCATCCGGATCCCAACAAGTTTTTTTTGACTTAGCAGATGACCAGGCTGCTGATTACCCCACGGTGAAGGGGGAGATCCTGGCCAGGCTGGGAGTAAACGTGTTAGTTCGGGCTCAACGGGTCCACCAGTGGGACTTTAAAGCGGCTGAACCCGCCCGGCCGCAGTACTATGAGTTGCTGCACAGGTTGCAAAAATGGCTGCAGCCTGATATTCTAAGTCCGACTGCTATGCTGGACCGACTGCTGGCTGACATGTTCTGGAGGGCCTTGCCTTACCCCCTACAGCACTGGATCGGCCAGGTATCACCCACCAATGCCCTAGAAATGGTCGACCTGGTGGAGCGCTATGAGGCCACCCAAAACTTGAAAGGGGGTATTGTTGGGAGGGGGCCGGTCAAACCCCGGAGGACTCCCATCCAGTCCCGACGACTGGTACCCGAGAAACCTGCTCAGGGTGTACCCCCTGTAGACCCGGCCCCGATAGTCTGCTGGCGGTGTCACAAGCCTGGCCACGTAAGGGCCGACTGTCCACAGTGGGGAGAACCCATGGAGATTAATTATGGGTACCGGGCTTCCATGTATGCCCGGAGACTGTGTGCAACCGGCACCCCGAGACAGTAGACAATCGTCACCTGTGCCAGGTGCAAGTGGGTGATAACCTGGCAGTGGCGCTGTTGGACTCAGGGAGCCTAGTAACCCTGGTAAGTGCTGCCCTGGTACAGCCCACCCAGTATACGGGCCGGAAAGTTGGTGTGGTGTGCATACATGGAGACTTAAAGGACTATCCCACTGCTGTAATGTCTCTATCCACGGCGGCCGGCACATGGACTTGTGAAGTGGCGATCTCCACAAAGCTACCGTATGAACTAATAATTGGGAGAGACTTCCTGGTTTTCCGTCACTATGGCCTGAGATGAAAGTGACTAATAGCCCTGAGACAGGGGCAACCCTAGCAGAGTGGCCTGGTTCCAGTGGGGGCCAGAGCCCTGGGAGCCCGAGTCCGAAGGGCCTGCGGTAGGGGTGACCACCACTGCTGTGATAGAGGGGGAGACACCCCCACTGAGTGTAATGGTGGGAGACATGGAGGACTTGCCACCAGGACCTGAGTTGGCAGACCTCCACGTCTACGGAGACAATTTTGGGACCGCCCAACACCGGGACCAAACCCTAACTAGGGCCTGGGAGAATGTGGTGGAAATTGATGGTAAACCCCAGAAGCCAGGGGCTGAGTTAATATTTCCCGCTTTGTCGTTCACCAAGAAATGTTATATCGGGTGAACCAAATCCGGGTGAATCTGTTGAACAGTTGGTGGTGCCCACAGCGTATCGCAAGCTGGTCATGGAGCTTGCCCACCAACATGTTCTTGGGGGACACCTGGGGTGGCAGAAAACGCAGGACCGCATACTGCAGCGGTTTTATTGGCCTGGTGTGTTTAAGGAGGTAGAAGAATATTGTAAATCTTGTCCAACCTGTCAGGTAAATAGCCCCCAGCCACATTTCCGTAGTCCCCTTGTGCCTCTTCCAATGATTGAGGTCCCGTTTGAGCGTATCGCTATGGATCTAGTCGGGCCTGTACCGAAGTCTGCCAGGGGCCACCAACACATTCTGGTAGTTCTCGACTACGCCACTCGGTATCCGGAGGCGGTGCCTCTGCGACATACCTCGGCTAAGCTCATTGCCAAAGAGTTAATGGAAATGTTTTCCCGTGTGGGCCTGCCAAAAGAGATTCTGACAGACCAAGGGACCCCTTTTATGTCTAAAGTTATGAGGGAACTGTGTAAATTATTGCGTATAAAGCAATTACGGACGTCCGTTTACCATCCGCAAACGGACGGTCTTGTCGAAAGGTTTAACCAAACTCTAAAAATATGTTAAAAAGGGTGGTGTCTAGAGATGGGAAGGACTGGGACCTGCTTCTGCCCTATCTCATGTTCGCAGTGCGAGAGGTGCCCCAGTCCTCTACTGGGTTCTCGCCCTTCGAACTGCTTTATGGCAGACACCCTCGGGGCCTGTTGGATATCGCCAAGGAAGCGTGGGAACAGCAGCCTGTCCCCCACAAAAGTGTCATTGAGTATGTCACCCAGATGCAAGACCAGATGGAAAGGGTGTTGCCGCTGGTCCGGGAGCATATGGAGGCAGCGCAACAAGCCCAGAGTAGGGTGTATAATCGTCAGGCTCGGGTACGGGGCTTCAATCCGGGAGATCGGGTTTTGGTTCTGGTACCCACCCTTGACAGCAAGTTCCTAGCTAGGTGGCAGGGCCCCTATGAGGTGATCGAAAAGGTCGGGGAAGGTTAGCTGGAGTGAGAAGGCGGAGGAGGCTTTCTCCGCGTTAAAGTCGGCCCTGTGTGGGTCCCCGGTTTTGGTGACACCCGACTTCAACAGGGAGTTCGTCGTACAGACCGACGCCTCGGAGGTAGGCCTCGGTGCGGTACTGTCTCAGGAGGTCAACGGGGAAGAACATCCCGTTGTCTTCCTGAGCCGTAAGCTCAGTCCCGCCGAGTCCAGGTATAGTATAGTGGAGAGGGAGTGCCTGGCTATCAAGTGGGCACTCGAATCTCTCCGCTACTACCTGTTAGGGAGGAGGTTCCGTCTGGTGACCGACCATTCCCCTCTCAAGTGGATGAGCCAGGCCAAGGAGAGGAATGCTCGGGTCACCAGGTGGTTCCTATCCCTGCAGAACTTTAAGTTCTCTGTAGAACACAGGGCAGGCCGCTTGCAGGGTAACGCAGATGCCCTGTCCCGCGTCCACTGCCTCACATGTGTTCACCCCCTCAGGGTTGAACAAAGGGGGGGGGGTGTGTAAGAGGGTGCAAGGTACCGTGGTCGATGGCAGGTACGTGTCACCGAGGTTCCTGGCCTCGGTGAGGTAAGAGCCGGGTTTTCGTGTGTAAGCAGCAGCTAGTGCTGTTTGACACCTTGTTTTTAGTTTGGCTGCAAAGCCAGTCCGGGCCGGCTCTTATTGGGAGTAGGCAAAGTGTTGGGTGGGTGCCTATTCCCCACGGTCCAGGCCGGACTTTATCCGGGCCTTTAAAAGGCAGCCTCCTCAGCAGCTGAGAGTGATTGTCCTGGAGCTGCTGTTAGGCTGTGGAATCACTTGAGTTTGGGAGTGCTGATCCATGCTGTGCTGTGTGGAGTTCTCTGGGCTGGAAGCAAGACCCCAAGCAAGGAGGAGTGCAGACGGCCTGGAAGCCGGAGGTCGATCGCCTTGCGGCTGGACTGACAGCCAGGTGCGAACCTGCACCTAAAGCCTCTCAGGTGACTGGAACCTGTTTTTGACTATTTTGTTTTGCTGCACGTTTTCTGTTGGGTGTGAATTAACACCAAGTGACTGTTTGCTGTGTATTTGCTACAAGTGTGAATTAAACACTGTTTGCTGCACTTTCTGGACTCCGTTTTGCCTCTATACTGCACCCGCACTGCTATCTACCAGAGCGACTCCCCACAATATATATATAGAACTCGATGGACAAATGTCTTTTTTCGGTATTTTTCGCTTTATAAGACGCACTTTTTTCCCTCAAAAGTGGGGGGAAAATGACAGTGCGTCTTATAAAGCAAATGCTGCCAACTCTGATGGCGCTGATACATCGCTGCCACACTGCGATGTATCAGTGGGATGGGAGGAGGGGATGGAGGCTGGCAACACTTGCAGCAGGCCCGATGCAGTCACTGTACTGTAATACATCGGGCCCCGCACACAGTAGTTTTTAAAAGTAAAGTCATGGTACAGTAATCCTCTTCAGTCAATGTTTGTACTTTAAACTCAGGCAATCCTCTGTACAACTTACTATGAAAGCGGCAGGCAGGGCGGCAGCGTAACCTCGCGATGCTCACTCATTCACGTTCCTGCTCTGTCTTCATGAATGAAGTGGGAGGAGCGTGAATGAGTGAGCATCTCGAGGTTACGCTGCCGCCCTGCCTGACGCTTTCATAGTAAGTTGTACAGAGGATAGCCTGAGTTTAAAGTACAAACATTGACTGAAGAGGATTACTGTACCATGACTTTACTTTTAAAAACTGCTGTGTGCGGGGCCCGATGTATTACAGTACAGTGACTGCATCGGGCCCCGCCCCAAGTGTTGCCAGCCAGGGGCGTACATAGAAATCACTGGGCCCCATAGCAAGAATTTGAATTGGGCCCCTAACTCTGCCAACTACCCACCCCTGGCCCATCCCACCTGACCCGGTTGCTTTCCTCCTACTCCACCCATGTGTATTTTAAGGGCATTACGGGTTTGTGGGGGGGGGGGGACTCAAGGAGGGGGGAGTATCATAGAAGACAGTGTGCTTTCCTCCTACTGTCCCCTTCCCCTGGGCATTTTGGGGGACATTAGGGGTCCCCCCTTCTCCCTATGAGATCCCACTCACTGTGCTCACTGTCTGGCTGCTGGGCTGGATTACAGGTCTGCACTGCCACTCTGCCATCCATGAAGTATTCCTGGGGCCGGATGCAGCATGTGACACACAGACTCAGACAGTCTCCTGTACCAACAATACACACTGATCAATCAGCAGCTGCCTCTTTTTGCTGATTTGCTCTGATTGGCCAGTGAGAAGAACTCAAGTCCTAAGCAAGTGAAGCACCTGGCAGGCAGCGGATCAATAAGGTCAGTGAGAGCAAACAAGGAGGGGGGGGGGGGGAGAGGGAGGGCTGCGTGTACAAGAAGTTAACTATTTATAGGCACCCACTGCTGGCTGACTGCTTGCACAGTAAATGGAGAGAGGGGTGGGCCCAGGCAGAGGGGGCGGGGCTTCCCTGTGCTCCGGGCCCCCCTGTGCAGCGGGCCCCATAGCAGTGGCGTGGTCTGCCTATATGGGCGGTACGCCACCGTTGCCAGCCTCCATCCCCTCCTCCCGTGAAAACTGTTACATTACACAGAAAGCAGAGTGTAATGGAGCATTACATTAAAATATTTTACATACAGCATAAAGACTGCTGTAAGTGGGTGGCCAATGGTGTAATGGGGGTCACTATTCACACAGGACAATATACTGTGACACATATGATACTGTGACCAGCATAAGATCATCTTATGCTGTTCACAGTATCATATGTGTCACAGTATATTGTCCTGTGTGAATAGTGACCCCCATTACATAAGATGCTATATGTGTGTCATCCACACATCCCCCACACTAGTGTATGATCCACAGATCCCCCCCATAAGAGTGTCCACCACAGATCCCCCCGCCATAACAGTGCGTCCACCAAAGTTTCCCCCCTATAACAGTGTGTCCACCACAGATCCCCCCTATAACAGTGCCATCCACAGATCCCCCATAACAGTGCCATCCACAGATCCCCCATAACAGTGCCATCCACAGATCCCCCATAACAGTGCCATCCACAGATCCCCCATAACAGTATGTCATTCACAGATCCACCATAACAGTGCCATCCACACACCATTAGTTCAAAACCCACCAAAAGCACACCTTTTGGTTAAAAATATTTTTTTCTTATTTTCCTCCTCAAAAATCTAGGTGCGTCTTATCATCAGGTGCGTCTTATAAAGCGAAAAATACGGTATATATTGCAGTTGCCTGCCTGTGTGTGAGAGGCCGTAGGCCTACAGACTGTACTGTGTGCACACCAGTCATATAGGGTGGCACAGTACCTTGCAGATTAAAAAGTCATTTAATTTTTACCCTTTAATATAACTGCAGTTGCCTGCCAGTGAGTGTCAGTCACACTGACTGTACTGTGCCCACTGCCAGTGCCCACCACTCATATCGGGTGGCACAGTACCGTGCAGATAAAAAAGTAATTTAATTTTTACCCTATAATATAATTGCAGTTGCCTGCCGGTGAGTGTCAGACCCACAGACTGTACTGTGCACGCGCAGTGACCTAAAATTCAAACGAAGCAGACCGAGCATGGGTCTTTTTCCATCTCCCGGTTCCAAAAATCTATTCACTACACCGGCCCTGGCCCTGATAAGTGACAAAACAGAGATTAAACTGATAGGAATAGTACTTAGTTAACACTAGTTGCATTGGTGGCAAATTCCATTGCAAGTGCCCAAAATTAGAAGAAAGCGGACAGAGCAAGCTTTTTACTCTATCTCCCCATGCAAGGATTCAATTCAATACACGTCCCCTGATAGGGGACTTATCAAAGATTAAAATGGTAAGAATAGTAGTTCACACTATTTGTATTGGTCGCACAGTACATTGCGCGGCGCACGCGCAGTGCCCCAAATTGGAAGTAAGAGGACCGACCAATCATCTTTTTCCATCTTCCGGTTCCTAAAATCTATTCGATACGCGTACCCTGATAGGGGAGATAACAGGGATTAAACTGATAGGAATAGTACTATTTAACACACCACTCATATAGGGTGGCACAGTACATTGCACGGCGCACGAGCAGTGCCCCGAATTGGAAGGAAGAGGATCGACCAACCATCTTTTTCCATCTCCCGGTTCCTAAAATCTATTCCATACACCAGCCCCTGATAGGGGACAAAACAGAGATTAAACTGGTAAGAACAGATTTTTTTAATTTAAAAAAAAAGAGGACAGCCTCTGCGGAGCTGGGTATTTTTTGGCTGCGTTACTGAACGCTCATGCACAATGGCTGTAGGCTCATGCGTCCTTTTGCGGAGGTGACAAACCTGGTCAGTCTAACCCAAGGCAACATCATCGACCTCATCCCATATGCGTTTTTTCTGGAGCCTGCCCTGCGAAGAGTGCTGGATCAGGCCGTAGATGAGTATGAAGAGGAAGAGTTGTGGTCACCATCACCACCAGAAGCAGCCTTGTCGTCGTTGATTGCTGGACCTGCGGCAACGCAGAGAGAGGAGTCTGAAGAAGAGTCAGAGAAGGAAGGTGGCTTTGAGGAGGTGGAAGACCAACCACAGCAGGCGTCCCAGGGGGCTTGTTGTCACCTTTAGGGGACCATTGGTGTTGTACGTGGCTGGGTGGAGGAAGAGACCTTCAATGACGTCAGTGAGGACTAGGAACGGGACATGGCTAGCTTGGTATCCAACCTTGTGCAAATGGGGAGTTTACGGTTGTGCAAATGGACTGTTAGCGGTGCGTTAAACGGGGAGTTTGGTTTGTCACTATGAAGTGGGCGTAACCCTTACACTACTTGATCGATACAACATCATACCTGATCGTATACACACACTGGATGTTTTAAAGCACGTTATACCAAACAATTTAGGAATGTTAGGTGATTTATGCCCTTTATGGATTAAAGTAGACAGGCACTCAATATCTGGGTTTACATAAAAGTTGGCTTTATTTGGTTAATTTTATTACATATATTTTGATATATTGGTATATATATATTTTTTTTAAATGTATGTACGTATTTATTAAAAGAATTTTTATAAAAAGTTAGTTTTTATTATAAAAATTATAAACATGGGTATTGTTTTAAAAAAAGTTTGGAGTATTGAGTTTTATATTATTTATGGGTAAACGAAGAATAAGAAAAAGAAAAATGAAAAAAATGAAAAAATGAAAAAAATAGGGGGTATGGAAAAAATGGTAATAGCTAATGATAAAATACGGTAGGTTTTAACTGAAGACAGGAATCAAGGAGAATCTACGATTTTGGAACATTAATACCAGATGGACTAAACGCTGAATTCGAACTATTTGGATTTCTATGAATCAAGAAAACACAACTCCATACATGAACCCAACCACAACAGTCAAAACAAGCAGACTGATACTCACTTCCCAAGGGGCGTGTGCCTCTCACTGACGGACAGACTTGGTCCGGCTGTCTACCAGCACCAAGTCCGCCTCTCGGTGGCAGGCCCGTGTCCCAAACCACACCAACAACACAAGATCAAGAAGATAATAACAAGAAAAAGCAACAACATACACAAAAAACAAGATTAATAGCAAAAATATAGATAAAAAAAGAAAAAATATACAAAAAAGAAAAAAACGCATAGAAAACGCACATGCGTTTTTTATGAGAAACTAATGAAACTACACTATCTGAATATCTAACAACAGATGTGCACAAAATAACCATCACTAACACTTTCAATAGTAATTTTGATACCAACATACAAAAAGAAAATAACGCATAGAAGACACACATGCGGTTTTTATAAGAAACCAATGAAACTATACTATCTGAGTATCTAACAACAGATGTAAACAAAATAACCATCAATAACACTTCCAATAGTCATTTTAATATCAATAATATCCTACTACTTAATGAAAATGAATATTCTATTGCTCATAAACAGTCTTTTTTAACAATGTTTTACCAATTAACCTCTATTTATTTATTAATTTTTACTTATAAAGGTACTTAAGTACAGATAAACTATGATTTTTAATAAAATATTCAAAACTAATGTCCAACAGCAAACAGGGAAATATATCTTTGCCCATACAGGGATACACAAGAAATTGTACACCTTTAAAGAAAAAGAAAAAAAAAAATGTTTTCTGAATCCCAAAAATTAACAGACTCCAGTCCGGGTTTTTGGTGGATCTCCAATCAAAATGGGTATATAAGAGGGCAGTCCTGAAGGTTCAAACATAGCCACTGAGGAAGAGGTTGGAGGACCTCGAAACGCGTCTGGCGAGACAAGGCATCTACTTCAAGGAGACTACCCACCAATACCCATATGACCAAGGAGAAAGCTCTGCGCTGAGAAAGAGAAAGACAAGCAGACCGGGAGACGGAACATCGCGACATTACCAGCCGCTCAAACATACGCAGCGTCACGTGATCCGGACACGTGGGACGCCAGCTTGAGGAAACAGCGCGCGAAACTAACACCGCTCACTACGGGACAGCAAGATCCGAACAAGCAGAGTGAGTACCGTCTACTGCAGTGTGGGACGCCACCAGCAGAGACACACCAAACCGAACCACCTGTAAAAAGTGAGTACAAGCATCGATAATATACCCAGAGCGTGGAAAGTGATAAACATATCGGGAACATACCCACAGCGTGGAAAGTGACTAACATACACTTAAGAGGACTGAGACTACATCCTCTCCTCCCACCTAGTATACCTTCTTCTTGAACTAAATACCCTGGATTCTAGATGGACATATAACCATATTACAATGGAACTAATTTTTACCAGCAAAAACAGCTAACTTTTTTACAATCCTCATTCAGTTAAAACCTACCGTATTTTATCATTAGCTATTACCATTTTTTCCATACCTCCTATTTTTTTCATTTTTTCATTTTTTTCATTTTTCTTTTTCTTATTCTTCGTTTACCCATAAATAATATAAAACTCAATACTCCAAACTTTTTTTAAAACAATACCCATGTTTATAATTTTTATAATAAAAACTAACTTTTTATAAAAATTCTTTTAATAAATACGTACATACATTTAAAAAAAAATATATATATACCAATATATCAAAATATATGTAATAAAATTAACCAAATAAAGCCAACTTTTATGTAAACCCAGATATTGAGTGCCTGTCTACTTTTGTTATTTGAATATCAATAATCCCATAGTGGCTGGGTGAGCCACATTAGATAAGAGCACCACCCCTAAGTGATAAATTGGGAGAAGCCGCTATCACAACATATCCAATATATTCTTTATGGATTAAAACCCGACTCTGCGTCAACTACGTAATTTTCCATGGGAGTTTTGCCATGGATTCCCCTGCGGCATGCCACAGTCCAGGTGTTAGTCCCCTTGAAACAACTTTTTCATCACTATTGTGGCCAGAGTCCCTGTGGGTTTTAAAATTTGCCTGCCTATTGAAGTCTATGTTCGTCCGTTCGCGAACATTTGCGGAAATTCGCGTTCGCAAACGGAAAATTTTATGTTCCTCGACATCTGTACTCCCTGGATCAGTGACCCATCCCTAGCAGCTATAACCTATAATATTATTATACTCCAGAAATACATCCAGGCCCCTCTTGAATTCCTTTATTGTACTCACCATCACTACCTCCTCAGGCAGAGAGTTCCAGAGTCTCACTGCTCTTACCGTGAAGAACCCCTTTCTATGTTTGTGTACAAACCTTCTTTCCTCCAGACGCAGAGGATGTCCCCTCGTCACAGTCACAGTCCTGGGGATAAATAGATAATGGGATAGTTCTCTGTACTGTCCCCTGATATATTTATACCTAGTTATTAGATCTTCCCTCAGTCATCTTTTTTCTAAAGTGAATAACCCTAATTTTGATAATCTTTCAGGGTACTGTAGTTGCCCCAATCCAGTTATTACTTTAGTTGCCCTCCTCTGGACCCTCTCCAGCTCTGCTATGTCTGCCTTGTTCACAGGAGCCCAGAACTGTACATAGTACTCCATGTGTGGTCTGACTAGCGATTTGTAAAGTGGCAGGACTATGTTCTCATCACGGGCGTCTATGCCCCTTTTGATGCAACCCATTATCTTATTGGCCTTGGCAGATGCTGCCTGACACTGGATTTTGCGGCTTAGTTTGCTGTTTATTAAAATGCCTAGATCCTTTTCCATGTCAGTGTTACCGAGTGTTTTATTTATCAGTATGTACGGGTGACTTGCACTATTCCTTTTTATGTGCATAGCCTTGCATTTGTCAGTGTGAAAACTTATCTGCCACTTCTCTGCCCAAGCCTCCACTCTATCCAGATCCCTCTGTAGCAGTATACTGTCCTCCTTAGTGTTAATTACTTTACACAGTTTATTGTTATCTGCAAAAATTGATATTTTACTATGCAATCCTTCTACAAGATCATTAATAAATATATTGAAAAGAATAGGGCCCAATACTGACCCCTGAGGTACCCCACTAGTGACAGTGACCCAATCTTAATGTGTACCGTTAATAACCATCCTATGTTTTCTATCACTTAGCCAGTTACTTACCCACATACAAACATTTTCTCCCAGTCCGAGCATTCTCATTTTATATACTTTTATGTGGTAGTGTCAAATGCTTTGGAGAGGTCCAGATATACGACATCCATTGATTCGTCGCTGTCAAGTTTAGAACTTACCTCCTCAAAGAAACTGATTAAATTATTTGGGCATGACCGATCTCTCATGAAGCCATGCTGATATGGCGTTATTTGCTTATTTCCGTTGAGATCCTCTAAGATAGCATTTCTCAGAAAACCTTCAAACAGTTTACCCACGACAGATGTTAAACTTACCGGCCTATAGTTTCCAGGCTCTGTTTTTGGACCCTTTTTGAATATTGGCACCACATTTGCTATGTGCCAATCCTGTGGAACATTCCCTGTCAGTATAGAGTCTGCAAATATCAGAAATAAGAGTCTGGCTATGACATTACTTAATTCCCTTAGAATACGGGGGTGTATGCCATCCGGTCCTGGCGATTTGTCTATTTTAATCTTTTTAAGTCGCTGTTGTACTTCTTCTTGTGTCAGACAGGACACTTTTAATGGGAAATTTATTTTTACATTCAGCATTTCATCTGACAGTTTATTTTCCTCAGTGAATACATTGGAGAAAAAAATATTTAACAGCTTTGCTTTCTCCTCGTCGCTCTCTGCAACTGCCCCCTCATTACTCTTTAAAGGGGCGACACCATCAGATTTATACCTTTTAACATTTATATAATTGAAGAATATTTTAGAGGTAGTTTTACTCTCTTTGGCAGTTAATCTCTCGGTCTCTAGACTTTATTTGTTTTTTTATTTGTTTTTTACATGTTCTATCTTTTTCCTTATAGTTTTTCAGTGCTTCCTCGCTACCCTCCTGTTTTAGTGATTTATATGCTTTCTTTTTGTCATTTATTGCTTTCTTTACAGTTCTATTTATCCACATTGGTTTCTTTTTGTTCCTTAACCTTTTATTCCCATATGGTATGTACCTCTCGCAATGAGATTTTAGGATACTTTTAAAGATATTCCATTTTGTGGCTGTATTTTTATTTTTAAGGACTTTGTCCCAGTTAGTTAGGCCTATGGCCTCTCTTAGTTGGCTAAATTTAGCTTTTTTGAAGTTTGGTATCTTTGTTCCTCCCTGTAGAAACGCTCTTTTGAATGATAATTGGAGGGTTATTACTTATCACTATTTCCCAGGTGTCCCCCAACCTGCACGTCTGTTGTATTGTCAGGTCTATTGGTTAATACTAAGTCCAGTATGGCCGTCCCTCTAGTCCGGTCCTGAACCAGTTGGGAAAGGTAATTGTCTTTGGTTATTGCCAGGAAACTGTTTCCTTTATGCGATGTACAGCTTTCAGTTTTTCAGTCTAAATCTGGGTAGTTGAAGTCCCCCATAATAACCACCTCATTATGATTTGCCGTCTCGTCTATTTCGTTTAGTAGTAGATTTTCTGTGGACTCTGTTATATTAGGTGGTTTATAGTAAACTCCTATTAGTTTTTTATTATTGTTTTTGGCTCCATTTATCTCCACCCACAATGACTCCACATGTTCATGTCCCTCACTTATATCTTCTCAGACTGTGGGCTTTAGACAGGACTTTACATGAAGGCAGACCGCTCCCCCTCTCCGGTTTTGACGATCCTTTCTAAACAGACTGTATCCTTGTACATTAACTGACCAGTCATAGCTATCGTCCAGCCATGTCTCCGTTATTCCCACTATGTCATAGTCCTCCTCACACATTACTAATTCCAGTTCCCCAGTTTTGCTAGGCTTCTGGCATTAGTATACATTGTGGCAGGCAAGATGGCAGACAAAAGCACTCTAGAGTAGTCCTTCTCTGTCTCCTGAATTCACTTCGCTTACTACAATCAGCTGGCACTTGTGGCTATAGCTGTTCACTTTTGTAACATAGGCTTTTATATGTGCCTGTCCTGTGGTGATGCGTGTCTTAAGTTGTTATCCCCTCACCTGCAGCAGAGCCTGTATAGCTGTAGTTCTGATCACTCTGCTGACTTTGCACACTGTAGCTTGCAGATCTTCTGTCACCTGGGACCCTGCAGTCTCCTAAGAGTAGTTGTCCTCAGAGACAAGCTGTATCTTAAGTCCTTGGGCCCTTGGAGAGGGCGCAGATGGACGTGCTCCATCACTCCAGGCCTGCTCAGTTAACTCCTAGAACTTTTTCCTAGAACTTTCATTCTAGAGCTCCCCCTCCTTGTCAAGTAGCACTCCCACCAAAACACGAGGAATGGAATGGAAAATGCCAACCATACCTTACATATTTTCAAGTATATGGTCCCATAAAACATAATATGACATTACATTATATAATACAGAATTTCAAATACCTTATCTGGGGTAATGCACCCCTACTTGGCCTGGCCTAATCTTTACATCCAGGTAGGCACTATACCCACCCTAAAAAGAGCAACCCCACTGGACCCTGCCTACAGTATAACTAAAATGCTTTAATCATTACCCTACACAGATGGTACCAACCCCACTATGTTAGTAAAAGAGAAGTACTAGAAGAAAATTGTAATGAATGTCACTAGCATTTCAACTGAACTGTAACACCCAGTCTGTCCCCTCAGAGGACTACAATTACAGAATATGTAGGCATGTCCATCAGCAAATAATTATAGCCAGGCATTGTCCTTATCTGTACTGATCCATATGTTACCAGAGCTAGTGGTCCTTATGTTAATAAAGCATATAGCTGAGGTAACTAAAGCCTGTATTACACTGCCCAATTTTTCGGCAGATATCTGGCAATGTAATACTGCCACCGTTTGGCTCGATAGTCGGGCAATCCAAATCTTTTGACATTTAAAAAAATATTGTTTGCAGGCGGCAGGTCATGGTGTCTAATCACAATCTGCCACCGGTAAACCACTATACAGAATGGGGACAAGAGATGGCATAACAATCGCTCTGTGTAATACAGGCTTTAAATGGTAGTCCAGTTGGAAGTACATGTGGCAATTACAAACAAGGCGTCCCATCTTTAAATAGCGGGATGACGCAAGTAACTTCACCCATGCAACATGCTGCGACTGCGACACAACAGTCGCAAAAAACCCAACCAAAATGGATTTTTCTGTGACTGTCGTGTCGCTGTCGCACCATAGACTATCATTATAAAAATTGTCGCGCAACACATATTGCAGTGTAGTTGTGCCCTATGTGTCACGCGACTTATTGTCGCACGACACATGTCGTCGTGTAGCCCTAGCCTTACACCATAATGCAAAAGTGGTGGTAACTGCTCCCACCAGGGTACGTCATCAGCACCATAATACAGAGGGGGCGAGCAGGTAGTCAATAATGTGGGAAAACAAAACCCGGCTATGGGCCTATAGTTATCACAATATTGTGACATGGCCCAAATGATAATGTGCACCATATATAGCAAACATCAGGCATTCTGGGCAAAGATGTATATGAATAATTAAAAATATTAAAATACTGGTCAGTTAATTAAAGAGGGAGAAAAATAATGATGATGCTGAGGATAAGTATCATTTATCACGTAGAGAAAGTTAATACAAGGCACTTACTAATGTATTACTATTGTCCATATTGCTTACTTTGCTGGCTGGATTTATTTTTCCATCACATTATACGCTGCTCATGTTCTGGGGTTACTACCACTGTGCAATCCAGCAGCGGTGGACGTGCTTACACAATGTAGGAAAAGGCACTGGCCACTGTGGTGGCCAGGACCATGGGTGCGCACATAGGCCACTGGTGACTGTAATCCCTGTAACTTAGTCTCCAACAGGGTTTCTCAACTCCGGTCCTCAGGACCCACCTACCAGTCATGTTTTCAGGATTTCCTTAGTATTGAGCAGGTGATATAATTATTGTCCATGCATCAGGACTTACCACAGGTATTCATTCTGTGGGATATTCCCGAATCCTGACCGGTAGGTGGACCGGAGTTGAGAAACCCTGGTCTACATGATAAAAACATTTGCTGATGTGAGACCACCCCTTTGGGACGATAGAACAGGAGAAAAACAACCTAACATCTAAATTGGAAGGTTGTTCCAAAGAACAAAAATTATGTTCGACTCGAACAAAGGCAAAATGAAGGGGAGGAAAGGAAATGGGAGGGGGGAATTGAGATAACTTGTGAGGAGATAATACAAAGGTCTGATTGGAATCATATCCCTAGAACTCCACAAGGGGCTAGAGATAAAAATACAAGAAACAACCAAGGCTACTTTAACACTGGTGTTTTGGTTTCCGTTTGTGAAATCCGTTCAGGGATCTCACAAGCGGTCCAAAACGGATCAGTTTTGCCCTTAATGCATTCTGAATGGATAAGGATCCGCTCAGAATGCATCAGTTTGGCTCCGTTCAGTCACCATTCCGCTTTGGAGGCGGTAACTAAAACACTGCTTGCAGCGTTTTGGTGTCCGTCTGACGACACTGAGCCAAACGGATGCTTCTTGCTAAAAATGGTACAATAGAAAACAGATCCGTCCCCTATTGACTTTCAATGGTGTTCAAGACGAATCCGTTTTGGCTTTGTTACAGATAATACAAACAGATCCATTCTGAACGGATGCATGCGGTTGTATTATCTGAACCGATGCATTTGTGCAGATCCATGACGGATCCGCACCAAACGCGAGTGTGAAAGTAGCCTAATGTGTAGTTGTTCATTTAAATCATGTGGATTAGTTCTCCAGAGAGGGAAAGTCTACATCTGTAATGTTTTCTTTTCCTTTTCCCCCCCTCTGGCTGCTGGGAGCACTAACTCAGTGGCCATGAACGTTACACAATGTGGGTCACCCTCATGTAATGTCCTCACATGTTTAGCAAGTGGTGTCCTTGTTATTACGTATACCACCTACCTTTTTGTGGAACTCATGTGTTGTTTTTCCCACATATTCAGTCCTGCAGGTGGAGGTGGTCTTATAAATCACTCCTTTGGAACTGCAAATCAGGAAGTCCTGAATTCCGGTCCCTGTTGTATGAACTCGCAAGCCACTTACCCACTGCAGCAAAAACAACCTGATAGCTGGCGCTGCAGGAAGGAGTTGTTTTGGATTTATCAATTGAATACCCTTACCCCTTATGGCCTAAACGAATCACTTGAATATGTCAAATATTAAGAAATCCATTCCATCTGATTCATGTAATGCTTTATTACTATTACGCTTTTTTATTATGTGTATTTAACTATATTTTTTATATTTATTTTTATCATTATTATATGAGTTTTATCATTATTATGACCATCACCTTGTTTTTAGCATCATAACTTATCAATGCCATATTAATAATTTTTGAAAGATACACTCCCAAATCCATATTACGTAGATTTTATTATTGTCAAAAAAAAATTCATATACATACTATTGTTTCTCCTAGGGTGAATGTAGACACACATTGAATTTTTATTATAACATAGTTTGTACCACTTACTTGCAACATAAACACTGCGTGTATGTAACAACTATACTATATTCATATATATATGTACATGCATCTTTATCTGAGTATAAATTTAAATATACCCATAGGACATTATCCGTATATTTATGTTTCATCATTATTAATCCGGGTTCTTAATATTCCATACTATAAGTCCCACATTCTAACTCTGTATCTTCCATTTTATATCGGCATTTTAATACACATTAACAATTTTTACAAATGATCTGAAAACTATATCTGTACCAACAAGATCTGTGTAAAGTATGCACGAGACCGGCGGCACGAGCAGCGCTCCACGCTGGAACGCACAGCAAACTGGAAACACACAATGTGTTCCACGGTGGAACGCATCAAACTGGAAGTTTGCGTCCAAGCGCTGCAGGACAGAAAGCAGCGTGCTGCGCACCTCTGCCCCGGCCCCAAGCAGTGTCCCGTCCTCTTTGGCGGGCTTTTTGACTGTCTCGCACTATTTAAGCAAAGTGTGTGTTCTATTTTTATGTATGAAGCTCCTGATGAAGGGGTTTGTATGCTTACACCCCGAAATGCATTGAGCCGAATTTATTAATGAAGAAATTGATCAGAAGCCCTGTGGATGTGGCTGCCATCATTATCTACTAATCTACAAGCGATTCTGGCTAGGGGGGGTCTTTGGGATTTCTCTGGTGTCTTGAGTTTATCCAGGAAGGTGAGTAAAGCGTATATATATATATATATATATATATAACTTTATATTTTTTTATTTACTCTATGTCTTTTAACACTTCTAATACCCCTTGTTCTTAACAACTTGGCTGTCTTTTGCCTACTGTGGCCTATTGTACATTTCACTATATATCTAAAGAGGTGACTATTATTTTTTTTTTAACTTTCAATACATTTTTATTAAAGATTCAGTATATAGAACCAGCACAAAATGAAGACGGACGCAGCCGCCAGTAAGCATGAGTAAGGAAACAATCATTACATGGTCAGCAAGTAGTCACCAGGGCACCTGCACAGGTGCTGCCAACCTGGCAAGACAAACAAAATCATTGTCCACACAGATCGTTTCTAGTGGTATGATAAACAAAAAGTGCTGAAGTACAATAATGTAATACATACTGGTTGTAAACAAGAATAAAAAGGAATTAGGAGAGAAAAGGGAAGAGAGGGGGGGGGGGGGGGAAGAGGTGACTATTATCCTTGGTGTACTACTCAAGTATTTATCCACTTAAGGGATCTGGCGCTTTTATTTGGGATACAGAAATTGGCTTGACCCCTTGGTTCCATTATTTGAACCCATCTGATACAGGCCTCACTTTTTACTTTAGTTGCAACTCGAGAAAAATCCTGAAAATCACTGTGAAGTAAATGATCTCTAAAACTACGACCCCTCCCATATGTGATTTGTGGACATCTCCAATGTCAGGGTCCAATTTTATGATGTCCCAGTGTCGAGCAATGATTTTTCAGACCTCATGGGATGCTCCATCATAGGCCGTCACTAGCTGATTGGTGTTGGTTTGACATCTTGCACCCCCGATCAGCCGTTCTGGTGTTGCTCAATCGCCAGAACTATACAGCTCCACCGACGAAGTAGCGTACAGAGCTCGTCACTGCAGTGCTGCTCCCATTGACTTTAGTTTCACTGCAGCGTTGTGGTAATGAGATCCCTCCTATACACAGTTAACGGTGCTGTGTAGATACACCGCCAACTTCTGCTGACGGGGCAGCTGATAGGCAGGAGTATGGGTTGTCGGAACCCCGCAGATCAGCTAGTGCAGGCCTGTCCTGAGGATAGTAAAGGCTTGACAACCCCTTAAAGGCACTGTCCGAGATAATGAAAAATCTCGGACAAACCCTGCAATAGCCTAAAATAAAGAAAATCATCTTATACTCACCCCTTTCTCCAGTACCATTCTCTGCGGCATTCATCTGGTTCTCCTACCATCGTCTACAAACTGCAGCAGAGACGTGCTGGTTTTCATCACCTGATCGTTGCAGTCAGTCACTGTTCTCAGTGGTCTAGCGCTGAGCACAGTGATTGGCTGCTGCAGTCAGGTTCCGCACACTTGTAAATTGCCAAACCAATAATGGTGCATAAAGTTCACCACAGCATCTCCATACTCTTTGTCTCAGTGCGAACCTGCTGTCATCTGTGAAGAGAAAGGGGCACCAGTGGTGGACCTGCCAATTCTGGTGTTCTCTGGCAAATGACAAAGGAGCTGCACAGTGCTGAGCTGTGAGCAGAGGTTATTAAATAGGGCTTTGGTAGTCCTCCTCCTCGCACAAAGGAGAAGAAAGCTGCCCTCATGCTGATTCCCTTCTCTGGCCCTCTCCAACTGTCCCATATTTTGGTATGTTTTCCATGTTCTTGAGACTATGCTGGGACACACCGCAAACCTTCTTGTGACAGCACGTATTGATGTGCCATCCTGAAGGAGCAGGACGACCTGTGTAACTAGATTAGGCTGCAGGTACCGCATCATGCTGCCAGAAAATATAATTACACTAACAACTCGCAAAACTAGAGAATCAACTGTCCCGGATCTAACGGGACAGTCCTGAATTTCAGTGGCTGTCCCGCGATCCCGGTACGGGGGAGGTATGTCCCACTTTCAGGCAGCTGTCCCTGATTCTGTATGTCCTGGCCATATTACTTTGAGGGGGCACAATCCTGGCCATATTACTATGAGGGGGAAAAATCCTGGGCATATTACTGTGAGGGGGCACAATCCTGGGCATATTACTGTGAAGGGGCATAATCCTGGGCATATTACTGTTAGGAGGCACAATCCTGGGCATATTACTGTGAGGGGGCACAATCCTGGGCATATTACTATGAGTGGGCATAATCCTGGGCATATTACTGTGAAGGGGCATAATCCTGGGCATATTACTGTTAGGAGGCACAATCCTGGGCATATTACTGTGAGGGGGCACAATCCTGGGCATATAACTATGAGGGGGCATAATCCTGGGTATATTACTATGAGGGGGCATAATCCTGGGCATATTACTATGAAGGGGCACAATCCTGGGCATATTACTATGAGGGGGCATAATCCTGGGTATATTACTGTGAGGGGGCACAATCCTGGCCATATTATTGTGAGGGGTCACAATCCTGGGCATGGAGAACACGTACAGTACACGTCCGTGAAACACTGACGTGTGAATGAGGCTTTACTAGTGGCGATAAGGAGATTGCCTCAGCGGAGCACATACATTGTAATGCTGTACGGAGCGCATATTATAAATTAAGTTTAGGAATGTATCAGGTTCGGACAGAGCGAAGCCAAATCGTTCAACACTACTCCATACTATGGAGTAATTCCAGTAAGTCTCCATACAGGACTTACTAGGGAACTAGGGAGACTCGTCCATGGCACCGCCTGCCATTGGCTGCTCCCACCCCCCCCCCCCCAACACCGGATGTTTTCATCCGCGCACAGGGAGAAGCAGCAGCGGTGCAGGGACCAGGAGTGGGGAGGGGATATGGGGGACATTTTTTAGTCTTGGATAACCCCTTTAAGGAGGTCCTGTCACCTCTTCTGGCATGTCTGTTTAGTAACTTGCATCCCAGTGTAATAATTTAGGAGCATCTATTCTTGTGACTATGTTGTGCTATTCCTCTATTTCTATTTATGAATGAGTTATCAGCAGCTTGCAGTAAAGGTACAGATGGGTGTTACTAGTCAGGGGCGTGCCCCTGCACAGTCTAACGCTGGCAGCACTAATTGGACAGAGTCAGACACACCCAATCTATTGGTAATACCCAGCAGTACCTTTACTGCAGACTGCTGGCAACTAAGGTTACTTTCACACTGGCGTTTTTGGGTCCGCTTGTGAGATCCGTTTCAGGGCTCTCACAAACGGTCCAAAACTAATCAATTTTGCCCCAATGCATTCTGAATGGAAAAGAATCCGCTCAGAATGCATCAGTTTAGGTCCGTTCCGCCTCCATTCCGCTCTGGAGGCGGACACCAAATGTCCGTCTGACAAACTGAGTCAAACGGATCCGTCCTGACACACAATGTAAGTTAATAGGGACGGATACGTTTTCAATGACACAATATGTCACAATAGAAAACGGATCCATCCCCCATTGACTTTAATGGTGTTCACAACGGATCCGTTTTGCCTATGTTCATGATAATACAAACGGATCCGTTCTGAATGGATGCATGCGGTTGTATTATCAGTGCGGATCCGTCTGTGCAGATCCATGACAGATCCGCACCAGACACCAGTGTGAAAGTAGCCTTATTTGTAAACTTCTAGCCCAGAGTCATAACAATAGATGCTCCAGAATTGTTATTACACGTTAATACAAGTAGTTACTAAAACAGATCCTCTTTAAAGTCGGGGTGCACAACCTTTTCTGGGCCACGTTCTGAGGCTATACCGAGCCGGATGCACCGAAGAGGACCGACATCAGCTGTCCTCCGTCTCTTTTTGTATGCCCCAGTTTACCACCACTAAGAACCAGGGCAGCCAGTAATCTACACTGGGAATACGCAACTTATCATTTTGTGTATCCCATCTTGATAGCCCAAAGGTCCCTAAGTTTCCTCTGATGAGCTTTAGTCTCATTATAAAGCGAAACATGCATGTAGGGTCCAGGGGTAGGTTCCTGTTGGTACCTGGCCACGGGGCACCGCGGCTGGGTTACAAGGGTTATTGTAGGGCATAGGCAGGGCCTGATTAGGGCAAGATAGCCTGCTACGCCTGATCCCCTACACCTGACTGATTCCTGGGGAAACATATTGGGGCCTCCTTGCATATCTAGAAAGGCTATGACACCCACAGGAGGGAACCACATGGTGCTGTAGGACCAATAGTTTTATTTTATTTCCTGGTGCCGCCGTGCACATTTGGATTTGGATTCTTCTCCTAGAGTGCGGATCACCTCTGGTCTCGACTATTGAGAGGTGCTCTAAGGGTATTTAGCCTGCCAGATCCGTCCTGCCGCAAGTGCCCGTGCACTGCCGTGCTGCTGCTCCGTCCCCATTGACTATAATTGGGCGGAGGGCGAAGCTACGGCGCAGCACGGCCGGAGATCGCCGGACTAAAAGTCCTGCATGTCCGACTTTTCAGTCCGGCGATCTTTGCCGTGCACTGCCGTGCTGCGCCGTAGCTCCGCCCTATTATAGTCAATGGGGACGGAGCGGCAGTGCACAGGCACTTGCGGCAGGACGGATCCGGCAGGCTGAGCAGCCTGACGGATCTGTCCTGCCGCAAGTGTAAAAGTACCCTAAGTTCATTTTGAATTGTGCTTTGAAATGTATCTATCTTAACTTATTTTATCTGAAGTAATAAAAGTTACATTTTATATAATCAGCCATTGACAAATATTTGGATCATCCCTCCGTTCCTTTTGGGGTCAGTACGATTACAACGATACCATATATGTATAGTTTTTCTTGTGATTTAATACTGAAAACAAAATAAAATCATTTTTTTTCTTCAATCACCATATTCTTACCCCCATAACCTTTTATATGTTTATGTGTCTGGAGCTGTGTGAGGGCTCATTAGGCTTTTTTCAAACTAGCGTTAATATTTTCCGGTATTGAGATCCGTCATAGGGTCTCAATACCGCAAAAAAAACGCTTCCTTTTTGTCCCTATTCATTGTCAATGGGGACAAAACGTAACTGAACAGAACGGAGTGCTCCGAAATGCATTCTGTTCTCATAGCGGAGAGCAAGCTGCGGTTTTCTTTCCGTCCTGGGATGCGGAGCAAGACGGATCCGTCATAACCCACAATGCATGTCAATTGAGACGGATCCATTTTCTCTGACACGATCCGTCCTCCACTTCAGTGGAGTTCATGACGGATCCGTCTTGGCCATGTTAAAGATAATACAACCGGATCCGTTCATAACGGATGCAGATGGTTGTATTATCAGTAACGGAAGCGTTTTAGCTGAACCCTGCCGGATCCAACAAAAACACTAGTGTGAAAGTAGCCTTTTTTGTGGGGAGATCTGTGCTTTTCATTGATACCATTCTGGGTATGACTTTTTGATAATTTTTTTATTATATTTTTGTGATAGATGAAGCATCCAAAAAAAGGGCGTATCGGCCATTTTGACTTTTTTCTGTTTTGCTGTATAGGAATAGTACAGGCATAAAACGCTCAGGACATAAGTACTCGGTAAATGCCTTAAACTCGGGTGACTTTTTGGGTTTTAGTTATCTCACCCTGTGATTGTGGACCCAATGTCATGTCATCACCACTGTGCATGCTGCTCTTCCACTTCTGAGCCATTCTGTTCATGAGAATCAGCTAAAGGGGAGCCCCTCTCACACATGACTATGGGGTGCAGGCTAGTGATAGTGGGGGCAGGACTCCATGTACATTGACTTTATAAGTCCTTGCACTAGATCAGCTGTAAGGAGGGGGGTGAGTGCAGGACTCAGGCAGGACAGTGCGTAATACAAGTCCCAGCAGCTCCTCTACCCCCGTACCGTCCTGGTGAACTGGCGATATGTTCTGCGTCTTTAAGGCAGAGTGAGATGACGCAGCGTCTCCTCCCCCCTCCCCGGTGTCCCCCGGCCCACACCTCTCCTTCCCGCACTCCTCCTCCGCCGGCCGGAGCTGCGGCAGCATCATGCAGAGCCCCGCAGGTGACAGCGCCCGGCCCGGGCTGCACGCTGGGGGTGGGAGGGGTGCGGTGTACCGACATACAGGGGGGAGGGGGGCAACGTGTGCTACTCCTTAAATACAGGGTGCTGCTCTACAGGGCTGTGTTTGCACTGTAGAAAATGTAGGGGTGCGCAGAGTGCACTGTGTAGGAATGGGGGGCATTTGTTTTCATGGGAGGATCAGGTGGTGCAGTGTTAT
Source organism: Bufotes viridis (assembly GCA_033119425.1). Taxonomy (NCBI): domain Eukaryota; kingdom Metazoa; phylum Chordata; class Amphibia; order Anura; family Bufonidae; genus Bufotes; species Bufotes viridis. Next base: position 91,533,559 of record CM065594.1, on the reverse strand, counting down.
ACTGGAAGAGGAGGGGGTGCTGTGTTTGGACTCTGGAGGATTAGGGGGTGCAGGTTGTTACACTGGATGTTTAGGGGGTGCAGATTGTTACATTGGAGGATTAGGGGGTGCAGTGTTATACTGGAAGAGGAGGGGGTGCTGTGTTTGCACTGTAGAAAATGTAGGGGTGCGCAGAGTGCACTGTGGAGGAATGGGGGGCATTTGTTTTCATGGGAGGATCAGGGGGTGCAGTGTTATACTGGAAGAGGAGGGGGTGCTGTGTTTGCACTCTGGAGGAGGGGGTGCAGGTTGTTACACTGGATGTTTAGGGGATGCAGATTGTTACATTGGAGGATTAGGGGGTGAAGATTGTTGCATGCTGGAGGATTAGAGGGTGCAGATTGTTACATTGGAGGATTAGGGGGTTCAGATTGTTGCACGCTGGAGGATTAGGGGGTGCAGATTGTTGCACGCTGGAGGATTAGGGGGTGCAGATTGTTGCACGCTGGAGGATTAGGGGGTGCAGATTGTTGCACGCTGGAGGATTAGGGGGTGCAGATTGTTGCACGCTGGAGGATAAGGGGGTGCAGATTGTTGCACGCTGGAGGATAAGGGGGTGCAGATTGTTGCACGCTGGAGGATAAGGGGGTGCAGATTGTTGCACGCTGGAGGAAAAGGGGGTGCAGATTGTTGCACGCTGGAGGATAAGGGGGGCAGATTGTTGCACGCTGGAGGATAAAGGGGTGCAGATTGTTGCACTCTGGAGGATAAAGGGGTGCAGATTGTTGCACTCTGAAGGATTAGGGGGTGCAGATTGTTGCACTCTGGAGGATTAGGAGGTGCAGAGCAGACTGTTGCGTTTTGGGGGATGCATACTGTTTCACTCGAGAATTGGGGGGGGGGGGGTTGCAGACTGGTTCACTGGAGGATTGGGGGGGTTGCAGACTGGTTCACTGGAGGATTGGGTGCATACTGGTTCACTGGAGGGTTGGGGGCGCACACTTTCACTGTGGAGGTTTAGGGCTGTTGTATTAGGTAGTCAGTAGTTGATCATTTTTAGTAAACTGGACTGTGTTTGGGCTCATTCAGATGAGTGCGCTGCAATTCTTCCTTGTACTGGCGTGGAAAAAAATTATTATGGCGTCCTTGTGTTGCCTGTTTTTTTTTTTTGGACCCATCCACTAGATAGATAAATCCTGTGGGAAAATCAGACCTAACAGCCCATGGTACGATTTTCTCTGCACCGTCTGCCGTTCCGTTTGAGAAATTGGACATGTGAATTGGCCTATTGACTATAACAGGTTGATGTTCAGTCCGTGTGCCGTCGGATTGTCATGAATAGCGGACTGTCAGCACTAACCCACTTAAAGGGGAACTTCAGTTTCCATCCACATACTTGTTATTGCATTGGCCTTATGTTTAGAATTCAGTACATATATACGTAGATCAAAAGTTAATTGACCTCAAGACAAGTGTATGTGACAGTGGAAACGTTTTAATTTAGGCCCTTTTCAGATGGACTGAACACGGACAAGGCAATGCGCCAGTTCACATGAGGGATTTTCTGCATAGACCACCGGTCTGTGCCAAGAAAGCCGCCACATGGACCAGTCATTCAGGTGAATGGGTCTGTGAGATAGCAGAACGCACACAGACACCATCTTTATATGGTCCATTTAGAAACGCGTTAGGGTTCACCGAGTTTCTGGCCTTGCTTGGTGTATACAGTAGTTGTGTATAATTGGGGGGCTTTAGAAATGACCCCAGCTGTCTTGGAAGTCCTTAGTGACTGATCTTGCTTTGCATTGTGACGGAGCTGACAACTAGTGTGGCCTGATGTATGATTTTGAAAAATCCAATTATCCAGCATTAAAGTTGGCTTTGATATTGGGGGGCAGCCATTACTGCTGTAACGACCCTAGCTTTCCTGCCACCGCTTGTTTTGTAGAGACTTTGGGGCTTGCTTGGTTGTTGCATTGCTCTCCCATACTCTGTTGTGATTGTAGTCAGCATTATGACTGGGGGGGGGGGGGCACTGTGCATTTAATAATGTGGGGGGTTGCTTTGGAGACTATTATGCCTCAGGGACAAATGGCACCTTGAATTCTCCCAAAGAGCTTGCAATCCGGTCCCTGAGTGTGTACATGGTCCGGCAGTCACGTACCTGCGCCGTTCATTATTACGACCTTTGGATTTGTCATAAAGGTGACTTAGGGCTGTTTATCTCTGATCTATCGGTCCACATATATCCCTCTGCCTTTGCCACTATTCCCTCCGGATGACTGCGTTGGCTCTTCCGTGCATTTGCTGTTATTGTGAAGGTCACACCGAGCTGTAGCATTAACACTCTCGTGATCCACTGTGACGGCCGCAGGGTTGGGGCATCTGTTCTGTTTGTAAGCCTCCCATCAGACTTGGTTTAATGTGTGGGTGGATCTCCTGGGCCCAGAACACTGCAATTCTGCTGAAGAAGAAGTGAGAGCTGTGTAGTACGAGGGTGTGATCGCTGGATGGGAGAACGCAGGATTTCTGCACAGTCAATTATAGATGCTGTGAGGCTCTGGGTCTGCTGAGACACAGTTTTAGGGATGTTTGGGGGGACGGACGGACGGACCTCTTTTTGGTGGCTCATATCACTAAGACCCACTGCCTTGTTGCCATCATTTTCCATCATTTCAGTCCATGAGCCGGGGTCCTCATCTCTGTCAGCCTCTGAGAACCTCTTGAGGTGGTCTCTGTGATGCTGTTGTACACCGTATTGGGCTCAGAAAGCACCTTCTGCATATAAATGCTCCACAAATCTCAACAAGGACCCACCTTGAGCGTGAGGGCCTGACGCTTCATACTTATTTGCCCATTTTACCCCTTGTAAGAGATTAGAGTGGCATAACCCTCAGTTTTGTTCTCCCTGGTGGAGAGCGCACCAGACTATGGGGCAGATAGTTGGGGTCCAACTGGAGCTCACCCCTTTTTACATGAACCCCACAAAACATCAGTCTTGTTTTTATGCCAGTGCCAAGAAACATGCAAATAGTGTTGCTTAACTTTTTATGGTGTCTTCTCTTGAGGTCTATGGATCCCTCAAACCCTACTCCATCTCTGGCCTTGTATTTGGTATTGGAATATTTCTAGCTAGGCTTGTACTTCTACAATGGAGAAACAAGCCTATGGAGGGATTCTGGACTTTGAAGTTTCATTGTTTAGGTCCTTTGCCATCACTTGTAGGGGAGAAGGTTTGCCTGATCTCAGGTTTGGTGCCCACAAGGAAGGGGAGCTCGTTCTAGGTTTACTTCATAGGGTACTGGGGCAGAGTTCAGCTGGTGCCCCCTCGATTCTGGACCCATTGCCTCTGCATAGGCAACTCCTAATGGTAGATGTAGTCTGTATTGTGTCAGAAAGATGCCAGTCAGGGTATATTATGGTATGTGCCATAAGACATTACTAGGTATCTGTGGATGTGTGCCAGGGAGGATGGCTTGTTATTGCTGAGCATCTGATGATAGTTGAGCTGCTGCAGCTTGTGCTCTAGATGCTGTTGCTTGCAGCTAGTAGTGGGTGGAGGAAGAGGAAAACGCTGTATCTGACAGCCTGGGATCCTAATCGAGCATCATCCCTGTTACTATGGCAACCCTGTGGGATGGAAGAGTGATGGGCTGGATGCCATGTCAGCGTGTGACATCATCCTCCTCCTCCATAGCTCTTGTGTGTGGGGACGGGGTGGTTGGGGTCTTCCCTGCAGGTTTGTGTGAGACTCTTTGTCACAGAGGGAGTGTTGTGCGTGTCTTTTGTGCTTGTTTTATATCCCGCGTCCGTTATTTCCATAGCAAATACACATAATACAGCTGAACGTCTGGCTGCAGGGCACATTGGCATCTTTGTATTACCCAAGCCGTGGGGTATATGATAGCAATGCTGTCAGTTTGGGCAGTTCTGCGGGCACAGGTCAGTGCTTATAATTTTTTGCTGTAATTGTGCAAATTTTTTAAATATATTTTTCAATTTATTATACATCTTTATGTTCTTACAAATACAAAATGTGATTATTTGCAAAAATTCCTTAAATATTAGATTGTTCTCTGTTGCCAGGCTTATGTGAAATGGTTCTGATAAGAAAAACTAAAGCACTTCTATGGAGTAGGCATAGAAGAATACCTGCATATATGGTTGTAGTTGGGGACCTTACATGGTGGTGGTAATATCTTTGTTAGGGGGTCAAGGAGGCATTCTGGCCCCAAGGCCTTGTGTTGTGTGGGCTGATGGCATGGGGATGGTTGTCTGATGCCAGCGCTTTAAGTACAGAGGCTGGTGCTAGAACCTCAAAGATCGATTGGGGTTTTGATGCCCAAACCTCAGGTTGCTGGAAGGCAGCTTCTAGAGAGTCAGAAGGGGTGTGTTTGATGCCAGAACTTTGGACTAGGGTTGCTGGCAGCAGGGCCTACTACAGAACATCAATATTGCCCCTGCCCTCTAAAGTACTGCTTCTGCCTACATTGAGGAATGTATATCATGTGCTTATATCACGTATGGGTTTAACTTGAGGTTAAAAGAACCTGGTTCAAGGCAAAAATTCCCATTCAAGAGGCTGTGTCACCAGGATCAACCCTATTAAACCAGACACATAGCCTCGTAGGGTTAATCCAGCTGAGTAAAACAATTTTTTTTTTTTGTTTTTTTTGGTGCCTGTGTTTTGCAGAAATGTGCACTTTAGCTTTATGCAAATGAGACATTGGAGCACCAGGAGGCTGGCTTACATGGTTTGAGCACTGCTCCAGCAACGCCCCTGGTGCTCAATACAGTCTAGTGGTCCTTTCTCGCACCTGCGCCCTGGTTTACTTGCGCCGCACATGCGTACCACGTCTTTTGCTGCTTGCCAAGCGGAACTCAAACCGCGTAGGTCCGCCTCCTGGTGCTCCAATGCCTCATTTACATAAAAATAAAAGTGTACATTTCTCCAAAACGCTGGCATCTAAACTAAAAAAAATAAAAAAATACCAGGCTATATGCCTGGTTTAATAGGGTTGATCTTGGTGACAGAGCCTCTTTAACCAACAAAATGCATGCAGCTCCACCAATTCTGGGACTCCTTTTTTGCCATCCAAGTACTGCTTCTCGACTGTCTGGTGCATGATGTGCATCGGTAGCCCAAAATGCTTCCTTCTTGTCCAGCCCTGCTCTTGGATTGGCCAGCAGGAACTGTTTTGGGCTACCAAATGCATAGTCTGCATCGGGTAATCTCAGCAGTGTGGCAATCATGGATGACTAAAGAGGAGCCTAGGAATTGATGGATCTGCCACTAAAAAGATAAAAAGGAGGTCACCATGTGAGTGGGCTATTCATTTCCCAGTTAAAGTGAATTATTATTTTTTTCTTCAACTGGAGAGTCGCTTTAATTCTAGTGTAATAAAATTATATCCTTTTATAGCAGGTGCCCTGTGCCGCCCTCTAGTGCCCCCTTGCTGCAGTGCACCTATGTCAGTGCCAGGAGGCAGAAGGTCATCCGTTGGCTCACGCAGGTAATCAATCCCCTCCTGATCACACCCATCGTACCTTCTCCTCTTTAGTATATTTTGTTAAATTATTCTTTTTGCCCTGTTTTTCCTTCCCAGACGAACCTCACCTCCAGTGTCTATGAGGGATCCGTATGGGATGTCCTCCATCAGCAGTAGCACGTCTGGGTCATATAAAGGAAGTGACAGCAGTCCTGCATCCAGGTCAGTACAGAGGGGCATCTAGAAACCTCAGCCGTCACTTTAAGGTTATGTTGTCCTAAATAACTGATTGAAGCGCTGGCTCAGCTATTTCCGTCGGGCCCATAGAAGTGAATGGGAGCGGGGGCCGCACATGTCCGTACGCTCCCATTCACTTCTATGGGGAGCCGGCTTGGTGGTGGGCGGACCGGAGTCCTCCAGCCACCACCTTGCGGGGCTCCGTTCTCTATATAGGTGCGGATCCTAGCGATATGCCTCCATTGTCCATGATGATACAACCCCTTTAACCTGAAAAATAGAATTGGGGCAGATGCTGTAGGGGATTTAAGGGGATCTAATTTATTGTAACAGTATGCAGCATAGCTGTCTTATACTCTAGTTCAGGGATGGCCAACCTGAGGCCCTCCAGCTGTTGCAAAACAACTCCCAGCATGCCCAGATAGCCTACAGCTATCAGCCTATAGCAGGGCATGGTGGGAGTTGTAGGTTTACAACAGCTGGAGAGCCGCAGGTTGGCCATGCCTGCTCTAGTTGCATCTAAAGCTGCATTTAGAATTCAGCTGGTTACCATTTGGATCTTACAGTGCACTGCTCACAGACACACCCCAAACAGGATAGCTGTCTCTCGCCGTCCAGGCCCCCCATCGATCACACAATATGACTCCAAGGCACACGCTTAAAAGGGAGTGAGCTTTAGTTGCAGCCACTGCCATTTGTACAGATAAGCCAGTGTGCATGTTTAAATGTTATTTGAATATAATTCTGCATGAAAACTAGTTATTTTTGCAAGTTACTTTCTGTTAAAAACGCCCCAGTTGTGAGAGATTCTCTTTTTTTCATTATAATAGTGCCACCTGGTGTTTAATCTGTATATTAATGTGCATGTCCTGCTGAGGTGGCCACCAGTCATATCTACTATTTAAAGCTGGAACGTTACAGGGAAAAAGCTCCAGCAGAAAGGACATGCCCCCCTAAGCTTCCAGCTGAAATTAAATCTAGCCGAGCAATGAATGGGGTGATTTCTGGATCCATGTAAGGTACAGGGCTGGTCCTAGCTTTGTTAGAAAGAGATTATTAGGAACTATATGATGTTTGATTTTTATTTTTTACATCAACTATGACATAACCCCTTTAAACAAAAAGGGGGACACGGCACTGTCAGAAGTGCCGCAGCTGCTTCACCGTGGATCCAGAAGCTCAGAATATGTCATTGATGTTTGGATGGCCTAACTATAGGTCGGCAATGTTTAAGCTGTGGAGAACCCCTTGACCATTTTTTGTACAGACAATTATAGGATCTGCAAGATATGTGAACTAACGGGAACATAACCGAAGTGAAAATGCAGCTCTGGATGGGACTAGAGTATTAGGCCCCTTTCACACGAGCGAGTTTTCCGCGCGGGTGCAATGCGTGATGTGAACGCATTGCACCCGCACTGAATCCTGACCCATTCATTTCAATGGGTCTGTGTACATGAGCGTTTTTTTTCACGCATCTCTTGTGCGTTGCGTGAAAATCGCAGCATGTTCTATATTCTGCGTTTTTCACGCATCCCTAGCCCCATAGAAATGAATGGGGCTGCGTGAAAAACGCATTGTATCCGCAAGCAAGTGCGGGTGCGTTGCGTTTTTCACTGATGGTTGCTAGGAGATGTTGTTTGTAAACCTTCAGTTTTTTATCATGCGCGTGAAAAACGCGTCAAAACGCATTGCACCCGCGCGGAAAAAACTGAACAACTGAACGCAATCGCAGGCAAAACTGAATGGCTTTGCCTGTGAAATCGTACAGTTTTCACTGAACGCATCCGCAACGCATCCGGACCTAATCCGGACACGCTCGTGTGAAAGGGGCCTTAGTAAAGCAAACTTGCCTAGCATTGCATGTAGAGTTATAATGATGTTCAAAAGCGACATTTTTTTCATAATTCTGGCAGGATATCTGCTCCCATGTAACATTTACTCTTTAACATTTTTATTTCACAGGGGTTACTTTGTAGCTTTTTTAAGTCAATAAAATAGTTTTTGTGATACATAATTGACATTTGCTTCTCTTTTAGGCGCTCAAATAAATATAGTCTGTGTAGTGAAAATCATGGGATCAAGCCACCCACCCCTGAACAATACCTCACCCCCCTGCAGCAGAAAGAGGTCTGCATCCGGCACCTGAGAGCAAGGCTAAAAGACATGCAGGACGCTCTGCACGAGAGGTGAGGCCCGATATTTGCTCCCATGCAACATTTACCAATAGACCAAAATCGGTGATCCTTAGACCTGCTATCCAGACCACCCTCCAGTTTACAGCAATGTGCTATAATCTCATTTATTCTGCCCCATGATCGCTGTGGTGAGATCACTATGGATTGTCTACTTTGGATACAATTGTCATAAACCGTAGACATTAAGAAATAATAGGTGAGGATGGTTTCAGCTTATGAATGTTCCCATCCACAGACAGCAAGTAGTGATCTTGAAAACAGATCTGAATTGAGGGATATTAGAATCATGCAGAACGTTTTATTGTACAGTGATTAACTCTTCTATTCGACCATCACTTCTGCACTGCTCCGCACTGATCTTGGGTTCCCACACGCCGGACAAGTGTATCCGCACATGTCCTACGGCCTGATGAAGGGCTTATTACTAAGCCCGAAACGTCGCCTGTAATATGTCCGGCTGAAATAAAAACTCACCAAGCATCAAAAAATACACTGGAGTGCTGTCTAAATTTTGTTATATACCGAAGAGTCCGTGTGGTGGAGCACAGGACGTAATACCCCTGACGTGCACCCATTTAGCCAGAAAGGGAGCGAGTGCTGTGATCCCTATTGTGAGAAACTTGGGTTCCTATATGCCAGTTCCATCCAGAGCTGTATTCATAATTCTGTTGGCTTTTTGTAAGTAACAGACAGTATCTGTTAACACCTTTTATGACTGTTCAGATGAGCTTGTCAGAGATGCAGTGTTGCTATCAGGCAGCGGTGGGCAGAGATGTGCTGCAATCTGAAAGCTAACAGGAAACCAGCACGATTATGGGTCCAACTTTGGGAATGACTCGAGCGTAAAAAGTAGCTTAAGGGGGTGACCGGCACTCCCATAGAATTGAATGGATCAGTGGCGCACTTTTCCCACCAGCCCCTCCACGAGATACAGGGCCCCCGTTCTTTCGTTCAGTGGGGGTCCCTGCGATAGAACCCCCACCGATCCCCTATCATGTGGATAGGGGATAACTTTCTATAACTGGAATGCCCCTTTAAGGCAGTACTGTATAACTAAAGAAATATGAAAGACGTTTTTCAGGAGCACAATATTGATGACCCCGGCGATCAAGTGTTTGAAAGGGTCTCCTAACAGCGTACCAAGCACAATGCCGTACATTGTATGGCGGCTGTGCTTAGTATTGCAGCACTTGAGTGGGAATGAGCTGCACAAGGGTCATGTGACTTAGGAAGAATCCACATCGCTCAATGGAGCTTAGAGGCCTCTTTAAATGGCTGATCAATGGGGGTGCCACCAATCTGATAAAGATGCCCTATCCTGAGGATAGATCATCATTATTGTAGTCCTGGAAACCCCCTTTAAGTTATGGAACATTATCTGTAAATTGATCTTCACAGGTGGAGTCACACTTTTCATTGTCTCGCTGTGTTCTTCCTCTGTAATTTAGAGACACGGAGGTTGATGAGCTGAAGTCTCAGCTAAGTCGGATGCAGGAAGACTGGATAGAAGAGGAGTGTCACCGAGTGGAGGCGCAGTTGGCTTTGAAGGCTGCACAACGAGAGATTCAACAGCTTCGTGAGGTCATGGAAGGCGTGAGTGGTCGCCTGGGGGAAGGCGATATGGGGATGCAGAAATACTTTGCTGACATCACTGTTCAAAACCGAAAGCTAGAGACTCTTCTGCAGAACATGGAGCTGGCACATGATGGCACCATACGTGGAACAGAAGGTGGTGGTTCCGCCGGGGGTTCACCGGCTCGCTCCCTCACTCGTAGCTCAACATACACAAAACTGAGCGAGCCTCCTGTCGGAGATCGCCACTCTCAGGACACTGGAGATAGCGGGTATGCTGCCCCAGATGACAGCAGTGCCGTGTCTTCTGGTCCAGAGTTCTACCTGGGGGAAGGCCCTTTGTGTCTTACAGTGCAGCCCCCACCATTGTGTGCAGAAGCGGCTGTCCAGGCCAGCAGCGTCAATGATTGTGGGGTACAGACAGATGAAGCAGCGGGCACCCCAGAACCCGACACAATATTAGACAAACTGCTCAAGTCACAAGCTGCGGCCACCCCCATCACCATGGACCCCAAAGAGCTAGAATGTGCAAACACTGACCCCAGCTGTGTGGTGCTGGTAACAGACAACACTGCCAACACGGAAAACGCAGACGGCGAGAATCCTGACGCTCCTCTTAGTTACTGGAGTCGACATTTTGTTGTGGACCTATTGGCTGTACTGATCCCGGTGGTACCTACTGTAGCCTGGTTGTGCCGCGCACCGAGGCGTCAAGGACAGCCTGTATATAACATCAGCTCCTTGATGCGTGGTTGCTGCTCTGTGGCCCTGCACTCAATCCGCAGGATCAGTTGTCGCCCAGTCAGTGCCTCCACCAGCCAGCCCTAAGCCTGGCGGCTTCCAACGGACACATTACTTAGCACTTTGTAGGACTTTGGGGTGGGGCGTAGTGTTGGAAAGGGTATCATGGAGGTCAGTGGATGGACTATATGCCAATATATCACTGACTTGTGTCAAACGTCACATGCTGTATGCTACAGTAAACTTCCCTGAGAATTGGGTGGGGATGTCTGCTCTTCCAGAGACTGCAGGGGGGGTATTATCCTAGTCGGACTCTGGCATGCATGGTGCACTGTGTGTTGCCGGCAAGGTCTGCTGCAGTCAGTTGTGTATATACCTCTAGAATTGATATATATACACTAGGATGCTGCTGATCCGAGTACACAGGTTACCTGTTCGTCTACCCCTCCCCCATTAACAGATCTCGTCTACCTGTACCAGGTCCTCTAGTGCAGGGATCAGCAACCTTCGGCACTCTAGCTGTTGTGAAACTACAACTCCCAGCATGCTCCTTTCACTTCTGTGGGAATTCGGAGAACAGCCAAGCAACTGTGCATGATGGGAGGTGTAGTTTCACAACACCTGGAGTGCCGGAGGTTGCTGATCCCTGCTCTAGTGTCTGTATCACCACATGTTTATGTACAGGATCCCTCCCTGCTCTCATGTAAACCGTATAGTTGCTTGTGATGATGTGTATGCTAGTAACCCATATGACCTGGCAGAACGTGTGGGAGCAGTGCGTGGCCACGGAATGTACTGTGTACATATATGTTGTATGTGTGATCTTGTGCTGTGTATACACGTCCTGGGCCGGTCCTGACAACTCTTATTCTAGTGTCTTCACCATGGTTGGTTCTGACCCCACAACCCATTATCCTTTCCTCGCTGCCTCCATGCTCTGGCTTTGCTGCTTCCTCCCTACTTCTTCTTTTTTTTTTTTTTTTTGTCTTTGCTCAATTGATCTTGCAACATGGCTTGGAGCATTGTGCTTAGGAACCAGAGCTATAAACCCCAGAGCATGACCCCAGTCAGGAGCATGCTCGACTTCCATCCCTATATCCATAAGGGCGTGCCCTTGGCCGATCTCTTGTGACCCATGTTCAGTACCTGCAGCTACCTCCCTTGTGTTTGCACAAGCCCCACAGTGTCGAATGAATGCTGAGATTTGTCACTGGACCTCACAACAATTGTGCTGTTACATTGTGGTCTTCAGAACATAAGCTTTCGGTTGGGCAGGAGCTGGCACGTTGCAGGAACACGCCGCTCAGCACTGCCGCCACCCTATTTATAAGTTCTGCTATAGCTAGCTTGGTCCTCTGCACTTGAGGGGTATGCTCCCCCTTTATTTTGGTTCCCTCCGCTGTAGGAGCTGTAGTGTGTGTGCTGGTCACTCATTCTGCAGTGTGCTGAATGCTCACTAGGAGGCGCTTAATAGCATTAGTACAGACTCCACAGGGAACAACCTATTATATACAGCACTTAGAAACCTTTTTCTTTGCACTTACCTGATCCCTGGGAGTAAATGACCAATGGCGTCCACCACGTGGTCAAGTTACTCCCACCCTCTAAGCTTTGCGGACAGGAAATTGTTGCTGGTGTTGGATTGAAGTCATAGACGCTATAAATCTATATATACATAGAGAGATCTATATTTTTTGATGTTGCTTGTTTGTTGTCCGTCCTGCTGAATGTATTAAACTGGCCTGAGCCACATCAACAGCCAAGTCCGTCTTACTGGTCGTCTGTCTGTGCTGGCATGTACTGTGGGTCGTATCGGCAGGAAGACGTTTCACTGGTAAATTATTTTTTTCTTTTATTTTTATTAAAGTATCAAGATTCAGTTGAACATATCAGGTTACCAGCACACTTGACAAAGATTATCTGGAAGTATACAGGTAACAGAAAAGCTTAAAGGGGTTCTCCACTGTATGACACCATACATGCTATGTGTGGTAAATCCCAGGTCTACCCACAATCCTATCAAATACCATGCATCACCAAGAGATACTGAGATTTTCTTGGTACCTGCTATTACCTAGTGTAGACACGGTTGCAGCCATGTGGCTACCATAATGATAGTTACAGGAAGAGGAAATGGAACGATCCAATTATATATGAGGGGGGATTTAGCTAACTAATATGATTGTGTAAAGAAATGATAGATCACACCATAACATATTCTGTCTTATCTCAGTGATAAGGTTACTTGTAACACACAGTTCCTTGGTGTGCCCCCACAACCGCATTGTCCGGTCGATCCTTCTCAATAAATAAGGTCTTCATATATGTGATTGTTGCTGGACAAGTCTTGCTCGCTATAGAAAGTCGAGCCGGATAAGAAAGGAACAGGCCATAGGTTGGTGGTGGTGGTGGTGATGGGTCCTCGTGTAGAATGAGGTTGAACATATATATAAAGTGCATATTAGGGCTTGACGCACCTTCAGGCTATTGACCATGTTACTTCAGGTGCTTACATACATAGTTTTCCAGCCAAGTGTCTTTACACCTCTGGGATGGAATGATCCATGGCGTTCTTCATGAGTCCAGATGACATTCTGAAAGAAATAGAAGATTAATGTTTAGCGAACTGCAGTCTGTAGCCCCATGTATCCTTTTACATTTCTTATTTCTTAGTTATGATGGTTTTAACCCTTTCCCTCAGTGTCAGGTCTCCCTTTTTCCCATAGAGCAGGGATGCCCAAGCTGCGGCCCTCCAGCTGTTGCAAAACTACAACTCTCAGCGTGCCCAGATACCTGTAGGCTGTTTGGGCATGATGGATGTTGGAGCTTTGCAACAGCTGGAGGGCCGCAGGTTGGACATCCCTGCCATAAAGGACAAGGACATATCATTCTTAACACTCACTCTTTTAACCTCTAAAATGCCAGTAACACATTATGTCTTCACTTAGACTCTGTAGGCCACAGAAATGGCTGTTTCTAGCTTCTGTACATGTGAAGCTTCCACTTTAAAACAAGCCTTCAGTTTCAGACAAGGCTTAAAATCATGTCTTCTTATTATACTTTATTATTCTTGGATGCTTTGTTCTTTAGTTAAATGTGACAGCTACAGGCTGTGAAGATCCACTTATAGCATTGGGGCGGCATCCTAGATGCTGTGCGACTTCTCCTTGTGATGGCAATAGGCATTTATGTCATGGGGCGCTCATAGAGACTAAGGGTTGGGGACCAAGATCATCTGTACACTCAGGCCTGTATACGGCAGTATTTTGGTCAGTATTTGCCCTCAGTATCTCTAACTTTGTCTTCAATGACAGTGGTGCTTTAAAGGGATTTTGCATTTTTTTTAATTTTATTTTTGGGGGGGGGTTTGGAAACCCCTCCCATGCGAGCAGTCCTGCAAAAGATGCATACTTGCTGCTGTTCCCGGTTCCTTCACTCTAAGGCCTACGCTGGGCTTTTTAGAAGTAAATTTCCTGTTTGAAACCAATCGCCATCCGCCGCAGTGACCTGCTCCCCTTACGTCATGACAAATGGTCACTTGACGCAAGGAGAGCAAGTCACTGCTGAGGCCTGTGATTGGCTGCAGTGGCGTCAAATAGAACGTTTACATCCTGGGAGCCCAGCGGAGAAGCTGAGGCCGGGAAAAGGAGCCTGGAGACTGCATCGGGTAGCAAGTAAGTATGCACCAAGAATGCTTAGTTTTGCTAAGGGGGGATGACTTAAACCCACCTCCTCCTCCCAAAGTTGCACAACCTCGTTAATGACCCAGATGGTGCAGAAGATTTCCTTGGATGTGAACCGGAGCTATTATTAATCCAGCCTGTTTCCTTTCAAGAAAAGCTGGGCACTTGAAGTGGCTCTCCACTATGACTTATGTGAACCCGTGTCTCCTTGTGCAGGAAGAGAGCCGGACATCTGCACCATCTCTCTTCCAGACCGACCGGCCCAGGATGTGTCCTCTAGAGACACAACGGTCACAGAAGTAGCAGAGATCTACTGACTTGCCACCAACCCTCCCCCCATTTGTACTCCTGCAATTGAAGTCTTACTTTTTTACAATGTGCTGGTAGATGACGGTAGGGATCACGGTGATGGTGACACTGCGTCCAGATGTTGCCAAAATGTTTTCTACCTGTTTATCCTGAGAGAAGGAATTGACAGGTTAGAAAGCTTTAAATGAATCTGCTTGGTTAACACTTACGGCACATATACACTGTGAGACCCCCTTCCCCAAAATACACTTGCACTACATCTATCACTTGTACACTGAATGATGCTCCAACCCCCCCCCCCCCCAATTCTCCTGTACTCCACCACATCATCCGTCACACACTGCCATAACTTCTGCACTGTGCTAAGCTATTCGCACCACACACCGGTATCACAACCCCAGCACGTGTGTGTATATAGTGGGTAATTTTTAATGGGAACCGCTCTGAGGTTCTCCAGGACTGTGTTGTGTGGCCCACAAGTTAATAATAATGGATATATATCGAGAAACTGCAAGTTATGCCATTCTCTAATACTGAAATATATTACACATAATGCATAAAGTCCCCTATAGATCTGGCCATGTCGGCTCACCTTGAGTCCAATGACGTTCTGCCCGTTGACCTCACACAAGTAGTGGTTGGTGAGCAGCCCATTTCTGGCCGCCGAGCTGTCCTTTACCAGTGATGTGATCTTTCCCTTCTTGTAGATGAAGCCTACATGTCCCGAGCTGTCCTTCTGTAGAGTAATGGTACGCTGGAATGGGCTAAGAAAAGCAAAGAACTGTTAGTAACGCCCTCTATAGGTCACTGTAAACCCTACAATCGTTTAATACCATCATGGCTCCCTTTTTGATCATCATTTCCAGGTTACATCTATATATAATCATCTACTGGAATACATCGGGCCTTTTAATCAGCTCTGCAGAGCTGCAGTCACCATCTGTCTTCTCTAAGGTCTCGGGCTTCAGGAACTGAAATAATATTCAATACCCCTACTGGTTCAGTGTCTGCACAAAGCATGCTCTGATGTGCATTGTGGGAAATGTGGCATACACACCATGCACTGATAGAGGAAAATTCTACAGGGATCCTGACTTTGATTTGACCAAGGAAGCAGCTGTCCAAACCCACCCCATGACCTCCAGTCTAGATGATGTATGGATTTTGCTTTTGGTGTTTTTACTAGAATCAATACTGGACTATTTGTAAGTCACGTGATGTTCGGAAAGAAATAATGGATTGAACATGCTCTGTAAGGGGAGGAATTTTCCAATGAAAGTTACTGTAAAACTTGTATTATGCCGAACTAATATGTTCCAATGGCCTTTAAATACTGTATGAAGCAAAGTTCGGAAAAGCTACCAAATAAGATAACCACTAGAGGGCAGTGTCCAAAATAGACCTACTAAAGTAACTAAACTGATGCCTTGACAGATAGAGGGTACTGTTCCATTTATACTTACTGCACAGATTAGATGCCTTGGCCACTAGAGGGCACTGCTCTGATTTCTCTCTACACTGCTATAATTAAGTCGCCACTAGAGGGAGCACTGCTTTAATTGTAGCTATTTAAAGGTAGTCGGTCACCACAGTATGCCATTATACACTGCTTACGTAGTACTGTAGTATAACTATAATGAGTCAAATGGTACCTGTCTCCTTTTGTTTTGATGTTCACCAAAGGAAAAAAACGCAGTTTTATTCATATGTAAATGAGGGCCCACAGGGGAGGCGTTCGGGCTGTAAGTGCCCAGGTCGCTCTTCCTTCCTGTCACATAACCCCTCCCCAGCCTGTTGCTTGGCCTGCCCTGTAAGCTTCTTGCGTCATCCAGTGTACTGGACGAGATCCCGCCGGCGCATGCGCACTGCATGGCGCGATGCTGCTGCCCACAATGGTCATCACAGTGCGCATGAGCAGGCAGGATCCCATACAGTAAACTGGATGACGCAAGAGGCTTACAGGGCAGGCCAAGCAACAGGCTGGGGAGGGGTTATGTGAGAAGAAGGCCAGGGCAGCCTGGGCACTTACAGCCCGAATGCCGCCCCTGGGCACTTACTAGCCCTCATTTACATATGAATAAGGCTTCATGCACACGAACGTTGTTTGTTTCCGTGTCCCATCCGTTTTTTTGCCGACAGGATGCGGATCCATTCATTTTAATGCGTGTGCTGTCCGCATGAGTATGTCCGTTCCGTAGCCCCGCAAAAAAAATATAACCTGTCCTATTCTTGTCTGTGTTAGGCATTGTTACATTGGATCTGCAAAAAAAACGGATGGCATACGTTTTTTTTTTTGCGTTTCCGCAATTTGCGGACCGCAAAACACATACGGTCGTGTGCATGTAGCCTAAAACTGTGTTTTTTTGCTTTTGGTGAACATCAAAACAAAAGGAGACGGGTACCATTTGACTCATCTATAGTTATACTACAGTACTACGTAAGCCGTGTATAATGGCCTACTGGGGTGACAGACTCGGTTTTAAATAAATGAGATTGTGCACCAAGGGCACTGTTCTAGGCATAGGGAAACCTTAGTTTTGTGATAGCTAACTTCCGGCCCTCCAGCTGTGGTAAAACTAACTCCCAAGATGCACACTTGCTTAGCTGTTTTCAGAATTCCATTGAAATGAATGGAGCATGCTGGGAGTTGTAGTTTCACCACAGCTGGAGTGCCGGGGGTTAGCCATCAGTCCATCTCTGTTTTTCCACAGTGGTTACATTGTCAGATTGTAAAAGGTGGCAGCTGTTACCAAATTGATAGTAAATAGCTGATGTATATGATGGTTTGTGCCTGTTTTCTGAATATTTATTTATAGAGAAATAAAGGAATTATAACTAATTGTAGAGTGGAAGCTCGCCAAATGTTCTCTATTGTGATATTAAGCCTGTGATGACTATAGGAATATAAGTCCTGCTCCAAACTTTATAGAGCAAATCCCACTTCTGAAAAGAAAACTAGAAGCTTCTGGAAAAGATGGGTGACAGTTGATATGGCCGCCCTTGTCACCCACACTCCACTTCACATAAATGAAGTTATCAGTTTCCGGCAAAGGCGGGTGATAACCCTTTAGGAGCTAAATTAGCAGCCATATTGTATCTCACCCATCTGCTCTAGATGCTGGCAGCTACTGCATGTCTACCTTCAATCATTTTTTAATGTCTCCGTGCTGTAGAAACTAAAAATTAAAGGGTTTATGCCATGACTGATGTAACAAATGTAAATCAGACATCATATAGTATATGACAATCTAACAAAGCCTAAACCAGCCCTGTGCCTCACATGGACCCAGAGGTGTCCCCATTCATTGCTTCAGTTCCTCTGATAGATTTTCCTAAGGGTGACAGCTCAGGGGACTTGTCCTTTCTGCTTCAGCTTTCTCCCTGTCAAAGCTCGGGGAAGGGGGGGTTCTTTTTGCTGCAGCTCTCTCTGTACCACAGCCAGGGGACGTGTGCTTTTGGCTGGAGCTCTCCCTATCACAAGTAATGATGCATGCTCTTTCTGCTGCTCTCCCCCTATCCAGGGCCGGCGCGTCCTATACGCGGAATAGGCAGCCGCGTAGAGCGCCCCTTGGGAAGGGGCGCTGCTAGGAGCGCCGGCCCTGCCTCATACTGCAGCCGCCCGAGCGCTCTGTATAGAGCCTCAGGCGGCTGCAGCACTGCCCGGGCTGGTGCGTCCATGAGGGCGCACCGCCCGGGCGCAGCATGAAGAGAGGAGCTGACAGGAGGGAAGCGCTCAGCGCTCCCTCCTGTCAGTTCCTCATTGTAGCGTGGCCGAGCTGTTTAAGGTCCGCGGGTACAGGAGCATCTGTCTCCTGTACCCGGCCAGACTGACATGAAGTGCGCATACAATGTGCACTTCATGTCAGTCCCTCGGGTACAGGAAACTAAAGCTCCTGTACCCGTGCAGCATAAAGAGCTCGGCCGCCACACTAGAGGTAAGGGGGAATGACAAAGAAGGGGAGAGGGGGGAATGACAAAGAAGGGGAGAGGGGGAGAATGACAAAGAAGGGGAGAGGGGAGAATGACAAAGAAGGGAAGAGGGGAGAATGACAAAGGAGGGGGAGAGAATGACAAAGGAGGGGGGAGAATGACAAGGGGAGAGGGGAGAATGACAAAGAAGGGGAGAGGGGGAGAATGACAAAGG
Source organism: Bufotes viridis (assembly GCA_033119425.1). Lineage (NCBI taxonomy): Eukaryota > Metazoa > Chordata > Amphibia > Anura > Bufonidae > Bufotes > Bufotes viridis. The sequence continues at coordinate 91,515,207 of CM065594.1, read as the reverse complement.
AGGGGGGGGGGGGGAGAATGACAAGGGGAGAGGGGGAGAATAACAAGGGGAGAGGGGGAGAATGACAAGGGGAGAGAGAATGACAAGAGGGAGAAAGGGAATGACAAGAGGGAGAAAGGGAATGACAAGGGGGGGGGGGGGAGTGTGAAGAATGGCAAGAGGGGGGAGAGAACTGGCGTTAGTTAAGGGGGGGGGGGCCGGCAAACTTTTCTTTTGCCTAGGGCGGCAAAAATCCTTGCACCGGCCCTGCCCCTATCACAGCCAGGGGGCGTGTGCTTTCGTCTGGAGCTCTCCCTATCACAAGTAATGTGGCATGCCCTTTCTGCTGCTGCTCTCTCCCTGTAACTGCCTCAGCTTCTAACAGTAGATATGGCTGGTGGCAGTTACGGGGTGACACTGAGCATGTGTGACCACCTCAGTAAATGGAAGTGCACATTACTATACAGATTAAACATCAAGTGGCGCCATTATAATAAAGTAAAGAAGATCTCTCACAACTGGATTGCATTTTTATAACAGAAAGTAAATTACTGGTGACCAAAACTTCTACTACTGTCTGGTGCTCACACCTCCTATGCTGTCGTATGTGTCTTAAAGGGTTTCTGTCATCAGGTTTACACATTATAAGCTGTCTGACATTAGCTATGTGCTAATGTCAGAGCAGCTTGACAATGTGTTTTTTATGTAAATCCGAGTTATATTTATGCTAAAAAAACGTATTTTTATAATATGTAAATTAGCCTCTAGGAGCAGGGGGGGCGTTGCCCTGCTCCTAGAGGCTCCGTGCGCCAACCTGCTGCCACGCCACTTCTTTCCTTGATTGACAGTTGCAAGCAGCAATCCTCTGCTGCCTCCGGCACTGTCTCCTTGCGAAATCCCGCGCCTGCGCCGCCGCTCTGTATTCGGCGCAGGCGCGGTGAGCTGAGGACAGCAGGCACCAGCGTCCTCAACTCACCGCGCCTGCGCCGAATACAGAGCGGCGCCGCAGGCTCGGGATTTCGCAAGGAGACCGTGCCGGAGGCAGCAGGGGATCGCTGCCCGGCACTGTCAATCAAGGAAAGAAGGGGCGTGGCAGCAGGTTGGCGCACGGAGCCTCAAGGAGCAGGGCAACGCCCCCCCTGCTCCTGGAGGCTAATTTACATATTATAAAAATACGTTTTTTTAGCATAAATATAACTCGGATTTACATGAAAAACACATTATCAAGCTGCTCTGACATTAGCTATGTGCTAATGTCAGACAGCTTATAATGTGTAAACCTGATGACAGAAACCCTTTAATGGCTACAGACCACATATAAACCCTGTGTAGTTGGACCTTGCAGTTACACTCTCTTTAATCTGTCCTTTTACTTTTTGCTAAGTGACCGTCTATAGAGGACAGATGGAAGGGAATATGACTGCAGGATAAAACCCCGCAGTTTGTAACCATGAAGACACCTCGTCTGCAAAGATGCTGTATACACAAAACAGTTTTATTCAATTCTTTCATTTAAAAAATTTTTTAGGGTGAATGCCTTAATTTAAGCAATTTTTTTTTTATATGGTATCTGTGCTAGTGCATAGGAGGTTACTCACCGGTCCCGGACTATTATGCTGATTCTGTCCTGTCCTGCTTTCTTCAGTGCCTTGTAAGCCCGGTCGCTGCTCCACCCAGCACAGTCCTGATTATCAATCTGTAATATCTGATCCCCGAATCTCAGGCCCACCAGGGAGGCTGGAGAATTGGCTTGGACGAGCTGCACAAACACCCCCTGGAACAAGATGCCATTACAGAGTGTCAGTCCTACTGCCTTATCCCAGTCCTTCCACCGTGTGGCCCCCCACCTGTGTCTCCTCACCTTATCCACAGCCCGCAGCCTCAGGCCCACCTTGCCATTCTCGTCCTTACATAGGATAACTTCCCGGATTCCATTCTTAATTTCTGCCCGTCTCAGACCGATGTCATTACCAGTGACTGGAGCCACTAGACCACCATGGAGGGTTTGAGGGACTGCCACCTCCTGCAGGGCAAAAAGAGGGAGCAATGAAATGCATGTCTATTAACGGAGTGTAATAAGAAATGTAAGATTTTAGAAATTTCTGTGACTGTATCATTCAATTAAACGGGGCTTGTAGAGATCTCCGACTATTTCTGCTGCGTATCTTTACCCTTAGGTCGGCATAGCCTCAGGCTGTATACAGCAATGTTCTCATTCACTGACAGCAAGCTGATATGGTGACAATGATGACAAATTGTTGGTTGCACTTGTTAGTGTTGCGTGTGTGTGATTGGGCAGATTTGAGTAAGAAGTAGAGCAGAACAACACTCACATTTCCTCCAGATGGAACCAGTGACATATTGAGCTGTAACTCCTCATCCGTCAGTGACAGTCCCATGTAATTGTTGAGTTCTGCCAGGTTTGGGTATAGACCTAAGAGAATGGAAACTTAATTAAGCGGATATTCCCAAAATCACATTGATGGCTTCGCCGGTTGTACATGTAGGCAGCCAAAACCAGGAGTGATCCAGTTCTGACATTGGCTTCCAAAACTGCATCAGGAAATGTGACTGTGTGGCGGACCCGCTTCATCTACTGAAAAATCTGACGCCGTTAAAGACTGGCGTCTTCTACACCCGTCTTGATATCCCCACACCACCGGAGGATGCACTTAATTTTGACGAGGTGCAAAACTATCCATATCCTACGGAAGTGCTTGCGCCCAGAATGAAATGTACTCCAGCTCATAGTGGGCATACATTTTAGTCATTATTTACACCAGCATAAATGATAAATCTGGCAATGCTGATGGCCCTGCCCACACCACAACCAAACTACAGCCCCTTTTTGGAAAGTGGTGAGGGCAGCATAAAAACCCTATTTGCACTATAGCATTTAAAAAGTCACAAACCTGTTGATTGCGGCTTTCTAAACACCAATTTTCCCGCTTAGGGGGGTGATAAATATTCACTTAGTTTTAGAAAATATTATTACTTGTGGAACGTACCCTAAACGTTCCACGATGTGGGTGCCAGTACACGGGGTGCAGGTTTCCGTTTCCCGTACGAAAAAAAATACAACTGAAAAGGGTGAAGTCTGCACCAAAAGAAATCGCACAAACAAATGACATGCTGCAGATTTCAAAATTTCACAAGGCGGATCAGTTTCCGCATGGAAACAAAAAACCAAAATGTACGTGAGATTTGTCTAATCTCATACGCTATGCTGGTACTGTATTACGCTGCGGTTTTCCAAAAATCCGCTTGGAAAAGCCGCGCGTAATCTGCACCGTTTTCAGATTTTGTTGACTGTATAACAGATCCAGTCTTTGAATGAAACTTGCAGAAGTCCATGCGCTTCCCTCCAAAACAACCGTATGAACAGTGTCAGAATGATGCATGGAACAGATTTTTAGAAGTTTTTAAAAGTTTCTGCCATGTGTGAAGTCTCCCTAAGAGGACAGGCTGGCGCCTGCAGTCTGCGCCGTTTCCCAAAACCAATCAGGGTCACGTGGTATTGGCAGCAGGACTGCACAACTTGCTATCTGAAAAACGCTACATGTTCGGGAGACGACAAAATACATTGAGTACAAAGGTAGATCAATGTTCTTCCTAAAAAAAAAAAAACATTCAACGTTGTAGGTGTCCCATTACTGGCGGCACCACATCCCTGTTTACACGCAGTGATTTTTTGCCACCAACCGATCGTTTTAATGCGCGCATAAAAGATCCAGCATTTAGTAGTTTGACCGGCTGCAACTATATGGGGTGCAGTCATAACCTGGTCCTGAGGAAGGCCAAAAACAGACATCAACACTATAAATGGTCTGTGGCGCTGACATCAGGCCGTGTAGCACCAAGTTATTTATCCAATGACCCCCACTGTAGTTAATGACTGACAACAGAGAACCATAGATTAGACTCAGTCACCCAGCAAACGAGCCGGGGACAGGACGTGCCAGAATGTAGATATGGTTGCTAGTGTCAGAGCACTGTTTGTGTCCACCCTCCTAGATGTAGGTGAAGTGTGGCATCTTATCTTCAAGGTTTGGCAGCTTTGTTGTAATATAAACATAACCTTAAGCAAACACAAAGTCTATGAAAAAATCGTTGCCACAAGGTACAGACAGGGCTCTCTTTACTTGCAATGGTCTTTGAACAAACAGTAGGCTGCAGTAACCACATGCTTCCAGCAGAGGGCCCACCCAGTATAGGCCAGGTTCTATAGATAAACATGTCGTAGTATCTATAGGTACTGTCACACCCTGATCTGCCATCCTTTAGGTCACAGCATCCTGGTATTAAACTCCTCATATCACTATGGCCCCCTCCTGTAGTCTGATGTGCGTCAGCTTCCGCATATATATGATGCAGTCATAGTTTGATATCCTCTACACTGAATCCTACAGAGATTCCCATAGGGCAGGCATGCTCAAACTGCGTCCCTCCAGCTGTTGCAAAACTACAACTCCCATCATTCCCCGACAACCTACAGCTATCAACCTACAGAAGGACATGGTGGGAGTTGTAGTTTTACAACAGCTGGAGAGCAGCTGGATGGGTCTGCATCCATCAGCGCTGGCAACACGGATGGTGCGGGTGTATTGGGGACCGCAATTTGCAGTCCCCAATGCACTGCACGGGCGACCCAAGTACGTTCGTGTGCATGAGCCCTAGTGTGTGTCCGCCACTCCATTCAACACTATGGGACTGCCAGAAATGGGCGAGTACAAATTCTTGCCTATCTTCTGCAGCCCTACAGAGGTAAATGAAGCATAAGCAAGCATGTTCAGATTCTCGTGATCGGTGGGGCCCCAGTTGTCAGACCCTCATCAATCAGACACGTATCCCCTATGCCTGTGACGGCTAACCTCCGGCACTGCAGCTGAGGTAGAACTACAACTCCCAAGATGCACACTTGCTTGGCTGTTCTCAGAACTCCATACAAATGATCAGAGCATGCTGGGAGTCGTAGTTTCATCACAGCTGGCGTGCGGGAGGTCAGCCATCACTGGGGCCTATGCTGTAAATAGGGCATGGGACAACCACTTTTATAGGCCGCTTGGTACTCGGCCACATCCCAAGCGTAGCTAGCACGACTGCTCCGGTCATACCCTCACAGCACAGAGTAATGTGCTGCAGACTGTATTTAAAGAATCTTTCCATCAAATATATTTTTACATTAAAATCAGGTTACTATGACTCTCAGAGAGACAGAAGGGTAGTTTTAGTACTCTTTGCCCTTTTTGCCCCTTTACCTTTGTGCCAATTTGACTAAGTAAGCTGAGACTGGTTGCTAGGGATGTGCTGCCTGACAACGGCACTGCTCCTAAAGCTCACTCATGGTATGACAGACTGTCTTGCAACTTTCTAATATACTTTGGGGCAGAGTTATAAAAACTGTCCCAACTTTTTGGACTGTCAAAGAGGGACACTTATGGTTCATTGTGTGAAGGTCCATTTTCCGACATATTTATACACTTTAATAGTTTTATTAGTGCACAATATCGCAAAAATTATCTAAATAGAGAAATTTCTAAAATCCAAATTGCATCAAATAATGAAGTAAATTGCAAATCTACACCTCCAATCAAGAAGAGGGGCATTTAAGGAGAAAAGGGGGACAGAGGGACTTGGGTCAAAAATAGGGACTGTCCCTCCAAAAGAAAGACACTTGGGAGGTCTGGTCTAAGGGGCCGTATACACAGCGTTTTTTTCCGGTGGAATTTTTACACGGACACTGCGCCCAAATTCCGCCATTGACGCATCGTTTATGCCTCACATGCTTTTCAATAGGAGGCGGCGCTGAAGATTGCAGACATAGCCCTTCTCGTCGTGGTCGCGGCTTTAAACCGCCAGTCCATGATCATCAGCACTTCCTTCCAGTGAAAGGAATGGGAGCTGGAAATGACGCAGTTGCTGTTGGAATTTTACAGTAAAGTCCACACACACAAAAAAAGCGGTCCCTAAAAGAATAATATTTTTTTTCTGTTTGTTTTTTATCCATAGCAACCAATCGCAGTGCAGGTTTCATTTTCAAGAACAGAATTAGAGAGCCATTAAAGGGTTTCTGTCACCTGAAAAATGGGTATTAAGCTGGCTAACCATAGCTATGTGCCATCTCACTGCCTGCCGCCGTTATTGAGAAAAACTAACTTTTATAATATGCTAATTTTCCTCTAGGAGCAGGGGCTGCATTGCCCCTGCTCCTAGAGGCTCCGTTCTCCCACCTCTGGCAACGCCCTGCTTCACTAGATTGACAGGGCCAGGCAGCATTGGTGTCCTACCCCTGGCCCTGTCTGCAGTGTAAATCTTGCTCCTGTGCTGTCCTGTTCAGTATACGGCACAGGTGCAGTGAGTGAAGGGCGCTCACTGGCTGCCGGCTTCCTCACTGAGCCTGCGCCGAATACTGAATGGCGAGAAATCTCCCCAGCGCACAGGGCCGGCAGGAGGAGGTGAACGCTGCCTGGCCCTGTCAAGTGAAGCAGGGAGTGGCCAGAGGTGGGAGAACGGAGCCTCTAGGAGCAGGGGCAACGCACCCCCTGCTCCTAGAGGCTAATTAACATATTATAAAAGTTCGTTTTTCTCAAAAACGGCGGCAGGCAGTGAGATGGCACTAATATAGTTATGTTCAGCTGACATTAGCACATCACTAATGTTAGCCAGATTAATACCCATTTTTCAGGTGACAGAAACCCTTTAAGAAAACACTAAGTAAAAGGTTTCCTATGGGCCACTTACCCTGGGTGGAGGGCACAGGTGGCATTATGGCTGCAGGCTGTGGTTGGGCGATCACTTGGATGGACTGAGCCTGGAAAAGACAAATGAAAATAAATAGGTTACTCTCCCCTAAAGCCATGAGTCACCGACTCACCTGTAAGGAAGCCATATGTGTTATTATATCACGTGAGGTGACACAACATGACGTGTGTCATTAGGGGAATGTCACATGGCCGAGAATCAACCATAATCCTAGTACCTACTGATAGCCTGTGACTCAATACATCTGTATGTTGTGATACCTGTATACAGACCGTGGTGTCTGCCGCACCTTCTTCTGGACTTTCCTTCACAACCCTTACGACATTTGAGAGGAATTTTTTTTTTTACTTGATCACATATCTCTCACTAGGGGGCGCCATCCCCTATTCTCGGGTTTCTTATTTGCATAAAATGCCACAGTGCTGAAAAGGGACTTCTTGAAGAAGCTATGGCCATGTGTAGCTATAGGGGTGCAGAGGTAGCAGTTACTACTGGGCCGAGGAGCCTGAGGGGGCCCAAAGACCCTTGTGCCACATAAGAAGACACCGGTATTATATATTATAGAAAGCGCATACTGGTGAAGTTACACCTCTGGCTGGAGGGAAGGGGTTAGGTCAAGAAATTGGCCTGGGAAGGGGGGCGGCGCCGTTTCAATTTTTCCCTCAGGCACCCCGAAGGCTATGTGCTTCCCTGCCCCTGGCCACAAACCATTGAGGGAAGAGGGGCCCTGAACTCTTGCACCAGGGCCCATGAGCCTTTAGCTACGCCCTGGCCTCCATACACATTAAATATCTGTCAGCACTCCCCACATCTCCCATTATGTGACAAGTTTGGATTTTGTTCTGTTTCCCTCATATATAAAGCAGCACCAGAAGTACTGGCAGCCACTTATCTCCATCTCTAGGGAAACATGTCAGGTCTAGCCTTCCTATTTGTACATTACATTTCTCACAAAACATGGACAGAAGGGAGACTCTTTATCGAAAGGGACATGGCTACTAGAATACAGCCAGTGATTATGAACTCACCTGTAAGGCCCGGTCCACCTTCAGATCCTCTAGAGATGGGTACAGAGACATGACTGAAGTACCTGAAACGAGGGGAACGTATTTAGTGTTACAGTTTAGGGAGACGCACTTGTGGGTGATCTCATGTTCTCTGGGGTATTAAAAAATATAAAATAAAGGCACCATGTAACGGATGGTACCTACAGAAGAATGGACGATTGTCTGAAATCAATGGTCAGGGGTGCACCACCAATGAGGCCAAGTGAGGCGATTGCATCAGGCAGCACCAGGTAGGGGCAAGAAGTGGGCAGAGGAAGGGCCATGGGCGCTTTCATTGTGAAAACGTTCATCTCTACATATTAAACTGCATCGCTGTACTGAGGACAACAATACAGGTGTTCGGCCACAATGGGGTGGGGGGCCATTATTTTGTAATTGGAGAAAGCACTATAGGAACATTATAGCTGTAAAAAGAAGCATTTTTGTACTGGCACACATAAGGGGGCCACTATGGGGACATTCGTTGTACTGCATATAAGGGGGCATTTTTTGTACTTAGCGCACATTGTAAGGGGGTAATTTTTGTACTGGCGCACATTCTAAGGGGGAATTTTTGTACTGGCACACATTGCAAAGGGAAATTATTTTACTGGCAAACATTATAAGGCTCCATTCACACGTCTGCAATTGCGGACCCATTAATTTCAATGGGGACAGACGATGTCCAGCCTGGGTCCGCAATTGCGAATCCGCACTTCCAGGTCCACAATTGTGTTCCTGAAAAATATAAAACATGTCCTATTCTTGTCCGCAATTGCGGACATTGCCGGTGTCCGTGCTTTGCGGATCCGTGGATCCACAAAACACACACGGACGTGTGAATGTAGCCTAAGGGGCATTTTTTGTACAGGCACACATTATAGGGGAACTTATTACTACTGGGGGCAAAATGACATTATTACTATTGGGGACACCGTTACCACAGTGCATTCTAGCAGAGAATTATTACTATGGGTGGGACATTTGCGAGGACTGTTATATTGGGAGGCACCCTGGCACCGTATCAGGAAGACACTATGTTTATGGCACTATAGGTTTCAGGGACATTATTTGCTGGGCACAGTTATTTTTAGGATACTGTATACCAATGGGAACTATCTGTGTGGTACTAGTATTTTGAGGGGGACTGTTTCTGCAGTATAGCATTGGGATGCACAGTGGCACAGTATTAGAGGTGATAGGATGGGGTGTTCAGAAGGTGGGGGGGGGGGGGGGATGGAAAAATAGTTGTCAAACTCTGCAGAGACAAGAGATGGCTGAAAGAAATCATCATGGCGGTCTGGTCTGAATGGAGAATATAAAGAAAGAAAACATCTACATCAGTGGACATGTCACTGGATGTAATAAGTATGTGGGGCGGTATTACCCTGTATGTTTTGTAGCGCTGTATGTAATGTTTTCCAAGTATGTCTTTAATAGGGCTAGAGGGAAGGGGTTAGGTTAAGAAATTGGCACAGGGAAGGGGGGGGGTGCCGTTTCAGTTTTCGTCTCAGGTAGCAGAAAGGCTAGGTGCACCCCTGTCAACGGTATATACATACATTAGAGACAGGAGACCATTTCAAGTGCAGTGCTCTGCTGATTAGTAGGAATGGCAAGAATCTAATAGTCTGTATAATAAATTACTAGGATACAGCGATGAGCCATGCTCTGGAGGTACATAGAGAGGAAACTAATAATTTGTAGAATGTAGATTAGACCCAGCAGAGTAATGCTCTGCAGATCAATAAAGAACTTATTCATATATGGCTATAGTGTAGAAAGAAACAGGTAATGCGCTGCAGAGAGCTCCTCAATCTTCAGAACAGATCCATACTCATCTAAGTTTATAGCTCTATGAAGAGGTCATTGATAATCTGCAGAATATGCCAGTACGTACTTGTAGGAAAACAGACGCAATGCTCTGCAGATCTAGCTGGGGCAATTGGAAACATTAGTATGCCCTGCAGTCACCCTATATTGCTACAGTAAAAAGTACTGAATGTTCTCACATCTGAATTAGGGCGAAAGAAAAAAAATGTGTCTGCCATGTCAGCTTCCACAAAGGCTGCCACCCAGCTTTCCCATACTCCTGAATGTGAAATCCTATATACAGTGATATAGGAGCTGGGTGATGTATTGGCAGATCTGCACTCAGGATATTAAGAAAGCTGGGTGGTGATACCCCTAATAGGAACTGAAATGGTGGCCAAATTGGTTGTCACCCAGCTTTCCCAAATTACATTACATACAGAAACATAGGATTTTTAGCAGAAAAGAACAGCGTTATATTCTATTCTGCTGTATCTGACTCTGGTAAAGCTGGATGACAGCTGATGACGCTCCCACTGGGGTTCATCCGAAGCTTTTCCAGGCTCCTGAATGGCAAATCTTTCTAGTTATGAGGGGATATTGAAACAGGGAATATGTCACTGTAGAAGGCCTCATACACACGGCCGTAGCCATTTTTGCAGTCCGCAAATCGCTCATCCGCAAACCACGAATATCGGCCGCGTGCGTTTCGCTTTTTGCAGAATGGAATGCCCTGCCTTCTGTAAAGCTGGCCTATCTTTGTCCACAAAACAGACAAGTATAAGACATGTTCTGTTTTTTATTTTTTTTGCGGGGCCACGGAACAGGCATACGGACAAACCACTGTGTGTGCATGAGCCCTAACTAGGCAGCAATGCCATTCAGGGGGTTGGAAAAGCTCGGCATGAGACCAACCCAACCCTGAGCGCCACAGGGGAGGGATCTCCACACACAGCTGGTTTTCTGTTTCAGGCAGTGAGTGTATGAAGCATTCACTGTATCTCTCCAACATGGATCCTGTTCTGAATCACAAAGCGATCAGGTCAAGAAATCCAATGATTAACCAACACCTCATGCAATAAATGAGCGTCACCTCATGGTTGGGTGGAAACGTCAGTAATGTGTGGCCAGAATTACCTGGTCAATTACTACAGAATACCCAAGGCACCATCAATGGCAATAGCAGACACAACCTACGGACAGGTGTGGTGCTGTTTTTAGAAGAAAGTTATCCTGAAAAACTCCTTTAACCTTTGACCTTCCAGATGTTAGAGAACCACATCTCCCAGCATTTATCAGGACCTGCTGGGGTTTGTAGTTTGCAACAGATGGACCACTGGTCTACAGCAAGTATTGTATTCCTTTCTTGAGGTATCAGGGAGTTAACAACTTTATCCAGTCATTTTGTACTGATATCTGTTTCTGGGAAAGCTGGGTAGCTAACTCCCATTCCCACACGGTTTAATCACCCAGCTTTCCTCGACAACCGAGTGGTATAGAAGTGGAGGATGGCACTGATGCATAAGGCTACTTTCACACTGGCGTTTTTTGGTTTCCGTTTGTGAGATCTGTTCAGGGATCTCACAAGCGGTCCAAAACGGATCAGTTTTTCCCTTAATGCGTTCTAAATGGATAAGGATCCGCTCAGAATGCATCAGTTTGGCTCCGTTCCGTCTCCATTCCGCTTTGCTTGCAGCGTTTTGGTGTCTGTCTGACTAAACTGAGCCAAACGGAGCAGTCCTGGCACACAATGTAAGTCAATAGAGACGGATCCGTTCTCTTACACAATCTGACACAATAGAAAACGGATCCGTCCCCCATTGACTTTCAATTGTGTTCAAGACAGATCCGTTTTGGCTATGTTAAAGATAATACAAACGGATCCGTTCTGAACGGATGCACGCGGTTGTATTATCTGAACGGATCCGCACCAAATGCAAGTGTGAAAGAAGCCTAACTAAGGAGGTTTGCCATTCTGGAATCTGGGAAAGCCGAGTGACAAATATTATAAGCACCATTAAAGCTCCCACAGGGGTTGTCACCCAGTTTTCTTTAGACAACCTACAGTAATATAGAAGTGGAGGGTGGTATTGCTGAATAACTAAGGAGGTTGGCCATTCTGGGATCTGGGAAAGCTGGGTGACAAACCCATGTGGGAGCCGTAATGATCCCATTTAGAAATTAGAAGGAGACTTGCAGTCTGAGACTTCAAGGTTAGATATACACTATTGGCCCCCAGGGCCACATGCGAAATGTGAACGCACAGAACTAGAATGACTGGTGTTGGAGAAAACAGATGAAAGTCAAGAAACAAAGGCGACGGAGCCATGAATGTCCTCAGCAGTTTCACTGTATAAGGGCTCGAGCACACGACCGTATGTATTTTGTGATCCTCAAAAAAAAACTGAATGGACACGGAAAAAAAATAAGTTTGTGTGCATGAGCCCCAAAAGGGCTGGACCCCATTACCCACTTATCTCATCTCCCCCGATGCGTATACTGATGTAGCAGAGCCGAGTTAGCCATTTATCTATTTCTTTTCTTAAGCTGTCATAAGTTACCACAGTAGGTTCACCTGCAGTCCCATGTAAGATTACACTACATCTGACCATTATATGGGGATCTATCACTCATATACAGGTCACTGGATACTGACAGATGCTCACCTAGTGTTTGCGGTGTCCCTCTTCTCGGTTCTAGCTCACCTGTCTTCCTGCTTGCTATCTATATGGTCTTCCAGCAGGGAGGGGCGGTCACAAGACTTTGAGGTCACAGCCGGGAAGTAGGAGAACAGGTTACAGTTAATAATAGGAGAGCTTCCCATTGATAATCACCTGTCACCAGGTGTTACTCAGTGCCGTCTCTTAAAGGGAACCTGACCTATTAAATGCCCTGAAACCTGTGTGTATGAGTGGGGTTTAGTACAACCCCATTCACGTGCATTGTGGTGCACTTTGCAGCTGATTTCATGATAGTGCCATATAGCGTCTAAATAATATCATGTCATCTCTAAATAATATTTACAAACATTGTGGATTTTGCGGTGTCATTATTTAGACAAACAATATCCAAATAATACCAGTACTACATAGTCATCCAATACTAGTGCCAAAATATACACACTATAAACCATTCAAAATATAGTAGTATACGCTGCCCATACTACCGCATTTTTAATCTATGTCTGATCCGAGTTTTTTTGCGGATAGCACACAGACCCATTCTTTTCTATGAGCATAGACATGTGGTAGTGCGCTCACCTGGCTTGTAGCAGTACGGACTACCCCCGGATCCTCGGCGTTCCATATGGATAGAGAGAGAAAAGAAAGTCCAGCTTGAAAAAAATGGTCCAACTTTATTCTTTATAGTGCAATAAAAACCAGTAACATATTGTGCCTACGCGTTTCGGATCAAAAGACAATAACGATCCTTACTAATGACAAAGTGCAAAACTGGAGGCGAGTCTAATTAAATAGGGTTCAACCCCCTAACACAGGTGAGCCAAATGAGACCCCGCCTCACCCTCATTCGACATTGGGGAACATACATGTAACCATATAAAACACATTACAAAAATGTGGATAAAAAAACAGAAAAGAGAAAAACTCAATAATGTAGGATCAAGTCATGTTTGCTATTGAGGCCCTGGGGAGAGCATGTACCCATTTTATAAATCCAAAGTGATTTTTATGGTAATCCCCCCCGTCATGAGTAGGATCGTTATTGTCTTTTGATCCGAAACGCGTAGACGCAATATGTTACTGTTTTTTATTGCACTGTAAAGAATAAAATTGGACCATTTTTTTCAAGCTGGACTATCTTTTATCCTTCTTTGAGTCCGTGAAAAAAATGGACAGCACAGCGATTTCATAGGTGTGCTGCAAATAATAGAATCTGTCCTATTCTTGGCCATTTTGCAGACAAGAATAGTTTTTTTTTATAGTTGGTCCTGTGCAAATGCAGGATGCACACTGACCGCTTTTGTATTTGGCGGATCCGCGATTTGCTGACCGTATAACGGATACTGTCGTGTGCAGGAGGTCTAAGGGTGCTCTCATACATTGTGGAATTTTCAGCAAAATTAAGAAATCCCCTATTGCAGAATATTAATTCCCGAGAGGAGCGGAAAGCAAATAATGTTCTGTTGCAGATTTCCTGATGCTGGATAGATATCATTCATCCATTCATTTCAATGGAGATGTATTCGGTACAGAAATCCACAACATCATTCACAAATACCCATCCCATTCATCCCATCGCATCAAAAAACGCAACTTTGTCAAATTAGTACCTGCATCTTTTGTTGCAGAAAATTCCACTAAATCATTCAAATATCTCTGCCATACAGTGCCCAAATAACGATGCCATACAGTAAGTAAATAACTGCACAACAGAGTCTTCAAATAATAATTTGGTGCCAATATATCAGCACCATATAGTCACCAAATAATCCAGTCTCCTAATAAGTGCGAATATATCAGCACCATACTATACCATATAGTATGCCCAAATGACACCGCCAAATAATAACTTGTGGTTCTCATATAGTGGAAGCCGCAGCAAAATCCACAGCAGAAAAATCAGCAGCAGCTTAGTAGCTGAAAACAGTTCGGTTTTGATAGCAGATTTACAAGTGTTTTAGAAGAGTATTTTCAATGAGGGATTTTTTAGAAGCGGTTTTAAAAGTTTTTTTGCCAGCATTTTTTTTTTATCCAGTCCTTGGGTGGGATAATTCTGAATCTTTTTAGGCGGTGGAAAGACTGCTAAAAATGCTCCAAAGCCACTTCTAAAACCGCTAGCGTTATTTTCTGCTTTCCCATTGAATTTAAAATCCGCTTCTAAGAAGTAACATGCCACTTCAGAAGCGGATCTCAATTTAGCGGCAGAAAAAAAAAACACCACCATGTGCACATGGTGGCCTTTTTTTCCACTGAAGTCAGTGGAAAGCTATTGTTGCCGTTTTAATTGCAACAGAAAATGTGACGGAATCTGCAACAGGTTTTAATTGTGTGCACATACCCCAAGAGAACCTCTCAGATTTTGTTCTCCAGTGTGAGGATACTGAAAACAAGTCTACATATTTCAGCTTCCTGACGCTGTCATTGGGGGATGATCTTTCCCTGGGATGAGCACTAATGATGAGATTTCCGTAGAATGATTAAGTTGGTAATGCTCTACAATCATTATAAATGAGAATCATATGCGCAGTATGCATATCAATAATACTGCTATAAATAGTGTAAGCCGTCATGTGGTCTCACACCCACAGATAACAAACTGATGACATCACCTTCCGTGTCACATGCTGCCGGGTTCATGTACTCTCCTGGACTGTCATACTCTGATAATATGCTACCACACTGTATCTAGGACACCACGGTGCAGATTTATCAGTACTGCAGTCAGGGACATATAGGGCAGTATTATAGTAATTACATTCTTTTACATAAGAAGCAGTATTATAGTAGTTATAGTCTTAGGGCTTATTCACATGAACATGCCGTATTTTGCGGTCTGCAAATTGCGGATCCGCAAAACATGGATGCCGCCCGTGTGCCTTCCACAATTTGTGGAGCGGAACGGACGGCCCCTTCTAGAAATGCCTATTCTTGTCAGCAAAAAGGACAAGAATAGAACATGACTCATGATTTTTGCGGGGCCACGGAACAGAGCAACGGAGGCGGACAGCACACGTAGTATTATAGTAGTTATATTCTTGTACATAGTGGCAGTATTTTAGTAGTTATATTCTTCTACATAGGGAGCAGTATTATAGTAGTTATATTCTTGTACATAGGGGACAGTATTATAGTAGTTATATTCTTGTACATAGAGGGCAGTATTATAGTATTCATTTTCCTGTACATTGGGGGTACTATTCTAGCAGTTATATTTTTGTAAATAAGTGGCAGTACTATAGTAGTTTCACTCATGTATATTAGAGGCAGTATTATATCAATTGTATTCTTGTACATAGGGGCAGTATTATAGTAATTATATTTTTGTACTTAAGTCTCAGTCTCACATTCCTGATCAAAATAACTTTTGCTTGTGCTTTGGTATTCTTCCTTAGTTTACATAGCATGTCTGTATCAGTCTGCTGGCACACCCTTATTTCTCATCTTTAGAAAACAGCTTTTGGTATGATTAGGCTACTTTCACACTTGCAGCAGAGTGATCCGGCAACCTGGATGTAAGGCCTCTTTCACACTTGCGTTGTCCAGATCCGTCCTGTACTCCATTTGCCGAAAGTGCCCGCCGGATCCGTAACAACGCAAATGACCTGAAAGCATTTGAAGACGGATCAGTCTTCAAAGTATGCTTTCAGCATTACTATGGCAGCCAGGACGCTATTAAAGTCCTGGTTGCCATAGTAGTAGTGAGGAGCGGGGGAGCAGTATACTTACAGTCCGTGCGGCTCCCGGGGCGCTCCAGAATGACGTCAGAGCGCCCCATGCGCATGGATCCATGTGATCCATGCGTGTAGGACGCCCTGACGTCACTCTGGAGCGCCCCCCGAGCCGCACGGATGGTAAGTATACTGCTCCCCCGCTCCCCACTACACTTTACCATGGCAACCAGGACTTTAGCGTCCTGGCTGCCATGGTAACCATTGAGAAAAAGCTAAACGTCGGATCCGGCGATGTGCCGAAACGACGTTTAGCTTAAAGCCGGATCCGGATTAATGCCTTTCAATGGGCATTAATTCCGGATCCGGCCTTGCGGCAAGTGTTCAGGATTTTTGGCCGGAGCAAAAAGCGCAGCATGCTGCGGTATTTTCTCCGGCCAAACAACGTTCCGGTCCTGAACTGAAGACATCCTGATGCATCCTGAACGGATTTCTCTCCATTCAGAATGCATCGGGATAATCCTGATCAGGATTTTTTCGGCATAGAGACCCGACGACGGATCTCTATGCCGGAAAACAAAAACGCCAGTGTGAAAGGACCCTAAACTGAAAGCATTTGGAGACGGATCCGGATGCGGATCCGTCTCACAAATGCATTGCAAGAACAGATCCGTCTCTCCGCTTGTCATGCGGATAGACGGATCCGTCTTGTATTTATTTATTTTTTTTCAGTTTTAAGGTCTGCGAAGGATCCGTCCTTCAGGTATTTCTTAATGCCAGATCCCGCACTAATACATTCCTATGGCAACTGATCTGGCATTTTGGACGGAGATAATACGCCATTCAGTGAGTGAACTGAAGACATCCTGATGCATCCTGAACTGATTTCTCTCCATTCAGAATGTATTAGGATATAACTGATCAGTTATTTTCCGGTATTGAGCCCCTTTGACGGAACTCAATGCCGGAAAAGAAAAACGCAAGTGTGAAAGTACCCTTAGTAAGCAATTAGCATTCCATACAACATGGATGTTAACTGAGCATTGAGATGCGATGAAATCAACAATTCTCCATTATGAAGTCACCCAATTAAAATATATTAAAGCGGTTTTAGCATTACAAAGTCCTTATTCATTACTATACTGTCTGCTGAACTAGCGTATCTAAGCTACTTATGTGTGATACTGTCTGCCAAGTTAATGTATCTAAGTCTCTAATGTGATACTCTCTTCTGAGCCAGAGTGCCTAAAAGCCAAACATGTGTGATGCTGCCTGCTGAATCATTGTATCTAAGCCAATCATAAGTGATACTGTGTGCTGAGATGGGTATCTAATCCTGTATCTCAGCTTTCCATGTGTGATACTGTTTGCTAAGCAGTGTACCTAAGATTATTATGTGTGATACTTTCTGCTGAGCAGTGCATCTAAGGACCCTTTTACACTGGCCAACAATGGGGCTAATGATCAGGGATAAACATTCGGTAAGGGGTAAGGGTGCCCCGATCATGCGACAAATAAGCGAAATGCTTGTTTATCGGGTGATCACATCTTTAATGCAGCAGCTAAAATCCCTTGTTTGTCCGTAACACCGTAACATGCACAGCGATTGGTGGATGAATAATTGTAATAATGATTGTTCTTCTCCCATTACCTTTGCATCTGGCTACATGAAAGGCCCTTTAAATGACCGCATTTGTTTATTGCCCAGCCTTGGCCCATGTAAAAGGATCCTAATTCAGCCAATCATGTCTATCCATCTAAAATGTATGGCCACCGTCAAGTTGACATATGCCACTATACAGCTAAAAAAAAACAGAATGGTATAGTTAATTCAATTTTTCCATACAACAATAGAATCCTATGGTTGCCGGAAGCCACTGCACGGCATCTGTCACAGGCGTCCAGTGAATGTACACGTCCCGCCCCAATTTTTATTATATACTGTATACTCACTGACAAAAATTGCTGCAAAATTCAGTGTGCCGTTATGTATCAGGCAGATATGTAAATAATTATAGAATGCTCTGATTAGATACTGGGTCTTGCCCCATGGGGGCATAAAAGTGCTTCCCCGCCACCCTATAAAAAGGCTCTCAGAGGCTACTTTTGGGTAGTGTACCTCTTGGTGATAGTTGACATGCCTCCACAATGTGCTCGAAGACATTTTGCCCAGTTGACGGTCTTTTACAGGGGGCACATCATTGGACTGATAAAAGCAGGATGGTTGTTTTGACGAACTGTCTACCATCTAGGCCGTTCTGACCTAGCTGTTAGGGGGTGTTGGGGCAGTGGTTACGTGAGGGCACGCACACATTGCAAACAGGCTCCAGAAAGCCAAGACAGATTGTCAGTAGAGAGGACCAACTGATCCGACAACAAGCATGAGCAGCTCTCGTTGTCTAGAATTCAGACACCTTCACTGCACCCCTCTGTGTAACTTACCTTAGCCACTTGATCGCGTAGTCGCGATCTGTCCTCTCTTTCCCTGCAGCATCTATGATCTAAAGGACCTGTGATGACGTCACATCACATGGTCCAATCACATGGTCCATCACCATGGTAAGATGGACCATGTGATTGGACCATGTGATGACGTCATCACAGGTCCTTAGATCACAGATGCTGCAGGAAAGAGAGGACAGATCGCGACTACGCGATCAAGTGGCTAAGGTAAGTTAACTTTATTATTTTTAACCCCTTTCTCATCATTTTACTATGCATTCTTTATTAAGAATGCTATTATTTCCCTTATAACCATGTTATAAGGGAAATAATAGAGATTGGGTCCCGTTGCTAAGCAACAATGCGGGAAAATCGCAACGCATCCGCACTTAGTTGCGGATGCTTGCGATTTTCCCGCAGCCCAATTCACTTCTATGGGGCCTGCGTTGCGTGAAAAACGCAGAATATAGAACATGCTGCGATTTTCACGCAACGCAGAAGTGATGCGTGAAAATCACCGCTCATGTGCACAGCCCCATAGAAATGAATAGGTCCGGATTCAGTGCGGGTGCAATGCGTCCTCCTCATGCATTGCACCCGCGCGGAAAACTCGCCTGTGTGAAAGGGGCCTTAGGCTCCATTCACACGTCTGCAAAATGGGTCCGCATCCGTTCCCCAATTTTGTGGAACAGGTGCGGACCCATTCATTTCCAATGGGGACGGAAAAGATGCGGACAGCACACTATGTGCTTTCCGCATCTGCATTTCCGGATCTGCACTACCGCATCCACACTTCCGTTTCCGCAAAAAAATAGAACATGTTCTATTCTTGTCCGCAATTGCAGACAAGATTAGGCATTTTCTAGTGCCGGGGATGTGGTCCGCAAATTGCGGAAGGCACATTGCTGGTGTCCATGTTTTGCGGATCCGCAAAATACTTATGGACGTGTGAATGGACCCTAACAGCTCAGCAATACGTGCAGGACATCCTGCAGCCACATAGATTGTCTATCATGGCAGGGCTTCCAATTGGCATTTTTCAGCAGGATTCTGCTCGCTCACACACAGCAAGGGGTCACCCAGAACTTATCTGCCAGATTGCAACAATTCCTTGACACGTCCTTTCCAGCAGCAGCATTAGAAGAGGCAGGCCTGCAGATCATCACTGAGGACTGCAGATCGTCGCATTGATCTTACGTATCAGCGACTTTCGCTCCATGTAACATAACAGTCTTATCTGGCATCTCCTGATTCTCCTTGTCCTCCTTGTGCTATCCAAACCCATAGGACTTAGTAACATAGTAACATAGTATATAAGGCCGAAAAAAGACATCTGTCCATCCAGTTCGGCCTGTCATCCTGCTAGTTGATCCAGAGGAAAGAAGTACTCCCTGGATCAACGACCCCTCTCTAGTAGCTATAACCTGTAATATTATTACACTCCAGAAATACATCCAGTTCCCTCTTGAATTCCTTTATTGTACTCACCATCACCACCTCCTCAGGCAGAGAGTTCCATAGTCTCACTGCTCTTACCGTAAAGAATCCTCTTCTATGTCTGTCGCAGAGGATGTTCCCTCACAGTGACAGTCCTGGGGATAAATAGATGATGGGACAGATCTCTGTACTGACCCCTGATATATTTATACATAGTTATTAGATCTCCCCCAGGTCATTTGACCTGTTTTCCATTCCTTTCTGGATCTTTCACTATTGTGTCCAGTGAAAATACAGAGCCCAAAGATGAATCGTCTGAACCCCGTTTAGTCCATTAAAGTCAATGTACCCATCACGGTTTATGTTTGAATACCACCCAGGGGGCCTTCAGGGCCCTCCCTCCCTCATAACCGGTCAGTGGAAGTTTTTGGGGATGTATTTTGTGCTGCTGGCAGTATTTTGTGATGGACTGTGTATTTGGCTCTGTTGGGGTGGTACTGTATAATGTGCCACAATATGGTATTGCTGCCCCTGCCTTCCTTCAGTTTAGACCCGACTACAAAATGGGGCCACTTTTAGTATTTTTTCCAGGGCCACTTTAAGTTCCCAGTCCGCCCCTGGTGTAGTGCAGTGTCTGAGTGGGTACAACACGGTTCTGCCTGGCAGGATCCTTTAAATTTCTGAAGCATCTCGAGAATATTCAAGCTGAATGAACATGATCCCTCAAGGCTTCTTTGCTCCACAAGCACTTTGAAGATGTCTGTAAGACCTAAGGCTAGGTCTACACGACGACATTTGTCGCACGACAATAAGTGATGATGTTGCACTAATGTTGCGCGACAATTTTTATAATGGTAGTCTATGGTGTCGCATTGCTACATGCTGCAACTGTCGCAAACTGTCGTTTCACAGTCGCATGTCGCAATGCGACACCATAGATACTATTAAAAAAATTGCCGCGCAACAAATGTCGTTGTGTAGACCTACCCTAAATGTCTGTTCTAGCTTTGTCCTGCTCATGTGGCAGTTAAGATTTCCAGTACACTCTCGAGTTTAGGGGCTGCTGATGAAACTGTGAAGAGGGGTTGTATGACCTCAAACACTTGTGGCATATCACTAGGATATGGCATCAATGTCTTATAGATAAGGGTACCCACAGAAAAGGGTACAAAAAAGATTGATTTCTATCTAAGTAAATATGACAAACATATGGGACAATTATAGCAGATCTTGGAGAGGTATTGGGGTATCCTGCAAAGGGATACAAAGTATGGAGGTTTGTTAAAAGAAAAATGAGTGATTGCACATAAAAAGGGTAAGACGCTAGCTAATCAGTTAATGAGAGCAGATATTAATGTGAATAGAGGCCAAGGTGGTAGACAAATGAGAACAGAAAAGAAAGGAACCTATCAATGATTAAATTGCCCACAATGCAAGCAGGGCCGGTGCAAGGATTTTTGCCGCCCTAGGCAAAAGAAAAGTTTGCCGCCCCCCCCCATGTGACATCACAATGCCCCACCCATATGATCTGCCAAATTAAAGGGGTTCTGCAGTTTATTTAAACTGATCGACAGGGGTCCGATACCCAGGACCCCCGCCAATTAGCTGTTTGAGAAGGCAGCGGTGCTGGCAGTAGCGCCTCCGCCTTCTCGCAGTGACGTCACGATTAGTATCATTGGCCTGGGCGGGGCTAAGCTTCATTCAAGTGAACAGAGCTTAACCCCGCCAAGGCCAGTGATACTAGTCGTGACGTCACTGCGCCTGCGGTAAACAGAGAGAAGGCCGAGGCGCTAGTGCCAGTGCCGGACCCCTGCTGATCAGTTTAAATAAACTGCAGAACCCCTTTAACTAACGCCAGTTTTCTCCCCCCCCCCCCATGTTATTCTCTCTCCTTTTCTTGTCATTCTCCCCCCCATGTCATTCTCTTTCCCCCCCATGTCATTCTCCCCCCCCCCATGTAATTCTCTCTCCTTTTCTTGTCATTCTCCCCCCCCCATGTAATTCTCTTCCCCCTCTTGTCATTCTCTCTCCTTTTCTTGTCATTCTCTTTCCCCCCTTTTCATCCTCTTTCTCAACCCCCCCGCTCCCTTTGTCATCCTCTTTCTCAATCCCCCCCCCTCTTGTCATCCTCTTTCTCAATCTCCACCCCCCTTGTCATCCTCTTTCTCAATCTCCACCCCCCTTGTCATCCTCTTTCTCAATCCACCCCCCCTTGTCATCCTCTTTCTCAATCTCCCCCCCCCTCTTGTCATCCTCTGTCTCAATCTCCCCCCCCCCTTGTCATCCTCTTTCTCAATCCCCCCTTTTCATCCTCTTTCTCAATATCCCCCCTTGTCATCCTCTTTCTCAATATCCCCCCTTGTCATCCTCTTTCTCAACACCCCCACCTCTAGTGTAGCGTGGCCGAGCTCTGTATGGTCCCACGGGTACAGGAGCTTTAGTTTCCTGTACCCGGGCGGACTGATAGGAAGCGCACACTGTGTGCGCACTTCCTGTCAGTCCGTCTGGGTACAGGAGACAGATGCTCCCTATACCCGCGGACCATACAGCGCTCGGCCACGCTACAATGAGGGAGTGACAGGAGGGAGCGCTGAGCGCTTCCCTCCTGTCAGCCCCTCTCTTCACGCTGCGCCCCCGCGGTGCGCCCTCATGGACGCGCCAGCCCGGGCAGTGCTGCAGCCGTCTGAGGCTCTCTATAGAGCGCTCGGGCGGCTGCAGCATGAAGGGGGCCGGCGCTCCTAGCGGCGCCCCTTCCCAAGGGGCGCTCTACGCGGCTGCCTAGTCAGCCTATAGGACGCGCCGGCCCTGATTGCAAGTCTGTGATCAAAGGGGAGGTGGTACATTATCCAAGAAGTGGAGAAAAAATACAGTTGAAATTTTTTTGCACGTGTGAGACCAAATCTGTTATTTATTTAATAACACGCCCTTGCAGGGTGCGTGGGACAAACATCTCGTCCTAAAAAAGACCATTTGAATGAGCACGATCTATTAAGGTTTATAAAGAAAAAATGACAAAAAGTGTTACTGAAAAAATAAAAACATAATAAATGTGAACTAAGGTTGCAAATTTTGGAATATATGGAGAGAACTGGAAACTAAGGAGTTAATGCGCCCAAGTTGTTGCAGCGCAAAGTCTTTTGGATCCAAAGGGCTTTAATGAGATCTGTAACTTTAGTGTCCTTTTGAAACTGGGCCAATGTTACTATCGATTTTACTGTTGCTAAAGCATTATTTTAATTAATTATTTGTTTAAGGGCTCGTTCACACGAACGTTTTTTGCGTTCCATATACGGGCCGTTTTTTGCGTTCAGTATACCGTCCGTATACGGAACCATTCATTTCAATGTGTCCGCAATAAAAACCTCTGTATGCATTTCGTTTCCGTATTTCCGTTCTGCTACATTTTGAGTCCTGTCCTATCATTGCCCGCAAATCACGTTCCGTGGCTCCATTCAAGACAATGGGGTTGTAAAAAAAACGGAATGCATACAGAATGCATCCGTATGTCTTCCGTATCCATTCCGTTTTTTCAATGTACTTACTGTTAAAACATTATTATATGCTTCCGTTTCTGATCTGCAAAAAACGGATCACAAACGGAAACCATATGGAAACAGAACAGAAGCGGAAATACTACTGAAACGAAAAACGGTTCTGTTAAAAACGGACCGCAAAACCATACGGTGGTGTGAACGAGCCCTAAAGGGGTTTTACGAGGTATTTTTATTGATGACCTAACCCCAGGATGCACGTAGACACGGAAGTCTAGATACAGAAAGACGGAACAAACAAATGGACTAAGGCTACTTTCACACTCCGGCAGAGGATCTCAATGCTGAAAAAACTGTTTCCGTTTAGTCCTCATGCATTCTGAATGGAAAGAGATCCGTTCAGGATGCATCTGTAGCATTCCGTTTTATGACTAGACGCAAAACTGCTGCAAGCTGCGGTTTTGTGTCCGGTCATAAAAATGGAAAAAAATGGACCCAGCACTGAAAGCAATGTAAGTCAATGGTGACGGATCAGTTTTTTTAAGAGCCTAAAAAAACTGATCCGTCACCCATTGACTTTCAGTGTATTTAGGTTCCATTTTTAGATTTTACACAACTGCATCCTAACGGAACGGATGCATCCTAAGGTGCAAAATCGAAATGGATCTGTTAAATTTCAGTATTGAGATCCTCTGCCAGATCTCAATACTGGAATTAACAATGCAAGTGTGAAAGTAGCCTAATGTGTTTGCCATCTTTTGTATATTGAAGGGCTATTTCCTGTTACCTCTTCTTAGAAACTGATTAAATTAGTTTGGCATGAACGATCCCTCATGAAGCTATTTGCTTATTTTCATTGAGATACTCCAGAATAGAATTCCTTCGAACAGTTCAACCAAGACAGATGTTAGACATACTGGCCAGTGACAGACCACGCAGTTGCCATGGGGCCCGTAAGGTTGGCTGCCTGGCCAGCTGCTCTACACAGCAGCAGGAAGGAGGTTTTGTATGCTAATGCCCACCGCTGGTACTGGTTCCCTGCCTGTAAGCCAGATACCCCTTAACCCCTTGGATACCAGTTTTTTTTTTTTTTCATTTTCATTTCTCTTCCCTGTCTTCAGAGCCATAACTTTTTTATTTTCCATTTGCATAGCCATATGAGTGCTTGTTATTTGCGGGACAAGCTGTACTTTCTGTACCGCGTTTTTAGCCATTTAGATGGCATGGTCGAGCTTGACCACAGTATCTAAGGGGTTAAATGTCTGCAATTGGCATTATTGCCAGTCGCTGACATTAGCCACGGGCCTCTGTGGTTTGAAACAACAGAGACCCGCTGGCCAGGGCCGGGACGACGGGTAGGTGAGAGTAGGAACCTGCCTAGGGTGCCATCTCGCTACCCATAAGGGGGGCGCCCTTCAATCTCATAGACTTCAGGCCGCTAGGGAGGAGCATTATGTACTTGCACTGAGGGAGCATTATATACTAGCACTGGGGGGAGCATTATATACTGGAGCCTGGGGGTAGCATTATATACTGGAACCTGGGGGGGAGCATTATATACCTGCACTGGGGGAGCATTATATACTGTCACTAGGGGGAGCATTATATACCGGCACTGGCCGGAGCATAATATACTGGCACTGGGGAAAGCATTATATACTGGAACCTGGGGGGAGCATTATATACTGGAACCTGGGGGGAGCATTATATACTGCCACTGGGCGGAGCATTATATACTGACACTGGTGGTAGCATTGTATACTAGAACCTGGGGGGGAATTATATACCGGCTCTGGGGGGAGAATTATATACTGGCACTGGCGGGAGCATTATATATTGGCACTGGGGTAGCATTATATACTGGAACTGGGGGAGCATTATATACTGGCACTGGGAGGCAAATTATATACCAGCACTGGGGAGAGCATTATATACCGGCACTGAGAATAGCACTATATACTGGCACTGGAGGGAGCATAATATACTGGACCTGGGGGGAGCATTATATACTGGCACTGGGTAAGGATTATATACTGGACTTGGGGGTAGTATTATCTACTAGAACCTGGGGGAAGCATTATATACCGGCACTGGAGGAGCATTATATACTGGCACTGGGGGGAGCGTTATATTCTGGCCTTGGGGGGAGCATTATATACTGGCACTGGGGGGGAGCATTGTATACTGGCACTGGGGGGAGCAGTGTATACTGGAACCTGGGGGGGGGGGGGCATTATATACCGGCACTGGGGGGAGCATTATATACTGGAATTGGGGGCAGCATTATATACCGGCACTAGGGAGAGCACTATATACTGGACCTGGGGGAGCATTATATACTGGAACTGGGGGGAAGCATTATATACTGGCACTGGGGGTAGAAATATATACCGGCACTGGGGTGAGCATTAAATACCGGTACTGGGGTGAGCATTATATACTGGCTGGTGCTAGGGATGGCACTATGGGGGAAGTATTATATACTGGCTGTGCAGGGGGGAAGCATTGTATACTGGCTGTACAGGGAGGGGGAAGCATTGTATACTGGTTGTACGAGGGGAGCATAATATACTGTAACTACAGGGGGGATAGAGGAGCATTATATACTGGTACTTCGGGGGACATGTATATATACTGGCACAATGGGGGACAGAGAGGCTTTATATACTGGCACTAACTACAGGGGATGGGGCAGAGGAGCATTATATACTGAAACTATCAGGGGACCAATATAAATATATATATATATATATATATATATAGGCACTACAGGAGACATTACAGGGGAGTTATAAATTTAAGGCATTAGAGCTACTGGGAGCACTGTAGGAGGCGCATCATAAATACTGGGGACACTCGTGGCATTTTTACTACTGGGGGTACTGTAGGGACATTATTATTATTGGTCACATTATGGAGGTCATTGCTAATCGGGGAACTCTTGGGGAGTATTATCACTGTTGGGGGAACTTTTACTAAGAAGAGCAGTTTGGGAGCACTATTACTAGGGGGGTGGGGATCTATATGGCACTGTTATTTCTGACAGTATAGTATTTGTGGGAGCACAGTGGGAATAGCAGCAAGATAACAGTGACCTGCATAAAATGGGGGCTTATCTGTGGTCTGTATAAATTTGGTGGCTGATTTGCAAAATATGTAATAGTCCCCCATTTACCATGTGCCATATAGTAATACTAGTGTCTTCTTACTCTTATGTGGCAGGGGGAGCTGCACACCCCTGACCAAAAACTCTTGCCTGTTACAGTCTGGACCAAATGGAAAAAAAAAGGAAAGTGAAGAACTCAAATCCGTGGAGACGTCAGTGTGTCTGCCCTTCACAGCTTCCTTTAAATGTGTTTTAATATATTTATTAGGAAGTAATGTAACATGTAATTGATTTGGGAGGAGGGCTGCAATTTGTCTGCTCCGCCTAGGATCCCAAATATCTGCCACCAGCTACGGTGCCTGCTGTGCTTGCGAGCGTACATTACATAATTCTCTTACAGGGCTGTATGCCATCTACTGGACCTGGTAATGTGTCTATTTTAATCTTTTTAAGAGGGAGTTTACTTTGACATTCTGCATTTCATCTGACAGTTCATTTTCCTCAGTTAATAAAGAGGAGAAAAAATATTTAATAGATTTGCTTACTGCTTATCGCTCTTTACAACTCCCCCCTCATCACCCTTTAAAGGACCAACACTTTCAGGTTTAAACTTTTTACAATTTATATAATTGAAAAACATTTTAGGGTTAGTTTTACTCTCTTTGACAATGAGTCTCTCAGTCTCCAGGTTGGCTGCTTTTATTTGTCTTTTACATATTCAGTGTTTTCCTAATAGTTTTTCAATGCTTCCTCACTGCCTTTCTTTTTTAATGATTTAAATGCTTTCTTTTTGTCATTCATTGCCCCCTTAACATTTCTATTTATCCACATTGTTTTTTTTCTTGTCCCTCAGCCTTTTATGCCCATGCGGTATGTACCTCTCATTAGAATTTAGGATTCCTTTAAAAATATACTATTTTGTGGCTGCAATCCTATTCCCAAGGACGCTGTGAGGCTAATGGCCTGTTTTAGCTTTCAGTTTTTGTGCTTTTTGGAGGTTTGTGCCTCCCTGAAGAAAGACTGTTTTAAATGACAATTGGAAGGTTGTTATTTTTTGGTCACTATTTCTAAGGTGTCCCCAAACCCGCATGTCGGTTGGTACTACCAGTAAGTCCTTTATGGCCGTACCTCTAGTCGGGTCCTGAACCAGTTGGGAAAGGTAATTGTCTGGTTATTGCCAAGTACCTGTTTCCTTTATAAGATCCACAGGCAGGGCCGGCTCCAGGTTTATGTGGGCCCGTGGGCGATAAAGACACAGTGGGGGCCCGTTTGTGGTATTTTGTACAAGTTATTCAGCAATGAAACTGCAGTGGGGGTCATACTGTATGGAGGGGCACTGGGGGACAATATACTGTATTGGGGGTCACTATACAGAATAGGGGGGCACATGAGGTCATTATACTGTTCGGGGTACTACTAGGGTCATTATATTGAGAGGGGAGACACTGGGGGTCATTATACTGTATGGGGGTGGCCTCTGGGGTCATTACATTAAATGGGGGGACATTGGGGTCATTATTCGGTACAGGGGTGGGCTCTGGGGGGTCATTATACTGTATGGAGGGCCATTGGGATCATTATACTGAAAGGGGGGCACTGGGGGTTATTATACTGGGTTAGGGGCCCTCACACAGTATAATGACCCCCCCCCCCCCTCAATGGCCCCCTAACATATCTATCGCTGCTGAAGTGCAGGGAAGCCGCAGCTCATCTCCCTATCAACTTCATTGCAACCTGAAATCTCCAGATTTGGAAGTGATATAGACAATGCACTGTCCAGCAGAGGGGTTCTCAGGGTCACAGTCCAGTACAGCAGGGTGGATTAGACTGCTTGCAGAGTGTCCGGTGGGATCCAGCACCTACCTGCTGCTCTTATAATTCCAGAGCACGAGGGAACACAGCTTCTGCCCCCCCCCCCCTCTACTATCAAACACGCTCCCTTTGAGCGGTGACGTCACCGCATCCTACAGAACTTGTGTCTACTCCTCAGGGATCGGGACTGGAAGTGCCGGGGCCCTCCTCCCATTCAATTGTATGGGGGCAGTCTGTCAGTGAAAAACGAACAAGATAGAGCATGTTCTATTTTTTTACGTCCGTTTTTCACTGACAGTTAAAAAAAACTGGCATGTGAATAACCCCATAGACTACCATTGGTCTTAAAATATACATTTCATGGGCGTTAAAAAAATGTACATCACATGTCAGTTTTTCACTGTCGTGTGCATGTAGCCTTAGTTTCCTACCCCCATCAGACCTCAGATCAGCCCAAAGACCCCCAGATCAGCCCAAAAACCTCCAGTCAGCGCCCAGATCAACCCAAAGACCCCAGACCCAGTTTTGACTGTAGGCAAGACACATTTGTCTTTGTACTCCTCACCTGGTTGCCGCCACACACGCTTGACACCATCTGAACCAAATAAGTTTATCTTGGTCTAATCCAGGGGTGCACAACCTGCGGCCCAGGGGCCACATGCGGCCCTCGATACCATTCTGTGCGACCCAACGCGTTTCGCCGCACTTGGCTTCGACCCCCTGACAAAGCCAAGTGAGGCGAAACGCGTTGGGTAGGTGAGATGGGTCTGGGGACGGAGGGCTGTAACACTTTTTAACCTATTCATATGCTCTTGCTTTAGGATTTTCCATTATTAGGGGTCTGCTTTGGCACTTTTGTCTCTATTGATGTGATATTATATCTGTGTATACATATAGACCTGATATTTTTACGTTTTCTGTGAGGAAATACTGTCATAGTCTGAAACAGATCCTTTAGCACGTGCATATCTGGACCGGGATCTAATTTGTACTTCCCGGCACCGGATTAGTACTAGCTGATTTGATATCACTGTATGCATATTGTTCTGAGTCCCTCCTCCACTGGGTTTTTCTCCAGTACATCTCCCCATATTGCATATGTACCCTCATTGGATGTTTTTCTATGTCTATTATGTGTTATCTATGGATTTTATGGATTAAGATTTAATAAAATTGCTTTTGAACCATTTATCTTTGTTGGTTATTGCAAGGGATTTAGCACACATTTTTGTAGGTTGTATTGAATAGTGTGTCCCAGTTAGGTCTCTGGTATTTTTGATGTATGCATCTTTATGTACAGCAACAATTCTTTTTTCAGATCCTCAGAGTTATTTGCCATGAGGTGCCATGCTAAACTTCCAGTGATCAGTATGAGAGAGTGCGAGAGCGATAACCCCAAATTTAATACACCTGAGAACTTTTAACACTAATGAGGCACATGGGTAGGGAAAATGACTAATTGGTTACAATTTGACCATTTTCACTTAGGGGTGTACTCACTTTTGTTGTCAGTGGTTTAGACATTATTGGCTGTGTGTTGAGTTATTTTGAGGGCACACCCAATTTACAGTTATACAAGCTACACACTGACTACTTTACATTGTATCAAAGTGTCATCTCTTCAGTGTTGTCCCATGAAAAGATATAAAAAAAAAAGAAATTACAAAAATGTGAGGTATATATAAACACCTATACATAAACCTTCCTGTGCTCATACTTTGTGCCACACTTCACACCCTGCGTGGCCCTATCCAGGCGACCATGTGTCCTCCAGGATCTCACAGCTACAAGTTCACCTTGCAGATAGTACACAAATATGAGATGGAGAAAGAAATGACAAGGTTTTTATACGCGAGCATGAATCCTGAGCGATGGACACCACCATGCAGCTCATTACTTACCACAGGTCTGCCGCACTGGTCCGTGTGAATATCTGCACCAGTAACAGCTGCAGGATTCCCACAGCTATACAGTAAAAACTGAATACTGACTGTGATATACAATATATTAGATAGGAGCAAAGTTTCTCAGTCATTTTCCAGCAATTCTGATTGATGTCGGACTAGAAATAAAAAAGGGAGATTTATCATAATGGGTGTAAAGGGGAAAAAAAAAAACTGCTTAGTTGCCCATAGCAGCGAATTAGATTTCACCTTTCATTTTCAGAAGTTCTGAAAAATGAAAGTTGGAATCTGGTTGCTAGGGGCAACTAAGGAAGTTTTCCTTTACGTTAGTGTTGATAAATCTCCCCCACAGTGTTCTGAGGAAATGAGAAAGGAGGGCAGTCCTGCCTGGATGGTGGCAGTTTTCAAAAAAATTCCTGTGTTTTAAGGTGCAATCATACGACCGTTTATGTATTTTGCGGCCTGCAAAAAGCAAATACATAAAAAATACAGATGACATCCGTATTGCATACGTTTTTTGTGGATCCATTTTAACAATGCCTATCCTTGTCTGAAAAACGGACAAGAATAGGACATGTTCTATCTTTGTTGTGGGGCTGCGGAACGGACATACGGCGTGCGGTCTGCTTTTTTTTTTTT
Organism: Bufotes viridis; assembly: GCA_033119425.1. Classification (NCBI taxonomy): domain Eukaryota; kingdom Metazoa; phylum Chordata; class Amphibia; order Anura; family Bufonidae; genus Bufotes; species Bufotes viridis. The sequence goes on along the minus strand of CM065594.1, from coordinate 91,484,431 downwards.
GTGTGTGAACCCATTAAAATGAATGGGACTGCATGCCATCGGCAAAAAAAATGTGGATTGGGACCAAATACAGTCGTGTGAATGGGGCCTTACTGTTAATTGCCGCAGTTTCTCGGCATATACAGATGAAGCTCATCGTTACAGGCTCTAACTCGGGAGCATTCGGATATGGTGTCTGAAGGTGAACATCTGGTCTTCATCCAGCAGGGGGAGCTGATCACATCTGTATATAAGTTCCTGAGGCCAATGGTCAGTTATTTTCATGTCCCCACATAACACTGACAGTGTTTTAGTTCCTCTTCCTATGTGCAGCCTGTGGCGACTTCCTTTATATGAGACTAAAGTGGTAATAAAAAAACTGACTGCATGGATATGGGTACAGATGGGCGGACTAGCTACACAAGCAAAGTTTAGTGCCCCTCCCCCAATCCTGCAGAGGAGACACCACTAATTATCTGAAAAGGAGACCGTGGAATAGCTTGTAGCTGGATCTGCCATATACAGCCCCTCCATGACGCAGTCTTATATATCTTACACAAGGGTCGTCAGGAAACAGATTCTTTATTGTGACGTCAGAGCAGAGACACAAGACCTCCAAGGATAGAGAAAAGCAATTTAATGCGATTGTGTGAGGTGGGGGCTGCATGCAGCACAGACAGCACAGAACCCTGCCACATAAGGGAAGAAAGCAGACGTGGCACTGCAGAGCTGGAATGACAATTGGCAGGCTCTGCCGTGCATGGGCAGACAGCTCCGGAATGGTGAGCAGGTGCATTACAAGAGCTGTCCTCATCCCTCAAGTGCATTCGTCAGGCTGGAATCAGGGGGCATCTTCAGCAGGTGACCAAAGTAACGAATGTTACCGCCTCAGAGGGGGAGTAACTGCTGCTGCCACCTTAACCCTTTCATAACGGTATCCAAAGGGGTTGCTCAAATATGCCCCAGAGTAGGAAGGCAAGAAGGCAGCATGTGGAAGTGTGGAGGGTAGAAGGTTCAGGCTTTGTGTCCACTGTGTTCTGCACTCTGTTCACGTGATATACTCATCGGACAAACCTTGACAAGGAATAAGAGGAGCAAGTCAGACAGAGTATGGGGGAGTTATGCCTCAGCACATCAGAGGAGGGGGTAAATAGAGGAAGATAATTGCCAACCCGCTAAACATGGATATCGGCCTTGTGTTCTGAAAAATGCCCATAATAGAACAGTCCTATCCTTGTCCATAATGCAGATAAGAATCAGACACGTTCTATATTTTTGCATATGCCGCGGAACAGACACACGGATGCGGACAGAACATGCAAAAAAATAAGTTAGTGTGCATAAGCCCTAAGGGGCAGTTCAACTTCTATTCTTTGTGCTTATCACAAGCTGAACGCTACACAGTCAGCACCCCCTCCCTTCACTGTCTAGGGCAGGCATCAGCAACCATCGGCTCCCAGCTGTTGTGAAACTACAATTCCCAGCATGCTCCATTCATTTCTATGTAAGTTCTTAGAAGAGCAGAGCAACTATGCATGCTGGGAGTTGTAGTTTCACAACAGCTGGGAGCCAAAGGTTGCCTACCCCTGGTCTAGGGATTAGTACCCACAAACAGTCACCAGTCACTTTTCTACTGGTGGAGACACTGTAAATAGGTAACCTTACATATCCTGTTCTGTTCTTGAGTCATGTATTATTATTCAGAGCTGCACTCACTATTCTGCAGGTAGAGTCACTATGCACATACATTACTTATCTTGTAATGATCCTGAGTTACATCCTGTATTATACTCCAGAGCTGCACTCACAATTCTGCTGGTGGAGTCACTGTGTACATGGGTCACATTACTTATCTTATACTGATCCTGAGTGTATTATACTCCAGGGCTGCACTCACTATTCTGCTGGCGTAGTCACATTACTGTACTGATAATGAGTTACAGCGTATATTATATTTCAGAGCTACACTCACAAAAGCTGAAATCTCCCAGCATTTCCCGGCCTGTTCAGTGTCTGCACAAAGCTTGCGCTGGTGATTTTATTTTGGAAAGGGTCATCTTTACACCAAGAAATGAGCAGATATCTAAAGAACTAAGGCCCTGATTTACCAAGACCGGTGTGTGCTACGCTGGTTATGATAGGACCTTCCTGCAGGAGGAGGCATTTAATTAATGAAAAGGTGAAGGCCTCATCATATAATAAATGCCTCCTCCGGCAGTCTGTGCACCAGACTGAAATCTACTCTAGCTAGGTAGCTGGCACAGATTTCAGTCATCATTTACACCAGTTCCTGTCGTAAAATGGGCGGCGTAAAAACGCCTGCGTTTAAAAAGTTGCAAAACCGTGTTCAAAGACTTTTGGATTTTCTTTCAGGCATACAGAGTCTTTAATATCTGTAATAATTCCGACACTAAACCATTCAAGAACCAAGCGAATAAATAAGTGTCTTATAGAGAGCAAATCTGTGACACTGTTTATGGTAATGTCCATTCGTCAGGAAATTCTGGATGGAAATTAATGAATTAACACAAAGCATTTATAATATTTCAATAGAAAATAAACCTATTTAAATTTAGTCTTCAATTCAGATGGATAATTGTCTGTATAAGGGCTCACGCACACGAACGTGGTTTGGTCCCGCATCCGAGCCACATTTTTTGCCGCTCGGATCCGGACACATTCACTTCAATGGGGCCACAAAAAATGCGAACAGCACTCCGTGTGCTGTCTGCATCTGTTGCTCCGTTCCATGGGGCAGCAAAAAAATAGAACATGTCCTATTCTTGTCCATTTTGCAGGACAAGAATAGGCATTTCTATTATGGGAGGCACACTGGCGGCATCAGTGTTTTGCGGACTGCAAAACATGGCGGGGTCCTGTGCATGAGCCCTAAGAGGGAGATTATCCAGATAATGTACTTAAAGGGAGTCTTTCACCCCAAATGTGCACTCTCTCACACTAACACCATTGCGTCGATAACAGTCCCCACATTAAAATCCTTCTTACCATAATGTTGTCCGTTGCATAGTTAGTCTAAAAAACACTTACTGTATATGTAAATCAGGGTCTGAAGGTCCCCAGGCCCCGCGCTGATTTCCATGTGCAACCACTACCCTTTCACCCATTTGGCCCGCCCTTTTTCTGGCTGATTACCGCCTTTTCTTCTGAAATCCAGCGCATGCGCACTGTACTACCCATTACTAGCAGATGCCTCAGAGTATCCAGTGCGCATGCGCCGGCCCGTACGTCACACTCCAGCCGACGCTGCATACGAAGGCTATCATCAGCACAGACGCGGGATTTCAGAAGAAGAGAAGGAGGTGATCAGCCAGAGAAAGGGCGGGCCAAATGGGTGAAAGGGGAGTGGTTGCGCATGGAAATCAGCACGGGGCCTGGGCACCAGCCGTTGGAACGCCGCCCCTGGGCACCTTCAGACCCTGATTTACATATACAATAAAAGTGTTTTTTAGACGAACTATGCAACGGACAACATTATGGTAAGAAGGATTTTAATGTGGGGACTGTTATCGACACAATGGTGTTAGTGTGAGATAGTGCACATTTGGGGTAAAAGACTCCCTTTAATATTAGTTGCAGCAAAAAAACATTGATGGGTTTGGACTAGGGTTGTTTCGGGTATCGAACTTTCGATACCCAATCGATACTTTTCTCTGGTATCGCACTACTGCACAGCCCAGTATAGGAGAGCATGACTGCGCTGCTCTCAGCGCGGCCATGTTCTCCTCGGCAGCACAGGGAGAAGGAGGCCGTCTCTCCCTCCCCCTGTGCTGCCGCTGCAACCAATAGAGGGAGAGGGGCGGGAGGAGGGCGGGCGCACTGGCCAGCGATGCAGAATACAGTTTCTTATATAAATGCAGGCAGAAGACACAGCCTGCCAGCACCTGCCTGTGACCCAGCACTGCAATCAGAGGCAATTAACCCCTCAGGTGCGGCACCTGAGGGGTTAATAGCCTCTGATCGCAGCGCTCGGTCACAGGCAGGTGCCGGCAGCATGTGTCTTCTGCCTGCATTTATATGAGAACGTAATTAGGCTAGTCAGTGCTCCGCCCCCTCCCTAGTATTAAAACATTGGTGGGCAGTGGGCAGTGTGCCCCCCCCCTCCCTAGTATTAAAACATTGGGGGGCAGTGTGCCCCCCCCTTCCCCCCAGTAATAAAATCATTGGTGGCAGTGGCCACAGGGTCCCCTCAGCTCCTCCTCATTGGTGGCAGTGGCAGGAGCCCCAGCAGTGTAATGCTGGGGCTCCAATCGGTTACCATGGTAACCAGGACGCTTCTGAAGTCCTGGCTGCCTTGGTCTGCTCCCTGCTGCTGTGTGCACAGAGCAGCAGGGAGAGGGTGAGATCCTATTCACCCTGATAGAGCTCTATCAGGGTGAATAGGATGAGAATATCCCAGGTTCTAGCCCCTAAGGGGGAAAATAGTTAATAAATAAACTGTAAAAAAAAAAAAAAGTTAAAGTACACCAAAATATTAATTATAAATTTCCCAATTTTACATATAAAATATATAAACAATACATAAATAAAATATTACATATCGCCACGTCTCAAAAGTCCAAACTATTAAAAAATCCACTTTTATGCGGTGAACGCCGTAAAAGAAAAAAAAAGAAAAAGAAAAAATGCACGATTCGCCATTTGCTTTTAGTCGCCTTGTCCCCACAAAAAAGTAGGATAGGACTGTTGTATTATGAGCCGGCGGTTTCATAAAATGTGGAATGCACGCGGATTTTTTTCGCGTGGTATCGAATATCGCAATACTTTTTTATGGTATCGATACCGAATCAAAATTTTGGTACCGAAACAACTCTAGTTTGGACCATCAATGTCAGCTCAGAACTGGGCCCCAGGAAGCAGAGAGCATGCAGGCATGTGCAACTGCCCTCCGTTTACTGCTATGGGAGATCTGAAAATAGACGAGGCCCAGTGAGCTCCCTATTTACTGCTGTGCATGTTCTGAAAATTGCTTGGTTATTTTTGGAACTTCTATAAGCAGTGCACTCTCCTTCACTTTGTGGGCCATGTTCTGGACATATGGGCTGCCCATACCTCTGAAGGCGCCAGCCTGCTGGCGAAACATATCGGGGGAAGAGTCTGATTCTTTTAAATAGCAGGTCGCACTGTAGGGATACAATGAATACAACGCTGATGAATGAGGCTACAGCGGTAGTGCACACTGCTGTACCTTGGATAAGCAAACAGTAGGAGAGAAATTGCAACATTGTATAATAGCAGTGCGACTCTGGCTACTTTGTTAATCACCTTCTTTTGCTTTTATAAAATGGAGAAATAAAAAGGTGATGTTCTATCAAATTGCACAAATGGGCAAAAGTAAGATGTGGTAAATAATAGTCCAAAGACTAATGCCTCATGCAGACGTCCGTTAAACACGGATGTAAATGGTCTGTGGTGTCCTGGGTTGGATTCCTGCTGAGAGCAGGAGCGCACGGCGCCATTGGTTGCTAGGACGTCGTGCGCTTCCTGCCGCCCCTGCAGTACAGTAATACAGTTGTATAGATCATACCAGTGTATCACTGTACTGCAGGGGCGGCAGGAAGCGCACGACGTCCTAGCAACCAAGGACACCGTGCGCTCCTGCTCTCAGCAGGAATCCAGCCCAGGACACCACGGACCATTCATGTCCGTTTTTAACAGACATCTGCATGAGGCATAATACCACACATTTAGCCTAGGGTCAATTGTGGTTAATTAATGTCAAATAAGAAGGGTAGGCTCCGTTTGACTACAGACATACATGAAAATTAACTTAAAGGGTCACTGAGATTTTCTAAAACATTTTATATATGTCAGAGACATATCAAAGGTCTGCTTGGTGGGGGTCTGAGTGCTGAGACCTCCACAGATTCAGAGCAAAAGGAGGGAAGGGCTTGCATATCCTCGCTGAAGAAAGTCTACAAGCCAGTCTCAATTCCATCCCCTGAGGTGAGGAGAAAAAGAGTGATATGTCAGCGCTCCTCCCTTCTCGTTCTGGCGACCCAACACCCCCACCGATCAAAACCTTTGATATGTCTCTATAAAAACTATGTGACCCTTTAACAAAAAAAAAAAGTCCCATGCAATAAAGGAATTCAACTAAGCTGATTGGGGGGACCTGAATAGTGAGTGCAGCTCTGCAGTATAATACTGCAGCTTATTACTATGCAGATGTTTATTTAATTTATCTTTTCCTTGATCTTTACCAAATGTGGTGAAGCACACGAGGCACAGATTGAAGGGAGACTGCAGCACCATACTCACCCACACTCTAGGGTCAGTGTGACCCTCACTCCAATCGAAGCAACTCCACATCAAAGACAAGGGTGGCATTTGGTGGGATGATGCCAGGGTGACCTGTGCTGCCGTATGCATAATCTGGGGTGCAAGTCAAGCGTGCTCTTTCACCCACACTCATCTATAACATGGAAAGCAAAACAATAAGTCTGCAACTTATTGACACCACATCAGTATAGTTTCCAATAGGCCAAAACCAGTTAAAAGGGGAGGGGTTGTAGTGCCCACCTTACCTGTGTTACACCTTCTTCCCAGCCACGGATCACCTCATTCTTTCCAACACAGAAACAGAAGGGCTTATTCCTGTCACGAGAAGAGTCAAACTTCCTTCCATCCTGCAGATACCCTGAAAAGAAGAGAGACTTTATGAAGGAGCTTGACCCATGGGCAGTCCATGTCTTTCAGGCCATCAAAAGGGCAGCCTAAAGAAAAAGCATCACTGTGTGAATGGCCTGAACGACGGGGCTGCAGTGCTCGACAGATCACTCTAGCTTTTGCACAGCACACGGACATGGTGCAGCACCTTTCACGTGATCTAGGAGCAGGGTGGATAAAAATCAATGTTTTTTTTCATCTTGGATTCCCGCGGCAAGCATCGGAGCAGCGTGAATGCTCGCCGCGGAAATCCAAGATGGCACCGGCTCAGAATGGATGAAATCGCTGCAGTTCTCGCGAATATCGCGAGAACTGGAGCTTCTGCTCCCTGGCTAAAAGCGGAGCGCGCTGATTGGATGCGCTCCGTACCAGGGAGAAGAAAGACACGCCCGGGAGAACTTTTGCAGGCCCGCCCAGTTGAGCTGAATGGCTCATTAGCATGGAAGGCGGGAAATATTGCGAGGGGCACCGCGGACAAACGGGGGCACATACTGAATAAAGATCAACTGAATAAGCACCACCGGGGGCCGGCAAGTAAGGGTATATCTTTATTTTAACTTGCATTTTCAGGTGAAAGGTCCTCTTTAAAGAAGTTTAGTGAATAGACTAGAAACAATGGGGGAGATTTATCAAAACTGGTGTAAAGTAGAACTGGCTTAGTTGCCCATAGCAACCAGATTCTGCCTATTAGTTTTCAGAGCTCCTTTGTAAAATGATCTAAGCCAACTAACTTTGTAAATGGCAACTAAGCCAGTTCTACTTTACACCAGTTTGATAAATCTCCTCAAATATTTTTTCTCCTTCCTAAGTACAACAGAAAAGTTGTCCAAAAATTAATGATTAACCTATTAAACTGGGGATAAAAAAAAAAACTAATATGAAAAGTTGCTATTCTAAAAATCATCTACTTTCATATTATAAGTTATACCAGCAAGAATTAGTCTTTATGTAGAAAACTGATTTAAATCAAGACTTACGGACTAGTGATTTAAATCAGTTTGATTTAACTCAAATCCACCCCGTCTAGGAGCGAGCAGCGGTATCAGCAATCAGATAGTTGCTCCGGCTCTCACATAAGGAGTACATTAAGGGTCCAGTCACACAACGGTATTTTCAATGCGCACCGCTCAATCATTCCAAATGGGCCGCTAAAGATGCGGATGACAGCACACCGTGTGGGTTCTTCATCTATATGCCCATTCCGCAAGCCCACAAATAAAAAAAAAAATAGAATGTTTTGCGGACAATAGGCATTTCTAACAAAGGACGGGGCGTGTTGATGTGAAAAACAGATATGGGCGCGTGAATGACCCCTAGTGGTGCAGATTTTGTTGTGGAATTCTTTGCAGAAAAGCTGCGAATTCGCCACAGATTTCATGCCAAACAAGAAATCCAGCAGCACGTCCATAAAACCTTCACCTTTATTGGATCACATAATAAGCATAACATCCAGCATGGTACATCGTTGCCTACGTGTTTCGGACACGTTATTCTTAGTGATGTCATGACTACAGATAGCACGCGTCTATCCGAAGCGAGTAGGCCGTGATGTAGCACGCTGGAATGCTGGATGCTATACAATTATTATGATCCAATAAAAGGTGAAGATTTCATGGATGTGCTGCTGGATTTCTTGTTTGGCATGCTGCATCTGTAGCCAAAGCGGCTTCCTGGACGCCATCTCAGATGTGGAGTCAGACATATTGGAATTACAGAAGTGGTGAGCTGGACGGATTTCTTTTTCACTTACTTGTCGCCACAGATTTCACCCTCTGCATTGCACCACAGCTGATCTGCAGATACTGATGATAGCCCAGGGAGACCCCTTTAGGCTGGGTTCAGACTTGAGCGTTTTACAGCGCGTTCCTACGCGCTGTAAAACGCTCAACAGGCGAAAACCCATGTTTCCTTATGGGCATGGTTCTCACCTGAGCGTTTTACAGCGCGTACGAACACGCTGTAAAACGCCCTACGGCCAAAGAAGTACAGGAGCTTCTTTGGGGCGTATTGTCTCGCGTCCCCCATAGGGATACATAGCGCAAATCCGTGATTTTTACTTTCATTTTCACAATGCGAAAAGAAAAGTAAAGATAGAGCATCGTACGCGCGAAGCGGGACGCGCAGGTGTGAACCCTGCCTTAAACTCTTGTCCAAATTGCTGCACATTTTCCACATGCAATTCTGCAGCTTTTATGCCACCTGTAGCCGTACCCTAAGGGGATGACTGATACTGCAACCAATGTAATGCTCCAAGGGACTAATGGGCCTTCGAGGACATGCCTAAATTCAGCCCCATCAGCGAATGGAAACATTCCTCTTCACATCCAGAGGCCAAAAAACAGTACAGGACTAAAACTTCTCACAGCTAAGGGCTTGTGACAATGTATCCAAACAATCCTCTGTGAGCTGAGCACAAAACTCTTGCCTGTCCTGATAGTTTGTAACAATGTATCAACCTGAAATCAGCCCGTTGAGCTCACAGAAGACGGTCTAAAATGGATACAAGTGTAACACACCCTCAGCTGTGAGTAGAATTAGGTTCCTACATGAAAAAGTGGGAAAAGTGGCTCCTCAGAGCAGTCTGATCTCTGGAGGGCGATATGGTTAAGGGCTTTTACTAGTTCAGGGTTGGGCAAACTGCGGCTCTCCAGCTGTTGCAAAACTACAACTCCCAGCATGCAAAGACTGCTTACAGCCTATAGCCGGGCATGGTGGGAATTGTAGTTTTACAACAGCTGGAGAGCCGCAGTTTGCCCATCCCTCCTCTAGTTCATCCTGTGTAATATACAAAGAAAACCAACTAAAACTGCTGATGCACTGGTATCGTGCCCCGGAGGTGCTGCACACCCTAAACAGGACGGTCCCCAATATATGCTGGAGATGCTCAGCTAATGGCACTTCAATCTATAACATTTTTTGGGAGTGTCCTCTGGTGTCGCCCTTCTGGAGTATGGTAGCTTCTGTAATATAGGAGGTCCTGGGCTGTTCGGTGACGTTGGACCCACTGACGTACCTACTAAATGTTCCCCCAAGGGGTTTAGGAAGTCATTTCTCCAGGCTGCTCCTTCATTTACTTACCGCGGAGAAATGTCTTATAGCACTTTTCTGGAAGAGAACCGTTCCTCCATCCAAAGCGGACTATTACTCCCATATTCAAGAAATACGCTCGCTGGAATATTACACAGCTCTATCGCAAAGGAATGTAGACTGGTTTTTAAGGATCTGGTCCCTCTGGGGTCTTCACTATACCGACTTGCACTTGTAGGCCGAAGGAGAGAACTATTTGTTACTTATTCCTTTTTCTACCCCCCCCCCTCCCCCCAGTTTTGTTTATTGCGATATGAGCAGGTGCTATGGCATTATATAGATACCTTTAAAATATATCAATGTAGACTGTTCTTCATGTATACCAAAAATTGTTTAATAAACATAAAGTTAAAAAAATAAAAATAAATTGGGTTCGTACAGGTTTTGAGCCTCAGCACCTAACCAAGAACATACCATACATCAACTGCCACTGAAAATGTTAGTACACGGTCCAGAATTGGGAAGAAGAAAAAAGAAAATGGAAAACTACAAGGACAAATCTCTTATGGCAGGAAGTGAGCCAGGAAGTGCGGGAGACTGCAGGAAACACCAGGCGGCCCAATGTCCTGTGCTGGAAAAACTCCTGATAGAACAGACACCACGGAGCAAGTGATCCTGTAGGAATCCAAGATTTCTTCTACCTGATCGTAAGTAACAGGGTCTCACTGGAGAATCCATTACTAATACAAAAAGCTCAGATCCAAGCTGAGATCACTTCTGGACCCAAAACGGCATTGTGCATCTGATAATCCGGCACCGGTGTCCTTATGACCAGACTATAGGGTTGTACAATTTCAGAAAAAAATAAAGGATCTGGTTTTATATTTCTTTAAACAACCCAACGCTGGTCTAGTGATGGTATCTGGTATTGCATCTTGGCCCGATTCCGCCTGCCGAAAGCAACCACTAGAGGGAGCTTATGGCATACAATGTATACACTGAACTGAATATTAACACCATAAGCAGAAAGCACAGAGAAGTTGTTGAGCACAGAATGCCGGCAATGGTGGACGTTCACATTAATTACAAGAAGGCTTCATGGTTACTTGCCTGCAGTGATTGTGAAGACCATTAAAAATACAAGCTAAGGCTACATGCATACGACAGCGCCATGTTTTACGATCCGCAAAACGTGGAACAGAACAGACCACCCATCATAGAAATGCCTATTCTTGTCCGCAAAAATGGAGTGCTGTCCGCATCTTTTGCGGCCCCATTGAAGTTGAATGGGTCCACATCCGAGCTGCATTTTTTGCGGACCAAAACAACCGTTGTGTGCCCCCATGCAGCGTTTTTAGTCCAGCTGTACACGGTAGTTATGGATCCGGCAGGCTGTTCCACTACTGGAAGGAGTAACACCAGTGTGAAACGGGCCTAACAGGTGGTAACTAGAGATGAGCGAACATTTAAAAAAAGTCCGTTGTTCGGGGTTCGGGTGTTGATCCCGTGCTGAGCCACGCCCCCTGCACTGATCACATGACAGTGACGTCACGCCAGGTCCTTCAGCTGTTCTACAGTTCGGGTTGGTGGCAGCCGCCCATTATGGATTCCATATGCGCTATTGTGGAATCCATAACGGGATGCGCAATTAACCACCACCCGAACCCCGAACAACGGACTTTTTTTAAATGTTCGCTCATCTCTAGTGGTAACTTAGAGTCTATCAACACCTGTATGGGCAATTTTTTATGATTGTATTCTAGTTATTTTGGGTTAAAAAAAACAAAAAAAAAAAAAAACAATCGGGCTTTATTAAAGACTTTCAGCCATTTCTGGCATACAAAAGTTAAGTACTAGTCTGTTTCCTTTGAATCCCGTCATTTAATGGTTCATGTGTAGCTCTTATCTCCTGACGTCAAACACTTATTTAAGTGATATTCTTATTGGTTTGATAAAAATAGAGCTATAATGAGCGTTTATGAGGTCAGGAGATCAGAGATAAGAGCTATACATCAACCAAAGAAAAGAGACTGTGACAGCTTGCAAACAGACTGCTTTTTGACTCTTCTACCTGAGAAATGGCTGAATATTTCTAATGAAGAGAAAAAAAATAATAGGTTTTTACCCCAAAATGAGTAAGATGGAATCATAAAAAAATTGCCCGAAGTCATTCAGTTGCTCCTTTATAGACCTGGATCAACCCTCCCTTCCAATAATACACAATATCAAGTAGCCCCAGTCTTACCATCGTAGTGCACCACAGCTTTCTGGCCCTTCTTAGGGTATGTCTGTCCTGTGGAGGAAATGGAACAGGGTCGTTATCGGGGCATTAGGAGAGTGGGGAGGTATTTATATATATTTACCAATGTACAGTTTGTATAAAGGGCTAAAGGGGTGCTCCGGGAAAAGTTTTATATTCAACAAACGGGAACAAGTTGAAAATAAAGATGCTTTACTTGTCTTCCCCGATCCCCCAAAGCTGCCTTTCAGAAACCGCTCCGGTCCCCTGACAGGCAGTGCAGAGCAGAGGGGACAGGAGCAGCTTCTGAAAGGTGCTGGCGGAGGAGTGTGAATAGGCCTATTGCACACGAACGTAGGTGTCCCGTTGCCGTATTGCAGATCCGCAATACATGGGCACCGTTCCGTGTGCATTCCGCAACACTGATGCGGACCCATTCACTTTAATGGGTCCGCAAATCCGTGCGAAACGGGCTCAAGGAACGGAACTCGTTTCGTTCCGTACTTCCATTCCGCAAAAAAGATAGAACATGTCCTATGTTTTTGCGGAACGGGCAGATCGCGGACCCATTCAAGTGAATGGGTCCGCGATCCGCTGCCCCACAGTCGGTGTTCGTGCATTGTGGGCAATTTCTGACCCATTATATTATTTCTTAAACTAAACTCTTTTCCAGGAAATGATCATTATCCCATCAGTGGGGGTCTGAATCCCGCCACTTCTGCCAATCAGCTGTTCCAGGGAGTCAGCCCGCTCCCCAGAGCTCTGATGAGCAGGGCCGGCTCCCGGGTGCTTTCCTAGCAGCGTGCCGTACATAGTATAGAGCAACTCAGCCCCATTCACTTCAATGGCTGATGTACAGTGACGTCACATGGCCTAGGAAGAGGCAGCAGCACACGGTTGGGGGTCCAGGGGTCGAACCGCCACCAGTCTGATATTGGTGACCTATCCTGAGGATAGCTGATCAATATAAATTCCCAGATGACCCCTTTAAGTCCCTGTGTACATACATGACATTACTTATCCTGTACTCATCCTGAGCGACATCCTGTATTATACTCCAGAGCTGCACTCACAATTCTGCTGGTGGAGTCACGGTGTACATACATTACTTATCCTGTACCGATTCTAATGGGCCCTTTACACGGGCCGACATTTGAACACATCATCGCTAACCAGCGTTACTTGTAATGTTTGTTAGCGATGATCTGGCGGTGTAAATGCACCGCCGATTACCCGATGAACGAGCTAAACGTTTGTTCATTGGGTAATTGTATCTTTTGTGCGGCAGATCATATCAGAAACAATAAGACAGCATGGGGAAGAGCGATGGCATTAGCGATCACTCCTCTCCATACTGTGGAGGAGATCAGTGCATGTAAATGAACCGGTCTCCTCTGCTAGCAATCACTTTCCTCCCAACAATCTGCTAGATCGTCGTGCTGTGTAAATGGACCATAAGTTACATTCTGTATTATACTCCAGAGCTGCACTCACTATTCTGCTGGTGGAGTCACTGCATATATACATTACTTGTCCCGCCTGATCCCGAGTTACATCCTGTATTATACTCCAGAGCTGCACTCACTGTTCTGTTGGTGGAACCCCATCTCTGTACAAGCTTTGTGCTTAGTTTCTTTGCCGCTGCCTAGATCTCTGCGTCAGTGAACGTAAATCTACTTATTAAGGCTACTTTCACACTAGCGTTTTACTGGATCCGGCAGGGTTCAGCAAAAACGCTTCCGTTACTGATAATACAACCATCTGCATCCGTTATGAACGGATCCAGTTGTATTAACTTTAACATTGCTAAGACGTGGGGACATCTTGGAGCACTCCGTTCTGTTCTGTTACGTTTTGTCCCCATTGACAACGAATGGGGACAAAGCGGAAGCATTTTTCTCCGGTATTGAGACACTATGGCGGCTCTCAATACCGGAAAATGTAAACGCTAGTGTGAAAGTAGCCTAAGGCAGAAAATGCATCCTGACCTAATACTCCTTCACGGCTGAGTTAAAATGGCATCCATCCATCAGCAGCACAGATGGCTGCCTATCGTTACAATGTATCAGTGGAGGTAAACTAGATCAGGGTGGAGTTTGAACTGTGTAATAATAAATGGCAGTGCTGCGAAGTGAGAGCCGTTCAGACTAATGGGGCGACATCCCAATTGGAGAAACCCCCCAGGGCTGTTGGGGGGAGTATATTTATAGTACAAGGACTCTATGTACAGTATGATAATTATGATATCTATGTGTATACTATTCCCAACCCCATACAGATACATAAACTAGAGATATATAATAAATGTACCACTCCCCTCCCCCACGGTTTGATAATAATGTGCTACCCCTCCCCCACCCCATTCCCCTTATTGTATAACACAGCAGACATAAGGGAAATAATAAAATAACTGCACCCCTCCCCCATCAATCAGACCACGGCTATGTTATATTGCCCTCACATGACATCTACCCCCGCCCGCCCCCAGCGTTCTAGGTGCAGCAGATATTACCGTCCCCGGGGCAGAGGGAATCCACAGTCACTCCCATACTGGTCACCGTTTCACACAGCTCACACTAAAGACAAGCCGCCGCCGCCGCCGCGCTGGGATACCCTGAAAACGGAGTGACGTCACCAACAGGAGGTAACGTCGTTCTGATGAAGGTCTCTGATTGGTTCTCTCCCGCTCAACGCTCCAATGACGTCATGACGCCGGCTCCTTCGAAGACGCTTTGTTTGTCAGGTAGCGGTAGTGACGCTCGTGGCGGCCATTTTCAACACTGGCAGAATGGTTCTTTCCGCGGCTAATAGAGCCCAGAACCAGAGGGTGGGGTTCCAGGTTTAAAAATGGCCGCTTGAGAAGGGAGGTGGGTTTAGGAAAAAGTCACGTGAGGCGTGGCCATGAAAGAACCCTTTGTTGTTTTAAGACTGTATTCGGTATGAGGAAGGAATGGTCAACGCCTCAGCTGTCTTGTGTGTGTCTCTCCCTCTCTTGGGCTGGCTGATAAGACATGATGGGCGTTGTAGTACTACAAGAACTGAGCACCACTGTCTTGGATAGTCTGTTATATTTAATATTAAGCTATCATTGTTATCTAATGCATTATTAAGGAGCCTATTACTATTATATGCAGATTTCAGAACATGGTACTGTGTAGACTTTGCCGTAAAAGTGTTGGGCACTGTTCACATCTCGGTCATGGCTTTTATATTTGAATCATCCATTTTTATCAGGTCAAAGCTGAAGCTTAATGGTTCCTAGCAGGTCTCAAAGTTCTGCATGTGCCTTCTACAAAATAACCCAACTTCCCCCCTCAGCTATATAGCTAGGGAGTTCCTATGACAGACAGCCTCAGCATCTCTCCCCGACAACAGTACCAGTCCCCTGTAAGTGTGCGCCATAGTCATCCATAACGGACCCCGTCTCTGTGCACCATTAATGACCCCCTCAACCCAACAAGTGGTATCCATAGTACCTCCATAACAAAAGCATCCTTAGTCTATACCCAAAAAAGGGTTTTTGCCCTCATGATGAGCCTGATAACTGTGTTAGGGTACTTTCACACTTGCGTCGCCGGATCCGGCAATCTGTATGCAAACGGACAGCATTTGTAGATGGATCCGGATGCGGATCCATCTCACAAATGCATTGCAATACCGGATCCGTCTCTCTGGTTGTTATCCAGAAAAACGGATCCGGCATTTATTTTTTTACACATTTTTAAAGGTGTGCACATGCGCAGACCGAATCAGTCAGTGCGGTAATTTTAATGGCGGATCCAGCACTAATACATTTTAATGGAAATTAAATAGATCACCTCTCATATCACGCTCGCCCTTCACTCTTATCTCCTGCTGGATTAGATTCTACCTGTATATGCGGGTACTTCTGGTATTTCTTCCTACCTTATTGCCCTCGCTTACAGTGTCCTCCTTCTGTCCTTTTGAAGCCGGGGTTTCTTGGTGATGGGCGTTTGTATTCCACAAGGAGCGTGCTCCGGCCGGTAGCACTGTGCTCCGAAGTCCCTGCGCTCACGCTCCGTACAGGAGCAAGTGACGTCACTCTGCTAGAGCTACGGGTTAGTGGGGGAGGCAAAAAGTTCCACCCAGTGCGTTTCGAGCAATATGCGTAGTTCTTCCTCAGGGATACCCGTACAGGGATATTGCAGCTAATTTTTAGTAATCAGCGCCAGTGGAATTTGTCATTTCTATCTGTGTGAGTGCAATGGAAATTATTGCCGGATCCAGCATGTGTTCCGGAATTGTGGACGGAGACGAAACTGCAGCATGCTGCGGTATTTTCTTCGTCTAAAAACTGTACAGTGACTGAACTGAAGACATTCTGATCTCCCCATTCAGTATGCATTAGGATAAAACTGATCAGGTTTTTTCCAGTATTGAGCCCCTAGGAACGCAACTCAATACCGGAGCATGATTGGAGAACGGGTGACACGGACCCTAATGCCTCGTTTCCACTGAGCGGATCGGTTCGGGTCGGCAGAGTTTGGAAGATTTATAATGGTCCGGTCTATTTAGGTGAGCGTTTCCACTACAACTCGAGCCGCCGGGTCCATACGTGGTTTAGAAAAAAAATGCGTAAAATCTGTACTAATCGCGGCGTGGTGTTTATGTTGCGCTTGCGTTTGACGTAATTCAGGCCGCCAATCAAGAGAATGTATTGTGTGACGCAAGTAGCTCCGCCCTAACCGAACCGTTCCATTTTTCTATGGCCCTACATCTGAAGCAGGACCCTGAATGGTGCGGTACGGTTCGCTTGTATGGATCGATTTCATAGTGGAAACACCCAAAATAGCGAACCGTACCGTACCTACCCGAACCGATCCGCTCAGTGGAAACGAGGCATAACTGACAGGGGTTCCTCCAGTCAGCACTCCCTGCCAGCGAGCTAACAAGCTTATATCCACATGTTCTGATTTTCACAAAAATGGTGGCAAAATGTAACGTTTTTTTTTTGCCGTGATTTTTGTCAAAATCAGAACAATGGATATAAGCTCACTGACAGGAAGTGCTGGCTGGAGGAACCCCTGTTAATAAAAAGTACTCACAGGCTCTCCTCGGCTTTATCAGTATGGAAGCACTGCTGCTACGAGAGAAGGACACAACAGAATGCTGCAGCCACAATACACATCCCAGAGGGCCACCATATGAAGTAGGGAAATCTATACTGTCCAGTATGTAGTGCAGTGTTAAAGGGTGCCTACGAATGTAAAAGTGCGTGTAAAACCATGCCTTCTTGTGTAAAAGTGTGCCTGCCTGTGCGGCCAAAAATCGCAGCAACACAAAGCTACACATTGTAACTAATGAAAGTGAATGGTCACCCCATTCACTTAACTGTAGCACCGCATTGCTGTGCAACATGTGTCACAGCCCACAGGCCAATGTTGTATATAAAAGTGTGCCTTTATGTGTAGAAACATAAATACACTACCATAAAATATGGAGAAAACAAAGGTTCCAGCATTTTAGGTAAAAAACTTGGCGTTCACTTTATTCGTAATGGTCACAATTCACACCGCAAGGTTCTGCGCATGGGAAGAATATGCTGAGCTGGAAAAACTTCTTTCTTACATAACTACCATAAACTAGTAGTGTGCTATACTGGTTTTCCAAGTTATATTTCTTTTTGGGGCAATGGCTGGAACATGAATAAAATTAAAAAATAAAATCACCGTCCCACTCCTCTCCAATCTAGCACTACCACTTCCTATTCTTCCACAGGCTACAACACTGATATACTGTTGTGGTTGCAGTGGGGACGTCCCATATACCGCTGCAGCCAATCACTGGTCTCAGTGGTGTATGCCATTTGACGGCTGCAACCACAACAATACGTTACTATTGCAGCCTGGGGAAAAATACAAATTATTGCATATAAACGTGTGCTTGTGTGTAAAAAGAGAGCATGAATGTTGCTTGTGTGTATGTGTGTGTGAAAACATGCATCTTAGGCCTCATTCACACAACCGTATTCTTCATTCGTGTGCTAGCCACATTTCATGCAGATAGCACACAGACCCTTTCATTTACACAAATGTCATCTATGTGCTGTCTGCATCCCTATGGCTATTCCTCAAATGACAGAACACGTTCCATTCTGTTAGAGAAAAATGTGGAGGGGCGGATTAAGTGCATGATAGGCCCGCGCTGTCTACCCAACTTGCCCCCCCCCCCCTTTCCCCTCAATTTTAAGTTTCAGTTTTTTTTTTTTTGTATGGAGAGGCTGTGGTGCTTTGTGAGCGTCCCAGTCTCTTCCTCTCTCCCATCTGAGTGATTGGGGCTGAGCTGCAATACGCAGCACTGTGCTATCAAAAGGACAGGAGCAAAGAGGCTGCGGCGCTCACTGGACTCCTCGCGGTCTCCTCAAACAGCTGAGTGGCGGGGGTGCCAGGAGTCTGACCCCCACCATTTCATAACTCTCTGAGTACAGATGTCATAGAAGTTACCTGCAGTCCTATGTAACACCCAACATACCACAGTGAATTATTGTGTTATGTGGGTTGTTACATAGGACTGCAGGGAACATGTACAACATTATCTGCACACAGAAAGTTATCACTGTTATCTGGGCTGTTACATAGGACTGCAGGTGACAAATTAAAATTTTAGTTGCCAAGTTTAAAATACATATGATTATGATAAAGACTTGGGGGAGAAGATGAGACGTAGATCACAGTAGTGAGCCAGCTCTACATGTAGGAGAATACTGCCCCACATACCTGTTACATCCAGTGACTTCTCCTCTTATGTAGATCTTCTCTTTCCTCTTCTCCTTCGTCTGACCCAGACTGCCATGGCAAATTCCTTCAGCCGCATCTCGTCCCTACAGAGTTTGTTACACAGACACGTTAGATTTCTCATAATTAGGGTCATTTATCAAACTGGCCCATAGCAACCAATCAGATTCCACCTTTCCTTTTCCAGAGGAGCTGTCAAAAATGAAAGGTAGAATCTGTTGCTATGGACAACTAAGCCAGTTCTACTACAACAGTTTGATAAATGCCCCCAAAGATCCCTATAGTGTCTACAGCAGTTATAATGTCCTCTAGAGTGCCCCCAGTAATAATAACACCCTACAGTATATTGTGCTCCAGGTAATAATACCTGTATAGTGTCCCCAAAAATAATGTCCCCCAATAGCAACGTCCCCACACTACCCCCATATAGTATTTTCCTTTCACAATGCCCCCATATAGTAATTTCCTCTACACTGCCCCCATTTACTAATTTCCCCTACACTGCCCCATATAGTAATTTCCCCCACACTGCTCCCATGTAGTAATTTCCCCCACACTGCCCCATATAGTAATTTCCCTCACACTGCCCCCATATAGTAATTTCCCCCACACTGCCCCATATAGTAATTTCCCTCACACTGCCCCCATATAGTAATTTCCCCCACACTGCTCCCATATAGTAATTTCCCTCACACTGCCCCCATATAGTAATTTCCCCCACACTGCTCCCATATAGTTATTTCCCTCACACTGCTCCCATATAGTTATTTCCCTCACACTGCCCCCATATAGTAATTTCCCCACACTGCCCCCATATAGTAATTTCCCCACACTGCCCCCATATAGTAATTTCCCCACACTGCCCCATATAGTAATTTCCCCCACACAGCTCTCATATAGTAATTTCCCCCACACAGCTCTCATATAGTAATTTCCCCCACCCTTCCCCATATAGTAATTTCCCCAACACTGCCCCCATAAAGTAATATACCTCACACTGCCCCCATATAGTAATTTCCCCACACTGCCCCATATAGTAATTTCCCCACACTTCCCCATATAGTAATTTCCCCACACTTCCCCATATAGTAATTTCCCAACACTGCCCCATATAGTAATTTCCCCACACTGTCTCCCATATAGTAATTTCCCCACACTGTCCCCATATAGTAATTTCCCCACACTGCCCCATATAGTAATTTCCCCACACTGCCCCATATAGTAATTTCCCCACACTGCCCCATATAGTAATTTCCCCACACTGCTCCCGTATAGTAATTTCCCCCACACTGCCTCCATATAGTAATTTCCCCCACACTGCCCCCATGTAGTAATTTCCCTCACACTGCCCCCATATAGTAATTTTGCCAACACTGCCCCATATAGTAATTTCCCCTACACTGTCCCATATAGTAATTTCCCCAACACTGCCCCATATAGTAATTTCCCTCACACAGCCCCATATAGTAATTTCCCTCACACTGCCCCATATAGTAATTTCCCCAACACTTCTCCCATATAGTAATTTTCCCCACACTGCCCCCATATAGTAATTTCCCCACACTGTCCCATATAGTAATTTCCCCCACACTGTCCCATATAGTAATTTCCCCTACACTGCCTCCATATAGTAATTTCCCCAACACTGCCCCATATAGTAATTTCCCCCACACTTCCCTATATAGTAATTTCCCCAAAACTTCCCCATATAGTAATTTCCCCAACACTTCCCCATATAGTAATTTCCCCCACACTGCTCCCATATAGTAATTTCCCCCACACTGCTCCCGTATAGTAATTTCCCTCACACTGCCCCCGTATAGTAATTTCCCTCACACTGCCCCCATATAGTAATTTCCCCTAACACTGTCCCATATAGTAATTTCCCCACACTGCCCCATATAGTAATTTCCCCACACTGCCCCATATAGTAATTTCCCCCACACTGCCCCATATAGTAATTTCCCTCACACTGCCCCATATAGTAATTTCCCCACACTGCCCCATATAGTAATTTCCCACACTGCCCCATATAGTAATTTCCCCACACTGCCCCATATAGTAATTTCCCCACACTGCCCCCATATAGTAATTTCCCCACACTGCCCCATATAGTAATTTCCCACACTGCCCCATATAGTAATTTCCCCACACTGCCCCATATAGTAATTTCCCCACACTGCCCCCATATAGTAATTTCCCCACACTGCCCCATATAGTAATTTCCCCACACTGCTCCCATATAGTAATTTCCCCACACTGCTCCCATATAGTAATTTCCCCACACTGCCCCATATAGTAATTTCCCCACACTGCCCCCATATAGTAATTTCCCCACACTGCCCCCATATAGTAATTTCCCCACACTGCCCCATATAGTAATTTCCCCACACTGCCCCATATAGTAATTTCCCCACACTGCCCTATAGTATTCCACTGCCCCATATAGTAATTTCCCCACACTGCCCCCATATAGTAATTTCCCCACACTGCTCCCATATAGTAATTTCCCCACACTGCCCCATATAGTAATTTCCCCACACTGCCCCATATAGTAATTTCCCCACACTGCTCCCATATAGTAATTTCCCCACACTGCCCCATATAGTAATTTCCCCACACTGCTCCCATATAGTAATTTCCCCACACTGCTCCCATATAGTAATTTCCTCACACTGCCCCATATAGTAATTTCCCTCACACTGCCCCATATAGTAATTTCCCCACACTGCCCCATATAGTAATTTCCCCACACTGCCCCCATATAGTAATTTCCCCACACTGCCCCCATATAGTAATTTCCCCACACTGCCCCATATAGTAATTTCCCCACACTGCCCCATATAGTAATTTCCCCACACTGCCCCATATAGTAATTTCCCCACACTGCCCTCATATAGTAATTTCCCCACACTGCCTCTCATATAGTAATTTCCCCACACTGCTCCCATATAGTAATTTCCCCACACTGCCCCATATAGTAATTTCCCCACACTGCCCCCATATAGTAATTTCCCCACACTGCTCCCATATAGTAATTTCCCCACACTGCTCCCATATAGTAATTTCCCCACACTGCCCCATATAGTAATTTCCCCACACTGCCCCATATAGTAATTTCCCCACACTGCCCCATATAGTAATTTCCCTCACACTGCTCCCATATAGTAATTTCCCCACACTTCCCCATATAGTAATTTCCCCAACACTGCCCCATATAGTAATTTCCCACACTGCTCCCATATAGTAATTTCCCCACACTGCCCCATATAGTAATTTCCCCACACTGCCTCCATATAGTAATTTCCCCACACTGCCCCATATAGTAATTTCCCAACACTGCCCCATATAGTAATTTCCCCCACACTGCCCCATATAGTAATTTCCCCACACTGCCTCCATATAGTAATTTCCCCACACTGCCCCATATAGTAATTTCCCCACACTGCCCCCATATAGTAATTTCCCTCACACTGCCTCCATATAGTAATTTCCCACACTGCCTCCATATAGTAATTTCCCCACACTGCCCCATATAGTAATTTCCCTACACTGCCCCATATAGTAATTTCCCCACACTGCCCCATATAGTAATTTCCTCACACTGCCCCATATAGTAATTTCCCCACACTGCCCCATATAGTAATTTCCCCACACTGCCCCATATAGTAATTTCCCCACACTGCCCCATATAGTAATTTCCCCACACTGCCCCATATAGTAATTTCCCCACACTGCCCCATATAGTAATTTCCCCACACTGCCCCATATAGTAATTTCCCCACACTGCCCCATATAGTAATTTCCCCACACTGCCCCATATAGTAATTTCCCCACACTGCCCCATATAGTAATTTCCCTCACACTGCCCCATATAGTAATTTCCCCACACTGCCCCCATATAGTAATTTCCCTCACACTGCTCCCATATAGTAATTTCCCCACACTGCCCCATATAGTAATTTCCCTCACACTGCCCCATATAGTAATTTCCCCACACTGCCCCATATAGTAATTTCCCCACACTGCCCCATATAGTAATTTCCCCACACTGCCCCATATAGTAATTTCCCTCACACTGCCCCATATAGTAATTTCCTCACACTGCCCCATATAGTAATTTCCTCACACTGCCCCCATATAGTAATTTCCCCACACTGCCCTCATATAGTAATTTCCCCACACTGCCCCCATATAGTAATTTCCCTCACACTGCCCCATATAGTAATTTCCCCACACTGCCCCATATAGTAATTTCCCCACACTGCCCCATATAGTAATTTCCTCACACTGCCCCATATAGTAATTTCCCCACACTGCCCCATATAGTAATTTCCCCACACTGCCCCCATATAGTAATTTCCCACACTGCCCCATATAGTAATTTCCCCACACTGCTCTCATATAGTAATTTCCCTCACACTGCCCCCATATAGTAATTTCCCAACACTGCCCTCATATAGTAATTTCCCACACACTGCCCCCATATAGTAATTTCTCCACACACTGCCCCCATATAGTAATTTCCTAACACTGCCCCCATATAGTAATTTCCCCACACTGCCCCCATATAGTAATTCTCTCCACACTGCTCCATATAGTAATCCCCCACACTGTCCCATATAGTAATTTCCCTCACACTGCTCTCATATAGTAATTTCCCTCACACTGCCCCATCTAGTAATTTCCCCTACATTGTCCCATCTAGTAATTTCCTCTACACTGCCCCATATAGTAATTTCCCCAACACTGCCCCATATAGTAATTTCTCCTACACTACCCCCATATAGTAATTTCCCTCACACTACCCCCATATAGTAATTTCCCCCACTCTTCCCCATATAGTAATTTCCCCCACACTGCCCCCATATAGTAATTTCCCCCACACTGCCCCCATATAGTAATTTCCCTCACACTGCCCCATATAGAAATGTCTTCCATACTGCTCTCATATAGTGATTTCCCCCACACTGCCCCATATAGTAATTTCCCCAACACTGCCCCCATATAGTAATTTCCCCCACACTGCCCCCATATAGTAATTTCCCCCACACTGGCCCCATATAGTAATTTCCCCCACACTGCCTCCATATAGTAATTCCCCCCACACTGCCCCATACAGTAATTTCCCCCACACTGCTCCCGTATAGTAATTTCCCTCACACTGCCCCCATATAGTAATTTCCCTCACACTGCCCCCATATAGTAATTTCCCTTACACTGTCCTGATATAGCAATCTCCCCCCACACTGCCATCCATTAATTTGCCCCCATACTGTCATCCATTAATTAATTTGCCCCTATACTGCCATCCATTAATTAGTTTTCCCCCACAACTGCCATCCATTCATTTTGCCCCATACTGCCATCCATTCATTAATTTGCCCCCATGAAAAAAAAAAGAAAAGCTAATACTTACCTGTATGCTAAATGGTGTGGCAGGCGCACGTACATCAGAGCGCGCGCACGCCACTATACAGGCGCACGGTGACGTCATGCACGCCGAGCTTCTACCACTACATAGGCCTCAGGCCTACTAGGCCTGAAGCCCATGGCGGTGATAGACTGCGGGGCAGGGAACTATACGCTCCCGTGCCTCGTCGCAGTATGTGGGTGTTCGGGTCAGAGCTGGGCTCCCCAGCGATGCCGGGCAGGGGTGACCGACCCAATTATAATCTGCCACTGCACTAAAGGCATCTGTATTTTGCAGTTCTGTAGTTTGCAGGACGAAATATGAATACAGTCATGTGCATGAGGCTATGTGCGCTATTGTCTCTATGCCTGGATGGAGAAGATCCTATTAGGACCCAAGAGATCAGTTCTTCCCTACATCACTGTAAATCAAAAGAAGCATCTAAGTGTGACTCAAAGGGGAAAGGAAATGTTCACTAATATTTTATTAGGAATGGTTTTCCAGTTTTCTTAAAAACACACTCTAGTCCTCCTTTTAATCTAAAAACACGTAAGGGAAAACAATCTCCCAAGTGTGAAGTAAAAGGGAATGGATTTTGGGGATAGACAGAAGCTGCATGCAACTTAGTGATTTCATAAGAAACAAAACTACTTATGAGTTGCATGGAACAGCTGACAAATTTCCCATCAAAATGAGACATTTCTGTGGCAGTTGCCTGCAATGTAATAGAACACGTGTAATCCCTGCAGTATCGCTATTTTTACGATTGTGTACATATTTAAGACTGACTTTTGTTGCTTTATCTAAATGAGCTTTGTTCTGTTACTGTCTCTATGCACAGAGCTTGGTTCTGTTACTGTCTCTATGCACAGAGCTTGGTTCTGTTACTGTCTCTATGCACAGAGCTTGGTTCTGTTACTGTCTCTATGCACAGAGCTTGGTTCTGTTACTGTCTCTATGCACAGAGCTCGGTTCTGTTACTGTCTCTATGCACAGAGCTTGGTTCTGTTACTGTCTCTATGCACAGAGCTTAGTTCTATTACTGTCTCTATGAACAGAGCTCGGTTCTGTTACCGTCTCTATGCACAGAGCTCGGTTCTGTTACTGTCTCTATGCACAGGGCTCGGTTCTGTTACCGTCTCTATGCACAGAGCTCGGTTCTGTTACTGTCTCTATGCACAGAGCTTGGTTCTGTTACCGTCTCTATGCACAGAGCTTGGTTCTGTTACGGTCTCTATGCACAGAGCTTGGTTCTGTTACTGTCTCTATGCACAGAGCTTGGTTGTGTTAACGTCTCTATGCACAGAGCTTGGTTCTGTTACAGTCTCTATGCACAGACCTTAGTTCTGTTACAGTCTCTATGCACAGACCTTAGTTCTGTTACAGTCTCTATGCACAGAGCTCGGTTCTGTTACAGTCTCTATGCACAGAGCTTGGTTCTGTTACAGTCTCTATGCACAGAGCTTGGTTCTGTTACTGTCTCTATTCAGAGCTCGGTTCTGTTACCGTCTCTATGCACAGAGCTCGGTTCTGTTACTGTCTCTATGCACAGAGCTCGGTTCTGTTACTGTCTCTATGCACAGAGCTTGGTTCTGTTACCGTCTCTATGCACAGAGCTCGGTTCTGTTACTGTCTATATGCACAAAGCTTGGTTCTATTACTGTCTATATGCATAGAGCTCAGTTCTGTTACCGTCTCTATGCACAGAGCTTGGTTCTGTTACTGTCTCTATGAACAGAGCTCGGTTCTGTTACTGTCTCTATGCACAGAGCTCGCTCGGTTCTGTTACTGTCTCTATGCACAGAGCTTGGTTCTGTTACTGTCTCTATGCACAGAGCTTGGTTCTGTTACTTTCTCCATGCATAGAGCTTGGTTCTGTTACTGTCTTTATGAACAGAGCTCGGTTCTGTTACTGTCTCTATGCACAGAGCTTGGTTCTGTTACTTTCTCCATGCATAGAGCTTGGTTCTGTTACTGTCTTTATCAACAGAGCTCGGTTCTGTTACTGTCTCTATGCACAGAGCTTGGTTCTGTTATCGTATCTATCAAAAGGAAAACTGGTAAAAAATTTATTTTGACCGCTTTTTCCGGCGCTTGCTTAGAAGGATTTAGACCCAAATCATTGGACAGATAAGGAATTAACTTTTATTTGCAGGGTAGTCAACAAGTTTCGAGGGCTGGATTGCCCTCTTCATCAGGACTGTATACACCAACAGGACTGTATACAGGCCAAGAGGGAAGGGGGGGGGGGAGGGAGATTGGGGCGTGTTTGGGTTGGGTTGATTGACATTACCCTTCCTGTTATGCATCATATAGCAATGGTGTATGTTTAATTTAAAACCAATCAATAAATAAATAAAAGTATACTTTTTGCTTATATATCTTTCCAGTTGTTTTTTAATGGTAGCCCTGTGTCTCTCCAACAATGATATGTGTACGGATACCTATATGTAAGGTATCTAAGGATGTCTCTGGGGTCGCATTCGTATATATGTGTGTGTGGTTGGCAATTTGGTGCAGTTTGCCTCACGAGATGGCAGTCAGGTAAAATTTGCCTCAAGTATATATTTTATGTATTTTACCTCTGGGGTAGGCAGTGTATACATATACACATATACACACACCCACGCATACACACGTGTGGCTGGCAGTCTAGGCCCTTATGTATATGTGGGAATGACCGAGAAAACAGGGGTATGTGTATGACTCCTATATAGTGAGTGTTAGTATATGATAGTTCTGAGCATGGTTCTGTTAGCATTTCTTAGTGCTCAGCTTGGTTCAGATATTGTATGTTAGTACTGAGCTTGTTTCTATTACTGGGTCTAAGTACTTGGCTCTTCTGCCAGATCTATGTTTAAAGCTTACTTCCGTTACCATGTCTGAGCATATCTTATTGCTGTTCGGTTAGCATATCTAACTAGCAGCTTAGGATAATAAAGATAATTTAGTCTATATATCATATGGATATGTTGCACGGCCTTAACTTTACTAAAATGTACTCCTTTCAAAGACAATAACTTATATGTACCTCAAAATGGTGATAAAAAAACTGTCATAAAGGCCCGAAAATGAACTAGCAATATTTGCATGTAACTGTAGGGTGGGCCTCCAAAGTCACTTCCACTGGTGGGCCCTAGGGTTCCCAGTCTGACACTTAATATATGCAAATAAGCCTCTAGGAGCAATGGGGGCGTTGCTGTTACACCTAGAAGCTCTTCTCTCTCTGCAACTGCTGTGGTCTCTGTACTTTGATTGACAGGGCCAGGCAGTATAAATGTGATCACAGCTGGCCCTGTAATATGGAGAGGGGGCAGCAGTTGCAGAGAGAGCAAAGCCTGTAGGTGTAATGCATAGGTGTCAAACACAAGGCCCGCCAGACCTCGTCATGTGGCCCGCTATGTTAAATAAAGTAAACTTGTGCCCGCCCCTCATACATAATAGAATCACTAACCGCGGTCCGCTCCATTACAGGCCGGGTGCGCGGCCGGCAGCGTGACTGACGTCACGTGCCGGCGCCGCCTACTTTATGAATGAATCAGGCGGCGCCGGCACGTGGCGTCAGTCAGTCACGCTGCCGGCCGCGCGCCTGGCCTGTAATGGAGCGGACCGCGGTTAGTGAGTTAGTGATTCTATTATGTATGAGGGGCGGGCACAAGTTTACTTTATTTAACATAGATTTATGCCGATTTTTGGGGAATGAGTGAGCGGAGGGGCCAGAGGACAGTGAATACACCTGGCCCCACTGCAATTTTGAGGCAATGTGAGGGGATCTGTGGATGGCACTTTTAAGGGGTGAGGGGTTATATAACAGTGTCATCCACAGATCCCTATCGGGGGACATCTGTGGATAGGCGCAGTTATGGGGGACATCTGTGGATGGCACTGTTATGGGGGACATCTGTGGATGGCGCTGTTATGGGGTGAGGGGATCTGTGGATGGCACTGTTATGGGGTGAGGGGATCTGTGGATGGCAGTATTATGGGATAGGGCCTATCCCATAATACTGCCATCCACAGATCCCCTCACCCATAACAGTGCCATCCACAGATCCTCACCCCATAACAGTGCCATCCACAGATGTCCCCCATAACAGTGCCATCCACAGATGTCCCCCATGCCCATCACAATGTCCCCATAGCGCCATCCACAAATGTCCCCCATAACTGCGCCATCCACAAATGTCCCCCATAACTGCGCCATCCACAGATGTCCCCCCATAACTGCGCCATCCACAGATGTCCCCCCATAACTGCGCCATCCACAGATGTCCCCCCATAACAGCGCCATCCACAGATGTCCCCCTATAACAGTTCAAAAATATGCATGAAGCTCTAAAAACAGTAATAATTGAATGCAGTGACAATAATTTATGATAATAAAGAGTGGACACATAGTCCTATAGTTACAACCGGCCCATTGAGGGTGACCAAACTGCTGATGCGGCCCCCGATGAATTTGAGTTTGACACCCCTGGTGTAATGACAACGCCCCTGTTGCTCCTAGAGGCTCATTTGCTAATTTTTCTCAGCAATTAGGCCACATATGAACATGGGACCAACTGATGCCTTCAGCTGCCAAGCGCACATGTAACAGGTCAGCCAGTGTCATAGGTACAGATCTGCTGACAGATGCCCTTTAAACTACTGGGGATGTGCCGTAATGTTTTATTTTGGGAATACCCCTTTAATCATTGCTTCCTGCTGTAACCACTTCCAAGGACACGTACACTAATTATTAGTCTGCCTGCTTGTATTATTAATAGCTCCATTAATTATGAACACGTTCATACGTCTCTGGTGGGTTCAGGTTCGCACTCTCGGGCTCACACCTTGGTAACAGTGTCTATGGTTCAGATACAAACAAGTCAGAAGGTTCAGGGCCATAATAAGCAGAACGATCAGTCATAAAGTATCAGCAGCAACCAAACTGACCCCTTACATATAAAAATTCTACCATCTCAGACAATCATGGAAGTTTATTATCCTCCAGCTCCCTCACTTTTATGTAAATAAAGCATAAAGGGGTATTTTGAGACCCCCCCCCCAAAAAAAATTTAGATAAAGGTAGGGAGTACCATAAAATAACAGAAGACGCCTTTGGCTGGTGTCACAAACACAGTTTTTCAGCTATTTTCTGCGGGCTTTTCCATTTTTTTTTAGTCACAAAAAGAGCCAGTTCCAGAAGTTGCAAATATTAAAGTTTGTGGGTCAATGGCGTTTTTTGTTTTTTTTCCCGAATTGTAGGATGCTATTTTTCACCCATAGACTGCAAGTTCTTTCTTGTGTTTTTTTTTTTTTTGCAGCTTCAAAGCTATCACTGTATGTACAGTTTGTGTTGGTATCTTTTAACCCCTTAATGGCTTGCACCATTCATGTACAACGCAAGTCAAGGCTCTAAAGATACTCCGTGCTCAGAAGCTGAGCAGGCACCGTAGCCACAGGGTGCCTGCTGTTTTACACAGCAGACGTCCAGAAGCATTGGCATTCTCGCCAGTCACAGACATTTAACCTCTTAGATGTTGTGGTGAATTGTGACTACCGGGATCTGAGAGGTCTTTTCCTGGAAGTGCTGTGCAGGTCTTTATAGAGACATAGCGGATCTCCCATAAGCTGCAATGTTAGATGATTGCAGTCTATAAGAGAAGCGATCAGAAGAGAGAAGGATAAAAAAAAAAAAAAAAAAAGTTTTGAAAAACATTAAAATATAAAAAAAAAAATTAAAATCACCCTCTTTCTGCATGTTATAAATAAAAAATATAAAAAAATAAACATTAGCATCACTGCATGCCAAAACGTCCAAATTATAAAAATCTAAAAATATTTATCCCATACTGTGAACGCTGTAACAGGAAAACATTTTTTGGGGAGAATGAACGTATCAGGTCAGTTTTACCTCAGAGGAAACACTGTATAAACGAAACCCATAAAACTGTTACGGAATTGCAGGTTTTTTTTTCCAATTCCACCACATTTGGAATGTTTTTCCTGTTTCCTACTACATTGTATGCAATATAAAATTGTGCCATTAGAAGAAAGTACAACTTGTCCACAAATAAACTCTTACATGATAATGTTAACAGAAAAATAAAGTTATAGCTCTGAAAAGGCATGAAAGGGGTTAATAGTATTTTTGCATGGCATTTTTCCTTACAGAAAATGTTTCATTACAGGACAATAATATGCTAGGCATCGAAAAAGACACCATGTGCTAAAACACACTATATGGCCAAAAAAGCCTCAAGAACGCTACAAAAAACGCAGGACAAAGTGGTGTGTGAATGGATATTTTTCAAAAACACTGCTTTTTTGTTGGAGCAGAAAAACGCGGCAGAATTGCTCTGGATGTGATATTTTGCATCAGATGTTTTCCTACAGACTTCTTTATACAGAAAAAAAATGTCTTAAAAATTCAAGAATTTTTTTTTGTAAAAAGATATACATTTTATGGTGTTTTTTTAAGCCAGAGAAAGGGCAAGAAAAAAATGTCATGTTACAATACCTTGCTCGCCTGTCCAGTGCTACCCAGTGATGGAAACCAAGCGCAAATAGCATTTATCACGTAGAGGAAGTTAATACATGGCACTTACTAATGTATTGTGATTGTCCATACTGCCTCCTTTGCTGGCTTCATTTATTTTTCCATCACATTACACACTGCTCGTTTCCGTGGTTATGACCACTCTACAGTCAGTGGTGGTCGTGCTTGCACACTATAGAAAAAAGTACCAGCCTATGTGAGCTCCCACGGTCCCAGCCACCAGAGAAGCCGGTGCTTTTTCCTATAGTGTGCAAGCACGACCACCGCT
This sequence comes from Bufotes viridis, assembly GCA_033119425.1. NCBI lineage: Eukaryota > Metazoa > Chordata > Amphibia > Anura > Bufonidae > Bufotes > Bufotes viridis. Next base: position 91,453,522 of record CM065594.1, on the reverse strand, counting down.
ACTGGATTGCAGGGTGGTCATAACAATGGATGGAAAAATTAATCAAGCCAGCAAAGGAAGCAAAATGGATAATAACAAAACATTAGTAAGTACTCTGATAAATGACACTTGCTGAAGTGAAACAACCTCTTTAATGACACCCGCCCGACTACCACACATGACCGCTGAGGCCAATGACATGGAGTAGTAGTGCCAGATCTGTCTGGGCTGGAACGACAGGGGATCAAACAAGTTTAAAGGGGTTGCGTCATCTCAGACAATGGGGCATATCACTAGGATATGCCCCCCATTGTCTGATAGGTGGGGGTCTCACCTCTGGAGCTGGCAAAGTCCCGTAGGCTGCACCGCGCATGCCCTCTATTAATTTATATGGGGCTGCCGAAAATAGCCTAGTGCTGGCTCGGCCATTTCCCTCGGCCCCATACAAATAAATGGGAGCGGTGGCCGCGCAGGCTTGGAGGTGGACGGACCCGGCACCGCCGGTCATTTTGCTTGCCTCGTTTTAGAGCTAGGTGGGGGTCCCAGACCTAGCGATATGCCCCCATTGTCTGAGATGGGAATACCCCTTTAAGGCTTATTCGCCCTTCCATACATTTTTGGGGGTCTCGGAAAACCCCTACAGTCAGTGTACAACGAACAGTTCTTTCTAATATAACTCATCAGCATTTGAAAGATCTTTGCTTGCTGTCAATGAATAGTCTGACAATCCATCTTCATGTGCAACTGACACAGATGCAGAGAATGTTACAAGCAAGAACCTGAAGCATTTGCCCTGCAGCTGCTTTATCAGGACAGATTCTCAATCCATGAATTTTAAGAGGTTTTGTCCTGATAATTTCCCTCTGAATGGTATAGGGCTTAGTATAATGTGAACGCTCTCTCACAAAACGTGCCTTGTACCCGTGTCAGTAATAATTCTGCCTCTGGAGGTAAACAAAATATCCATTCACTGGCAGAAAACAGAGATCTTAAAAATGTTCAGAAACAAGCACAAGGCATTAATGACGACAGCGGTATTTTTAATCAGATCCTCTTAATTTATTTTTTCAACCACCAAAATTAACATCATATAATATGCAGCTGGTAATCCACAGGGTGGAGTGCACAACTTTAGGCCGTCTAAGGGCTTCCCATAGTTCATAATAAGGCTACATGCACACGACCGTATGTATTTTTGCGGTCCGCAAATTGCGGATTCGCAAAAAAATAAATAAATAGATGACATCCGTATGCCATAGTTTTTTTTTGCGGATCCATGGCAACTGCCTTAAACGGACAAGAATAGGACTTGTTATATTTTTTTTGCGGAGCTACGGAACGGACATACAGATAGCACACAGTGTGCCATCCACATTTTTTGCGGACCCATTGAGATGAATGGGTCTGCATCCTATCCGAAAAAAAAAAAAAAAAACGGAACCCACTCTAGCGCAGCAGCTCTACTTCAGTATATACTATAGACCTTTCAAGAGCAGCTGTCTCTAAAATCATGTCCTCTCTCTACCTGAAACTGAATCTCTCAAGATCTGAACTTTTACTAACTTACCTAAACCTGACATTTCAATCTCAGTCGTTCGAACTACCATAACTCCTGGGCAGCAGTCCCACTGTTTGACTCAGATCTTTCCTTTGTTCCCTATAGTCAATTGCTTACACGCTCTTGTCTGCACCTCAAGAACATCTCCGGCATCCACCCTTTTCTCCCGGTGAAATCATCCAAAACTCTTTTTGTTGCTTTGATTTATTCTGTAATTTATTAATGTCGGTCCTAAATGCAGAAGCCAGGCACCTCTATCTGTCCCCCCGCTACACCAATGCCTCCTCCCTGTGCCAGTCTCTTCACTTGTTGCCCATCTACCACAGAATACAGTTCAAACATCTCACCCACAAAGAGAGCTGCACCTCCATACACCATTACTGTCTTTAAAGAGGGCCTTTCATGGAATGTTTTATGTTTAATTACCTTGACTTGTGGGGTACCCTCCGCTGATGATGCCATCCTTGTTCTTTTTCTTCTAAATACCCCTCACATGCTCACTGCAGTTTTCGCATCCAGTATGTTCATACTGAGCATCGGTACCCGGAGGAGATGCCAGGTTTTCTCAGTGGGCGTCTCCTTCTCCCTGGCTGTGGCGCGCTCTGCTGTGTTTGGGATCTCCTCCTCCCTGTACTGATGCTCAGCATTACCATACTGGGTGTGAAAACAACCAATTTTACATTTTTGTGTGTTTCAGTTGTATATTAGCCTGTAATTCTGCAGTGTCCATTTTGATTTGTACGTGTACCCTCTGAATTTTAAAGCGCTGAGGAACATGGTGGCGCTATTTAAATAAAGATTATTATTCACGAGGGCTGAGGACCATGATCTAAACCCGATTCAATAACTTATTATAATGCTTAGCTTAAACGAGTCCTCTGGGAATGATTTAAAATGGCCACCAGCAACCTGTCCTAGAATGTGAGGAGGACTGGTTGCTTCCACTTGCAGAGCTGACAAGGGGGTGATGGGTCGGGGGCCTCACTACGCTCTGGCAATTGCTACATACTTGGTGAGTTTTTCCTGCCAGGCTGCTCAGCCATAATGGCATATCATAGGCAGGATGGCATCATTATCTGTTGTAGAGCAGTGTAGTGAGGCCCCAAAGAGGTTGTGGAAAGTATGAACGTTATCCTGTGGATAAGGGAGTAACTAACTGATCAGTGGTGGTCCAACCGCTGGGAACCCACCAATCCAGAAAACAGGGATCCCAGACTAAGCATGCGTCCTGCCGCTCTATTCATTCTCTATGGAACTGCTGGAGATAGCCGAGTACAGCCATCTTGCCGAGTTGTTGTTAACAGCATTTAGAGTTGTTTTACAGCAGCCACCATGGGCCATAGACACAACAGACTGGAGGAGACTCACTGACTTCTATGGGAGAGTTTTCCAGGCATACTCTGTGATCTTTGCAATGGGCATTGTACAGGGAGGGAGAGTAGATAAGCTGTGATCATCAACTACTGTGAATAGTGGCTCCAGAGTTATCTACACACAGCTGTTCACTATTATTGTAATCCTACCTGTGATAATGAGATAACTGCAGACCTGTACAGAACAGGAAATATCAAGCCCACCAGGCTTAATGGTCAGTGTGAAAATTGCAGGATTTGATTATTTTAAAATATAGTGACACTGAAAATTAAAAAAAATACATGTATAACATCAAAAACTTGATTTACACAATAGGTCATTTTCGTTTGAGACAATCCCTTTAAGAGCTTGCTGCATACTATTTATACACTGATCTCTATAATACTATGTATTGTATATGTAACTATGTCTATTTGGAGGATTTATGTCGCAGAAAAATAGAGCTCAAAACCCTATAAAGAGATTTTAAGAAATCAGTGTTGGGATGGATATAGCAGCTTCTCTATGATCCTTACCTCAGGTATGTGGCTCAGGATTCAGGTCTGCCCTTAGGATGTAAATTATTAAGACAGAGGGGAAGTTTGTTGGTTTATTTCCTATTTATTTCACTTTTTAAGTCCAACGCTTATTACAAATCCTGCAAAATTTACGTCTAGAGAGGATATTAGGAGTCCACCCGAAGCATTGGGGAACCCAGGACTACAAGACAGAATGGCTCCATTTCACCAGCGGAGGTTAGAACAGCAAGTAAGAGTGGAATAGAATGCCGGGATGGGGGAACGTGATGTCATATCAATCGCTGCACAATGACGGCATTTAGAAGGTTTGCTTCCTTCAGGGTCAGGTCTTCATCTGTCAGCTCTTTGTTTGGAAAAGTTGTCATGAGCACAAAGCTGGTGGCAGCCATGGCTGGTCGGGCGCTCGCAATAAACATACGGATGTCACGGATCCTGTAGAGGAGACAGAAAATGTCAATGACACGGAAGTCAGCAGTATGAGCTTCTTATTATATAGGAAATGCATTTGTGGGCATGTGCACTCCATTCACTTCTATGGAAGCACTGAAAATAGCCGAGCAGCACACACTGCTATTTCCAGCAGTACCACAGAAGTGAACAGAGTGGTGGCCACGCTTGCGCTGTGTGTTCTCCATTCATTTCTTCATGACTTCTGAAAATAGGAAAGTGCACTGCTCGGCTATTTTCAGCACTCATATAGAAGTGAATGGAGGGCGGCCGCACAGGCACGGTCCGCTCTTGTTCTTTTTGGGAGCTTCGTTCTAGAGATACATGGGACCCACACCTAGCTGACATATCGTACCAATATGTCACCAATGTCCCAGATGTTCCTTCGAACATCTTAACTAGTTCTCAATCTGTGACCTTCCATTTAACTTCCTTACGTCATGTTCCTGAAGCATACAGCACCTTGAACCTAGTCTGCAAATTCCTACTTACTTGCACAGGTATTTCATGTATCTTGCACTGGCTAACGGCTCAAGTACACCTTAGATTTCGTCCGCACCCAATCCGCGTTTTCGGATGCAGACCCATTCATGTCAACGGAGCCGCAAAACATGCAGAGAGCACACCTGTGTGCTGTTCGCATCTGTAAGTCAGTTCCGTGGACCCACAGGAAAATAGAACATGTCCTATTCGTGTCCGTTCTGCAGACAAGGCTAGGACATTTTTGAAGGAGGAAAAAAATATAAAAAATGGCGGCAGGCTCTCGTCCGGTATCCGCGATTTGCGGACCGCAAAAACACATACAGTCGTGTGCAGGAGCCCTTACTCTAACTTAAATCGCCACTCAGATAGGAAACCATGGTCCCCTTATTCTTGCTATTAATAAAGGTAACCACAGTTTTGTGGCATCACTAACTGTAAAGCCATGAAATGTAAAAGCTATGGACACTTTCGGGGCAATTTTTTTGAGATTGCATTTTACAAAAAAATGATTTTTAGCCAAAAATGAGTAAAATGCAATAAAAAAAATACCGCCCCGAAGGTGCCCATAGCCTTTAATCAAGGCAAATCCCCTCTGAACAGCAGGTGATGATCTGCCATGGATATACATAATGATAATTGAACTCGTACCTATGACTGTGATTGAATTTTTGCACAAGTCTCCCCCCATCTGCCAGTCGAATCTGGATGTTAGTAATGGGATCAGAGTCGTTGATAATCACTGATGAGCTGGCTCTGGCCTCATTCTCAGCCTGCTGTGACGGGGACGATGTGCTGAGGACATTGGGGGCCGTACTGGCAGGAACAAAAGTGGAGCAAAAAGTAAGTGAACTGTTAATGTCTTAATACAAGGGGCATCAATATAAGTGGAGACACCACTCACCTGCCCAGTTTCTGTCCTTCTCCTGTGAAGGCTTTGAAGGAAGTTTTAGCTTTTGCAAAGTCTTCATCACGATGGTCTTCCATATCTAAGTTCACCTGTCCGCCCTGAGCAAGTCTGCGAAGCTCACCCGGAATCTCACTATTTTTGCAAAGTGTGGAGAAACGGGTTTATTAATAATAAATCATTTGCATATATTAAAACATCATGTTTCTTAGCAATATGGGCACATACGAACATAGGACCAACACAGATTCCTTCAGCAGTGAAGCGCACATGTAACGGGTCAGGTACAAATCTGCTGACAGATGCCCTTTAAATGGAGCGTTGGTCGTGCATGTCTGCTGCCACTCCATTCAACACTATGGGACTGCTGAAGATAGCCGTGTACAGTGCTCTGGCAGTCCTATATAGCTGAATGGAACACATGACCCCATTCCTGTGTTCAATAGGGATCCCAGTGGTTGGAGCACCACACATTAGACGCTTCTCCCCTATCCTGTGGATAGCAGATAAGCATGGTTCCTAGGAAAACCCCTTTAAAAATACATTATGTTATCAGTTAATGGGCCTAGCAGGTTTACATGGCGGTATGGACTCATTTGGCTAGGCTAAACTAAATAAACACCAAATATTTCTGTCTCTACTAGTACAAAGGGGGACCCCTGTATAGTAACCTCACTCCATAACGCCCATAAACAGTAACGGAAAGAGGTGCATATCAAAAATGTTCACCTCCCCACCGAAGCCAATGCTGCAAGCTGCCATTGGGATTCCCTTCCTCTGATAGCTTTAGGGAAGGGGTCCCATAGATTGCGATCCTGGGGAGAGCCCAATCAGATGGGAAAACCTCTTTAAAGGACCCGAACTCACTATAGAAGACTCTGTCCCTAACTTCTCACCCTCTGCGTATTGCTTCCAAGAATTGCGCATTGCTGGGGTCCTGATAGCTACGCAGTTCACCATTGTCCAGACTGAATCCGTTTTTCCAGAGCTTTAGAACTACGTGGACCTGCAGCAGAGGAACCAAATATAAGTATCCAGAAAAAAACGGTAATTACACTTATCGGTAATTATATTTCCTGGAAGTCTCCATGACAGCACCCATGAGCTTAGCCCCGCCCTATCAGGGACAGGAAAAACACATAGAGAGATTAATTTGCCCCTCCCTACCTAACTCCTCAGTGTATCAAAAAGGAAAACCTTCAGAGAAGTATAAAGAAAAAAAAATTTTTTTTTTTTGAATAGTAACTCCATATTCAAACGGATAATATATCTCCCCTTCTATTGCCTTCTATATACGGTACTTATATATCATCATTCTTTCTTTCTTTTTGAAGGGGATGGGGGGGGGAATCTGGGGTGCCGTTGTGGAGACTTCCAGGAAATACAATTACCGGTAAGTGTAATTACTGTTTCCCCTAGTCGTCTCCACGACGGCACCCATGAGATATAAGAGATGAAAATATTAGGGAGGGACCGCTGCCTGGAGGATTTTACATCCAAAGGCTAGATCTTTCGCGGAAAAAACATCTACCTTATAATGACGATTAAAGGTGTGAGCAGATTTTCAGGTAGCAGTCTTAGGGCTCTTTCACACTAGCGTTTTGGTTTTCCGGCATAGAGATCCGTCGTCGGGTCTCTATGCCGGAAAAATCCTGATCAGGATTATCCCAATGCATTCTGAATGGAGAGAAATCCGTTCAGGATGCATCAGGATGTCTTCAGTTCAGGAACGGAACGTTTTTTGGCCGGAGAAAATACCGCAGCATGCTGCGCTTTTTGCTCCGGCCAAAAATCCTGAACCCTTGCCGCAAGGCCGGATCCGGAATTAATGCCCATTGAAAGGCATTAATCCGGATCCGGCCTTAAGCTAAACGTCGTTTTCCGACGTTTAGCTTTTTCTCCATGGTTACCATGGCAGCCAGGACGCTAAAGTCCCGGCTGCCATGGTAAAGTGTAGTGGGGAGCGGGGGAGCAGTATACTTACAGTCCGTGCAGCTCCCGGGGCGTTCCAGAGTGACGTCACGTCAGGGCACCCCACACACATGGATCACATGATCGCATGAATCACGTGATCCTTGCACATGGGGCGCTCTGACGTCATTCTGCTCCCCACTACTACTATGGCAACCAGGACTTTAATAGCGTCCTGGCTGCCATAGTAACCTCAAAGCATTTCGAAGACTGATCAGGATCCTGATCAGTCTTCTAATGCTTTCAGGCGACTTGCGTTCTGACAGCTCCGGCGGGACGGAAGTGCCTGCCGGATCCTCAGAACGCAAGTGTGAAAGAGGCCTTAGGGTCCTTTCACACAAGTTTTCAGGATCTGGCATAGAGATCCGTCGTCGGTGCTCTATGCCGGATGAATACTGATCAGGATTATCACCATGCATTCTGAATGGAGAGAAATCCGTTCAGGATGCATCAGGATGTCTTCAGATCAGTCACTGAACGTTTTTTGGATCGGAGAAAATACCGCAGCATGCTGCGGTATTCTTTCCGTCCTGGGATGCGGAGCAAAACGGATCCGTCATGACCCCCAATGCACAATCTGACAATAGAAAACGAATCCGTCCTCCATTGACTTTTCATTGACAAGATGGATCCGTCTTGGCAATGTTAAAAAATAGTTAAAGTTAATACAAGCGGATCCGTTCAAACGGATGCAAGCGGTTGTATTATCTGTAACTGAAGCGTTTCTTTCCGGCATAGAGCCCCGACGACGGAACTCTATGCCGGATTCTGAAAACGCTAGTGTGAAAGTACCCTTACAAATGCTTTCTACAGAAGCTGAGGCTGTTTGAGCCCATGATGAGGCGGATATGCTTCTGGTTGAATGGGCATTAATACCTATAGGAGAAGGCTTACCCAAGACTCTGTAAGCCTCCGCTATAGTTTGTCTAATCCATCTAGAAATGGAACTTGCTGTCGCCTTTTTACCCTTGTTAGGACCTGAAAATTGAAGAAAAACATTTCTATCCTTCCTTCATGATTCTGTTTTTTGGAGATAAAGGACAGATCTTCTGATGTCTGATTTTTCCTCTCTCTCATTACTGGGTTTATCACAAAAAGAGGGAATGATTATGTCCTGGGATCTATGAAAAGATGACACTACCTTTGGGAGACAGCAGGGTTCTAATTTAAAAATAAGCCTGTCTTCAGGATTGAAAATATGGGAAAACAGTAGAAAGTGCCTGTAACTCACATACCCTTCTGGCAGAAGTAATGGCAACCAAAAATATAGTTTTTAAAGTCAAAAATCTTAACGAAATTTCATCAATGGGCTCAAAGGGGGGCCCCCCAATAAAGCATTTAGGAACAGATTTAGATTCAAGTTATGGATGGTAGGACATAAACGTTCTGCGGCTAAGAGAAACCTAGAAATGAACTGGTCTTCAGATAATCTGCAATCAGACACTCAACGCTGCAGCCTGAACTTTAGGAGTACTAGGTTTAAGCCCAAGATCCAGTCCTTCCTGAAAAAAATTATAGAATTGCAGGGAAACTAAGAAAAGAAAAATCTATATTATTGCTCCTGCACCAAGAAGAACATTTTTCTCAAATTTTACCATAACAGTTTTTAGTGGTAACCTTTCTACTCCAGTAATAGGTCTACCACTCTGGATGAAAAACCTCTATTTTCTAGGCTGACTCGTTCAACATCCAGGCTCTTGGATCTAGATTTTTTAGTCTTGGATGTGGAACTGGACCCTGCATACGCAGACTGGGAACATGTGAAAGCTGGAGAGCGGGAAGAGAGCTCATTTCATCTATCAGCGAGAACTACGCTCTTCTGGGCCAGAATGGAGCAACCAGTATAACCTTGGCATTTTCTCTCTTTTGAAGCACCCTGGACAGTATATTTATCAGAGGATAGGCATAACAGAGATTCAGAGTCCACTTGATGGAAAACGCGTCCACGTGAGCTGGGATGTCTGCTGGATGCAGGAAGCAGAACCTCTTTAGCTTTCGGCTGTTTCTCTTCGCGAAGAGATCTATGGATGGGTACCCCCAGGTTTCTACAATTAAATCAAATGACTGATTCGCAAGGGTCCATTCCCCGGCAATGATCTGATTTTTGCTTAGAAACATTTTCTTGACCTCTGAGGTGCACCGCTGTCAGAGATAATAGATTTTCTTCTGCCCACCAAAGAATCTTTCCTGATAATCTCTTTAGTTGTTGCCCCCTCATACTTCCCTGATGTTGGAGAAGCGCAACTGTAGTCATGTTGGCCGAATAGATTTTCAAGTGGGATCCGGATATTATTTTCCCCGACGCTTTCATTGCTTCCCATACAGCTGCCAATTCTCTCTGCTTTTCATCTGCCACCTATTAAGGGATTGACTTTTATAGAAAGACTGAACATATAATCCAGATGTAACTGGTTTCCGTTCCATACTTTTACGATCTGATCCTGAAGCGTTCTGGAATGATGTTGTACCCATGGGACCGCCGGGATACAGGATGTCATATGTCCCAATATTTTCATGGCTTGTCCTATAGATACTCTTTTCCAACTTCTGAAGTATTTAAGCATCTGGATTAAATTTTCTACCTTCTCCTGAGGAAGAAAAGTTTTTGTTTCCCTGAATCTAGAATCATTCCCAGGAATTTTTTCTTCTTGGCGATAGAAAGGTCTGATTTTTTTTCAATTTAGGGTACTTTCACACTAGCGTTTTGGATTCCGTTTGTGAGATCCGTTTCAGGGCTCTCACAAACGGTCCAAAACGGATCAGTTAAGCCCCAATGCATTCTGAATGGATAAGGATCCGTTCAGAATGCATCAGTTCGGCTCCGTTCTGCCTCTATTCCGTTTTAGAGGCGGACACCAAAACGCAGCATGCAGCATTTTGGTGTCTGTCTGAAGAGGCGGAGCCTAACGGATCCGGTTTTTTTTACAATGTAAGTCAATGGGGACGGATCCGTTGTCAGTGACACAATATGGTGCATTTGAAAGCGGATCCGTTCCCCATTGACTTTCAATGTAAGTCAAAAGCGGATCCGTTTTGGACTTTGTCATTTTCTTTAAAGCTAATGCAAGCGGATCCGTTCTGAGCGGATACAAGCGTTTGCATTAGAGTCTTGGATCCGTCTGTACAAATAAACAGACGGATCCGCACCAACGCTAGTGTGAAAGTACCCTTATGATCCAACCTAGATTCTGTAGGGTTATTAGAACGAAATCTAGTTGACTTTGAACGTCGTGGTTCTGGGATTCTATGATAAATAGATCGTCCAAATAGGCCAAAACTAGAAACCCCTTCAATCTGAGAAAAGCCACCAACTCCGCCATAATTTTTGTAAACAGTCTGGGGGGAAGATATTCCGAAGGGAAGACAAGTAAACTGGTAGTGTCTTATGCCTCCTTTTTCTGGGATAGCAAATCTGAGAAATTTTCGATGGCCTGTATGTATCGGGATATGAAAAAAAGCATCCTTTTATGTCTATCGTGACCATTCTCGCATTCTTGGAGACTAGAGGAATTGCTGTCTTTATAGAATCCATCTTGAATTGCGATTAGGGCCCTAAAAATTGTGATAACGATATGCGATATGATATTTTAAGGGAATTGTGCTAGAGGTCTATTTGCTTGGATTTTTCCATATGAGCCGCTGACGCTGCCACAAGAGCCCCTGCCGTGACCCGTCACCCAGGTACCATATTTTTCGCTTTATAAGATTAACCTGATTGTAAGATGCACCTAGGTTTTTTTAGGAGGAAAATAAGAAAAAAAAGATTTTGAATCAAAAGGTGTGCTTTTGGTGGATTTTGAACTAATGGTGGTCTGGGTATGACTGTTATGAGGGATTCTTTGGATGGCACTGTTATGGGGGACCTATGGATGATGCACTGATATGGAAGGGGGGGGGCGTGGAATCTGTGGATGATGCACTGTTATGGGGATGTGTGCTATGACACATAAGGCCACGTAAAAAGTCTACCATCGCTTTAAAGCGCAGAATTTTTGGGTTGGCAGAATTGCCATATAACAATCGGCGATTATCGCAATACTATTGCTTTGGCGATATATCGTGCAGGCCTATTGGGAACCATTGTTTTTTTTTACTAGAAATAGATGAGAGCAATGTCTTTCTATCCCTGGAACAGACTCTTTTTTAAAATTGGACGTGGAGAAAAAGACGTGAGACAAAACTTCTGAGGGGGCAAATCTGAAAATTCTATTTTGTATCCGTTTAGTAGAACCTGAATAACCCAACTGTAGTGGGTGACTAGCCGCTATTGATATAAAAAAAAAATCGGCTAGCCTTCCTCCCACTCTTCTGGCGCAATTTAGAGGCTGAGGGGAGCAGTTTGGAGTCAAGTAAAGTAAAGGTCTATTTTTTCCTCCCTTCCTGTAACTCCACCTTCCAGATTTCCCTTTGTCCGACCAGTTTTGGTTCTGAAAATTACGCCTTTTATAGGGTCTATCTTCAGGCGCTTTTTATAATATTTTATCCAGATCGGGCCCGAAAACATATTTTCCATGGAAGGTGCTAAAAACCCTGCAGCCATTTTGAGAATTGGGATAGAAGATAGGATTTGATCTCTAGCAACACAGGTTGCAGACACATTTGAACGTTCCATTTCCCATGTTTTCTTGATCAACCCTTCTGCTTTTTTTATCCATAGGCTTTTTAAGTTGTGCTACATCCTCAATGGGTATTGAAGTATTTTTTTTATAAGTTTTGCTATCGAGGCATCTATAATAGGTACAGAGTCCCAATTTTCTATCTGTTTCATTAAAAAGGTATCTTCTTCTGAGACCCCTAGGAAATATGGACCTTTTATCTGGAGTATTCCATTCCTTATTTATTAGGCTATGAATATTTTCTTGAATTGGAAAAACTCTTTGTTGCTTTTCTCCCAAGACCTCCAAACATAGGTATCCCAAATTAATTTTGCCCTTTTAACTTGCTCAATTTCCATGGTATTACATATGGCTCTGATTAATGGGTCTAAATCCTCAGAGGAAAAGAAGTCTTCGCCTTCCACTCTATCTGAAAAAACGGCATCAGACGAATCTTCTGAATCGGAGGTCTGAGGCTCTCTAATCCTCTTCTTAGATAAGGATGCAGATAATCTAGGCATAGCGGATTGTATTTCCTCCTTAACCATAGATCTTATTCATCAAAAGAGGAGATTTATCGTGCACAATCTTTAATGTACAAGAAGGACATACAGGGTTTTTATATGCTAGATCCTGCTTTTTGTTGCAAATAGCACATTTAGCAGTCATACATTTTTGTTTTAAAGCAGCTTCCTTTTCTCCCTAGGAAACGCCAAGATATAAGCTGTGATAAGAACCAGCATATAAGCAATGAAATAAATCGGCTCCAGATCCTGGTTACTCACAGTTTGAAGAGATGCTGGACCTGTATTAGCTGGGCTGCGATCCATGCTTACCCCAGAGAGAGGATCTGCAACCTCTGCGTCTACTACTATCCACAGCAGCCACTGCCATTATATAAGGGCAGGCCATGTCGGACGCCGGCGCGCTGAAACCGGTAGTGACGCTATCCTTGTCACTTCCGGCGGGATGCAGGACGAGTAAGGGCAAAGTGAGGGCAATCTTTCTTAATTCTGGCCTTATTACTAGGCCGTCTAATGCAAATCTAGTCCTCCTGCATCCCAAACTTACTTACCTGCGGCCCACCAGAAGGCCGCGTCGCTCACACTGGAGGTGCCCACATCCAAAATGACGCAGGACGCCGTGGGCCCTTCTTCCAGCGCTACTGGTCACAATCTATAGAGAGCAAGTATCGGGTTTTACACCTCGTGCATCAGCCCCAACAGCAGTCATTCTCCAGTCAAGAAGGTAGGGAGCTACGGGCTTTGCTTTCCTGAACTGCCGCCCCCACAATAGATAAGTTTCACAGGCGATTACCGCCTGTCCTCTCCACATGTCTTCTCCCGAACAGAGACAGGAAAAACACTGAGGAGTTAGGTAGGGAGGGGCAATGTAATCTCTCTACGTGTTTTTCCTGTCATGGGTGCCGTCGTGGACACGACTAGGGGTAATTAGCAATCTAAGTAGCAGTATAGCGTCAACAACTCTATAACTATTCAGACAGATGATATTATCAGTTACTTACATCCTGTCCTTGGTGGTGTTTGCGAGCACCAGATACATAGGCTGATTCCTCCTCTGGGGCTGCCCCAAGTCTGTACCCACCACCTGCGAAAGGCTGAAAAGAAATTGATAAAATCATTTACATCTGGATTTCCAATATCACATAGGAGTTCTTCCTTAGCTGTGACTACAGTGACCCAATGAAGCGCTGAGACAGCTGAGTGCATCGGGGTGAGCTTGTGCCCATACACACTAGAATATCCGCTCTGATAATGAAGCCTGAACAGGCGTCTCACCAATGCCCGATTGCTGCTTTCTCCAGGACTTTTGGTAGTTCTATCCACAGCAACTGCTCCATGTTCTTTGGCTCCTTTGAAAAGATCTTCCACCAGTTCATTAGGACTCTTCTTTCTTGGAGGACCAACGATTTGCTGACCACTTCTCTCTGAGCCACCAGCATAAAACCTGCAGGAAAAGTAGAATATCAGAAAACTAGTAAAATACTGCTGCCTATGTTCAAGAATTATACTGTAACTAATAAAACACTAACCCATAAGAGTATAACTACTATAATACATCCTCCTGTGTACAGGTACATGAAAATGTTAATACTGTATCCTGTGCACTAGAATATAACTACTATAAATTCATCCTATGTACAAGAATATAAGCACAATAACACTGCTCCCTATGTACAAGAATATAACCGCTATAACACTGCTCCCTATGTACAAGAATATAACCGCTATAACACTGCTCCCTATGTACAAGAATATAACCGCTATAACACTGCTCCCTATGTACAAGAATATAAGCACAATAACACTGCTCCCTATGTACAAGAATATAACCGCTACAACACTGCTCCCTATGTACAAGAATATAAGCACAATAATACTGCTCCCTATGTACAAGAATATAACTACTATAATACCGCCTCCTATGTACAAGAATATAACTGATATAACACTGCTCCCTATGTACAAGAACATAATCGCTATAATACTACCTCCCATGTAGAAGAATATACAGTGGCATGCAAAAGTTTGGGCACCTCTGGTCAAAATTATTGTTACTGCAAACAGCTAAGGCTACTTTCAGACCTGCGTATGGTGCGGATCCGTTTTGTATCTGCACAGACGGATCCGCACTGAAATGCAAACGCTTGTATCTGTTCAGAAGGGATCCGTTTGCATTATCATGAACAAAGTCAAAACAGATCCGTCCTAAACACCATTGAAAGTCAATGGGGGACGGATTCGTTTTCAATTGCACCATATTGTGTCAGTGAAAACCGATCCGTCCCCATTGACTTACATTGTGTACCAGAACGGATCCGTTTGGCTCCGCATCGTCAGGCTGCAAGCAGCGTTTTGGTGTCCGCCTCCAGAGCGGAATGGAGGTGGAACAGAACCAAACTGATGCATTCTGAGCAGATCCTTATCCATTCAGAATGCATTGGGGCTAAAGTGATCCATTTTGGGTCGCTTGTGAGAGCCCTGAAACGGATCTCACAAGTGGACCCAGAAACGGCAGTGTGTAGCCTAAGCAAGTTGAAAACTAAATGATCTGCAAAAGACATACAATTAAACATGAAACACACTTCAACATTTTAAGCTAAATCAGTGTATTATTTTGGTACAATCTGAGAGTGAAAAAAAGGTAAGGAATACCTTGCAAAAGTATAGGAACCCACAGGAGATTTCAGCGCTCAAATAACTTTGACCAAGGTCTCAGACCTTAACCCTCAGTTCACACTTGCGCGTTTTACAGTGCGTTCGAACGGGCTGTAAAACGCATAACCGATGCAAACCAATGCTTCCCTATGGGACTGGTTCACATTTTCGCGTTTTACACCTTGGGCTTGTTCACAGGCTTGTTCACAATCATCGTTAGGAAAGCTTTAGAAATACCCAGACTCCTCTAACCTTGTCCCAAAAACAGCAGCCATGGGTTCTTCTAAGCAGCTGCCTAACAGTCTGAAAATGGTTGAGGCCCACAAAGCAGAAGGCTATATGATGATAGCAAAGTGTTTTCAGGTTGCCGTTTCCTCAGTTTGAAATGAAATCAAATGGGTTTTCCAGGAATTAAGAAAATGAAAATACTTAAATATTACTTTATTAAAAATATATTTCCCAAGTACCTTTCATTAATTATAATGCCTTGTTTTGTCTGGGGAGCAGTCATCAGGGAAAATAAAATGGCCGTCATCCTATTAGTACACACAAAACCTGTCCTAATCACACAGGAGGACAAGTTACTTCACAGCACTGAGCTAAAGAGCTGCCTCATCCTCCTCTCTGGTCTGCTTGCCAGGGATTGTGATTACTGATGAGCGAAGCGAGCTTTGGATGTTATAAATGAAGTCACTTTGTTAAAAAAATATGGATTAATACTGTATTAAGCTGAAGGTTTTACCATGGCCCTCACAGTCCACTGAACTGAACATCATTGAAAATCTGTGGATAGACCTTAAAAGAGCAACGACTGCAAGACCCCTATGTTCAAGAATATAAATATTATAATAATGTAGTAAAACCAAAACCAAACAGCACTCTGCAAACACTGAATATATAGACTGTACATTTTTACGAATGTTATATTCACTATATACACTCATTGACAACAAAAACAACGCACCCAGGTAGAAATGTTGGTTTGCTATAAAACTCTGCATGCAGTTATTTATTATGAAGATATGTAAATTATGGTCTGATTAGACACTGGGGCTTGCCACAAGAGGTCGCAAAAGTACTTCCCGCCCACTGCCCTATAAAAAGGCTATCAGAGGCTACTTTTGGATAGTGTACCTAGAGTTGTTTCAATACCAAAATTTTGATTCGGTATCGATACCATAAAAAAGTATTGCGATACTCGATACCATGCGAAAAAAATAAAAACGCCAAAAAAATCTGCGTGCATTCCACATTTTATGAAACCGCCGGCTCATAATACAACAGCCCTATCCTACTTTTTTGTGGGGACAAGGCGACTAAAAGAAAATGGCGAATCGTGCATTTTTTCTTTTTCTTTCTTTTACGGCGTTCACCGCATAAAAGTGGATTTTTTAATAGTTTGGACTTTTGAGACGCGGCGATATGTAATATTTTATTTATGTATTGTTTATTTATTTTATATGTAAAATTGGGAAAGGGGGTGATTTATAATTAATATTTTCGTGTACTTTAACTTTTTTTTTTTTTTTTCTTTACAGTTTATTTATTAACTATTTTCCCCCTTAGGGGCTAGAACCTGGGATCTTCTCATCCTATTCACCCTGATAGAGCTCTATCAGGGTGAATAGGATCACTCTCTCCCTGCTGCCCTGTGCACAGTGCACACAGCAGCAGGGAGCAGACTATGGCAGCCAGGACTTCAGGAGCATCCCTGGTTACCATGGTAACCAATCGGAGCCCCAGCATTACACTGCTGGGGCTCCGATCACTGCCACTGCCACCAATGAGGAGGTGGTGAGGGGACCCTGTGGCCACTGCCATCAATGAGGAGGAGGTGAGGGGACCCTGTGGCCACTGCCACCAATGATTTTATTACTGGGGAAGGGGGGGATGGGGAGGCACGCACTGCCCACCAATGTTTTAATACTAGGGAGGGGCGGAGCACTGGCCAGCAATGCCTAATAACGTTCATATATAAATGCAGGCAGAAGACACAGGCTGCGGCACCTGCCTGTGACATAGCGCTGCGATCCATGGCAATTAACCCCTCAGGTGCCGCACTTGAGGGGTTAATTGCTGCAGATCGCAGTGCTGGGTCACAGGCAGGTGCCGGCAGCCTGTGTCTTCTGCCTGCATTTATATATGAAACGGTACTCGGCATTGCTGGCCAGTGCGCTCCGCCCCTCCCCGCCCTCGCCCGCCCCTCTCCCTCTATTGGTTGCAGCGGCAGCACAGGTGGAGGGAGAGACCGCCTCCTTCTCCCAGTGCTGCCGAGGAGAACATGGCCGCGCTGAGAGCGGCGCAGCCACGCTCTCCTATACTGCTGGGGCTCCGATCACTGCCACTGCCACCAATGAGGAGGAGGTGAGGGGACCCTGTGGCCACTGCCACCAATGAGGAGGAGGTGAGGGGACCCTGTGGCCACTGCCACCAATGATTTTATTACTGGGGGAAGGGGGGGATGGGGAGGCACGCACTGCCCACCAATGTTTTAATACTAGGGAGGGGCGGAGCACTGGCCAGCAATGCCTAATAACGTTCATATATAAATGCAGGCAGAAGACACAGCCTGCCGGCACCTGCCTGTGACATAGCGCTGCGATCCATGGCAATTAACCCCTCAGGTGCCGCGCTGGGGGTTAATTGCTGCAGATCGCAGTGCTGGGGTCTGAGCAGGTGCCGTGCAGCCTGTGTCTTCTGCCTGCATTTACATATGAACGGTACTCGGCATTGCTGGCCAGTCTGTCTCCGCCCTCCTCCGCCCCATCGCCCCCCTCTCCCTCTATTGGTTTGCAGCGGCAGCACGGGTGGAGGGAGAGCCGCCCTCCTTCTCCCAGTGCTGCCGAGGAGAACATGGCGCGCTGAGACGGCGCAGCCACGCTCTCCTATACTGCTGGGGCTCCGATCCTGCCACTGCCACCAATGAGGAGGAGGTGAGGGGACCGCTGTGGCCACTGCCACCAATGAGGAGGAGGTGAGGGGACCCTGTGGCCACTGCCACCAATGATTTTATTACTGGGGGAAGGGGGATGGGGAGGCACGCACTGCCCACCAATGTTTTAATACTAGGAAGGGGGCGGGCACTGGCCAGCAATGCCTAATAACGTTCATATATAAATGCAGGCAGAAGACACAGCCTGCCAGCACCTGCCTGTGACATAGCGCTGCGATCCATGGCAATTAACCCCTCAGGTGCCGCACTTGAGGGGTTAATTGCTGCAGATCGCAGTGCTGGGTCACAGGCAGGTGCCGGCAGCCTGTGTCTTCTGCCTGCATTTATATATGAAACGGTACTCGGCATTGCTGGCCAGTGCGCCCACCCCTCCTCCCGCCCCGCTCCGCCCCCCTCTCCCTCTATTGGTTGCAGCGGCAGTGCTGCCGAGGAGAACATGGCCGCGCTGAGAGCGGCGCAGCCACGCTCTCCTATACTGGGCTGTGCAGTAGCGCAGCCCAGTATCGATAAAATACTTTTCCTGGTATCGAGCGCGATACCAGAGAAAAGTATCGATTGGGTATCGAAAGTTCGATACCCGAAACAACCCTAAGTGTACCCCTAGGTGAGAGATCGTTGACTGCTAGACATGCCTCTACGACACGCACAAAGATATTTTGCAGAGAGGAGACACATTATTGGACTGCGAGAAGCAGCATGGTCATTTCAAAGAACTGCCCACCATCTAAGCTGTTCTGACCTAGCTGTTAGGCCGTGTTGGGAGCAGTGATTATGTGGGGGCTTGCACACAGTGAACAGGCTCCCAGACAACCAGTAGAGCATAATTTGATCCACCAACAAGCACGATCAGCTCCCACAGTTTCGTTGTCCACCATCCAGACACAGGTGGCACCTTCATTACACACCCCTGTCTCTGCCTAGACCATTTCCAGGAGCTTAGCAGAAGAAATTTGGCGTCATGACGCCCATTACATGGCCTGCCACTGCCACCTTCATATTCAGTGGTGTCTTAAATGAGAAACCTGGACTGCAACGGACTGGAACTGTGCAATCTTTGGTGAAAAATCCAGGTTCTGTTTGGGATCTGATGACAGTGGGGTTCCAGCATGGAGTCCTCGTGGTGAGTGCTTCAATCCTGCCTTTGCTGTGGAGCAACACACTGCCCCAACTGGGGGAGTGATGATCTGGGGAGCCGTCACATACGATAGTCAGGCATCCCTAGTAGTGATAGGGGGGACACTAACAGCTCAGTGATATGTGCAGGACATCCTTTTTGTCCAGTGATATGAGGCAATTAGCAAATATATTTTGATCAAAATTATTTGTGCCCATCCACCATGCCAAGGTGACTTGTATTTTCAGGCATAGTGATGTGCTCCTGCACATTTACTTCATTTTACTGTTGACTGTGTTTTATAATAATTCTATGTACTGGTATATAACTACAATAATCAGGACGAGTAGTAGAGTTTTCTGGTGATTGGTCATATACTGTAGCTTGATTTACAGACCTTCACACGTTTTATAAAATAAAAAATCATATCCCATTCAGAAAGGTGATGGCAAACATCACTGATCTCTTCTGCAAACAATATCCAAATGTACAAAAAACCTTTTCAACAGACGTAAGACTCTCATCATCCCTGGCACGCCCTCTATAGAGGCCGGATACTGTTATGGAAGAAGGCCTACATGGTCTGCATGGTCAGGAACTTCTATTCATTGCCCCACATTTATTGTGGCTGCACCTGCCTCTTCCTTCCATGCCCTATTCACAGCGGCGCAGGAAGCTGAGACATGAGCGATGTGGTCAAAGTAAAGTTTCTTGGCTTCTTGACCCTCACAGACAAAAAGGGAATCTCAGGTAACTTATACCAACAGCTCGCTATGTCTCAGCTTCCTTTACCCTTGTGAACGATTAAGGCTTACGCTGCCATCGGCCATAAATTTGCAGGTATGACATAGGTGTCAATATCGGAGTCATCCACAAAACATCTACCACAGCTCAACACCTGGAAAATAGAAATTAATTCTAACCTCTGCCCTTCCTCTTCTTCTTCCTCCTCTTCCTGTGCGTGCACCAAGTCTCTGAAAGACGTCACCCTGTGATCACTGAGATGAGAGGCAAACAGTTAGTGCTTCGGGTCATACACGGTCTGTCAGGGTTTAGACGACTTTAGGAGCCAATCTCATTTCTGTAGTAGTTAGGAGTGGTCAGCTGAGGGTGCAGTGCGGCAGAAGTAGGACTCTCTCACTTTACAGCTGCTGCACTAACAGCTCAGGCGGTCCAAGCCCAAACATACGTTGGTATGGGAAGATGTGACAGCAGGAGCATTAGAATGTACTACCGATGCTGGGCGGTGCATCATTTCAGCTCAGCCCTGAATCCTCCAGAGAGTCTGCATAAAAAAAAAAATTCTTCCTGCCTGGAGCCGTTCAGGTCCCAAGAGCATGCTCACAACACTCTCACAGAAGGGCCAACAGTGACCCCACTGAGCAAATAAACATAAGCCCCACAATCAGATTTATGAAAGGAGGTTAGGGTACTTTCACATTTGCGGCATAGCTATCCGGCAGGTGAACAGCCTGCAGGATCCGACATGCCGCAAGTACCCGTGCACTGCCGTGCTGCCGCTCCGTCCCCATTGACTATAATGAGGCGGGTGGCAGAGCTACGGCGCAGCACGGCCGGAGATCGCTGGACTAAAAGTACTGCAGGTCCGACTTTTTAGTCCGGCGATAACTGCCGTGCTGTAGCTCCGCCCCCGCCCCATTATAGTCAAGGGGACGGAGTGGAAGCGCTGGGTACTTACGGCATGGCGAATACGGCAGGCTGTTCACCCACCGGAACAGCCTGTCAGATAGCTATACCGCAAATGTGAAAGTACCCTTATACAATAAAGAAGTTTTCCTCAGGTTAGGTCATCAATATCTCATTGGTCGGGGTCCAACTCCTGGCACCCCTGCCGATCAGCTGTTTTAAGAGGCCACGGACGTCATGTTCACCGGTCACATGGCCGAGGTGCAGCTGCAACAGCCGCTATACAATGAGGAGGCCCCAGCGCTCACTGTAACACCACAACCTCTTCAAACACCTGATCAGTGACAGTGGCAGCGTCAAATGCCAGCAAATATTGAAGATCTATCCTGAAGACAGGTAATCAATATTTTCCTACCACAAAACCCCATTAAAGGGGATATCCAGGTTTATTTTTCTTAAATTTGCTCCATGAGCCAGGGTTACCTGTGGAGAAATACATACACACCTGCTGACCACTACTCCTTTCCAGCTCCGTGGCTCCCAGGCTCAGTGCTGCTTAGGGACACATCACTGCTGAGGCCAGTCTTTGGCTGCAGTGGCACACGACTCCGTCTGTGCAGAAGCTGACAAATGAGGACCAGAAATGAAGTGACGAGAGCCAGGGAACCAAGAAGCTGGAATCGAACAGGCGGAGAGCAGGCGAGTATAGATTTCTCCACAGGTACTGCTGGCTGGTGGAGGCAAATAAAAAAAACAAAAACTGGAAAACCCCTCTTTTAAAGGGGTTTTCTGATGACTAATATTAATGGGACCCACAGAAAATATCATCATAGCTGGACCTCTGGGGCCCCCACTGATATCTAGAATAAAGTGAGGCTTTGGCTTTTCCCCTGCACAGATTCGCTCCTGCCTCTTCACTTGAATGGATATGCTGTCCTGGGAAAAAGCCATAGAAGCACCAGTGTTCTACGCTCATTGGGGGTCTCAGCAGTCTGCCCCCCTGGATCTGTCATTGATTGTCCTTCTTATAGACACGCCATCAATATTAGTCTTCAAAATTTTCTGAAAGGAAGCATGCCAGTGTTAGGGCACTCACCTGGGTCCAGAACCACGAGAAGTGGAGCCTGGGGGCGGCTGTGGTAGTGTCACTATGTCTTCGTCATCTCCTCCATCCTCATAGAAACTGGCAAGTGCTAGCTAGGAGGAGGAAAACGTAAAATTAAAAGGTTTTTCTATCCAAAAAAACTGTTGTGATACATAGAGAGGTTCGGGTTATCGGGTATTTTCTGAAATGAATCTCTTGATGACACCCTGCAGTCAAAAAGGTAATATATTTCCAAAAGCAGCCTTTTTGTACATGGACCTTCTGGTATAATTGTGCTTAATACACAGTATCCAGTCAGAGTAAGCAGAGCTGCAGTGTAAAGCATGGAGCAGGGGCAAAGCAGCAGCCTCTGATGTGATTGGGGTTGATTTCACACTCCAATAGATAACGCAGCTAAGAGAGAGCCTATATGTTGACCTATATGTATTAAGGTGTCCTGCTGTTTGCTGGGGCCTATTCAGGCCATTGCTTAAAGGGCCCCTGAGTGTTTTATACTGATAGCCTATCCTCAGGATAGGTTTTCAGTATGTGATCTGTGGGGGTCCAACACAGACAGCCCCTCTGATCAGCTGTTTAAAGGGGCCTCTGGGCTAAGGTGAGCACCACAGCCTCCTCGCAGCTTTCCAAGCACAGTGCCGTCCATTGGATAGTGAATGTGCTTGATGTCACAGCTCAGCCCCATTCGCTTGAGGTGATGAATGATGAACGTGATGTCACTGGCCTAGGAAGCAGCCTCTTCAATTAGCTGATCAGTGGGATGACAGAAGTTGGATCCCCACCAATCACATGCTAGAGACTTATCCTGAGGAAAGGTCCTTAGTATAAAACACTCAGAAAACCTCTTTAATAAAACAGATGCAGCTAATGGATGAGTGCACTGGATCTCCTCACCCCACACGCAGCAGAATGGGCTGCTAAGACTTATTCCAGAAAATGGTGACTTGGGTCCTGAACTAGACTGGGCTTCTGGAGTCCTCCGTTTACCTGTAAACCCTACATACTGACCCAGTGCAGCTGACAACCAGCTGGAGGTGAAAACCCTGCGACCCAGATTCCTAGAATTTACATAGGATTTGGATGCTCATTCAGTCATGTGGTTTGGGACACCACCTTGGTGTAGTGAGGATCTGCTCGTGCTAATTTACATTTCTCACTGTGTCCACAGCCTCTCACCATCTGCAGTATGTACCAGTGAGGAGGGAGGGTGCGGTGCTGTGTGACAGCTGGCAGGCAGGAAGGACAACTGACATATGGGGAGCTAGTACAAGATTTCCTAGATGTCCCCATCCCTCCCCCAAACACACACTGATGCTAAATGCCTGGACTAAATCCTCCCTATTGTTTACTACCATCAGCAATACATAAAGGATAAGTCACTCCCAGACGTAGCTTCTCGATGGGTAGCATAAGCACTCCCAGCTTTCCATCCTCTTCCTTGGCCATTACCACTTAGAGGGGTCGTCTGGTTTCAGAAGCAAACTGCCCAGCCCTCTGGAGCCGTCTGCAGCAAAGTACTTACCAGACAGATCCCGCACCTCTGCTCCGGTTCTCCCTGCTGGGCTCTATTTACCTGACATCACGTAACCGCTGCAGTCAATGGCTGTGCACCCAATGAGGTCAGGGACTGCATGCGGTGGTCACGTGTTGTCACGGAGATGTCACTGCTGCAGTCATGTAGATAGAGCCCGGCTGGGAGAACCGGAGCAGCAGTGCGGGATCCGTCTGGTAAGTGCTTTACTGCAGGTGGTTACAGAGGGTTGGCCGGTTTCCTCCTGAGAACAGAGCGCTGTCAAGGCTGTGCAAGATTGATAAAACGGCTAAGGCAGGCATGTCCAAACTGCGGCCCTCCAGCTGTTGCAAAACTACAACTCCCAGCATGCCCTAATAGCTGTAGGCTATCCAGGCATGCTGGGAGTTGTAGTTTTGCAACAGCTGGAGGGCCGCAGTTTGGACATGCCTGAGCTAAGGGTATGCTCACATGTAGCTTTTTTATTACATTCAGTCTGAGCGCTGGGAAAATGCATCCATAGGCCACCATTCACCGGACTGAGAGCCTCCGGTGGGGCGGTATGTGGGGGGCATTTATCCAGCCTTCTTAACTATAAAAGAAAGTGCAGTAGACTGTACTGTCCGATTCAGTGGGCAACGACAAGGATGTATACCCCAGTATGTACACTTACTGTTAAAGTGGGGGCAATGGGCAACACATGCCCATGTATGACTATATACACTATACAGTGTTCTGCCAGATTTCTATACCTAGACAAAAGTCTATACCGGAAGTGACGCGGCCGCGCATCAATCAGCTGGTGATGGGTGTGCCCGGCGCAAGCGCACATCCACTGTCTTACCAAAAAATCATTGCAGCGCCTCCATAGAAGTACTTCGCGCACCGCCGTAAGCATGAACTGCAACTGATGATTTTCACTCAGCTTTGCCGTAAGGATGAAGTGCAACTGATGATTTGCACTCAGCTTTGCCGTAAGGATGAAGTGCAACTGATGATTTGTGCGCGCATGCGCACTCAGGGGTAGGGAGATCTGATACAACACTTTGCGCTGCAAAATCTCTATACCCCTAAGTGTGCACGTGCGGTGCGCGAAGTACTTCTATGAAGGCGCTGCAATGATTTTTTGGTAAGACAGTGGATGTGCGCTTGGCCGCGCACACCCTCCACCAGCTCATTGATGCGCGGCCGCATCACTTCCGGTATAGACTTTTGTCTAGGTATAGAAATCTGACAGAACAACGGCATAGCCTTCCGTCAGGGGGTGCGCAGCCTCGTAGAGGCTCAGGCTTGATGTGAAAGAGCCTAACACGTCCCACGTGATCATTCTCCCCTCATCCCCTTAACATGATTTAAGGGGGTTCTTCTGGCTACAGATATTAATGACCTATTCTCGGGGTAGTAGTAGTGTTTCTACTGTCCGTAGTGACCACTGTGGATCCGCGGTTCGTTTGGCGGCTGTTGCAGTCTGGTGACCTGGTGAGACCGTGTGTGCTGCTTTCATCCATTCCTACACTATTCTCGGGATAGGTCATCAATTTAAAACTGGTGGGGGTCAGGCAGCGTTTTGGTGTTCACCTCCAGAGCAGAATGGTGACTGAACTGAGGTAAACTGATGCGTTCTGAGCGGATCCTTTTCCATTCAGAATGCATTAAAGTGAAACTGATCCGTTTTGGACCGCTTGTGAGAGCCCATGACTGATCTCAGAAACGGAAAGCCAAAAGCCAGTGTGAAAGTAGACTAAGACCGCTCACACCGGAGGATCTGTTACAATTGCATCCAGTCCAGGCAATACCTGTTTACCTGCAATGATACATTGTAACAAAACATCAGGACAGAAGGGGCACTTGTGCTGGGGATGTGACTGTAACAAACCACCAGCTGTGAAATTACGCCCACGCAGGTTTGTAGCTGATAGATTCTAGGCTTCCACACTGCACAGACTGACAGGTTTATGTCCTAGAAAATTATTTTTAATTAAATATTTTGGTGACACAACAGACCGCACCCCAAACTAAAAATGTCATTTTTCCACAACCCTATAATACAATGAAAAATATGGCGCAGCCATAAAGCACAACACGGGCCATATTTACCTTGCAGTTCATGGCACGAGTCAATGTCACATTTTATAGGCAGCTATGACAGATCTGACCCAACTAAAGGTGAGACAATACAATGATGGAGAACTGCAAGTCCCAGCAAACCCCACAACAAAAAGGTCTCAAAAGCATGGAGACACCTGTAGTTCTGGGGGTGTCATTTATAAGGGGATTGTGGGGTCTAGCAAGGCAGGAGGGGAGGGGCCGTGGATCTGTCTCGCGTGGGTCAGGCGAGATGACAGTGCGATCTCCAGCCCGGGTTCCCCCACTTCTCTTCCCCGTGTGCCGCGTCTGTCCTCCCGCCTCTGCAACCCCATTCCTCCGTTACCTGCAGGTCCCAGCCGGCGGACTCGAGAAAAAAACGCGCTCTCTCCTCCTCTGAGCTGGTCACAGACACAAACTCTCGCACCGCTTCCTCCTGCTGAGCCGCCATCTTACTGTGCAGCAACACCTACTGTCCCCCGGAAACACGGCCCCAGCGCACAACGTTCCCAGGGCGACGGCCTGTGTCACCGCGTAACCTGTCCCCCGGAAACCGAGCCGCGTGTGTTGTAGACCTGTTACCAGCTGCTGGAAATATGGTCAGTCCATACATAACCGAGGTCTAGTGCTCCCAACTGTAAGTACAGCTCCCATGCCGAGCAGTACTGAGATTTTTGTGGTATGGACTGAAGAAATATTGACAAAATTCACACCTGAAAGTGACAGTGACAGCCAACAGTGCCCCATAAAAGTGACATCCACAATGCCCCTATAACAGTGACAGCCACAGTGCCCCATAAGGTGGCAGCCACTGTGCTCCCATAAAAGTGACAGCCACAGTGCTCCCCATAAGGTGACATCCACAGTGCCCCCATAACAGTGACATCCACAGTGTTCCCATAAAAGTGACAGCCACAGTGCCCTCATAACAGTGACATCCACAATGCCCCTATAACAGTGACAGCCACAGTGCCCCATAAGGTGACAGCCACCGTGCTCCCATAAAAGTGACAGCCACGGTGCCCCCATGAAAGTGACGGCCACAGTGCCCCCATAAAAGTGACAGCCACAGTGCCCCCCAAAACAGTGTCAGCCACCGTGCTCCCATAAAAGTGACAGCCACAGTGCCCTTATAACAGTGACAGCCACAGTGCTCTCATAACAGTGACAGCCACAGTGCTCCTCATAAAAGTGACAGCCACAGTGCTATCATGAAAGTGACGGCCACAGTGCCCCCATAACAGTGACATCCACAGTGCTCCCATAAAAATGACAGCCACAGTGCCCTCATAACAGTGGCAGCCACAGTGCTCCCATAACAGTTACAGCCACAGTGCTACCATGAAAGTGACAGCCACAGTTCTCCCCATAAGGTGACATCCACAGTGCTCCCATAAGGTAACAGCCACAGTGCTCCCACAGTCCCCCATAATATGGTGACAGCCACCGTGCTCCCATAAAAGTGACAGCCACAGTGCTCCCATAAAAGTGACAGCCACAGTGCTCCCATAAAAGTGACATCCACAATGCCCCTATAACAGTGACAGCCACAGTGCCCCACAAGGTAACAGCCACCGTGCTCTCATAACAGTGACATCCACAGTGCCCCCATAACAGTGACAGCCACAGTGCCCCCATAAAAGTGACATCCACAGTTCCCCCATAACAGTGACATCCACAATGTCCCTATAATAGTGACAGCCACAGTGCTCCCATAAAAGTGACAGCCACCGTGCCCCCATAACAGTGACAGCCACAGTACCCCCATAACAGTGACAGCCACAATGCTCCCCAGAAGGTGACATCCACAGTGCCCCCATAATAGTGACAGCCACAGTGCCCCCATAACAGTCACAACCACCGTGCTCCCCATAAGGTGACATCCACAGTGCCCCCATAACAGTGACAGCCACAGTGCCCCATAAGGTGACAGCCACAGTGCCTCCATAACAGTGACAGCCACAGTGCTCCCATAAAAGTGACATCCACAGTGCTCCCATAAAAGTGACAGCCACAGTGCCCCCATAACAGTGACAGCCACAGTGCCCCCATAACAGTGACCTCCACAGTGCCCCCATAACAATGACATCCACAGTGCCCCCATAACAGTGACAGCCACAGTGCCCCATAAGGTGACAGCCACCGTGCTCCCATAAAAGTGACATCCACAGTGCCCCCATAACAGTGACAGCCACAGTGCCCCATAAGGTGACAGCCACCGTGCTCCCATAAAAGTGACATCCACAATGCCCCTATAACAGTGAAAGCCACAGTGCCCCATAAGGTAACAGCCACCGTGCTCTCATAACAGTGACAGCCACAGTGCCCCCATAACAGTGACAGCCACAGTGCCCCCATAAAAGTGACATCCACAGTGCACCCATAACAGTGACATCCACAATGCCCCTATAACAGTGACAGCCACAGTGCTCCCATAAAAGTGACAGCCACCGTGCCCCCATAACAGTGACAGCCACAGTGCTCCCCAGAAGGTGACATCCACAGTGCCCCCATAACAGTGACAGCCACAGTGCCCTCATAACAGTCACAACCACCGTGCTCCCCATAAGGTGACATCCACAGTGCCCCCATAACAGTGACAGCCACAGTGCCATAGAAACATAGAATGTGTCGGCAGATAAGAACCATTTGGCCCATCTAGTCTGCCCAATATGCTGAATACTATGAATAGCCCCCGGCCCTATCTTATATGAAGGATGGCCTTATGCCTATCCCATGCATGCTTAAACTCCTTCACTGTATTTGCAGCTACCACTTCTGCAGGAAGGCTATTCCATGCGTCCACTACTCTCTCAGTAAAGTAATTCTTCCTGATATTACTTTTAAACCTTTGCCCCTCTAATTTAAAACTATGTCCTCTTGTAGCAGTTTGTCTTCTTTTAAATATTCTCTCCTCTTTTACCGTGTTGATTCCCTTTATGTATTTAAAAGTTTCTATCATATCCCCTCTGTCTCTTCTTACTTCCAAGCTATACATGTTAAGGTCCTTTAACCTTTCCTGGTAAGTTTTGTCCTGCAATCCATGTACTAGTTTAGTAGCTCTTCTCTGGATATCCTTCTGCAGATATGGTCTCCAGTACTGCACACAATACTCCAAATGAGGTCTCCCTAGTGCTCTGTAGAGCGGCACGAGCACCTCCCTCTTTCTACTGTTAATGCCTCTCCCTATACACCCAAGCATTCTGCTGGCATTACCTGCTGCTCTATGACATTGTCTGCCCACCTTTAGGTCGTCTGATATAATGACCCCTAAATCCCTTTCCTCAGATACTGAGGTTAGTACTGTATCACCGATTTTATATTCTGCTCTTGGGTTTTACGCCCCAGGTGCATTATCTTGCACTTATCGACATTAAATTTTAGTTGCCAGATTTTTGACCATTCCTCTAGTTTTCCTAAATCCTTTTCCATTTGGTGTATCCCTCCAGGAACATCAACCCTGTTACAAATCTTTGTGTCATCAGCAAAAAGACACACCTTACCATTGAGGCCTTCTGCAATTTCGCTGATAAAGATATTAAACAATATGGGTCCCAGAACAGATCCCTGAGGTACCCCACTGGTAACAATACCATGGTCTGAATATACTCCATTGACTACAACCCTCTGTTTTCTGTCCTTCAGCCACTGCCTAATCCATTCAACAATATGTGAGCTCAAGCTCAAAGACTGCAGTTTATTGATAAGCCTTCTATGTGGGACAGTATCAAATGCCTTACTAAAGTCCAGATAAGCGATGTCTACTGCACCTCCGACATCTATTATTTTAGTCACCCAATCAAAAAAGTCAATAAGATTAGTTTGACATGATCTCCCTGAAGTAAACCCATGCTGTTTTTTATCAATCAACCCATGGGTTTTTAGATGTTCCACAATCCTCTCCTTGAGTATGGTTTCCATTAATTTCCCCACTATTGATGTCAGGCTTACTGGCCTATAGTTGCCCGATTCCTCTCTACTACCTTTCTTGTGAATTGGCACAACATTTGCTAATTTCCAATCTTCTGGGACGACACCTGTTACCAGTGATTGGCTAAATAAATCTGTTAATGGTTTTGCTAGTACACCTATAAGCTCTTTTAATAGCTTTGGGTGTATCCCATCAGGCCCCTGTGATTTATTTGTATTAATTTTGGACAGCTGACTTAGAACCTCTTCCTCTGTAAAGACACATGCATCAAAGGATTCATTAGTCTTCCTCCCTAACTGAGGTCCTTCTCCTTCATTTTCCTTTGTAAAAACTGAACAGAAGTATTCATTGAGGCAGTCAGCTAGTTCTTTATCCTCTTCCATTTACCTTCCTTCTTTTGTTTTTAATTTGGTAATTCCTTGTTTTAATTTCCTTTTTTCATTTATGTATCTGAAGAATGTCTTATCACCTTTTTCACTGACTGAGCTAATTTCTCTTCTGCCTGAGCTTTAGAAGCTCTTATAACTTGCTTGGCCTCTCTCTGCCTCATCTTATAGATTTCCGGTCATCCTCGTTTTGGGTGTTTTTATACTTTCTAAATGCCATCTTTTTGTTTTTAATGATTTTGGCCACTTCTGCTGAGTACCACAGTGGTCTCCTCCTTTTTTTGCCTTTACTGACAAGCCTAATGCACTTTTCTGTTGCCTTCAGTAGTGCCAATTTTAAGTAGTTCCATTTCTCTTGGACTCCATTGAAATTGTTCCAGTCTGATAGGGACTCGTATACCACTGATCTCATTTTAGAAAAGTCTGTTTTCCGAAAATCTGAAACTTTTGTTTTTGTGTGGAGTGACTCAGTCACTGTACTTATAGTAAACCTCACTGACTGGTGATCACTGGATCCTAAGCTTTCCCTGCCACAGTGCTCCCATAAGGCTACATGCACACGACCGTTGTTCGGGTCCGCGTCCGAGGCGCATATTTCGCGGCTCGGCCGCGGACCCATTCATTTCAATGGGGCCGCAAAAGATGCGGATAGCACTCCGTGTGCTGTCCGCATCCGTTGCTCCGTTCCGTGCCCCCGCAAAAAAAATATAGCATGTCCTATTCTTGTCCGTTTTGCGGACAAGAATAGGCATTTCTATAATGGGCCGTGTTCCGTTCCACAAAATGCGGAACGGAACGCGGAACAGCTTCCGTGTTTTGCGGATCCGTGATTTGCGGATCGCAAAACACCAACGTTCGTGTGCATGTAGCCTAACAGTTACCCTAGGTACACACCTAAGTGTTTTTCAGCGCGTTCCTACACGCTGAAAAACGCACAACATGTGAAATGCCATGTATCCCTATGGGCATGGTACACATTTAGGCGTTTTACAGCGCGTTTAAACGCGCGTTTTTCTCATTTGACCCAGCATAAAAAGGCCCAATTTGGCTAACAGTCTGCAACTTTCATATAGGTGAGCCTACATTTTTAGTGGATCTGGAACCTGTCAATCCAAAAAACGCGCGTTCCTTAAATGCAAAAACGCCCATGAAAACGCGTGTTTGTCGCGCGAAAATACGCCCACTCCAAAAACGCTTAGGTGTGTTCCCAGCCTTACAGCTACAGTGCTACCATGAAAGTAACAGCCACAGTGCCCCCTATAACAGTGACAGCCACCGTGCTCCCATAACAGTGACAGCCACAGTGCCCCCATAACAGTGACAGCCACAGTGCCTTCATAACAGTGACAGCCACAATGCCCCTATAACAGTGACAGCCACAGTGCCTCCATAACAGTTACAGCTACAGTGCTACCATGAAAGTAACAGCCACAGTGTTCCCATAAGGTAACAGCCACAGTGCCCCCATAAAAGTGACAGCCACAGTGTTACCATAAGGTGACAGCCACAGTGCTCCCATAAAAGTGACAGCTTCATTGCACCCATAAAAGTAACAGCCACAGTCCCCCATAAAGTAACAGCCACAGTCCCCCATAAGGTAACGGCCACAGTGCTCCCATAAAAGTGACAGCCACAATGCTCCCATAAATGTGACAGCCCCTAGGCTCTCATAACAGTAATAGCCACAGTGCTTCCATAAAAGTGACAGCCCCTAGGCTCTCATAAAAGTGACAGCCACAGTGCTCCCATAAAAGTGACAGCCACAGTGCTCCCATAACAGTGACAGCCACAATGCTCCCATAACAGTGACAGCCATCATGGACGTAATTAGAGTCCTATAGGCTCCAGGGATAATTTTGAACCTGGCCCCCACCCCCTCTCATTCATAGTGCCCCACACGTAGTGCTCTTCAAACAGTAGTAGTGCCCAGACTGCCCACTCAGTAATGGTGTCGTCTGAGTGCCCTCTTGTGCTCTGCACTGCAGTATTTCTCTTTGTCCCCCCGCACAGCAGTAATGACCCCTTTGTGTCCCCCCCCCCTTTTCTCCCACATTTTCATAAGGCCCCCCCTTTATACCCCTGCATTGTAATACGGTCCTTGTTTGTAACAAAATGAAAAAGACTCAGACTCAGCCTCTCCCCGTCCCGAATGAGCAGCTGGATCTTCTCTCTGTCTACTGTCTGTCGGAGTCTTGGCGAAGGTGACACATTGACTTTTTGGCATGGCGCCTCCCACGCCGATACACTCACTTCATCAGAGTGCTCCCCACCTCTAGGACAGGGATCAGCAACTTCCGGCACTCCAGCTGTTCTGAAACTACAAATCCCAGAATCCTCCTTTCACTTTTAGGGGAGTTACTAGAATAGCTGAGTAAGTGTGCATGGTGGGAGTTGTAGTTTCACAGCAGCTGGACCGCCGATGGTTGCTGATCCCTGCTCTAGGAGACCACAGGCCTGAAGCAGCCAGTGGCTCTCTTTTCCACCATACTTTTCAACTGGATCTCTGTCCCAAAGACACAGATTCAGTTGAAAATGGAGCTGGACACTAGCGCACCCACTTTCCCGCTACCCCGGTTGTGGTCGCACCCATTGCAAATCCATCTGTTATTCCACTGACAGCCATATAGTTCCCATATGAGTAACCCCTACAGTGCCCACATGACAGCGGCAGTACCCCCATGACAGTCACAGTGCACCTATAATATTAATGTTGTGTTCTCCATGGTCAGCACACGTTCCCATTGGTTTTAATGTGTTTCTCAGTAGTGGATGTGTTTGTGTAGGTCAGCGGAAAAACCACGGAAACATACACCACTTTGGTCTACGATGCAGACCAAACACACCCTTTGAAATCTAAGGGCCTGTGAAAGCCACTGACATAAGCCCCCATAAAGCAACAGCTACAGTGCCTCCATAACATTGGCATCCGCAGTTCTCCCATAACGGTGACACGGCTGTAATCTGGATCTTCAGTGGGATAAACATGCAGCATCATGCACAGTCCAGGTCTGGTTTATAGGGAAGACAAATCAGGGTGCGCTTCACAGGAAGGAACATGAACACTATTCAACCCCCGGGAAACTGTACAGCACAGAAAACACTTCTGTACAGCATATAGCAGATCAGCCCCATATTAATGTCAGTGGTTGATGATCTGAGAAGTTCAAAAAGTGCGTATTTGGCCATGTAGTGCGCAAATTATGTTCTTGTCATGTTCTGATCGTCCACAAGGTGGCGCTGTTCTCATTCGTGTGTTTTCAGATGTGTACAAGCTTCATGGGAGAGGGACTGAAATAATCTTCTGTTTGCACCAAAATGGAATCAGGTCCTGTAAGAGGAAAGCAGGGAATCCTGCTCCGAACCCATCCTACGGAGGAGGCTTACCTGTTCTTTTTGAATTATTCCTGATGGTGTAAGATACGGTGTGCTGAACTGTTGTATCTAATCTTATTGTGTGATACTGTCTGCTGAGCGGCTGTATCTAATCCTATCAAATGTGATACTGTCTGCTGAGCTGCTGTATCTAATCCTATCATATGTGATACTGTCTGCTGAGAAGCTGTATCTAATCCTATCATATGTGATACTGTCTGCTGAGAAGCTGTATCTAATCCTATCATATGTGATACTGTCTGCTGAGAAGCTGTATCTAATCCTATCATGTGTGATACTGTCTGCTGAGAATCTGTATCTAATCCCATCATATGTGATACTGTCTGCTGAGAAGCTGTATCTAATCCTATCATATGTGATACTGTCTGCTGAGAATCTGTATCTAATCCCATCATATGTGATACTGTCTGCTGAGCTACTGTATCTAATGCTATCATATGTGATACTGTCTGCTGAGCTGCTGTATCTAATCCTAACATATGTGATACTGTCTGCTGAACTGTTGTATCTAATCCTATTGTGTGATACTGTCTGCTGAGCTGCTGTATCTAATCCTATCATGTGTGATACTGTCTGCTGAGAAGCTGTATCTAATTCTATCATATGTGATACTTTCTGCTGAACTGTTGTATCTAATCCTATTGTGTGATACTGTCTGCTGAGAAGCTGTATCTAATTCTATCATATGTGATACTGTCTGCTGAGATGCTGTATCTAATCCTATTGTGTGATACTGTTTGCTGAACTCCTGTATCTAATCCAATCATGTGTGATACTGTTTGCTGAACTCCTGTATCTAATCCAATCATGTGTGATACTGTTTGCTGAACTCCTGTATCTAATCCATTAATTTTGCCTACTGCTGCACAACTTTATATGTTGCGGCGGTAGCAGGGGGGCACCTAGCCTTTCTGCTGCCTGAGGTGAAAACTGAAACGGCGCCCCCCCCCATGCCAATCTCTTAACTTAACCCCTTCCCTCCAGCCCTACTGTTAAATACATACTTGGAAATCATTACATACATCGCTACAAAACATACAGGGTAATACAGCGCCACATACTGTGCCCACTGTGCTTCCCCATACTATACTGTACTATACTACTAAACAGATAATCCCTCTCCTGCTACCCCTACCTGCTGCCTGAGCAATCGCCTCATTGGTGGTGCACCCCTGGGCGGTAGGCTTCTATTTGTAACCCCACGTATAAAATCACCAGGTTACATCGCAATCTGCCGGCGGCCTGTGCCTCTGCAGATCGCTGTGACTGTGCTGTCATTAGACAGCTGCGGTCACAGGGAGAAGTCCAGAAGCCAACTGGAGCGGAGTGACTGTGAGAGATGCTTGTAGCACTCTACTCCAAGCATCTATCACACTGTAAAATGTAAAAGCTTGCTCACAGTTATAGCGCACAGTTATATGCGCCATCTCGCGCATCGCGCGATTTACGGCGATATAACTGTGAGCAAGGAGGAGATTGGTAAAACGGAGGCGGTGCTGGGCTCCTTCACAGGGGGCGTGGCTGGGCACAAGAAAGGTTGGTACCGCCCCTTGGGCACCTTAATACCTTGATTTACATATCAATAAAATCATTTTTTACACTGAATTAAAAAGCGCAGCTCTATGGCACAGATATAGTGCGGACATGCTAGCGGCAATCTAGCCGTGCATGTCCGCATCTATATAGGCTAGAACATGGTGACAGAATCCCTTTAAAGAGAGGTCTAAAGTGTTTCGTGAAAAATAATATCAAATACATGTAGCTTGGCTCAGAAATAAATGAGTTATTTCTAATTTAGATAGTGAGGCTTCTTTCCCATGATTGGCTCCGGATGCGTTCAGTAAAACTCTCACCATTTTGCAAGCAGGTTCAGTCAGTTTTGCCTGCGATTGCGTTCAGTTGTTCAGTTTTTTCCGTGCGGGTGCAATGCGTTTTGATTCGTTTTTCACGCCCGTGATAAAAAACTGAAGATTTACAAACAACATCTCCTAGCAACCACCAGTGAAAAATGCATCGCATCCGCACTTGCTTTCAGATGCAATGCGTTTTTCACTGAAGCCCTATTCACTTCTATGGGGCCGGGGGTGCGTAAAAAAACGCAGAAAATGGAACATGCTGCGTTTTTCACGCAACGCAGAACTGATGCGTGAAAAAAAAAACGCTCATGTACACAGACCCATTAAAATGATTGGTTAAGGATTCAGTGCGGGCACTATGCGTTCACGTCACACATTGCACCCATGCGGAAAACTTGTGTGAAAGGGGCCTTAGATAGACGCACTGCTACAACTGAAAAACTGACCAAGAAAGGAAGCAGGATAAACACTCCAGTAATGAAGCGGTTAAACTTGGCTTGTGTTGTGGTTTTTGGTAGAGCCATTTTTTCACAGTATTATTGCAGAAAATAAAGAGCTTTGTTATTTACACCTTAAGGACCTAGGCCAAGAATCCTCGTCCTAAACTGCGGGTACTTAGCGCACCAGGCCGAGCATTCTCGTCCTGCGGTCCATCCCCTGCCCCACACGTGGTGTCTTCATCAGCAGCAGTGGCCCAGCTGTTACTGACAACACCGATGCCAATGGCTTAACCCCTCATATGCTACATACGGGACGTTCGCGCTCCCTCTCCTGATCCATCGGGTCCCCGTCACCGCAGCCTTTCAAAGGCCTTGGGGCCCAGCAGCTACGGAAACCTATGAGGCCCAGCCCCCAGGCTGGGTCACATAGTCAAACTGTCGGTGTATAAGGCATTCACACGACCATTGTTTGTGTCCGCATCCGAGCCACATTTTTTGCGGCTCGAATGCGTACCCATTCACTTCAGTGGGGCCGCAAAAGAAGTATTGAGCGGAATTTAAGCAGGGATTTTTTTAAAGTATTTTTCAACAATAAAAAAAAAATGAAGTTTTGAGTAAAAAAAAAAAAAAAGCCCCTTTCCCATGAAAAAGACAAATAAAATAGAAAAAATAGAAAAAACAAAAAAAGAGACATATTAGGTATCGTCTCATCCGTAAGACCAGCTCTATAAAAATATCACATGATCCATCAAGTAAACAATAAAATAAAAACTGTGCCAAAAAAGCAATTTTTTGTCCCCGTACATAACAAAAAGTATGATACCAAGAGACTGAAAAGTCTTATGTACCTCAAAATAGTACCAATCAAACCGTCACCTCGTCCTGCAAAAAATGAGCCCCTACATAAGACAATCGGCCGAAAAATATAAAAAATACGGTATTCATGAAAATGGAGACACAAAAACATGATTTTTTTAATCTCAAAAATGCTTTTATTGCATAAAACCAAAATAAATATAAAAAAATAGACAAATTAGGTATCGCCGCATCCCTTACAACCTGCTCTATAAAAAATATTACATGATCTTCCTAAGGTAAATGCTGTAAAAGAAACTAAATTAAAACTCTGCCAAAACAACCATCTTTTGGTCACCTTGCCCGAAAAAGTGTAATATTGACTTATCAAAAAATCATATGTATCCAAAAAGGGTACCAATACAAATGTCAACTCTTCCCTCAAAATGGATCATTGGCAGAAAAATAAAAAAATATGGCTTTGAGAATATGGAGACACAAAAATGCTTTATTATGTAAAACTGAAACAAAAGAAAAAGAAAAGTAGACATATTTGGTATTGTTGTGTCCTTATTATTAAATCAGGTGAATGCCGTAAGAATAAAATAAAAACTGTGCCAGAACAGCCATTTTTTGGTTACCCTGTCTCACAAAAAGTGTAATATA
Source organism: Bufotes viridis (assembly GCA_033119425.1). Lineage (NCBI taxonomy): Eukaryota > Metazoa > Chordata > Amphibia > Anura > Bufonidae > Bufotes > Bufotes viridis. The sequence continues at coordinate 91,416,636 of CM065594.1, read as the reverse complement.
GAGCAATAAAAAATCATATGTATACCAAAATAGTACCAATAAAACTGTCACCTTATCCCATAATTTCCAAAATGAGGTCACTTTTTGGGAGTTTCTACTCTAGGGGTGCATCAGGGAGTCTTCAAATGTGACATGGGAACTTAAAATTATCCCATTGAAATCCGCCTTCCAAAAACCACATGGAGCTCGTTTCCTTCTGTGCCCTGTTGTGTGCCCGTACAGCAGTTTCTGACCACATGTGGGGCGTTTCTATAAACTGCAGAATCCGTGCAATAAATATTGGATTTTCTTTAGCTATTAACCCTTGATGCGCTACAGGGAAAAAATGGATTCAAATGGAAAATCTGCTCCCCAAAAATGTAAAATGTCTCTCTCCTAAAGGGTTAACAACGTTTAATAACGTGAGGGGTGTAGTTTCTAAGATGGAGTCATTTATGGGTGGTTTCTACCATGTAAGCCTCACAAAGTGACTTCATAAATGAACTGGTCCTTAGAAAATTGCGTTTTGGAAATGTTCTTAAAAATTAGCGCTTCTAAAATTCTGTGATATAAACTTCTATGAACTTTTTACGTTTCCATAAATTTCTCCCGAAACCGAAATATCCCTAACCTTTTGTGAGTAGTGTATGTTATCTTATATGCTGAGCTGTATACCTAGTCCTATCATGTATGATACCATATGCAGAGCCGTGTATCTAATACTGTGATGCATGATACTGCCTATTGAGCAGTGTATCTAAACCTATCATGCATGATACTGCCTGCTGAGAAGTCTATCTAAGCCTATCATGCACGATACTGCCTACTTAGTGGTGTATCTAACCCTATCATGTGTGATACTGTCTATTGATCTCTGTATCTAAACCTGTCATGCATGATACTGCCTACTGAGCAGTGTATTTAAGCCTATAATGTGGGATACTGTCTGTTGAGCGGTATATCTAAGCCTATCATGCACGGTACTGTCTACTGAGCTGTGTATCTAAGCCTGTCTTGCATGATACTACCTACTGAGAGGTGTATCTAAGCTCATTATGCGCGATACTGCCTACTACACCGTGTATCTAAGCCTATCATGCATGATACTGCCTACTAAGTGGTGTAGCTAATGCCTTTTAAGTGTGATACTGTCTATTGAGCTATGTATCTAAGCCTATCATGCATGATAGTGCCTAATGAGTGGTGTATCTAAGCCTGTCCTGCATGATACCGACTACTGAGTGGTGTATCTAAGCTCATTATGCATGATACTGCCTACTGCACCGTGTATCTAAGCCTATCATGCATGATACTGCCTACTAAGTGGTGTAGCTAATGCCTTTTATGTGTGATACAAGCCTATCATGCATGATAGTGCCTAATAAGTGATGTATCTAAGCCTGTCCTGCATGATACTGCCTACTGAGCGGTGTATCTAAGCTCATTATGCACGATACTGCCTACTGCACTGTGTATCTAAGCCTATCATGCATGATACTGCCTACTAAGTGGTGTAGCTAATGCCTATTATGTGTGATACTGTCTATTGAGCTGTGTATCTAAGCCAATCATGCATGATACTGACTAATGAGGGGTGTATCTAAGGCTATCATGTGTGGTACAGTGGATGTGCTGGATTTGGCAGTTATAGCAGTGCTGAGGCGGCGGGAGCAGACGGATGTGCTGTGATCCAGTGTCTTGGCACGTAGTCCATTAGCTGCTTATATTATTTATCGTTTTTTATATTCTTGAAGTCGTCATATTTTCTCCTCATTGAGACGAGTTTTTTTGTTTGTTTCCAGGGAAACGGAGCTGAAATAACAAGCGTCAGGTAAGGAATGTATATAGGTGTTCAATGTGTTTAACCTTGTTTGTAAATGGACACGGTGTAACAAGTGCGGCGTATGAAAAGGCAGGATGCTGTGACAGCGGGGGAAGGGACGCGCGGCACATAACTGGGGTCGCTACGGAAGAAGGTCATCTGTTAGAAGCCAGGAGAACGTTAATCTGGAAAGATGCGGTGGATGTGGAATGGCTTGACACACAGATCTGCCATCCAGCGTCATCTTATACATGTCAGACCTACAGAGATGATTAAATATCATAGTTTGTACTCCAGTCACACCCAAAGCTGCATTCACAATTATTCTCGTTTCCTGTTGCCTCTTTCTGCTGGTTCAGTGTCAGTACAGAGCAGGCCTAGGTCTATATTGTCTAACCTGTTACAAGTCATCCCCTATCCACAGGATGAGGGTTAACTATTAGATCGGGGGCCCCCACCGATCATGAGAACGGGACCCCATACCCTTCAGAGCCCCCTGAAATGAATGCAGCGGGGTAGGTCAGGCATGCAATCTGTCGCTCCATTCATCTGTATGGGAGTTCCGGAAAAAGGCAAGCGCCGTACTCTGCTGTCTCTGGAACTTCCGCAGAAATAAATAAAGTGGCGGCGCGCATGCCCGACCTGCCACTCCTTTCATTTTAAGAGGGTAAGGGGTCCCGTTATTGTGATGGGTGGGGTCTCCACCAATCTTCTAGTTGTCTCCTATTCTGTGGATAGGGGTTAACTTTCTAAAAACAGAAATACCCCTTTAAGAGATGTACTGTTTATATCAGTCATATAGCAAACACTACATCTTCCATGATGCAGCAGAGCACAGCGTATTATGGGGCACACCTGCTGTGGGGAAGAAAATTACAGATATCTTGTAGATTGTAAGCCCTCGCGGCAGGGGTGGACTTGGAACATAAAATGACCCTGGAAAATAGCTAAAAATGGACACACGTTGTAGGTTTGTCCAAATTGACAGAAGGGGGAGCAACACAAATAGGCATGACCTACAGAAGTAGGTGGCGCCAGCGATACCATAGTTAAAAAAAAATATTGCTCCAACAGCGCCAAATACCACAGTGCAGCACAAACTACTGCCCAGCAGTACAATATACCACAGTACAGCACAAAATACCGCTCCAGCAGTACAATATACCACAGTGGAGCACAAAATACTGCCCCAGAAGTACAATATACCACAGTGGAGCACAAAATACTGCTCCAGCAGAGCCAAATACCACAGTACAGCACAAACTACTGCCCAGCAGTACAATATACCACCGTGGACACAAAATACTGCTCCAGCAGAGCCGAATACCACTGTGCAGCACAAACTACTGCCCAGCAGTACAATATACCACAGTACAGCACAAAATACCGCTCCAGCAGTACAGTATACCACAGTGGAGCACAAAATACTGCCTTAACAGTACAATATACCACAGTGGAGCACAAAATACTGCCCCAGCAGTACAATATACCACAGTACAGCACAAAATACCGCTCCAGCAGTACAATATACCACAGTGGAGCACAAAATACTGCCCCAGCAGTACAATATACCACAGTACAGCACAAAATACTGCTCCAGCAGTACAATATACCACAGTACAGCACAAAATACTGCCCCAGAAGTACAGTATACCAGAGTGGAGCACAAAATACTGCTCCAGCAGAACCAAATACCACAGTACAGCACAAACTACTGCCCCAGCAGTACAGTATACCACAGTGGAGCACAAAATACTGCCTCAGCAGTACAATATACAACAGTGGAGCACAAAATACTGCTCCAGCAGAACCAAATACCACAGTACAGCACAAACTACTTCCCCAGCAGTACAATATACCACAGTGGAGCACAAAATACTGCTCCAGCAGAACCAAATACTGCCCTAGCAGAACTAAATACTGCAGTGCAGCACAAAATATTGCCCTAGCAGAACCAAATACTGCCCTAGCAGCACAAAATACTGCCCTAGCATAAGCAAATACCACAGTGCAGTACAAAATACTGCCACCTGCGCCACGGTATATCATCGTCCTGAGGACAGCAATACAGTTCAATTCAGTTGGGCATCTGCAGCCGCTTGCCAGGTGCATAAAGGGGTTATCCAATACTATAAACTGCCCCCCAAATGCTGGGCCCCCCACACTGAATCTACTTACCTGGCTTCCTGCTCCGCTCCTGGTCCCCGCACCGCCGCTGCTGCTTCTCCCCGTGCTCGGATGAAAACATCTGGTGTTGGGAGGGAGGGGGGGAGCAGCCAATGGCAAGCGGTGACGGGGAAAGCCTCCCTAGCGTTACCCGTGATACTAAGGAGGCTCGTCCTTGACGTGTCCTGCTATTGGCTGCTCCCACCCCCCGTCGCCGGCTGTTTTGATCCGCGCGACAGGGAGATGCAGTGGTGGCCGTGTGGGGATCAGTAGCGACGCAGGTTCTGGGGAGTGGGGTAAGTATAATCCATATGAGGGGCCCGGGCATTCGGGGGCATGTTTTAGACTTTGGATAACCCCGTTAATAGTAATTAACAATAATATGATGATGACATGATATACCAGGATAAGTTCTGCAGCCCTTCCTGCTCTTCTAGTCAGTGGGAAAGGCACCAAATATCATTCATTTTGTGGGAGAATCTACTGGTGCCCCCTGCTGGTTCAAGTTTAGTACTGAACACATGCTGTGCACTTGCATTCTCTCCATTTAAATGCAACCTATAGCTCCTTGTTGTTAGATGGCTGTAATGTCTGTCAATAGGATGATAGCCAATAAAAGGGAACTGTAAATGGTATCCAACATCCATAGCAACAAAATGGAGAGCCCCTTTAATTTAAGTCTACCCTATCTTCATTGCCTACCACATAGATCTGGGGTGCCAGGACCTGATCTCTGAATATTTACCCGTAGATGTGGGTTCAGCATGACTGCGGTATTATGAGGTCCTGCTGCATCTAGTAATTAATACAGAATTTGCAATATAGCCAGCTAGCGATCAATATCCTGGATCAGCAGAATCAGAATGACAACCCGGGGTTTAATATGGCAAGCTGACAAGCTGAATGATGCTAGAGCCGTAGGATGACCGCAGCTCTTTATAGCTACAGGCACACTGACGTTTTAGGTATAGAACATGGCTGATTTAATCTTCATTTTAAAGCTTTATGAAAGAGAAACTGCAAATCCTTTGTCTTAGGGTACTTTCACACTAGCGTAGTTTGGATCCGGCAGGCAGTTCCGGCAACTGCCTGCCGGATTCGGCAAACCGTATGCAAACGGAAATAATTTTTTCCCGGATCCGTTAGACGGATCCAGTGATATACCGGATCCGTCTCATCTGGTATCATCCGGAATAACAGATCCGGTATTTAATTTTTTTTTCAAAGCAAAAATAGCTCCTCCTATAGCCCTGCGCATGCGCAGACTGGCAATATCCGGAACACTTGGTACCGGATCCGGCATCAATACATCTCTATGGAAATTATGGCAAGTGCGGTAGTGTTCTGGGATTTTGGCCGGAAAAAATACCGCAGCAAGATGCGGTATTTTGTCCGGTCAAATACCGAACAAGGGGCAGAACGGAATACATCCTGATACATACTTTGCTTTCCATTCAGAACGCATTAGGACAAAACTGATGCATTTTTTCCGATATTGAGACCCTTTATTGGATTTTAATACCGGAAAAGAATGACGCTAGTGTGAAAGTACCTTTACTTGTCTATACCTGGTATTAAGTTACATCGTGTCTTATACTCCGGTCACACCCAAAGCTGCATTTAAAATTTTGTTGACAGACACTGAACCAGCAGGAGAATGTGACAACAGTTGACATCCTGCAGCCTGAGAGCTCACAGAAACATTCTGAATGCAGCTCTACAGGTGTCTGGAGTAGCATCCTGTTATCCATTCATAAGCAGAAATAATGAGAGTTGTCAGCCTGTTTCACCTGGGTGCACATAGTTATGCAACGTGACACATAAGCACATCTGAATGGCTTTCCATTTTATGTAATAAAGCTCAGTCATTGTGTAATGAAATGCTCTGCAGTTTTGTGTTTTATTTGTGGGTCAGTTCTTCACAGTTTTTAAGATCATTGCTTGCCATCAGTGAATGGAATTATTCATTCTTTACATTCTGAGGCCGCATTGCATCAGAGCTCTCTCTTGTAAGGAGTGTGAACAACACATTTTCTAGCCTGGTTTCCTTTCACTAACAGCAAGCAGATATCTTGAAAACGGTGAATTGAAGCAGGAGATGAGATGGCAGTACATAGTTTTAATTCCTGAATTTATCTGGTGGCATAGATTGGCCTTCGCCCTCCAGAACAATAACCCCCAGCATGCTCACACAATAAATATAATTGCTTGAGTCGACCTCTTCTGTCTAATTGTACATTTTATTGTCTCTTTCATGTTTAGCTGGGTGATAGCTAAGATACCTCCGAGCTTTCCCAAATTCATGAATGACCTATTTAATAATAGAGGGTGTATCACTGCATAGCTAACACTAACACCATTGCGTTGATAACAGTCCCCACATTAAAATCCTTCTTACTATAATGTTGTCCTTTGCATAGTTCGTCTAAAAAACACTTTTATTGTATATGGAAATCAGGGTCTGAAGGTGCCCAGGGGCGGCGTTCCAACAGCTGGTGCCCAGGCTCCGCGCTGATTTCCATGTGCAACCACTCCCCTTTCACCCACTTGGCCCGCCCTTTCTCTGGCTGATTACCTCCTTCTCTTCTTCTGAAATCCCGCGTCTGTGCCGATGACAGCCCTCTGATGCAGTGTCGGCTGGAGCGTGACGTACAGGCCGGCGCATGCGGCCCATTACTGGCAGATGCCTCAGAGTATCCAGTGCGCTTGCGCCGGCCAGCCGACGCTGCATCAGGGGGCTGTCATCGGCACACGAGGCCTGGGCAACGGCCGTTGGAACGCCGCCCCTGGGCACCTTCAGACCCTAATTTACATATACAATAAAAGTGTTTTTTAGATGAACTATGCAACGGACAACATTATGGTAAGAAGGATTTTAATGTGGGGACTGTTATCGACGCAATGGTGCACATTTGGGGTGAAAGACTTACTTTAAGGAGTTTTCCAGGACTTAGATATTGATGATCTATCCTCATTATCAGATAGGTAGGGGTGGGTCACCCGGTACTCCTTCTGATCAGCTGTTTCGGGCAGCTGTTGGTGTGGGAAAGCTCCATCTACTGTGTCGTTTCCACCGCCGGCATACTGCAGCTCAGTTCACAGAATGTTTGACAGGTGACCTAATAACTATGTAAAAATATACAGGGATCTCTCCCATCATCTATTTATCCCCAGGACTGTGACAAGGGGACATCCTCTGCGTCTGGAGGAAAGAAGGTTTCTACACAGCATAGAAGTAGATTCTTTACTGTAAGAGCAGTGAGACTATGGAACTCTCTGCCTGAGGAGGTGGTGATGGTGAATTAAAAGAGTCCAAGAGGGGCCTGGATGTATTTCTTGTGAATAACATTACAAGTTATAGTGGCCTCAGGAAATAATATTTTCTGCTTACAATAGTCTTTCTTAGGCGATTGTAAGTTAAAACTAGACTCAACGTACAATGCCTCAGACTCAGATCTGGCCAATCAACACCCAACCTACAAAATAAATTAGTAGACAGCACCATCCGACCTGAGGAGGCAAATAAAAAAAGGAAAAATAGTTTCAATTGGTGTGGTTTCTGTATTGCCTGCAAAAATAGGAAAAGAACAGAGAGAGTACAAAATAGCACCACAGTATATAGTGGTGTGAAAGAAAAACATCTGGAAATAGTGGGAGAGATGACATGCCATAGTAAAGGGGTCGTATATGTATTGGAGTGCCCATTGTCAGGCATTTTCATAGGTATATATATTGATACCTGGTCATATTATATTCAAAATGCATGCTCTTTGTCTTTAAGAAACAGTTTGAGCCAAAGTTTTGCTGTGTGGTAGAGACAGGCCAAGATGAAGTCATGCCAAGCTCAATCTGTGTAAAAATACAGAGAGTATTGTGTCTTAAGAGTTATTGCCACAAATGTGGTCTTATCTGTTAAGAATACACTGGATTCTCCAGACATGTCCGTCTGTAGAGAACAAGGCCCATTCATACCATAATGGCCCATAGATCAATAGTGTCAGAGAGACTCCAAGTTGTCTATCTTTAGTTGATTCAAAATGTCTACATTTATCCTTATCTCTGATTTACGACGATGAGGGTCAAATGTATATGATGCAAAAATACCCTAGTTAAGTCTTCATGGTATGGTGTTAATAGCTTGCACAACAGTGCCATCCGGAGACAGATATCGATATCGTTACACCATCCTCCATAGTTGCATTATGGGTAAACATGATCTCATAGGATCTTATTACATATGTTTACACCCCCTCAATTGATTGGAGAATACTAATCCAGGGGGTGGTAATGTTAGATTACAAGGGAGATAATTACCCTAGATAGATGAGCATCAAAGGAAGAAAGAAAAAGGAGGCAAGAGGGAAGAAGCAGAACAAGCAACAACAAAGAGCATTCCAGGAGCCAACACCCAAGATGAAAGCCATGGTGATGGACCATCCAGCTTTCCTAGGAGCAGAAGTGAGATTCCTGCTAGGACTTGGTAAGAAACACAAAGAATGATGTTTCATTTTATTAAGACTATTTAGATAATGTGGGTAAAATCATAGCATCTATGTTGGCGAACATATTGATTTATTTATCATCTCTTTATATGAGATGTAGTCTTAGATATAGAATAATTATGAGCTTTCATTCTACCTGCAGAAGAATCAAGTTTCATAATTTATCAGAGTATTAAATGATTGCATACATATATGCATAGATATAGATATATTGATAGTAGCATTCTTCGCCAAGCTAGATGATAAATTCCCACTGGAAGATTTGTTCCAAGTTCTTCCAATGTCTGTTGTCTTAATAGTCTTACCAGGTTATACAGATATGAAAGTAGTCCAGGATAGGGCGGAAGGATACAGTTATCTCTTCTAAGTTATATCCTTGGATGGATTTGCCCATTCCTGAAGTCATGTGAGGTGTAGTTGGTTAGAGGAGGGCAGAATGTAGTTAGCATTCGATATTGGTGTCTAGGATTAGACATGCCCATCCTGATATCATGAGGTTTCCTCTGAACAGAAGTGATGTATATACTGTAATTTAACTTCTTGTTTTGATATCCTAACCAAATAGCTTTGTTATAATGTGACAAGCTGCTCCTACCCACATGTGTTTATTTACTTATTGTGAAGCTTCTAGTGCCTGATATCAATGCCATATATATTAATTGGCAGATATCATTGTTTTTTTACTTATGATAAGCTTGTAATGCTTCATATATCATTGCCATATATATTCCTTGGCATATATAATCGTGTTTATATACTTATTTGATTATAATCGTGTAACTAATAAAATCTGCATATTTTTATAATACCTGCGTATTATTTAATGTCAAAACTACATCTTTAGCATTAATGTCATCTCTCATGAAAAGAACTTATTATCTGAGGAAATAGTCGGCCTCAGATGTGAATTGTATCGATTGGGTTATCTACAATTCACCAGGTCATAATTTCAGGTAGTTATGAAAAAAATATTTTTATGACCATAATTAATAATTCTTAATTGGATTATTATAAACCCGACACCATGTGGCCTCCAGTATGTAGGACGTACCATCAGACCCCTTAAGGTCCGGATACAGGAGCATATAAGGAATATCAAGAAAGGGCTTGAAAGCCATGGCGTCTCGGCACACTATAAAAAATGCCACCAATTTATGGGGGTAGAATTGGTGCAAAACCACTGGAGGGGAGGTAGTTTTTTAGAGAAAATCAACAAAAAAGAGAGCAGGTGGATATATGAATTGAGCACGCTGCAACCTGGGGGCCTGAACTTAGATTTTAATTTGCAGGCAGTTTTAAATTAGACCCAGAAGTTGGCAGGATAACTGTCCCCATGTGAATTTGGACTTAGAGATCTGCGGCTTCCCATTAAAGAGATACAAGGTGAAGTATGAGGATAAAATAGGAGGCATTTTGAATGACACGTCAGGTGCTTGATTGGTGCTAACCTGATGAATAAAAGAGAAGGGGGAGGGAGAGATGACGTGTGCCCCTGACGAAGCTCAAGGAGCGAAACCTGGGTCGGGCAAAGGAGAAAGACACTGGGATTTTACATTGCGATTTTAAAGTGCATGTTTGTAAGTATGTACTGATTAAAAAAATGTTTAAACAGTTATCGGAGCTTCACTACGGTGGGAGCCACTTGTATCCACAGGAATTATTTGAATGAAAAGAAGTTGGGAACACTAGCAGACCCACCGGGTGTTGGTTGCAGTTAAGTCCGCCGTTGAGCCCTGTGTGCCGGCGTGTGAACGTGGACCTACGCCACGAGGAATCCAACAAACTGCGGAGGACTCCTCTGATACGCCTCTTGTCAGTAAAGTGCCGTGTAAGTACAATCTGTGCACTACGGGGCGGCATAATCATACGGATTTACACTATTGCATTTCTCCACCAATTTGCAGGATATCCACTAATAGGACATCTGCAGACCTCGAAACTTTTCTGAAGGGAGAAAAAAACTGTTTTATATCACCTACTTATACACGCGCGGTCCGAACCTTATATGTACACTGGCCAATTAACATGGCCATTTTTCTGGTAAAATAGCTGTATTGGTTTTCTACAAGCTCCGCTTTACAGTAAAGTGTGTTACTACATGTCCTGTACTGTCCTCTGTCTGTGCCAGGATGAGCTACTCCTTTGGACAACAGATAAGGGTGGCATCATTTGATTTTTCTGGTACTCTGTACTATACAGGATCCTGAAGAAGCTCCTGTCCTCATCATAACAAGTGACTTAGAGCTTTCAGTATCTATTCCTGACTGTTATATCTAAGGACTTAGTTTATCTGTATTCGTTATCTACTTATTTTTCTTAAAGAGGATTTGTCAGCATGATCAACCCTATTAAACCAGGTATATTGCCTGGTAGGGTTGATCATGCTGAGTAAAATGGGGAAAAACAATGCTTACCAGCTCCAACAATCCAGGGCTGAAATCCGAAGTGATATAACCGACGTGTCACGGTGAGTTGAGACTCTTTGAATATTGAACGAAAAATCCAGCATTGCGATCTTCAAACTGGATACTTTATTTGGAAATACACATGCAGATAAAAACTTCCTTGACGCATTTTGGGCAACACATCATTTGTGAAGAGGTCCTTCATAAATGATGAATTGTATGTTTGCAGCCTTGCGGTTTTATCAATTATGAGGATACCGCAATAGGTTCAATTTCTGCACACTCCATCATTGCCACTCCAGGCTTTCATTCGCGGTGATGATTATCCCTCACCTAATTGGTGACGTATTGGTTTTCAGTTGGTTTGTTGCTCTTTGAGACATATATTTTAATCAGAGCTTTTTGTCAATTTTTTGCTTTTGACAAAAGGCCAGTGTTGCCCTGAAACATGTCAAGAAAGTTTTTATCTGCATGTATATTTCCAAATAAAGTATCCGGTTTCGTGCAATATGCTGAGTAGAATGATACCTTTCTTTTTTCTGCAGCACTGCAGCCAAGATATCTCCGTTTTTAGATTTATGCAAATTAGTAATTTCAAGCACCAAAGTGATTTGGCGCTTGCGCAGTGGAGCAGATGCTGGCTGCTAAGTTGATCAGCTCCACTGTGCAGGCGTCCAGTCACTAAGCTGACACAGGGCCGACGCGAGCACACAGAATTGTGTAAGCAGCAGTCATTTACATATAGGCCCATACAGGGGGAATATGAATTTATTCAGATAATCCACATGTACATGTTTTGTGGAACGGAAGCTTCACATGACCACATTATTCACTGCTATGTGGACGCCTGTCAATCAAAGGAAAGGGGGGCGTGCACAGGGATGTTGTGTGAGTGGTGCACCAAGGGCTCAGGCCAGCCCCTTAGTACTCAAAATTTCTAATTTGCATAACTATTTAAAAACGAAGGTATCTATGCTGTAGAGAAAAGAAAACTATCATTTAACTTAACATGATCAACCCTACAAGGCAATATGCCTAGTTCAATCGGGTTGAGCATGCTGACAGATACTCATTATCATTATCTTGGGATGACATTTTGGGGATTTGGAACCAATTACCAGTTCTTATCCACAGAGTTATGGATGCAAGTTGTAATGGTTTCAACATACTATGATCGTCCCAGAACCAATTAATATTGTAACTTGAGGGACCAATGTATAGTTAATAGATTTCTAGAGAAGGGTCCTAGATCCAGGGATTTATTCAAACTGCCTGATTTCGGGTCTGGAAGGAATTTTTTCCCTAACATAAGGAATATTGGCCTGTGCCTCATGTGGGTTTTTTCTGTCCTCTGTCTTAACACTGCAGAATAATAAGCTGAATGGATAGACTTTCCGGTATGTTTTTTCAGCCTTAGAAACTATGTCACGGTGGATAAAAAATGGAGGACTCAAGTACCCTCAACGAGGCACTAGATAAACTGCATTGACTAAAATCTGAGACTGTAGAACTTGCTGTTTGCAAGAAATAATTTAAATTTTGGATGGACTGGGTCATAGGAGCTGAGGCTTGACAACAGCTGAGGAGCCATAGGTTGAAGATAAATGCACTAGGTTTCTTCAGCTTGAAGGCTTAGATGAACCTGTAGATCCTCCCAATCTTTTAGAAGATCCCCATGTAGAAATCCTGGAATATTGAAGGTCTTGACAATGAATCACTAGGTGCAAAACATTTTTTTAACAGCAGAAATGAATTTATTTGTTCACAAATTTAAGACCAAACAGTTAAATAAAAGGGTGAAGGAGGGGTTGGTGAATAGAAGGTGGTGGAACGTTTAGCTGCTACATCAAAGACAGGATCCATACAACTCAATTTATCCATCTGAAACAAATGGAGCGTCACCAATATGGACATGGCAAAGACAGGTAAGGGAGTGGCTTGACTGATTTGGGTGTGGCTATTCTTTTTTTTGAAGGAATCTTTGAAAAAAGGTAAAGAGAGAGATGCAAACAGGATCTTGAAGGAAACTGTCCTCTCAACATCCTAGCCTTGCACAGTCAGGAGGTCTATGACAAACAAGTACCATGAAAGTCCTGGTTCTAAAGAGACAGAGTGCAGGGAATTGTTCATAGAGCTCCCGCTCCACCTGTTTGCTGGAAAGGAAGGTAATCGTGCGCGCATCTTGCCTGATTCAAGGCCGATGAAACAACCAAATTGATGATCCAGCAATGAAATAAAATCCAGAAATACCTTTATTGAAGAGTGATGAGAGCACAAACAATACACATAATGGGAGACAACACCCGGGTAAATTGATTACGGTTATGTGTTATGACTAACAACACGTAGACTGTCCGAAACAAGTCAAAGTTGTACCAGGTTGCCGTCTCCCCAAATGTATATTGCTGTGCTGGATCTTCTCCTTGGTTGAGGGGATCTGTGTCATGTCAATCTGCTCGGCTCGGCTGAATGGCTGAAAGGACTGACAGAGGGGAGGAGTATATGTGACAAGTCATTGTCCAGCCCAATTGAGGACTTTAAAAGCCCTATTAGAGTGCACAATTTTTGGGAGCAAGAATTCATAGGAACGCTCGCTCCTGATGATTGGCCCATGTCATCGTGCAGGCGATCAGACGATAAACAAGCACTCATTTGTCGGCTGATGGGCATATTTCATCAGGATGAAGGATGCCCGATTGTCAACAGTACATCTTCTTGGGTAATCAGGAATGAACTGCCGATAATCAACCGAACTGAATTTAGGAGAAATGACTGTAGTAGCAATCCTTCTTCCCACATCCAGTTTGCACCGTGCAGACCCCTTTCTTGTAAATTTGTGGGGTGAAATGCCATTCGCGCAAGATTTTTTTGAGCAAGTGGGAATTAAAAGTCACAAACTTGGGGTTTCCTGCCATACGGGGATGATAAATCCTTCTTCAGTTTAGTGTTTTATAGACATCTGTGCAATGTAACAGGATGTATTGTATAGGGATCTGGCCTCGTGTTCTCCTGCACCCCACTTACTCACCTTAAAGGGACCTTCACCGATTATAGTTCTGTTTCATACAAATGACATCCACTTGCTGCACTCTATACGATCAGTTTTTTTGTTTTGTTGCCATTTGTGTTCGTATTGCAGCTTGTGATGAAGCAGTCCACACACTACTACACAGACACATATTCTTGTGTAACATTTTAATGTAAAGCGCTATGTACATCTGTGCACAGTACAGACAAGAACATACTATACATTCAGCATAATTGAGTGAGCTGTTGTATGCTAGAGAATAAATAACTTTACTGATCGCGTGCAGTATTTCCTGACGGCGTACAAATGGCGCTATGTGTTACAGAGCTACAGATTCCATCAGTGTCAAGACCGGTCTGTGGGATATTTGGAATAAAGTTGAATAAGACATAATGAACGGGGTTTTTTTTTTTTTTTTTTGTTTAGATTTTTGAGCCTTTACTATTCCACCACCTCCTCTCCACCTACTACAGATACTAATGCTTCTTAAAGGTTGGACAACTCTCCGGAAAAGGTGCTGGGATCTTCTTCTGACCTTGTAGTGACCTTGAACTGACGCCGAAGAAATCCCCCATATCTTTTCTGATTGTCCCACTTCAATTTGGGCCGAATCCTGCGCATAAATCCGCCGTAGCGCTTCTGAAGATCTGCCGCTCCGTGTTCTGTCTCCACCCCCTGTTCTGTCTCCAGCTCTTCCACCGCCTGCTCTGACCCCAGCTCTGGGTCCAGTATCATCCTCCTGTCTAACTGCACACCCTGTAAATCCTCCAGGCTCCTCTTGGGGTATTTGCGCAGAAACCCTCCATAGCGCTTCTCATCTCTTGCCTGGGTCTGTTCGTCCAAATTGTCATTGACCTCTGTTTCCTGCTCAGAGTCAGGTATCTCCAGGAGGTCCTTCTTCCAATACTTGTGCAGGACATCACCACTGTAGGGCTTACTTGCTTCTCCCTTGTAGATGCCACTCTCTCGCTTGGGGTAGTTAAATAAGAATTTGTTCTTATCCAGTTTTTTCATAAATCCTCCATAACGCTTGACTGGCACCTCTTGGAAGTCTGAGGCTGCGGGCACTCTCTCTTGCTCCCTTTTGGTAATTTCAAACACAGCACTGACAGGAGACAGGATCTTCTCACATCTCTCCCATTCTGTCACAGAGGTCAAGGATCCCTCACATTGCAATGAACAAACCTGCGGAATGAGAAATCAAGATGTCAGTCAAGTATGCAGTCTAGAAGTTTCGACTCTAGGCTAAGGGAATGGAAGGATCATGCAGGCACAGGACCCAGAAGTGTAGACAGAATGGAGGCCAATTTTTGTGCGTGCTCAACAGCAGGGGCTCCACATCTATAGAAAACGTACCAGAGGACTGAAGTCGGTGTTGGTGCCTTGGATCTGTAGGGCACAGGAGAAGCACCAGGACACACAGTCTGCACAAGTCGCATGTGGAGCAGAGACACTCAGTAGCATTATCAAAACCAGCAAACCCATTTCCATGATTTTCTGCATGGACACAAAGGAAAAAAAACACGTTACTGATGGTACAGTCATACATCGCCGTTTTTTCATGGTTTTTGCCTCGAACGTAATCCGTAAGACAATAGATTCTGTGATCAGATGCAGTACATAATAGTAGCCAGCAGATGGCAGTGCATGTAGCCTGTTGAAAACAGACTCTGGGAAACTCGTGTTAAGCCTTATTCACACAACCATGTCCACTTTTCAGTCTGCAAAGAAACAGATATGTGGAAAACAGCACACGCATAGCATCTGTTTTATTCTTACTGCCATAAACTTGAATAGGTGAGTCTTATCAGGAAAAACGTACTGAATAGGACATGCACTGAGTTGCACAGAGCACAATCTGCTGCCCAGAAATGATCATTTTGGGTGCCCGCATGAGCGATTGTTTCACCCTATGAATGAGCGTTTCACTTGTTCATCGAGTGATCTGCGACACCTTTAGACGGGTAGATTATTGGGAACGAGTAGTGTTGAGCGAACTTGTGTTAAGTTCTGCGTCCAAAGTTCGGGTTCGGGTTATCGAAGAATCTCATTATGGATTCCGCTACCATGGACCATAAAGGAATTTATGGAAACCATAATGGGATTCTTCGATAACCTGAACCCGAACTTTGGACGCAGAACTTAAAAAACAAGTTCGCTCAACACTAGGAATGAGCATTCGTAGAAACCTTTGTCCCCAATAATCTGCCTGACAATCGTTAGGGCAATTTACGTAATCTTGTAAGCAGGGACAGACTGGCCATAGACCCTACAGTGGGCTGATGCCCAGAGGGACACCTAAACCCAAAAGCCAGGTACAAAAAGATCAGATGCTCTCAGCATTAATTAGTTTAGGCAGTATTTTGTACTGAACTGTTGTATCTGGGGCAGGGGTGCACCACCGATGAGGCGAGGTGAGGCGATTGCCTCAAGCCGCACCAGGTAGGGGCAGGAGGGGGGCAGCAGAAGGGGATTATCTGTTTCTGCAGTATAGTATTGGGAAGCACAGTGGGCACAGTATGTGGCGCTGTATTACCCTGTATGTTTTGTAGTGCTGTATGTAATGTTTTACAAATATGTCTTTAACAGTATGGCTGGAGGGAACGGGTTAGGTTAAGTAATTGGCATTTGGGGGTTGGGGCCTCATTTCAGTTTTTGAACTGAAAACACATAATTGTGTGCATTATCCCAGTATTGTGACATTCTGAAAACCATGATGGTTATGATGGAGCGGTGTACATATTTTGCTCTGGGGCCCGTGGTTACATGTCATGCCCCTTGTACTGCTCGCATGACTCTAGGAGCACAGTGGTTAACTTTGGGGACACCATGGCTTACTCTGGGATACTGTTGTTGGCACTGGGGTCACAGTGGCATACTCTGAGATACAGTCACACTTGCGCTTTCCTTTTCTGCTATTGAGATCCGTCATAGGATCTCAATAGCGGAGGAGAACACTTCCGTTTTATCCCCATTGTCAATGGGGACAAAATTGAACTGAACGAAACAGAATGCACCAGAATGCATTCCGTTCCGTTTGGTTACGTCCCCATCGCGGAGAGAATAACGCTGCAAGCAGCGTTTTTCTGTCACAATAGAAAACTGTAGAATCCATCCCCCATTGACCTTCGATGGTGTTCATGGCGGATCCATCTTTGCTATTTTACCCTGGGAACACACCTGAGCGTTTTTCAGCGCGTTCATACGCGCTGAAAAACGCTCAACATGTGAAAAGCCATGCATCCCTATGTGCATGGTTCACATGTCGGCGTTTTAGCGCGGACGACGCGCTGTAAAACGCCCTGCCCGGTCGTGTCGGCTGCCGTGACTATCGCGCGGCAGCACGCGCGATCCAACCCATAGGCTATTATGGGAGCGCGCATATGACGCGCGCTCCCATAAAACAGCCACTTGGCGGCTGAAGCGCGCGTCATATGCGCGTCATAGGCGCGCCCTGGGAACACGCGAAGTGTGTTCCCAGCCTATAAGATAATACAATCTGATCCGTTCAAAACGGAAGCGTTTTTGCTGATCCCTGACGGATCCAGCAAAAACGCTAGTGTGAAAGTAGCCTAACTTTGGTGTCTATTAGCTTACTCTACAGCAATGTGGTAGATTCTGTGGTTCCTGTGGCTCATTCTGGGGGAACTATAGCTGATTATTGGGCACAATGGTTGACTGTAATACTGTGGTTAACGGCTCATAGGACATGAACATGTGCGGCCCGTGACCGTATTGCAAACAGCTTCACTTGAATGGGTCTGCAATCCGCAAGATACGGAGCGGAAGCCCACAGAAGCTCTACAGGGTACTTCCGTGGGATTTCGGTCCGTGTCTCCACACCTCAAAAAAATACATTTTCCATTTTATTTTTTTGCGGTGCGGACTTGATCTTGCAGATTGTCGATACCACAGTGAATGGGTCCGCAACCGCAAATGGTGAGCACACGGCCGGTGTCAGTGCATTGTGGACGTGTGCATGAGCCCTAATTCAAGGGGCACCGTGCTCACTCCCTGGCATTGTTGCTGAGTCTGGGGGCACCGTGGTTACTTCTGTGGGCACCACAGCTGACTTCAGAATATTGTAGATGGCACTGATGTCACTGTGGAGGATTTTGGTGGCACCATGGTTTACTGTGTAGCAGGCTCTGGGGCAGAATGGTTGGTGCACTATGTGGGCACATGCTTAGTGTGTGACATCTTCATGTCCCTCTTTGCTTTTCAAATAAATTGGAAGGTACATAGCCCTGCAGATGTAGGGCATATGTGGAGGAAGCAGAGCATAATGTGTGGAGGAGGAGCAGGTCAGAACTTCCTAGTTGGATGATGGGCTTGATGGGGAGGCCGAGTTGTCATGCCAATATTAAGAAGAACCTCAGAGTAATTTGTATAAGAAACATGGAGGATAATAAATCTCCATGGATACAGTGAGTCATGGACAACAATGTCATCGGGGATCACAAACTGCGCAGATCAACTCAGACGTTTGTAAGTTTTTTCATTGTGATATTAGTGGAAAACATGATATCTGTAGGCAAAGTATCCTATGAAATCTTTTATGGTCTCTGTTGCTAGGATAGCATCTTACTGATTGCCTAATAAATGTGAACTAGGGGGCGCTATGAGTCTATTAAATGGCCACCCAAAGGGCCAAGCTGTGGGGGCTTGAAAATTGATGCATAGGCTCCTTTTCTTTTCTTCACCTATGGCCTCATGCACACGGCCGTTGTTCTGGTCCGCGTCCGAGCCGCATATTTTGCGGCTTGGCCGCGGACCTATTCACTTCAATGGGGCCGCAAAAGATGCGGACAGCACTCTGTGTGCTGTCCGCATCCGTTGTTCCGTTCCGTGCCCCCGCAAAAAAAATAGAGCATGTCCTATTCTTGTCCGTTTTGCCGACAAGAATAGACATTTCTATAATGGGCCGCGTTCCATTCCGCAAATTGCGGAACGGAACGCGGAGCAGCTTCCGTGTTTTGCGGATCCGCGGTTTGCGGACCGCAAAAAACTACCAATGGTCGTGTGCATGTAGCCTTAAGCTACATGCACACGACAGTTGATTTTTACTGTCCGCAAATCGCGGATCCGCCTTCCTTTTTTTTTCACATCTACATCCGTTCTGTGTGTCTGCAAATTTTGTAGGTTGTGTTTCTGTGTGTCTTCGTTTTTTTTTTGCGGATCCGCAAAAAAAACAGAAGGCTTGAACCAGTTTCTTAAAGTACCTGTACAAGTGCCCTGGTTTCCAAGCAACCATCCGCAAAAAAAAACGGATGCGGATGACAAACGGATGGCTTCTGTTGGTCATCCGCATTTTTTGCGGAGCCATTGACTTCTATGGGTCCGCAAACCGTTGTTTGCGGACAGGAATAGGACATGCCATATTTTTTTTGCGGACGTGAAATACGAACAGCGGACGCGGACAGACAACGGAAGAGACATCCGCATTTTTAACGGATCCATAGAAATAAATGGGAAACCATCGGATCCGCAAAAAAAACGGAACGGAGGCCGTGTGCATGTAGGCTTAAAGAGAGGAACTCAAATCAGGGGAAAGTGGGAGTGTTGTGTATGAGTTCAGACATATAAAGGGCTGCAGTCTACAGAGGGATCAATTGCTCCAGCCAAAGAATTCTAGTGCCCCTAGTGGACACAAGAAATAATGCTGCTTTATTTTGTACTTTACATTCGAGTCCTTACTGCCAGGAGCGATAGGTGTCGGCCAAACGAGCTGGTCAACTAACAGCCATCTTTGTGGTCGTTTTTTCTTCCAAGCCACCATAGGACAAATCAAGCATTGCGCACTGCCCATTCAAATCAGTGGGTTGTCTTTGTAATGCATGACAGAGCAAAGAGATGAGGATTCTGAACAGGGGACCTGTGTCTATTAACTTCCCCAATAGCATATATATGAAAGTGTCTACCAACAGGGTCCTAAACTGGACAACCCCCTTAAATTACCCAGTCCATACAACTGGAAGCACTTCTTATTACTGCCATATTACAGACCGCGAACAAATCTACTGCTCCTAGTGAGTGTAAAAGGTACTGCAGCTTTAGTTCACGACTGCCTCTACTGGACACAAATGATACTGCAAATATGGTTAATTCTACACAATGTACTATTATAGATTATTCATTGCATTCTGTAAATCTACAGTTTTATAAATGTTTGGCCTCAGCATGCTCTACAACAGGCATGCTCAACCTGCGGCCCTCCAGCTGTTACAAAACTACAACTCCCAGCATGCCTGAACAGCCTACAGCTATCAGCCTACAGCAGGGCATTGTGGGAGTTGTAGTTTTACAACAGCTGGAGGGCCGCAAGTTGAGCATGCCTGCTCTACAACATAAAACAGAACTAAGCTGTGGCGTTTTCCCCATCACACCTACAGATACTACTACCCCTATATTCCAGCTTATACAGCATGGACATAGACTAAGTAGAATCTGTTCTCATCTACCGGAAGCAGTTATGTTTCATACAAGGATATGGGTTCTCTTGTGTCCTTGAGAGAGAAAAAGAATGCGAGAGCTCTAGATATGAAAGGGAGGACGATGCAAAAGAAGGTGATAAAACACCGCAGCAATCAATGACATGTCAAAAGTCAAATACTGCATTGGAGATCCCAGATTATGCAAATCTTCAAACAGCACCAGTCTGTAATATGGGATCCATCTGCCTGTACCCAAAAACCCAACAATGTCTCCACCCACTTACAATGTATATGTGCCCTGTCTATGTAAAGAATGATCTGTTCTGGCGGAGGAACAGACTGACGGAGTTTACTGGATCCAGCATAGCTTGATAGCACCGTGCACCGCCGGATCCCAATTCACTGTAATGGGGTCCAGCCACTTTCCAGCACATATGCTAGATTTTGGCCAGACGAAAAATTCTGCATATAGTCGGCATGTATGCCGGATACAGTGAACTCCATCAGTCTGTTCCTACGCCAGAACAGACTGTCGGAGTTCAAAGCTCATATGTGAACCTGGCCTAACAGCAGGGGTGCACCACCAATGAGGCCAGGTGAGGAGATCGCCTCAGGCAGCACCAGGTAGGGGCAAGGGAAGGGGTTAGGTTAAGAAATTGGCATTGGGGATGGAGGGTCGCCATTTCAGTTTTCGCCTCGGGCAGCAGAAAGGCTAGGTGCACCCCTGCCTAATAGTCTATGTTCATCCTCATTTAATCCGCTGTTTTGCCTATAAAATGATATTAGCACCTAAAGCATCTGCTCTATCCCCCACAGCGACTGTTCAGTGTGCAACAATATGTCCTCCTCCTGTTAAACCTTATCGGTACTGCCTGCATGGGCGTAGCTATAGGGGGTGCAGAGGTAGCAGTCGCTACCGGGCCCAGGAGCCTGAAGGGGCCCAAAGACCGTTGTGCCGCATAAGAAGACACAAAGCACTGAGGGAAGGGGGGCCCAAGCTAAACTCTTGCACCAGGGCCCATGAGCCGTTAACTACGCCCCTGACTGCCTGTCTTCTATCTATTGTTGATAAATTCTTATCTAGGCTTTCAGCCCTTGCTCTATCACATTATCTATTTGACCCATGTGTTGTTCTAATCGAAATCCAAAAATCTAACCCGTCTCCTGGGAGACTTGGCAGAGCCTCCATACACTGGACTGGCAGCAGATCCTACCATTGAGAAAAAGTCCTTTAAAGCTAGGCCCACAAGAAACTGAGATGCTGCAGATTTGCCTTTGTGGATTTTCGTGCGACAGCGTTGCGCAGTACCAGCAAAGTAGAAGGGATTTTAAGAATTCTCATCCATACGCTGCGTTAAAAAAAAAAAGAAACGTAAATTAAACCGCAACGTGGACTTGAAATCTGCAGCATGTCAATGTATGTTGAGGATCTCCACTGCAGATTTCACCCTTCGCAATGGAGGGGGTGAAATCCACCGAAAAAACTGCCTATAATACATGTGGAACCACGGCAAAGGTCACAGCTGACCTTTCCACTGTATTTTCTGTTCCATGTGGACATAGCCTGTCCTCCTGGCCTATGAAATTTTCTGGATCATCATAGAAATGCCTATAAAACTCACTTATGGAATTAGGCTACTTTCACGTCTGCGTTATCCTTTCCGGTATTGAGATCCGTCATAGGATCTCAAAACCGGAGGAAGACACTTCAGTTTTGTCCCTATTCATTGTTAATGGGGACAGAACTGAACGGAACCGAGTGCACCAGAATGCATTCCGTTCCATTTCATTGCGTTCTCATGACGCACACAAAAGCGCAGCGTTTCTGAGTGCGTCATGGGATACTACCGTAATCAAAATGGATCCGGCATGAAACACAAAGTAAGTCAATCCGGTTTCTTGGACACAAAAGAAAACGGATCTGGCACTAAAACCATTGTCGGTCAATGGGCGTCGGATCCGTTTTTTGTTTTGGTCATTTGAGAGATAATGCAACCGGATCCATTCAGAACGGGTGCAGCCGGTTGTAGTATCAGAACGGAAGCCTTTTTGCTGATCCCTCACGGATCCAGTCAAAACACTGATGTGAAAGTGGCCTTAGAAAACCATCAGCGATAAAGATTCCTATGCAGAAAAAAATCCATATTGCGCATGCAAAATCAGAAGTATAGTAGGGGTCCTATGCAATTCTATAGCAGCGTGGAGGAATATGCGGGGATCAGTACAGTAGTAGCATAGTGTATGAGATTAATCAAATCTCACGTACACTTTGAAGATTTTTTCTGCGCAGAAATTGATCGGCTGTGCGGATTTCCAAATCTGCAGCATGTCAATTATGTTTGCGGTTTTAGCTGCTGATTTCACCCTATTTAATGGAAGGGTGAGATCTGCGGCAAAACAGCATTAGATCTGCAAAAAAAACGCAATTAGAAATGGTGTGATTTGGAAAGAATAGCACTGAAGTCCTAGCAGAAATTTGCGCTGATCTTCTGCACGTTCACCCCTTGGATTTTGTTGCAAAAATATTGCGACTGAGAATCAGTTCCATTCACATGAATGGGGCTTGTAGAAATCCATGTGCTTTCTGCCCTATTCAAATGAATGGAACTGATTTTCAGTCGCAGAATTTTCAGCCACAAAATCTGCAGTGTGTGAAGACGTCCTAATGCAGCCGTGCGCATGTGCCCTAAGGCACCGGGCGGAAATTTCTGCAAATGGAAATCAGTTCTATTAATCTGAAGAGGTTGTTTTGACGGCAAGCACATGGATTACTGCCAGCCCTATTCAGATGAAGATTTTCCGAAATGTATGCAACATGTATTCTATGTGTGAATATACCCTGATAGGAGACGTTTGGGTTCTCTAACCTTAGAAGTGAGTTTTTTTTTAACCCTTTTTAAAGGAGTTTTACAAGTGTTTTATACTGATGACTTATCCTCATGATTGGTCATCATCAGTACCTGATCAGTGGGGGTCCGCCACCCGCCACCCCGCAGATCAGATGTTTGAGGCCAGTGAGCGCCGTGACCTCATCACAGCTTACTAAACTATTTGGTATTGCAGCTTTGACCCATTCGTCAGGGTCATGTGACCAATGAACATGACGTCACTGGCCTAGGGTAATATTCCAGGAGGCCATGGCGCTCACTGGAGCGTTACGTCCTCTTCAAGCAGCTGATCAGTGGGGGAGCCAGGAGTGGGATTCCCACAGATTAGATACTGAAGACCTATCCTGAGGTTAGGTCATCAGTATAAAACAGTCAGAAATCCCCTTTAGGGCTCATGCACAAGACTGTATGTATTTTGCGGTCCAAAACAGATCCGCAAAAAATACAGATGACATCCGTGTGCATTCCGTATTTTACGGAACGGAACAACTGGCCCTAATAGAACAGTACTATCCTTGTCTGTTTTGCGGACAATAATAGGACATGTTCTATTTTTTTGCAGAACGGACATACGGAAACTTCCCATTGAAATGAATGGTTCTGCATACGGTTCACAAAAAAACGGAATGAACACGGAAAGAAAATACATTTGTGTGCATAAGCCCTTAATGGTAGTCTGGTAATCCAGAAGATCTGATAGTCTGGCACCTATCCAGTTCTATTACAGTCAGATAAAAGGACATGTACTCTTTGTTTTACCACACCTGTCATGCGTGCCTCTAATTACACCCCAAAGGTAGGAACATCCCACATGCACACCCCTTGTATTCCGCCTCCCTGGCTATTCTATGCCCCCTTGGTTTATAGACAACACCTCCCATAATGATTTCCTCTCATATTCTGTAAGTTTTCATTGAAAATAAATGAATCGGAAAATGGAAAAAGCCTGTGCAGGAGGTCAGGGTCAGTGCAGGGATGTGACCCTTGACTCTGTCCTCTGGCCTGGGCGGTGCCTGTACTGCTCAATAAACTGTTCGGAGAGGGATTAGGGTGGGAGATGTGACATAAGGTCATCCACATGACCTTTAATGGGATTAATTGAATAGTTAGGCTACCTGCACACGTTCCGTATTTGTATGCAGAAAATCTGTACAAAAGCTTAAAAATGCACATTAATCTGTGATATTTAGGGTGTTTTTTGTTGTGGATTTTCAGTTTATGTTTCAAAACCCATTGAAGACTATGGGGAAACACTATATATAATGTGCGGGATCACACAAACAATTGACATACAGCAGACTTTGATATGTCCACAGCAGGTCAATTTTAACACATAAAAAATATGCAAAGAGCACGAGATCAGAAATTAGAGATTAGAGATTAGAAAATCTCATTCACTTTGCTGGTACTGTATTACTCTGCCGTTTTTTTCACAAAAATCCATGCGAAAAATAATCTGCAAATCTTCATTTGGACAAATTGTGGGGGTTTAGAACCCCCCCTTCCCAATGTGCAGACCCGCAATGGGAAGTGTACTTACCTGCTCTCCGTTGCTGGTTCCTGGCTCCTTCGCTTTCTTCCTTAGCTGCCTCGCTCGGGTCCCTGCTGTCACCATCTGTTTTGATACCACTGCAGCCAATTGCTGGCCACAGAGGTGTGAAAACAGATGATAGCAGGGGACCCGAGCGAGGCAGCTGAGGCCAGAAAGCGAAGGCATCAGGAACCAGCACCGGAGAGCAGGTTAGTACACCTCCCATTGCAGGTCTGCCCAGGAGGGGAGTTTGCCGCTCCCCCGCGCAAAAGGTGGCCATCCCCTTTAAGGATTCTCATTACATCAATGACCACCTTTTTCCTCTGTTTTATTGGTGCATTTTTCACCAGCTCCACATGTTATATAAAGTAGCATTTTTTTATTGCTACTGGTGTTTTTGTTCATTAGGTGGCTTTTTTGTCTTTCAGGCTTCTTTTGTAAAAAATGCCAAAATAGACCGACCCTTGGGTAAGGACTCCGTGGTAGCTGTTTCACTCATAGAGTTAGATGGCAGTACAATATCATGGGTGCCACCTGAAGGTGGTCTAACATTGGTCACTGTGTGACCAGAAAATTTAAAGGGCACTGTCGCCCTTCAGTTTAGAAATCCTCACGAGTCTCACCCAACAACACTTTGTAAAGCACCATGCGTTTCAAAATGGTGTGAATCTCACATACAGTCTGTTTTACCCTGCTTCGGAATCGATAGGGGTCATGTCATAAAATGAGGGGACGGTGCATTTAAGTAGAACTGGCCAAAAAAATGTTCCATCGTAATGAACCTTGCTGCTAACTTTTGCATGTCACACCTCCAAATGGGGCAACGCTGATTTTTTGGTTCGATTTGACACTTGACCCATTGCAAAGGAAAAAAAAGGCTCAGCTCTAAATTGTCTGGTTGCCCCACATTCTGCAAGCTTTACTGTTACAAAAATTCTACGAGATGGTGACTGGCCCTTTAAATCAGCACTGACATCTTTCACTGCTGTGAAGCTGTATACAGAGACTATTGTGCGGTGCATTTCGGTGGCGATAATGCGTTTCGGTGCACAACACAACTCTCTGGACCATTTACTGTGTGGTTTTTTTATCGTTATTATTATTCTCCTTCCTCATTATTCATCTTCTATGTGACCGAATGAAGATTCAGGTCATTAACTGTCTGCCTCCTGGGAATTGTAATGGGGTAAAAAATGCTTTAAATGAAGTTAATAACACACATCTCCCTGTCCTCTTAGACTTGGTGTCACTCACGTCATTGCTGGGGAGGGTGCAGCATATTATCAACCCCCTGGAAACAGCAATGGGTGCAGCAGTGAGGAGGGTGGTGGAGGTGCCCGAATTATGAGGGAGCATAGGATGAGTATACATCATATATTACCTGTACTCCAACTGCAAAAATACGATATGATAAAATATGATATACCTGATGAAGCTGCTACTTCGGTGTCGCAACGCGTCATATTTAATTGACCATGCTACTTTACTTTTATACACCTGCCTGTGTTTTTCTACCTGCGCTGAAAGCGTCCCGGATTTTTGGTGCATGTTTTATTCTATTCACTGCTAAAATGGCTCACATTTCAGGATGGCCACGTGGGGATAAATTGAATGCTGCTGACACAGTTCAAATTGGCATATGTTCCAGAGATAGACAGGGATGGATACTTTAAATTCTAGCTTTTTAAAGGGAAACTAAGCCTATTTATTGCAGTGGCCCTA
Organism: Bufotes viridis; assembly: GCA_033119425.1. NCBI lineage: Eukaryota > Metazoa > Chordata > Amphibia > Anura > Bufonidae > Bufotes > Bufotes viridis. The sequence goes on along the minus strand of CM065594.1, from coordinate 91,390,159 downwards.
TTAGTGGAGCAGATGATATCAGTTACACATATAGATATAAATGTGTCTGGAGGTTCTCAGCGCTGGAGATATATGACATAAGGAAGTGGTCATGGGGGGGGGGCAAAGAGGTGTCTACAATTCCTGTTATTCCTCCCATTAAAGAGCACTACAGTCATGAAATGGCTGAGAACAGGAAGCAATAGATTGTATTCATCTGAACTACAGTCAGTCTCTCCCAGCGCGAAAATAGATGATAACAGGGAGCAACAGACTGAATGAAATTGCACAGTAGTGGCTTGTATTACTGCATTCTACAGTCAGCCTCTCCCCAGCCTGAAATAGCTGATAACAGGAGCAATAGCTTGTATTAGGCTTCGTTCATGTCACCGTTCAGCCTTTCCGTTCTCCTGCTCTGTTTAGGAGAAGGAGAACGGAAAGGACAGATTCGGCACATAACTGAGCCGAACGGAGCATAAAGACCCTATAGACTATAATGGGGTCCGTTAGGTGTCCGCTCAGAAGATGATTTTGTAGCGGAGACAAAAGTAGTGCATGCAGGACTTTTGTCTCCGCTCCAAAATCATCTAAACGGACATCTAACGGACCCCATTATAGTCTATGGGGTTTTTAGGCTCAGTTAGGGCTCAGTTTTGTGCCGAATCCATCCTTTCCGTTCTCCTGCTCCGTTTAGGCTGAACGGTGATGTGAACGAATCCTTACTCTATTCTACAGTCAGCCTCTAACCAGCCTGAAATGGCTGATAACAGGGAGCAACAGCTTGTATTACTCCGTTCTACAGTCAGCCTCTCCCCAGCCTGAAATGGCTGATAACAAAGCAATAAGTTGTATTACTGCATTCTGCAGTCTCTCCCCAGCCTGAAATGGCTGATAACAGGGAGCAATAGCTCGTATTACTGCGTTCTACAGTCAGCCTCTCCCCAGCCTGAAATGGCTGATAACAGGGAGCAATAGCGTGTATTACTGCGTTCTACAGTCAGCCTCTCCCCAGCCTGAAATGGCTGATAACAGGGGGCAATAGCGTGTATTACTCCATTCTACAGTTAGCCTCTCCCCAGCCTGAAATGGCTGATAACAGGGAGCAATAGCTTGTATTACTACATTCTGCAGTCTCTCCCCAGCCTGAAATGGCTGATAACAGGGAGCAATAGCTTGTATTACTCCATTCTACAGTCAGCCTCTCCCCAGCCTGAAATGGCTGATAACAAAGCAATAGCTTGTATTACTGCCATTCTACAGTCAGCCTCTCCCCAGCCTGAGATGGCTGATAACAGGGAGCAATAGCTTGTATTACTGCCTTCTACAGTCAGCCTCTCCCCAGCCTGAGATGGCTGATAACAGGGAGCAATAGTTTGTATTACTGCCTTCTACAGTCAGCCTCTCCCCAGCCTGAAATGGCTGATAACAGGGAGCAATAGTTTATATTATCCAGCACTAGTTTTGTAAATTTGGGGTGTATGGCAAAATATGTGTGGTATTTTTGGGGTGTTAGGGTATGTGATGTATTTGGGTGCCTGCATGTTATGTGTATGGATGTAAAGGGCTATCATCCTTCTGGTTACCTCTTTATAAGACGATGCAGGGCTCGGGGACCATCCGTCCCTCTGAAGGTCCAGGCAGGTGATGTTAACTCCACAAGTCAGTTCCAGGTTCTCCTGCCTTTCCTTTGAGCGCATAAGACTCTTCACAACTACTTATGCGAGGGGAGGTGCGCAGGGAGGGGCTCCCATGATGCCCCCCAACCCCTCCTTCCATTAGGATTTATTGTAAACCTGCAATCCACGTGCCCGGAATGTCACAGCTTCTTATTGTCATCGTCATCCTCTGTCTGGAGAAAGAAAAATTCATGATGAGCAGTTCATAACGTCAGTCTTATTGTATTACAAAATCCTGGGTCAAAGAGCTGACACTCTAAGAAGTAAATGAGTCTATGCACAGTGTACACTATGCATAGCATGTACTATACACAGCATACACTATACACTATGCACAGCATTTATCATACACAGCTTATACTATAAACAGGATGCATTATGGCTAGCATGTACTTTACACATCACACTATACACTATATACAGTATACACAGCATCTACTGTATACAATATACACATCATGTACTATACACAGTATACACTATACACAGCATCTGCTATATACACTATACACATAATGTACCATACACAATTTACACTATACACAGTATACTCTATGCATAGTATACACTATATACAGTATACACATCATGTACTATACACAGTATACACTATACACAGCATCTACTATATACACTATACACATAATGTACCATACACAATTTACACTATACACAGTATACTCTATGCATAGTATACACTATATACAGTATACACATCAATGTACTATATATAATATACACTATACACATCATGTACTATATACACTATACACATAATGTACTATATACACTATACACAGTATACTCTATGCACAGTATATACTATACAGAACATGTACTATATACAATGTACACTATACCCATCATGTATTATATACAATATACATTATACACATACACTATACACAGTATACTCCAAAGTATACACAGTACATAGCATGTACTATATACAATGTACACTATACACATCATGTACTATACATAATATACCCTAAACACAGTATATTCTATACACAGTATACACTATACACAGCATCAGGCTCGGATTGGCCCACCGAGGAGGCGGGGGATTCCTCGGTAGGCCTCCAGTCTTCTGCGCCCGGGATAAGACGGAGGAGTAATTATCTCTCATGTTTCTCAGGATAGATAATTATTATAGCCACTAGGTGGCAGTATTTCAGAGTGATGCAGCCTCCTACTGGTATACATTGTACAGGAGGCCCCACAGTATCTTCTAAGCTTCCCTGGCTGCTGACAGTGAAGGAGTAGAGAACATGTCAGGCCATCCTCCTGCCCTCCCTGCTGTCAGGAAACTGTGGCTGCTGGAGAGAAGGACTCCTCTGCGGTGCTGGGCTGATTTCTCAGGTGTGTGACAGTAGTGAGCTGCAGGAGACTGTAAGGGGGAAATAGGGGATTTGTTTATAGCAGACTCAGATCTGTGTATGTGTGCTTCTCTCTGCAGTGTTCAGAGTGGCATTGGGGGACTGTGCCGTAGGTCCCCCGAATGCCTCTGCTTTAGGTACACCCCCATTAGTGCCACAGCTCCAGATGCCCCCCAATGCCTCCACTCTAAATGCACCCCTAATGTTGCCTCTTTTCCAGTTGCCCCCCTAATACCTCCGCTTCAGGATCCCCACTATTACCCTGCCTCAGGTGACCCTATTGCCTTTGCTTAGGTGCACCCCATGGGTGCAATGCATTTTGACGCGTTTTTCACGCGCGTGATAAAGAAACTGAAGGTTTACAAACATCTCCTAGCAACCATCAGTGAAAAACGCATTGCATCCGCACCTGCTTGCGGATGCAATGCGTTTTTCACTGAAGCCCTATTCACTTCTATGGGGCCAGGGCTGCGTGAAAAACGCAGAATATAGAACATGCTGCGTTTTTCACGCAAAACAGAACTGATGCATGAAAAAAATGCTCATGTACACAGACCCATTGGAATGAATGGGTCAGGATTCAGTGCAGGTGCTATGTGTTCACGTCACGCATTGCACCCGCACGAAAAACTCGCTCGTGTGAAAGGGGCCTTAGGCTTCTTTTACACGGCGCCGCGTGTGAGGGCCGGATAGGATGCAGGTGCATTGCAGGAAATTGCGCGATTTTTCCGCGCAAGTGCAATGCATTTAATGCATTTTGCACACCCGTGAGAAAAATCGGAATGTTTGGTACCCAGACCCGAACCCGGACTTCTTCACAGAAGATCGGGTTTGGGTTCAGTATTCTGTAGATTTTATAAATTTCCCTTGTAACATGGTTAAAAGGGAAAATAATAGCATTCTTAATACAGAATGCTTACTAAAATGTGGATTGAGGGGTTAAAAAAAATAAAAAATAACTCACCTCATCCACTTGATGGCGCAGCCGGACATCGTCTTCTTTCTTCTTCTTTGAACACCTGCAAAAGCACCTTCATTCAGCAGGATCTGTGCTGACGTCGCCATGCTCACCACGTGGTGAGCGCGATTACGTCATCAAAGGTCCTTTTGCAGGTCCTCAAAGGAGAAGAAAGAAGACGATGCCCGGCTGCGCGATCAAGTGGATGAGGTGAGTTTTTTTTTTTTAACCCCCTCAATCCATCTCATCTGCACGTCACACATTGCACCCGTGCGGAAAACTCGCTCTTGTGAAAGGGGCCTCAGGGGAAAAAAATTCCTTCCCGACATTTAATCAGGCAATCAGAATAACACAGAATATGCACAGTATACACTATACACACCATGTACAATACAGTATATACACAATACATAGTATACACTATACAAACCATGTATTGTACACAGCATTTAATGCACACAATATACACTATACACAGCATGTACCATACACAGTATACTCTATACACATCATGTACTGTACACAGCATACACTATACATAACATGTACTATACACTGCATACACTATACACTATGCACAGCATTATACACAGTTTATAACATACACTATACATATACTTTACACAGCATGTACTATATACAATATACACATCATGTACTGTACACAGCATACACTATACATAACATGTACTATACACTGCATACGCTATACACTATATACAGCATTTATTATACACAGTTTATAGCATACACTATACATATACTTTATACAGCATGTACTATATACAATATCCACTATACACATCATGTATTATACACAATATACACTATGCACAGTATATGATATAGACAGTATACACTACACACAGCATGCACCATACACAGTATACACGGCATGTACTATACAGAGAATACACTATACACAGCATGCACCATACACAGTATACACTATATTAGGGCTGCAGTAAACGATTATCTTAGCAATCGAGTATTCTACCGATTAGTTTTACGATTAATCGAGTCCTCCGATAAGAAAAACCTTCTTAAAATAACGTATTTCTTTATAAAAACAATATTTTTATTTCTTACAGTGGTATAGCACATAATTGCACACACAAGGCTTCTTTCACAGCTGCAATATCCATTCTGTCAGAAGAACAGCCAGAATGTACCATATCGGGTATAGCTGGAGACTGCCGGCTGCTGCAGCGATTGACTGTGATGGGGTCCAGCCTTGTTACAGCATTTAAGCTGTGTTTTGGCCGGACAAAAAAAACACGCTTTGGACGATACCCAGCATGTATGCCGGAACATGGCCAGATGGCCTTGGACCACATTATAGTCAGTAAGAGCATATAGCTGGTTGTATCTGGATATACCCAATACGGTATACTCCAGCAGGCTGTTCTGCTGCCAGAATAAGTATCTAAGGTTATGTTGTGAACTCCGGCAGTCTGTTCTGGTCGAGGAACAGACTGCCGGAGTTTACTGGCTGCATCGGTCATAGCTGGGTGCCCATTGACTGTAATGGGGATCCAGACAAAAAATGCTGCACAGTGACATAGCATTTTGTGGCCGGACTCCAGCCAGTCGCCTGATGATCAGAGTCCTAGTGTTCACACTGCAATGTGAACCTGGCCTAAGCTGTTAAAGAAACCTAAATAAGATTATCAAATTACTTTTAAAAGCACAATTTAAATAAAAATGCTAAATTACAAAAAAAAAATACAAGTAAACAAAGTAGTAAGACATAGCGATTGCCTTACCCTTTATGTTGTTCAACTTTGAAGACTTTCAGGCTCCTTTAGTTCTGACTGTCTTGCACACATCTGTACTGTTTTCTTCTAAGGCTTTCTGGCATTTTTAGAAGACAAAAACTATGGGGGAGAATAGATTTATCAAAAGTGGTGTAAAGGAAAACTGGCTTAGTTTCCCAATAGCAACCAATCAGATTCCACCTTTCACTTTCCAAAGGATCTCTAAAAAATGAAAGGTGGAATCTGATTGGTTGCTAAACCAGTGGACCTTTACACCAGTTTGAATAAAGCTATCTCCTGAATAAGGTACATATGGTAAAGGGCATGAAAGACCCCCCCTCCCCAGTCACTCAGCCTTGCCCTCAAATCAGTCCTCCCATGCCGCAAGCTCACATACAGACCCCTATGCCAATGCCACCATGATCAGACCCCCAGGAGACCCTCCCTTGCTGCAATCAGAGCCAGACCTCCATGCCATCCATTGGCATGTCCCCCAATCCCCCAGTGTCTCCATGCCATCCATTGCCATGTGATGTCCCCCACTGCCATCAGATCAGCCCCTCAATGCCATGTCCCCCACTTCCATCAGATCAGCCCCTCCATTTTATGTCCCCCACTCCCCTAGTGCCATCAGATCAGCCCCTCCATGCCATGTCCCCTCTCACCCAGCGCCATCGGCAGCCCCTCCATGCCATCCATTGCCAGCCCAATTGCCATGTCTCCCACTCCCCCAGTGCCATCACATCAGCAAGCGCCCCTCCATGCCATGTCCCCCACTCCCCCAGTGCCATCAAATCAGCAAGCGCCCCTCCGTGCCATGTCCCGAACTCCCTCAGTGCCATCAGCCCCTCCATGCCATCCATTGCTAGCCCAGTTGCCATGTTTCCCACTCCCCCAGTGCCACCAGATCAGCCCCTCCATGCCATGTCCCCCACTCCTCCAGTGCCATCTGCCCCTCCATGCCATGTTTCCATCCATTGTGTCCACCTCCCCAAATGTCTGCATGCCATCCATTGCCACCATGTCCCCCTCCCCCAGAGCCTCCATGCCATCCACTATGTCCCCCACTCCCCCAGTGCCATCAGATCAGCCCCTTCATGCCATGTGTCCCACCCAGCGCCATGAGCCCTTCTATGCCATCCATGTCCCGTGCCGTGCCCCACTCCCCCAGCGCCATCAGCCCCTCCATGCCATTGCCATGATCATCCATGTCCCCCAGTGTCATCAGCCCCTTTAAATCACAGGTGCCCCTTCCGTCACAAGTGCCCCCTTCAAAGCCCCCCTCCCCCTTATACTTACCTTTCCTGGCATTGGTAGTGCGCTGACATGGAGTCCGCAGGAGACGGACCGCGTCTTCTTCCAAGCATTCACTGGGAGGGACCTGACGTCACACACAGCGTCAGCCAGCGTGCTGACGATGTGTGCATGCAAGGCCCTGGCCAGTGCAGCGTGGCGCCGAGTCGGGAGGCCACGGAGCGGTGAGTGAGAGGCTTCACTTCACTCAAGTTCCATGGTCATGTGATCTCAACGAATCCTTGATGCAGGAAAACTGCATTGAGTATTTTTTTGCCTCAATTTAATAGATTACATCGATGAATCGTTTGAGTCCTACACTATATGCATCATATACTATGCAGAGAATACACTATACACAGCATGTACAATACACAGAATAGACTGTACACAGCATGTACTATAGACAGTATACACAGCATACGCTACACACAATAGATTATACACAGTGTACAGTTTACACTATGCACAGCATGTACAAAACACAGAATAGACTGTACACAGCATGTACTATAGACAGTATACGCTATACACAATAGATTATACACAGTATACACTAGGCACAGTATGTACTATAGACAGTTTATACCGTACACAGTATACACTATATAGAGCCTGTACTATGCACAGTATGCACCTTACCTGGGGTCAGCAACATCTGGCACTCCAGTTGTTATAAATCACTGAAAAAAGTGCACCACAAGCATAAGCACCTGACAACACTGGCTAATCCCTAAGCTGATGTTAAAAGCTGAGACTTTTGCCAATATCTCACAGTCAGGAACATATCAGAGCCCCTTCATGCACCACGTCAAGGTTTCTCAGCATGGCATGGGGTCCTGCCACTAGACTAACTATGGTGTGTGAACAGGGTCTGAAAGGCGCTGAGATCCAGCTCAAAGCCCCAATCCCACTCACCTACACTGCAGGACCAACAATGCAATGGGAGACAAATGAGGCCGCAAGCCGCACTACATGCGGAGGAGCTGCTCCCCCAGTCAGAAACACGCAACAGTGTTTGGGGTCTGAGCAGTTCCTCCCATTTAGGCCACGTTTATTTCAGTGATTTTTGCTTTATATGTATTGAATGTGCCATTGCGTATGGCTGGTAACATTCTGCTGCACCTGGGAGCCTGTGTCACATGGTCTGTTGTGGGTGCGCTCAATTGTCTCCCATTGCATTGTTGGTCCTGCAGTGCAGGTGAGTGGGAGTGGGGCTGTGAGCTGGATATCTGTACCTTTCAGACCCTGTTCACACACCATAGGTAGACTAGTGGCAGGACCCCATGCCATGCTGAGAAACCTTACATACAAACACAGAAATGCAACAGCACTCTGCAACCAGCACTCTGTCCTGCCTCTATGCTAGAAGTTAACAGAGGCGTCAGTGTACATTTTGATCAAAAAGTAATAAGCCACTCGCCGCGCCAAGGCCGCCTCTATGAGTGGTCCTAACGCTAAAACCTACCCGTTATGGGCCATGACAGCCACATAGTGGGCTCAGCATGCATGTTAGTACCTGCATCCCTGGATCTAATGGAGGCTGTTATGGCACCAAAAAGGGTTAATAAGCAAGGTGGATCCTAGCATGCACTCCCTGGATTTTATGTGGCTGTCATGGCCCATAATGGGTAGAATTTAGTGTTAGGAACACTCATAGAGGCGGTCTTGGCGCGGCGAGTGGCTTATTACTTTTTGATCAAAATGTACACTAACGACCGCTGATAGCTTCTAGCATAGAGGCAGGCAGAGTGCTGGTTGCAGAGTGCTGTTGCATTTCTGTGTTTGTATGTATATTTTGCCATGGCTACGTGCACCTGCATACAGGGACGTGCTGACTGGCCCCCCTTTTTTTCTATGGTGAGAAACCTTGACGTGGTGCATGAAGGGGCTCCGATATGTTCCTGATTGGAAGATATTGGCGAGTTTCTCAGCTTTTAACATCAGCTTGAGGGATTAGCCAGTGTTGTCAGTTGCTTATCCTTGTGGTGCACTTTTTTTCTGTGATTTATGTGTTTATATATCTTCATCCGTACTTTGTTTCATTTTGTGTAGGATGTTTTTGTGGTGCATGTGGTTCGCGCCGGCATCCTCCATTGTATGCAATTTTTGCTGGGGATGGCCGCTCGCTGCGAACCACATGCGGAGGAGCTGCTCCCCCAGTGAGAAACACGCAACAGTGTTTGGGGTTTGAGCAGTTCCTCCCATTTAGGCCACGTTTATTTCAGTGATTTTTACTCCAGTTGTTATGAAACTACAATTCCCAGCATGCATATTCAGCTGTTCTCAAAAAACACTATAGAAGTAAATGGAGCATACTGGGAATTGTAGCAGGTAATATACACAGTATACTCTATACATAACATGTACTACACAGGGGCACATTTATTAGGACCGGCGTTTTAGACGCCGATTTTAATAAGCCCTATACCTGGCTGTAGATGTGCCGGACTTATGAAAAGGCACCAGCGGATCCTCTGCCAGTTCAAGATGTAAGACAGCTTCCTTGCTGTCTTACATTTAGACCACTTTCTACGCCTAAAACAGACATCAAAAATGGTAAATGAGACGGCCCACCCACTCTACGCCCACTTTTTTAGACCTGGCGTGAGCAGGGAGAAGTCGCAGATTCCTTTGCATCGCAGTCTGGAAAATATGAAATTGATTATGAAAATATCTTTATTGACACAAATAATTGATTAAAAATACAAAACATAATGCCTCATTCACACATCAGTGTTTCCCGGACGTGTGCTGGACGTGTTCTCCACGGACCGCACACGTCTCCATTCATTTAAATGTGTGTATTCACACATCAGTGTTTTAGCACGGTCCGTGGATCCGTGTTTTCAGCACGGATGCATGTCCTATCTTGTCCGTGTTCCTGGATCCCTCACGCCCATTATAGTCAATGAGTCTGTGAAAACCACGGATGCAACACGGAGGCCATCCGTGTTGCATCCGTGTTTCACGGATCATTCAAAAGAAATTTTTTGAAAATTATTTTCCAGCTGCTCAGTGTCAGTGAAAAACGGATGGCACATGGTCAGCAAAAAACGGACCCACGGACCCAACACGGATCTGTCATGGGAGGAAACACAGATTGAACACTGTCCGTGTTACCACTGATCCAAAACTGACACTAACGTGTGCATGAGGCATATAGGGTGAGGCTACACTGCGACTTTTTGTAGCACGACTGATTGATTTTAACTACCAAACTACAGCTGCGGTCCAAATGAATGGTTTCTGTTGAATGCAATCTTGTGGATTACAACTGTTCAATAGTTAAAATCAGTCATGGTACAAAAATTCACAGGGACACATTTACTAAAGTTTTTCTGCCTGTTTTAAATCCAAAAATAAGCTGTTTTAGACTGTCTTATTTTTTAGTTGCATTTACTACTGAAATTGCGCATGTTTTGGAGGCTTTTGCACCTCATTCGCCTATTTAGATTTTTTCCAACCTGTTTATGTAGGTGCGCCTTTTTTGTACCTCAATTTATCGCAAAAAAAACGTCTAAGGGGCAGTTCACATCACCGAGTCCAAATTGACGGAAGGCAGGACAACACAAGTAGGCGGGGACAACAAAAGTAGGTGGGGACAACAGAAGTAGGCGGAGACAACAGAAGTGGCGGGGACAACAATGATAGTGCAGCACAATATACCATCACAACAAAACCAACTACCCCAGCGCAGCATAAAATACTTCCCTTTCCCTATACTGAGGATGGTGACAGTTGAAATCACGAGGGCACCTGTGGCTGCTGGGCAGGTACATAAGTATAAGTATACATAAGTACCCGATGCTCCTAGCATTAATTAACACTGAGACCATCAGATCGTGATGTACCTGGCCAATGGCCATGAAGGAGGGCTTAGGTGGCCCCCTGAGCATTGGCCCACCAGGAAATTTCCATTTAGGGTCTATGGCCAATTCACCTCTGTATGGGACCCACACCCATGCCCTGATTTCCTCACTCCTTTTTGTTGAAGGTATGACGCCAATTCCCAATGATTCCCACACCTCCGACTCCGTCTATTTCTCTGCTCTCCTCCCTTTCCCAGTCTCCTGATCTGCCTCTTCGTGTGTCCTTGGCCTTTGTTAGTTTTCCTTGTGTTATGTTACGGTTTTGTGTTGATTTTTCATTCATGTGTAGCCATGGGTTGACTGCTTCATTGACGGCTCATCGGTGCTTTTGGTAATTCCTTTCACTGATGGTGAACCATTTTGTACACATTGTTACATCTTTTAATAATAATTTACAGGTTATGGGTCTTGGGATAGATCAATAGATAGATAAAAGAGAAGCCCACAGTGGGAAGATCGAAGAGAGAAAAAAGACACTGAAAGCAGATGGGGTGCTCACCTGTAATGGCTGTGCTAGAAAAACAACACTCCGACAGTAAGAACCACCACGGGCTGCCGCAGTCAGCGAGCAGAGCGGGCGTTGAATCCAAGAGAACAATAAAATACAGCGGCGCTGCTTGTCTTGGTGGGTCAGAATAGGCAACATTGTGTACGTTAAAGATTCTTAACCAATACACTTACTCACGCCACTGTATTTATTGTTTAGATAGATAGGTAGATCTTTTTAAATAAGTAAAGAAAATTATATACATTATATAAAATACAGTTATTTTTTTTTCCCACCACATGGGAAAGGTTGTACAATACATTATATATACCCAAAATGGTGCCATTAGAAATACAAACCCTCATATGGCTATGTTGATGGAAAATAGTTAAAATCTTTGGCCTTCGGATGTTGATGATCATATATAATGAAGATGGTAAAAAAAAATGGCTTGGTCATAGAGGCCCAACATAAGCTGTTTGTTAAGGAGTTAAATCTATTTCAGAAAAAGCCAAAATATAACTGCTATAAAGATATATACTATTGGGACATACCGCTTAATCATTGAATTCAGTCCCATTGCCACAGGTGTATAAAGTCCAGCTCCTAGCCATGCAGTTCAGTCCGTCTTTACAAACCTTTGTGGAAAAATGGATCATTCTAAAGATTTCAGTAAATTCCAGCGTGGTCTTGTAATAGGATGCCACCATTGCAACAAGTCATTTCTTAAAATGTTTTCTTTCCTAGATATTCCACCATTAACAGTGAAGCGTTTAGGTCCTACAGCAACTCAGCCATGAGGTGGAGAGCACATAAAGTTACAGAGCAGGGTCACAGAATGCTGAGGTGTACGGTATATACTGTAAGAGCAGGGCCGGCGCTACCGTTAGGCGAACTAGGCGTTCGCCTAGGGCGCCGGCCTGCTGGGGGCGCCCTGGTGGGCTCCCCCTGTCTGGGGCTGCAGCGCTGGGCGAGCGGCTCTTGAGCCACCCCCAGCGCCATTACAGGGGGGCCAGGAGGTGGAAGTCCTTCTTAAATATGGCAGAGCAGGCACCTGCTTACCGTGATGGCAGGTGCCTGCTCTGCCAGTAAATTACCGGAGCAGAGGAGGTGGGCGGCAAGGGAGGCTGTTCTAGCAGCTCCCCACGCCTCCCTCGCGCGCCCTCTGTGATGCCAGGAGCCGGAATATGACGTCATTCCGGCCCCAGCATACTAAACGGCGCACTGGAGGACAGAGGAGCTGCACCACACTGGACCCCAGGGAGGTGAGTGTCTGCCTGCGTGTGTGTATGTCAGTGAGTGTGTATGCCTGTCTGTCAGTGAGTATCTGAGTGATTGTATGTCTGTCAGTGTGTGTCGTTCAGTGAGTGTGTGCATGTCTGTCAGTGTGTGCGTGTCTGTCAGTGTGTGCATGTCTGTCAGTGTGTGCGTGTCTGTCTGTCAGTATGTGCGTGTCTGTCTGTCAGTATGTGCGTGTCTGTCTGTCAGTGTGTGCGTGTCTGTCTGTCAGTGTGTGCGTGTCTGTCTGTCAGTATGTGCGTGTCTATCTGTCAGTGTGTGTGTGTGTGTCTGTCAGTGAGTAAGTGACATGGCGGGGGGGCGGCAAAATGGATCTTTGCCTAGGGCCGCAAAAATCCTTGCACCGGCCTTGTCTAAGAGTCACTCTGCTCCATATTAATGGCTTTAGATTTAGAATTGGATGTGATAAAAGCTCCTGTAGGTGGAACGTTTTGGTGTCTCAATGTTTAGTCAGCATTTAAATCTGTATCTACAGTGCCCCAAGAAAGCCTTGTTGGAATGGAATGAAACTTTCTTTGTGTGAATGTAATGATGATCTATGTAAGTGATTAAATGTTAGGAGCGAAAGGATAAGTATACTGGGAAAAACTGTACAATTGAAAGGTGCGATCTGTTACCCTGTTGGGCCGCCTCTTACCTGGATAAAGGATGAGATACGGTTGGGCATGGAGGCATACAGGTTCTGTATGGTATCCTGCAGCACATTTGCCCACAGATGTAGCTGGGCCTGTAGATCTGTGCATACTTATAGGTTGCTGAAGGTGGCATCCCAGCTGGGCCTATAAACAGTGTCGGACTGGGGTACCTAGGGCCCACCAGTAAAAAATTTTAAGGGGGCCCACAGTACGGATACATTCAAATATAATAAATAATCTAACAAGTTTTTTATATGAACATAGGCTGGCTGAGGTGCTGTACATTGAATATATGTATGTAGTGCAGTAAGTCCAATGTGTTATGTGCCACTTGTGCAGAGGGTGGGAGACTAGGGGCCCACCTTGCTCAGGGGCCCACCGGGGGATTCCCCTGTACCCCTGTGGGACAGTCCGAGCCTGCCTATAAATGCTTGATTGGTGATAAATCTGGTGACTGGGAAGGCCAAGGAAGTGGTACAATCTGGCAGAAACCTTCCTGGGAAACTCTTGCTGTGTGAGAATTATCCTGCTGAAAAATACCAGTTGGAAGCCCTGCCATGAGAGGCTACACACATGGCTGCAGGATGTCCTTCACATATCTCTGAGCGGTTAGTGTCCCTCCTATCACCTCTAGGGGTGACTGACTGCTGTATCGATGGCTCCCCAGATCATCACACCAGCAGTTGGAGCAGTGTGCCTCTCCACAGGAAAGTCGGGATTGAAGTACTTACAACAAGGCCTCCATACTCAAACCCAATCATGGTTAGCTCCTAAACAGAACCTGGATTAGTCACAAAAGACGATACAGTTCCAGTCCATAGCTGTCCAGGCTTCTTGTTCATGAAACCACTGTAAATGAAGGTGACAGTGGCTGGCTGTCAAAGGCAGGAGACTAAATGGGTGTTTTGACACTAAATGTCCTTCTGCTAAGCACCTGGAGATGGTCTGGGTAGAGAGAGAGGTTTGCAATGAAGGGGCCATCTGTGTCTGGATGGTGGACAACAAAACTGTGGAAGCTTCTCATGCTTGTATGCAGCTCAAACAGTCATCTGCTGGTGGTCTGTCAGCGCCACCTGGAGTGGGTTGCATGCCCTCACATACCCATTGCTCCCAACACCTCCTAAAAGCTACACCTAGATGGCAGGCAATTTGATTTGGCAAAATGACCATCCTTCTTCTCTCAGTCCAGTGATGTGCCCCCTCTCAAAGTCTGTCAACTGGGCAAAATAGCCACTATCCAAAAGTAACTTCTGAAAGCCTTTTTTACAGGTCAGCAGGAAAGCACTCATACGCCCTCTTGTGGCAAGACCCAGTGTCTAACCCAGGGATGGGCAAACTCGGTCCTCCAGCTGTTGTAGGACTACAATTCCCACCATGCCCTGCTGTAGGCTGATAGCTGTGAGCAGTCTTTGCATGCTGGGAGTTGTAGTTTTGCAACAGATGAATGAGCCGAGTTTGCCCATCCCTGGTCTAACCAGACCATCCTGCAGTCGTTTACATATCTGCATCAGACATAACTGCATGCCAAGTTTTGCACCATCCGACATTTCTATCTGGGGGTCTGTAACCCACAACTTCCCCATAAACACAGTGAAACCAACATAAAAACAGGTAAGTGGCTGCCAGATACCTTTATCATTGCTATCTCCCAGTGGAAAAAAAAATCTCCATTATACTGTATGGAAGTAGATTGTCTATTTCAGTATCTCTCATAAGTAAGAATGGAGACTGTCGTCACAGACGTGACCCCTCTGCTCTGCAAACAATGTGCACAACGGTTCCCAGCAATGGAGATATGTGACATAAAGTACTGACCATGGGGGGGGCCAGGTAGGTTTCCGCGCTTCCTGTTTGTTGCCCATCTCATTGAAGAACACTTCATTCGGCCTCTATCCAGCCTGACATGGTCAATAACAGGGACTGAAGGACAAGTAACCCCACTTTCATGCCCCCGGAAATAACTTCTTCATCCCAGTCTGGTTCTGTCATACATCTTGTTTCATAAAAGGCTTTTGAGACTGCTGCCTTGGAAATGACATAATGATGAAGATGTTGAGATTCCTGAGTTACAAGGTGACAGAGGGAGAGGGGAACGTCAGCAGCAGCAGTAGGCGGTGGTGATCAAGGGACATAAGAGCAGGAAGAAGGTAAGAAGAACCAAAGGCAAGAGATGGCGGATACCAGCGGCATGAAGAAAGGATAGAAAGGATGAGCAGACACTAGAGATATAGGATGGATCCATACAGGTTCAAACACCTGGTGGCGGAATAGTCTCTGTTTTATAGGCCGTATTGCGCCAAATAAAAAAATATATAAATGGCAATACCTGGATATTTTAACCCTTACTGACTGGGCAGTTAAGCTTTATCCATGGTTCATTGGGGGCGTCTGGCTGTCAGTGACTCCTCCGTGCTGTGTACGTAAGATAGGAAACGGGTTCCTGATTTGGTAGCAGTAATCTGGGGACAGAGTGGATTAAACCATGAGAGATTTAAGCTCCTTACTAGGCGTGTACATTGGGTTTTTGAAAACAATGGTCCAACACAGACTGGCAGAGGCAGTAACACAGCCAAAGAATTAAATGGGTTACCCTGGCAGGGGCGTAGCTAAAGGCTCATGGGCCCTGGTTCAAGTGTTCAGCTTGGGTCCCCTTCCCTCAGTGCTTTGTGGACAGGGGCCTGGAAGCACATAGCCTTCCTGCTGCCTGAGGCAAAAATTGAAACAGCGCCCTCCTCATGCCAAATTCTTGACCTAACCCCTTCCCTCCAGCCAGAGGTGTAACTTGACCTGCATGCACTTTCTATAATACCATTGTCTTCTTATGTGGCTCAAGTCTTTGGGCCCCCTCAGGGCGACTGCTACCTGTGCACCCCCTGTAGCTACGCCCCGATTTATGGCATATCCACTGTACATCCCATAAATCCAGTGGTCCCCAACCTTTTTTGCATCGAGGACCAGTTTCATGCAAGACCATTTTCCAATGGATCGGTGAGGAGGTAGGAGGTACACTGCTTAACACGCTGAAATAAACCCAAATGTTACTTCTACCACTATGGCTACATCTCAGCAGATCCCAGGACCAGGTATTTGCCTGCATGTTCACCTGCCACCTGCCCCTTCCTGTTGACTCCCCTGTGTCACACTGTACAGTCAGCGGCCTAGTCACATTGTACAGAGCCAGCAGACTTCCTCATGGTGTACACACTGTGCCAGCACTGCATGACCCCCTGTAACCTGTGGCACTACAAGTCACAGGCGGTCCTATCACATCACGGAGGTCACAGTCTCACCTGCAGAGAGAACACTTGTGTGACCACAGGCTACTTTCGGCTGCAGCACCATGTTTAAGGGCCGCAGCCCCCGAATCACATATTTTGTTACCGTACCTTGTATCATGGATTTTATAGGACGTTCTATAAAGTACTCATTTTATTGTAATGAATGATGCTTGATTATACTTTATCAATATTATCACATTTTCCTACATATGTAACCAACTGCTGAGCGATAGGCAGTGTACGCTGGAATTCTTTTCATTCTTTAACTCTATAACACAAGTTCAGCGCTGCTACATCCAACTGTACTTCATCAGTTCAGCAGTGTTACATCCAACTCTGCTATACCAGATTGGTTCTATTACATCCAACTCTGCTATATCAGCCCTGCTATATCCAACTTTGTTACATAAGTGCATCTACTTCTAACTTTGCTAAACCAGTAACACTCGGCTGCATTTACAGTCCTGTTACAGTACTGTAGCTGCTCATCTGCATTTCTAGTTCTGCTACATCACCGCCTCTTCAGCCTCTCTCCTGCTGGACAGTGCCACCTATTCATGCTGCATAAGACCTGCTCCCCTGCACCAAAGGATGCGTGGATCCACCTGACCAAGTGAGCCACCATTAACACCTTAACACCATCCTAAACCACCAAGGAATATTAAGACTTAACGTCTAGCCCATCCTGATCACCCGGGATAATAGATATTAAACTACAGGTACCATAGAATTAACCCCCTTCACCACCCTAGGCCACTAGGGATACTGTTACTAACTCCTAAACCTACCTATGTAAAAACATTTGAAATATAGTAAATGTAAAAAGTGAGTATGAAGTAGGTAAGGAGGCAATTTGCCACCTTTACTATGGGCACCAACAAATTTGTGCCACTGCAGCAATTCACTGGCCTCAGAGGTGATGTGTCCCCAAGCAGCCACCAGTGGTGTGCTGCTTAAGAAAACATCACCTCTGAGGCCAGTAAATGGCTGCAGCAGTGCACATAACTATGTTGCAGAGTTTACATACATGTGACCAGAAAGGGTGTGGAACAGAGACTCAATGCTGGAATGGAGCAATGGGGAGAAGGTGA
This sequence comes from Bufotes viridis, assembly GCA_033119425.1. NCBI lineage: Eukaryota > Metazoa > Chordata > Amphibia > Anura > Bufonidae > Bufotes > Bufotes viridis. The sequence continues at coordinate 91,372,452 of CM065594.1, read as the reverse complement.
GTGCAATTTTTACTGTATGTATAACACTGTCCGGGGGACAAATTGAAATGGAGTTTGGGACTAGAAAGCTCCTTAAAGGGTTTTTCCATCTCAGACAATGCGGGCATATCGCTAGGATATGTCCCATTGTCTGATAGGTGTGGGTCCCACCTCTGAGACCCGCACCTATCTTGTAAATGCAGCCAGTAAAGTGAAGGCGCACTGTGCATGCGCTGCCACCCTCCATTCATTTCTATGGGACTTCCCACAGAAGTGAATGGAAGTGGTGGCTGCACAAGTGCGGTGCTCGCTGATTCATTTCAATGGCGATTCTGAAAATAGCTGAGCGCAGCGCTTAGCTATTTTCGGCAGGCCAATAGGGACACTTGGTGGTGGCCAGACCTGGCATTGCCAGCCATCACTTTGCCAGCTTTGTTTTTGGCAGTGTTTAAAAGATAGGTGTGGGTCCCAGAGGTGGTACTCGCACCTATTGCCATCCTAGCGATATTCCCCCCATTGTCTGAGATGGGAAAACCCCTTTAAAGGATCCTTTGTTTGGTTTTTGTCACAACCATACATGAAGGTATGAGTCCAGTCTATGGGTATAGGGTAAAGCATTCCTCATTGATTTGGAAGTATTGATAGATCATCTCTCTGTGCTCTTCCTAATATTAGCTCTGTCCCCCGCACACTTGACAGTATCAGTTACAAGGCAGCCACCCACCAGCAGCCCCACGGGAGGATCCTGGTGTCCCATGGGACCTTTTACTGCATGTCACTTCCACATGACAGCTGCATTGTTGAAGTGACAAATTGGCCCATCACGGTCCCACGCAGACAGCGGTGACACAATCCCAGCTCTGATGCCAGACATGTATTACTAGGATCTCACAATGTAACATGCCTTAGCTGCTCTTTCTCTGCCAGTGTTCGTAAGCAAATGTGAAAACTAGCAGCAAGCAAAATCTCCAATATTATGTGGCTGCCATTACAGCATCCACAGGCTTTATCACCCAGCTTTGTAAGAAACCAAAATGGCAAATTTCATTAGCATTAAAGGCAGATTTCAGAAGTTTTTAGAATTGTTGATGTAACTCTGGATGTGACAGGAGTATAAAGCAAGATCAATACAGCAAATATGCCATGTAATATCAAATAAAAGCACAGCAGTAAATGTTATATATATATATTTATATATATATATATATACACTCCTCAACATTGGAATTGTCCTGGTATATGATGACAAACTGGAATAACAGCAAGAGGTGCACGGAGGTGAACCTGTGCACAGACGGATCATCTGATTAGAAGAATGGTGCGTAGTGATCCATTCTGTGAAATTTGATTCGCATCCCAAGCCTAGGGCGGCAAACAGTGTCTACAGAAAGCTTCAGAAGGCATTTGCATGACATTGGGCTAAAAGCCAGATGTCCAGCTACAGGTGATCTCACGCCACCTCAAAGGCTGTCATGTTGCACAGAAAAATTGCAATGGAGGCGGGAATGGAGGTCTATCCTCTTCACCGATGCGTCCTCCCTTTGCCTTGGATGCAGTGATAACCAGAGATTGGTGGGGAGAACACATGGGCAACGCCATGAAGAGTCTTCAAAAGGGAATGTCACCCCTGTCCTAGACCCAGGATTATGTTGAGGAGTGGCATAATGTACAGTAGCTGGGTCCCTCTAGTCTTCATTTCAGCTACACTAACAGCTCGGCAGTACATTGATTACTGTGAGTAGCCTGCATGGCCTAAACGTGGCACCATGGCCTGCAGCGTCTCCAGACATGTCTCCCATCGAGCACATCTAGGACGTAATTTGTTGGCAATTTCAAAGGTAGCTGCCAGCCACGGATCTTGATGATTTATGTGCCAAAGTGCATTTAGCATGGCAGAACATTCCTAAGACAACCATTAATAACCTGATTAATAGCATGCCAAGGTGTGTATGTGCGTGTATTTCTGCACATGGCGCTCATACATGATACTGAATAAATCAAGATGTTTTGCATATTTTGTTTCCTTTTTTTATTATTTGCACATCAATAATATGTCCATCGTTCCATAATTACATAACGTTCAATAGATCTAGTAGATCTGAATTTTTTATTGCAATGTTGTAGGTATACTGTACCTGCAGTCCTATAATAGCACATTCTCATATCAAAATGAGTCAATTGTTTTTAATCACAGTATGAGCTTCAAAAGAACAGTGTCGGGAACTACCCATTTTCCCCTGTATTTCAGAAGGAAATGCACTATAACAATCCAGAGAATAAATGGCTTCACCAATTTAATTCCGCACTACTATTATTTTCAGCGTGCCCCTTTCCATTAATGATTCAGTTACTCAGAATGAGCGGCATGTCTTTCCTAATTGTTGGGACTTTTTTTTTTCTGTTACTCTACTACACTTACAAGTCAATTATTTATTATGTAGAAATATAATTTCTACAAAAAAGTGATTTATCAGGTTAATGATATTGGACTGTAGTTTTTTAAATACTTCTATATACATAGGCTATAGACCCTTCAGAGAAACTTCCCGGTGGGCCGATGCCCAGGGAGCCACCTGAGCCTGTCTTGTGGCTGCCGGACAAGTACATAAATAACTGATGCTCTCAGCATTAATTCATTTAGGAGCAACAGGTACTTATGCACCTGACCGCCAACACTGTGGTATTTTGTTTTGCTGAGGCAGTATTCTTTGCTGCACTGTGGTATTGGTTCTGCTGAGGTGGTATTCTGTGCTGCACTGTGGTATTGGTTCTGCTGAGGCAGTATTCTGTGCTGCACTGTGGTATTGGTTCTGCTGAGGCGGTATTCTGTGCTGCACTGTGGTATTGGTTCTGCTGAGGTGGTATTCTGTCCTGCACTGTGGTATTAGTTCTGCTGAGGTGGTATTCTGTGCTGCACTGTGGTATTGGTTCTGCTGAGGCGGTATTCTGTGCTGCACTGTGGTATTGGTTCTGCTGAGGCGGTATTCTGTGCTGCACTGTGGTCTTAGTTCTGCTGAGGTGGTATTCTGTGCTGCACTGTGGTATTGGTTCTGCTGAGGCGGTATTCTGTGCTGCACTGTGGTATTAGTTCTGCTGAGGTGGTATTCTGTGCTGCACTGTGGTATTGGTTCTGCTGAGGCCGTATTCTGTGCTGCACTGTGGAATTGGTTCTACTGAGGTGGTATTCTGTGCTGCACTGTGGTATTGGTTCTGCTGAGGCGGTGTTCTGTGCTGCACTGTGGTATTGGTTCTGCTGAGGCGGTCTCCTGTGCTGCACTGTGGTCTTGCTGGTCCTGCCTACTTCGGTTGGCCCACCTTCTGTCAATTTGGACCTGCCTACAACATGGGCCCACTTTTAGGTTTTACCAGGGCTACTTTAAATTCCCAGTCTGCCCCTGTAGATTATGTACCCCTATATATATATATATATATATATATATATATATATATAATGTGATATCTAGCTATCTATCTGTATGTTATACCTAAGGACAGATTTGAAGCGTGGGAAGAAACCCACAAGAACATGGGCAGAAAATAACAACTCTACGCAGATGTTGCCCTTGGATGGATTTGAACCTGACTTATATACACACTTGTATATGCTTAGGGCATTTTTGTGAATAAGTGTGTTTCTATGGTAATTATGTCCTTCTTCACCTCCTCCTACTCGGATTTATCCGACTTTCTGCAGCTCCGTTATGATTTTCTACAACTTGTAGCTTCATAGATCTCCAATTATAACATCTGTCCTCTCATTACTCCATAAAGTCTCTGTGATTCATGGCATGCGCTGCTGACAAAGCTGCTAAATATACATATGAGTAAATTGTCGCGGCATGCTTGTTGTCACGCATTACCTGGCCTCTCAGTGACAAGCAAGGTGGGGGCCCTCGGGGGAGGTGTAGCAGAGTGAGCGAAAGGTGCAGGGTCCCCAGGGTCCACTGACTCCATGGTCACTACGGCAAGGTGGAAGTCTCCAAGCGACGCTAATGAGACAAGTTTAGGGCTGTGTGGGAGTCTGACTGTCAAAATTAACCCTTCAATCACAACAATAAAATAAGAGAACCCTGAGTGACAATCATCATCAGTATATTGTTTGGCGTTCTAGTGCAAAGGTCTGTAACCCGTGGTTCTCCTAGGGATATTCAAACTCCCAACATGCTCTGCTTTAAAGTAATGTATATAATGATAATAGCAAACAATTGGAATGTACTTTTCTCACAGGGATAGTTGTGTGGCTGGGGTGACTCCCTGCGAAGTCAGTGGCTGCCATACAGTAAAGGCTTTCCACCCCAACACACAACCCACTCTAGGGTCAATTTCGTAGGAAGACAGTTTGCCTATTTGTATATTCTTGGAGTGTTGGAGAAAGCTGGAGTCAGGGGTGCACCTAAACTTTCTGCTGCCTGAGGCGAAAATTGAATGCCCAACCCCTCCAGCCCTACTGTTTAAGGCATACTGTGATACAGTTGAATATAGAGAGATATTCCCACAGCCCTGCCACTTCCCCCACTTGTCTCTAGGTCTTGCCGTCTGAGGCAATCGCCTCACCTGGCCTCATTGGTGGTGCACCCCTGGTTGGAGTACCAAGAGGAAAACCATGCAAACATGGGGAGAACATAGAAACTCTATGAAGAAGTTGTCCCTGATCGAATTCAAACTCAGGACCGCAGCGCTGCAAGGCACCAGTGCTAACTACCTATAACTACTAAGGACTCGTTTTACAGGATTTTAAAGTGTCTATTCACACAGTGGGTCACTAGAAAAACAACAGAGACATCAACTGCTTTAGTCAGTGATGCAAACCAAAGATTGAATTCTGACAGAACACGGTTGTGGTCAGTGGTTTTCACTGACCATTGGTAGAAGATGCTGTGGAAATCCATTTTCAGCCTAGCAGTGCCTATGGAAGATAGTTGACACACAAAAATGGACACAACAATGGACCAGATTTCCCAACCACAATTTTTTCGTTTTACTTGAAAACTTATCCCAAAATCACAGACAGCAAACATTTTTTACGGACAAATTGGAAAACTATAGTTAGTAAAGATAATAAAGATAATTAGTAATAATATAGCTCAATATACCAATAAGAACTCTTTACCAGCATAAAGAGTTACCACCAAAATAATCTAGTCAAGAACCACTAGCCTAAAAAAAATCTCAGACACACTTTTTTTTTTTCACGGACACAGGCAAAAAGTTGCCTATTTTTACAGACTGTCTAGAAATTTTTGGACAGATGGCAACCCTGCAATGGACCCTTCCTAGACATCCTAATCAGTGAAACACTGACCGTCCTGCTGTCACGGTCATGGACATGTGAAGAACTAAGGAGGAACGGTATTGGCACCAACATCTACCAAATTTGTTTTTGGATTGGCCTAGAAAATGAAGTATGTATCTGAGTGGGTCAGCCTAGGAAATGCTTTAGATGTGGAAAAGCTGGGTACATGATTAGTGCCTGTACCATGCAGGGGCGTAGCTATAAGGGGTGCAGAGGTAGCAGTCGGTACCGGACCCAGAAGACTGATGGGGCCCAAAGACCCTTGTGCCGCATAAGAAGACACCAGTGTTATAGAAAGTGCATGCTGGTCAAGTTACACCTCTGGCTGAAGGGAAGGGGTTGGGTCAAGAATTTGGCATGGGGGGAGCGGTGCCGTTTCAATTTTTGCCTCAGGCAGCACGAAGGCTATGTGTTTCTCTGCCACAAAGAAGTGAGATCAGGACTATCAGATCAGCAGTTGGGTTAATGTAGGAAGAAAGGAGAGGATGACCGCTGCAGGAAGGATGGGAAAAGGAGTGCAGCAAAGGTCAGATACATGCTGGTGTTAGGGGACTCTATTATTAGCAGGACAGACACGGTCACCTGTCGCTGAGACCTTGAATTCCGAACAGTGTGTTTTCTGCCGGGTGCTCGGGTTCGGCATATTGCGGATCGGATTGACAGATTGCTGGTTGGGGCTGAGGAAGACCCGGCAGTCATGGTACACATTGGCACCAATGACAAAGTCAGGGGGAGATGGAAGGTCCTTAAAAATGATTTTAGGGAACTAGGAGAGAAGCTCAAGTCCAGGACCTCCAAGATAGTGTTATAAATACTACCAGTGCGACGAGCGTCACTAGAGAGAAAACAGGAGCTTAGGGAGTTAAATAAGTGGCTCAGAAGCTGGTGCAGGAAGGAAGGATTTGGAGAACTGGGCCAACTTCCCTGTTGGTTACAGGCTCTACAGTAGGGACGGGCTGCACCTTAATGGGGAGGGTGCAACTGCCCTGGGGAAAAAAAATGGTTAGAAGTCTGGAGGAGCTTTTAAACTAGGATCTGGGGGGTGGGTGGGGGTCATACTAATAAGGAGGTAGATAGAGAGTGGGATATAGAAGGGGACAGTGGGGATTTAGTGGGGGCTGGGGTTAGCGAGGAAAGTATGGAGAAGACTGGGCATAGCTATACACTTGAAAAATAGAACTGCTGGTAACAAGAACCTGTTGCATACAAACATCAACCAAGGTAACCCAAAAATCCCAGATATTCACTTTACAGGTAATAGTAATTTAAAATGTATTTTCACAAATGCCAGAAGTCTAGCTAGCAAAATGGGGGAAGCGGGAGGCTATGGTACTAGAAGAACACATAGATGTAGTTGGTGTGGCTGAGACATGGTTGGACTCTTCACATGACTGGGCTGTAAATATTAAGGGTTTTACACTATTTAGGAAAGACAGGGTCAATAGAAAGAGCCGGTGGTGTGTGTCTGTATGTGAGGAGTGGAAGTTCAAAGGGATAAAAACACAGAAAAAATAATACTTGGTGTGATCTATAGACCCCCTAACATCACAGAGGAGATAGAAGCTTAACTGTATAACCAAATAGAGCGGGCTGCACAGGCTGGTACAGTGGTCATAATGGGAGATTTTAACTTCCCAGACATTGACTGGGGTCATGATTCTGCCTCAACCGCAAAGGGGAGAAGATTCCTCAACTTGCTGCAGGACCACTTTATGGGCCAGTTTGTAGAAGCTCCCACTAGGGGCAATGCTCTGTTGGATCTGGTAATTTCTAATTATGCAGAGCTTGTTGGAAATGTTACTGTGCGAGAAACACTAGGTAATAGTGACCACAATGTGATTATATTACCCCTAAACTATAAGAAGCAGACTCTGTCAGGCAGAGCAAAGACACTAAATTTCAAAAAGGCTAATTTCCCTGGGTTGAGGGCAGCATTTCAGTGCACAGACTGGAAGCAGCTACTGTCACAACATAATAGTACTGAGGATAAATGGGAGAGCTTTAAATCCAAATTGAGTAATTGCACTAAAAAATGTATTCCTTTAGGTAACAATTATAAATGGCTAAAATTACCCCCCCCCCCCCCATGGCTTACAGCTACTGTAAAAAGGACAATAAAAGACAAAAAAAGGGCATTCAAAAAATACAAATCTGGGGGGTCAGCTGTAGCATTTGAAGATTACAAATGGCTTTATAAAATCTGTAAAAAAAAGGAGATAAAATTAGCAAAAATACAAAACGAACAGCAGGTAGCAAAAGAGAGCAAAACAAATCCCCAAAAATTATTTAAATATATAAATGCTAAAAAACCTAGGTCTGAGCAGGTAGGTCCACTAAATAATGGTAAAGGGGAGGGGGTATTCACTGAAGATAAGGAAAATGCAGAGTTACTAAATGAGTTTTTCTGTATATACAAAAGAAGAGAAAGGAGCTGATATCTGTGGTGCTGGGGCTGTTAGTACATCCAGTAATATACTCAATTGGCTAACTGTAGATATGGTCCAAGACAAGTTAAATAGGGTAAATGTGAACAAGGCTCCGGGTCCAGATGGATTACACCCAAGAGTTTTTTTTTTTTTAAATCAGATATTTTTTATTGAAAAAAATATAACACAGGAGATAGTACACTGAAATGCAATTTCCCGCATACGATACACTAATACATAAGCAGTGCAATAGAAATATAGTCATGATACAAATATAACTTGACCGACAGTGCATCGTATCATAATAAGTCTTGATCCATGTGTCAAGTAAACACCCAAGAGTTCTTAAAGAGCTCAGTTCAATCATTGCTGTGCCTGTTTATCAATTTTTAAAGATTATCTAGGTACTGGTACAGTGCCAAGTGATTGGCACAAGGCAAATGTGGTGCCCATATTCAAAAAAGGATCTAGGTCCTCCACAGGTAATTATAGACCAGTTAGTTTAACTTCTGTCGTGGGAAAAATGTTTGAAGGACTTTACAGGAGTATGTGACTGTAAATAATATTATAAGTGATAACCAACATGGGTTTACCAAGGACAGAAGTTGTCAGACTAACCTGATTTGTTTTTATGAGGAGGTGAGTAGTAGCCTGGACAGAGGGGCGGCTGTGGATGTAGTGTTTCTGGATTTTGCAAAGGCTTTTGATACTGTCCCTCATAGACGTTTAGTAGGTAAAGTAAGGTCTATAGGCTTGGAAAGTATAGTTTGTAATTGGATTGAAAACTGGCTGAAGGACCGTGTCCAGAGAGTTGTGGGCAATGATTCCTATTCAGAATGGTCCCGGGTTATAAGTTGTGTACCCCAAGGTTCAGTGCTGGGTCCTCTATTATTTAATTTATTTATTAATGATATTGAGGACGAGATTAATAGCACCATTTCTATTTTTGCAGATGATACTAAGCTATGTAGTACTGTGCAGTCTATGGAAGATGTCCATAAACTACAAGCTGACTTGAACACTCTGAGTGATTGGGCATCAACTTGGCAAATGAGGTTCAATGTGGGCATATGTAAAGTTATGCATCTTGGTAGTAATAATCTCTGTGCTTCATATGTCCTAGGGGATGTCACTTATAGAGAAGGATTTGGGTGTCCTTGTAGATGGTAGATTAAATTACAGCATACAATGTCAATCAGCTGCTTCTAAGGCCACCAGGATATTGTCATGCATTAAATGAGGCATGGACTTGCGTTGGTGTGGCCTCATCTGGAATATGCAGTTCAGTTCTGGGCACCAGTCCATAGAAAGGATGCCATGGAGCTGGAAAAAGTAAAGAGGAGAGCGACTAAACTGATAAGGGGCATGGAGGGTCTTAGTTATGAAGAAAGATTAAAATAATTTAATTTATTTAGTCTTGAGAAGAGACGTCTAAGGGTGGGGGACATGATTAAACTATGCAAATATATCAATGGGCCATACAAAAAATACGGTGAAAAACTGTTCCATGTAAAATGCACTCAAATGAAGGGGGCACTGCCTCCGATTGGAGAGGAAAAAGTTCAGTCCCCGGAAGCGTCAAAGCTTCTTCACTGTAAGAACTGTGAATCTGTGGAAAAGACTTCCTCAGGACGTGGTCACAGCAGGAACAGTGGACGGTTTTAAAAAGGGTTTAGATGAATTCTTAAAAGTAAACAACATTAATGCTTATGAAAACGTGTAGAAATCTGAGTCTCACTTCTTTCTGGGATTCGCGTCCCCACCTATCCCTTGGTTGAACTTGATGGACTTATGTCTTTTTTCAACCTTATTAACTATGTAACTATTGAATCCTCTTGAATTCAACTACTGTGGCCCACATCTCACCTCCTAAGCCCCATGCCTCATAGTTTAATCAGAGACAACTGGAAAAAGAGGGCAGAAAATGGCAACTACTGATGGCCACCACAGAGGAACAGTTTTGCGGCAATATATAGTGCTGCACTGTGGTATATGGTATTTTGTGCTATGATATTGCTGACCCTGCCTACTTATGTTTCCCCCCTTACAACATGGGGCTACTTTTCCTATTCTTTTTCCAGAGCCACTTTAAAGGGGTTGTCTCATCATGGACAACGGAGGCATATTGCTAGGATATGCCCCCATTATACTGCTACTACTACTATAATACTGCCCACTATATTTAATAATATAACTTCTATAATACTGCCTCCTATGTACAAGAATATAACCACTATAATACTGTCCCTATGTACAAGAATATAACTCCTATAATACTGCCTCCTATGTACAAGAATATAACTACTATAATACTGCCTCCTATGTACAAGAATATATCTACTATAATAATGCCTCCTATGTACAAGAATATAACTACTATAATACTGCCCACTATGTTTATTAATATAACTTCTATAATACTGTCCCTATGTACAAGAATATAACTCCTATAATACTGCCCCTGTGTACAAGAATATAACTCCTATAATACTGTCTCCTATGTACAAGAATATAACTTATGTAATACTGCCTCCTATATACAAGAAAATAACTACTATAATACTGCCCCTGTGTACGACAATATAACTACTATAATACTGCTCCTATGTACAACAATATAACTACTATAATACTGCCCCTGTGTACGACAATATAACTACTATAATACTGCTCCTATGTACAACAATATAACTACTATACCACAATGGTCAAGGAGTATTTTAATATTCTTTTATAGCATGTGCCGCTGGTTTTGTCCCTTCATTTCTCACAAACAGTTGACATTTTAAGGAGAAGTCTATTTACCCAGGGCAGATCCTCTCTTTTTTCCTCCTATAAGATCATGCAGCGGATGCACAGACTGAGTAAATCCGATAAGACGCCGGGGTCTGCACGACTCTTAATATTACATTCACTCATGGGTCACTGATCCCTGTAGTGTCACTCTTATGTCCCCTGCTTAATCCAGCCATCTGTAAAAACACCTCACGCCTCAAAACACTCAATTTCATTTATAGGCAAGATAGGCTTAGATTGTGACAATGTGGGGGTGGGAAGGGGGCAGAGGTGGCGTCTGACCAGCAATTAAGAAGTTAACTTCTATGATTCTTTCTGGGCCGCACTAGAGATAGATGTTGATCCTTATTCTCATATGTTTATTTTCTGCTGGGATTATTGATCATTGCGCCGCCACCTCATACCTCGCACTTACTGCTCGCCTTCTCCTTTTTGCAGTGTGGACATATTTCAGATTAATGACCACTCGTCCTCACTCTGCTGCCGCTGCAGATCACCGTCTTATTAATTTCCTTGGCAAGGTAATGATAAACTGCCAATTAGAAGGCTAATATCTGTTCTGCGTCCACATGTCACCTACCGCCATCTATCCTGGCCCAGTATATATATCACCGTGATCTATGCGCTGGCTTTCCAAGAGCAATAGCCCAGGAAACACTGTGGAGGCATCCATGCCATACAGAAAAGACAGATGAGGAAGACCAAGTTTTAGGGACAAAACTGAAAACGCTGCTAAGTTTCCAAAAATAAGTTGTCGCCCAGCTTTCCCAGACTCCGGAGTGGAAAATTTGCTTTGATACAAAGCAACATGGGAGCAAAGGGATGCATCACTGCATAGCCAGACCCATCAGGAAAAGCTGACAACTTCACTGTGAGTTGTGATCAAAGCCATGCTGGTTGTCACCTCGCTTTCCCAGACTTCTGAATGTCAGTTTAGCCCGATTATAAGGAACCATGGGAATGAGGAATCACTTCAATAGGGTACTTAGCCTGAGAAAGATGGCCGTACAACTAGATCAATTTGCTTTTCAGGAGTCTGGGAAAGCAGGTGGACAACTTCTCTGTCATATGTAATCATGACTATATGCATTGCCATCCAGCTTTTCTAGCTCCGGCATCTGTTCTGTCTCTCCCCCATACTTTACATTGCAGCTGTGCTTGTTCAGATTAGCTATTACGTCATCATCTTTTTTTTTTTCTCCTACAAATAAACCACTTGTGTTGACATAGCAGGGGGTTGCGACTAGATCTGTTTTTATTAAAATAGTCATATACTGTATGTCTGAAAATGGGGTTCCCCTTTAATAGTCATATAACTGCAGAAATAGGCAGATGCAGCAGAGCTGAACTCATGGCTATGTCTTTTCTGTACAGAGATGTAGTAGGTTTGTCTTGCACGTCTACAGATAACCACAGTACCAGCTTACTGTGCTATCAACATATATATGACAAACTCAATACCGCTACATCTGTAGTGAATGTACTAGATCTCTATTCGCTCTGCCTCTGCTACATGGGCTTCTGCAGAAGCACTTACATTGCCTGGACCCAGACCTGCATTTGTCACATGGATTAATCACTCCCATTATCCCCTCCTACTCGCATCTTCCAGTATACCGTATATATCCAGCAGTCTAGGACAGATGTAATATTTTTTGGAGGACCCTCACCCTAGACATAATGGGACAGATACAATGGATTTCTGCTGTGCAGACCTCCCCCCAGTGATTGAGAAATGGTAACGCACCAGCCACCACTACAGTGGAAATGTAGTATTATGTGCCAGCCGTTCAAATGAGAGCGCGGCCATGTCTGCCACAGGGGGATCAACCATATTTTCGTAGCTCACAATCTGGCTAATAGAAGGGGGTCCCAGGTAAGAGATATCTCTCTATGATTTGCATATTCCCTATCAGGGCATTTAGACAACCCCTCACTCATGGCTGGTTTGAGATGCACTTTGGCAGCATCTAAGATCATCACTGTAGGAGGTGTACCCTGCTCGCCACAACCAGTGGGTCCAGCCTACATGACAATTTCAGCCATTGGGTTCTAATGAAACGCAACAGTGCTTCAAATAGAGCATGGACATACAGAAAAGTCAAAATGCTTACTTCCTGCAGCCACCACTAGAGGGAGCTTACTGCTGACACAATGAATTCAATTATAAAACAGTATTCGATAAGCTCCCTCTAGTGGTGGCTTAAAGCAACCACAATTTTGTCATGTGCCTTTACCTTTGTCCAGGGACTTGAAGCACTGCAGCAGTAAAATGGAGCTCAGACCACTATAAAGCTATGCGGACCATGAATATCAGGGTCTCCTGTCGGCAAGGGGTGCGCTTATCTACATGTGGATCACAGGCTGCAGTCCTGAAAACATATAAGAGGAATCCATGATGAATGCACAAGGGGGTCCTTGATTTTTAGCCCGGGCTGGGTCGCACTGCATAGCACACATGATTAATTCCCATCTGCTAAGACTACAGACATTAATGTTCCGGAGCCTTTCTCTCCAGCGCAGCCTGCGTCAGTCCTGGAACATTGAGACGCCTACGTGTGTTTCTGGATTCATGTCATCGAACAGAGCGCACTTGTCACAAAAGACACTGGCCTTGACAGAACAGTCCCCTATAGAACCTGTCACTGCTGCATTACACTCTGCCTCTGCTTTCTCACAATGCATGACAGACTGCTGCGGGTGGGAAAGGGTTAACCCGTTCTTTGCCAACCAGGGAAGAGAAGAAGCGGAGGCCGGTGATGCCCCTGGATCTGAGAGGGGAACAGACACTGTGCCCACCCTTCTCCATTTATTTTCACCTTCGGACCTACTTAAAAAAAAATTGAAAATCGCTGAAATGAAAATTAAAAATTCCCAGCGGAAAACAGATATGTTACGTCAGGACTCAGTAACCTTAGGCATGCCAGCTGTTGTGAAACTAAAATTCCCATGCTCCAATCACTTCTAACTGGAATTGTGCATGCTACAAATGGAGTGCGGGAGATTTCTGATCCCTGTGTTAGAGAATTGCAATTTAAAGGGGTATGCCGGTTATATGAAGGTATCCTCTGTCCACAGGATAGAGGATAACTATTAGATCGGTGGGGTCCTACCACTGGGACCCACACCAATCATGAGAATGGGGGTTCGGGACTCCATGGAGCCCCCCAAATGAACAGAGCGGCTGGTCAGGCATGCGCAAGGCAGCTCCATTAATTTTTATGGGAGTTCCGCTGCTGAATTATTTGCAATTCTCGGGTCACGGCAGACGTGTGAGTCAGACTGCGACTTCACTCATTTCTATGCTAGAACCACTACACTGAGATCCTTGGCGCAACAAGCGTCACGCAACAAGCCCGCCTTGTAGCCGAATTCTTAAAGTGCAAAATGTTGCATCTTTTAGCACAAAACAGCACTTGTGCCAAAAACTTTGACTTTTGTATGCTGGTGTACAATAATGCTACATTATTTTGTGCATCTAACAACCACACTATAAGGGCTCATACACACGAACGTCTGCCGGCCATTCCGTGCAAGGGGGACAGCAATTGTGGTCCCCAATGCACGGACAACATCCGTGCGGCCACCGCAGATGGATCCGGACCCATTCAACTTGAATGCGGAGGCACGGCCAGAAACACCGCATGCCGGCCGTGGTCGTATTGCGGCCCACATACAGCGGGTACACAATACACAGGCATCGACTGTGTGCATCACGGATCCCGGACCCATTCGGCCCGCAATCCGGGAGATGCGGTGCGGAAAGATGGAGTGGAACCCCACGGAAGCACTACAGAGTGCTTCAGTGGTGTTTCTGGCCATGCCTCCGCACCGCAAAAAAGTAATGCATGCACTACTTTTTTGCGGAACGGATGGATCACGGACCCCCAATGCACGAAACGGCGGGCTCTGTGACAACTTTTTTCTCGGGACATAACAGGCTGTTCCCATTGAAGTGTCGATAAAAGTTAAATGTGGGTGACTACAAATATTCCCCTTACCGATGCGGTATAGTAAATTGGTGGAAGAGGATGATGAGGGGTGACATCGGAGCAGATTTATCAGTAATGTCACAGGAACAAGTGGTTGTACTGTATTTTTAGCACATCTCTGCCCCCTTGTGGCCAAGTTTGGTTACTGAATCATCACAAGATTTTATAAAAGATCACTATAACCTGCAAACTGTCAATTGATATAAAATTCGTAGTGAGGCGGTCATGGTAAATTTGGGGGGAATCTTAGAACTTTCATTTTAAACTGGCTGGGTCATTCACTTAAATGAGAAAACGGAATTTGTGGAGTTGCCCTCTTCTTTCAAGTTATTTAAAATCTACTAACAGTCTCTTTGGTGAAAGTTGGGTGGCAGCGAATATGGGTGCCACAGGTCTGGTCACCCAGTGTTGAATAGAAAACCCAGTGCCGGATGCTCTGATGTTTTTACCCAGCATTTCTAGAAACTGATACATCTTCCATGGAGATTACCACCCATCTTTCTTGGAATCCCGAATAGTAGATCTTCCTAGTTATGTAATGATACTTTTGCTAGTCTTATAGTCAGGTTCGCCATTCCCAGCTCTAGAAGAGCCAGAACACAGCCTCCGTGAGGACCATTATTGGTACAACCCCACCACGCAGCTAGCGTCCTGCGAGCAAGCAACACCCACCAACGGCTAATGGTTGTACAATTTCGCTGTGAAATTATGCTGCCATTGGCTGCCGTGAATGGGTATGGTCACATGCAGCCAGCCAAATTGCAGTGTTGTACCCTTACGCTGGGTTCACACTTGAGCGTATTTGATACGCACGTTTTAAGCGCATTTTTGTCGCGCGTATTACAGCGCATTTTTGGAAATAGGAAACGCGCGTTGTACGCGCGTTCATGTGATTGGCCACTCTGGCGTCAATCACAATACGCACGACAAAATGCCCCAAAGAAGCTCCTGTACTGGGCGTAGGGCGTTTTACAGCACGTTCGTACGCGCTGTAAAACGCTCAGGTGAGAACCATGCCCATAGGGAAACATGGTTTTTCGCCTGTTGAGCATTTTACAGCGCGTAGGAACGCGCTGTAAAACGCTCAGGTGTGAATCTAGCGTTAGGGTGCTGCCACACAGCAAGGTTTTTTTTAATGATGTTTTTGAAGCCAAAATCTGGGGTAGGTCATAAAAGGAGAGAAAATATTAGAGGGCATCTGTCAGCGGATTTGTACCAGATTGATCTGTTACATGTGTGTTTGGCAGCTGAAGGCATCTGTGTTGGTCCCATGTTCATATGTGTCCCCATTACTGAGAAAAATGAATAAGCCTTTAGGAGCAATGGAGGCGTTGCCATTACACCTAGAGACTCTGCTCTCCTTGCAACTGCCAGCAGTGTAAACCGGATCACTCCTGGCCCTGACTTCTCCTGAAGTCAGATTACGAAGGGCACAGCAGTTGCAGAGAGCTAAGCCTCCAGGTGTAACGGTAACGACCCCATTGCTCCTAGAGGCTCATTTGCATATAATAAATAATTAAAACATCACTTTTCTCAGCAATGCGGGCACATATGAACATGGGACCAACACAGATGTCTTCAGCTGCCAAGTGCCCATGTAACAGGTCAGCCAGTGTCATAGGAACAGTGCCTTGAACTTTTCTACATTTTTTTCACATTACACCCACAACATTAAATGTATTTTATTGGGATTTTATGTGATAAAAGAACACAAAGTAGCAAGGGTGTGTAAAGTGAAAAGAAAATATTACATGGTTTTTAAAATTTTTAATAAATAAAAATCTAGAAAGTGTGGCGTGCATTTGTATTCAGCCCCCCTCAGCCAATACATTGTAGGACCACCTTTTGATGTAATTCCAGCTGCAAGTCTTTTGAAGTTTGTCTCTACCAGGCTGGTACCAGCTTTGCACATCTAAAGGCTGACATTTTTGCTCATTTTTCTTTGGAAAATAGCTAAAGCACAGTCAGACTGGATGGAGAGCGTCTGTGAACAGCAATTTTCAAGTCTTGCTACAAATTCTCAATAAGCTTTAGATCTTTTCTCACTGGGATTTAGATCTGGACTTTAGGCCATTCTAACACATGAATATGCTTTGATCTAAACCATTCCATTGTAGCCCTGGCTGTAGGTTTAGGGTCGTTGTCCTGCTGGAAGGTGAACCTCCGCTCTAGTCTCAAGTATTTTGCAGCCTTTAGCAGGTTTTCCTCCAGGATTGCCCTGTATTTAGCTCCATCCATGTTCCCATTAACTCTGACCAGCTTCCCTGTCCCTGCTGATGAAAAGCATCCCCACAGCATGATACTGCCACCACCATGTTTTACCCTGGGAACACACCTGAGCGTTTTTCAGCGCGTTCATCTATGTGCATGGTTCACATGTCGGCGTTTTACAGCGCGGACGACCGCGCTGTAAAACGCCCTACGCGATCGCGTCGGCTGCCGTGACTATCGCGCGGCAGCACGTGCGATCCAACCCATATTCTATTATGGGAGCGCGCATATGATGCATGCTTCCATAAAACAGCCACTTCGCAGTAGAAGCGTGCGTCATATGCGCGCCCTGGGAACACGCGAAGTGTGTTCCCAGGGTTAGTGAGGATGATGTGTTCAGGGTGATATGCAGTGTTAGTTCTACACCAGACATAGCGTTTTGCATTTAAGCCAAAAAGTTTAACTTTGTTCTCTTCTGACAAGAGAACCTTCTTCCACATGTTTGCTGTGTCCTCTATATGGCTTGTGGCAAACTGCAAACAGGACTTCTTATGGCTTGGTTTCAAGAATGGCTTTCTTCTTGCCACTCTTCCATAAAGGCAAGATTCGTGAAGTACACAACTAAGGCCTCTTTCACACGGGCGTCATTTTCCCGCACGGGTGCAAAAGTTTGTAGCACGTTTTGCACGCGCGTGAGAAAAATCGCCATGTTTGGTACCCAACCCGAAGCCGGACTTCATCACTGAAGTCCGGTTTCGGGTCTTCTGAAGAATTGATCATTTTCCCTTATAACATGGTTATAAGGGGAAATAATAGCATTCTTAATAAAGAATGCATTGTTAAATGAAGTGGAAGGGGTTAAAAAATAATAAAAGTTAACTTACCTTAGCCACTTGATCGCGTAGTTGCGATCTCTCCTCTTTTTCCCTGCATCAGCTAAGAACTGAAGGACCTGTGATGACGTCACATCACATGGTCCAATCACATGGTCCATCACCATGGTAAGTACCACAGGTACTTTAGATCTTAGCTGATGCAGGGAAAGAGAGGAGAGATCGCAACTACGCGATCAAGTGGCTAAGGTAAGTTAACTTTATTATTTTCAACCCTTCCACTTTATTTTACATGCATTCTTTATTAGAATGCTATTATTTCCCTTATAACCATGTTATAAGGAAAATAATAGAGTTCGGGTCCCGTTGCTAGCAACCATGCGGGAAAATCGCAGCGCATCCGCACTTGCTGCGGATGCTGCGATTTCCCGCAGCCCATTCACTTCTATGGGGCATGCGTTGCGTGAAAACGCACAATATAGAGCATGCTGCGATTTTCACGCAACGCAGAAGTGATGCGTGAAAATCACCGCTCATGTGCACAGCCCCATAGAAATGAATGGGTCCGGATTCAGTGCGGGTGCAATGCGTCCTCCTCATGCATTGCACCCGCGCGGAAAACTCGCCCGTGTGAAAGGGGCCTAATAGTTGTCCTGTGGACAGATTCTCCCACCTGAGCTGTGGATCTCTGAACTCCTCCAGAGTGACCATGGGCCTCTTGACAGCTTCTCTAATTAGTGCTCTCCTTGCCTGGGCTGTCAGTTTAGGTGGACGGCCATGTCTTGGTAGGTTTGCAGTTGTGCCATACTCCTTCCATTTTCAGATGATGGATTGAACAGTGCTCCGTGAGATGTTTAGAGCGTGGGATATTTTATTATAACCTAACCCTGCTTTACACTTCTCCACAACTTTATCCCTGACCTGTATGGTGTGTTCCTTGGTGCTGTTTGATCACTAATGTTCTCTGACAAACCTCTGATGCCTTCACAGAACAGCTGTAGTCAAACTGAGTTATACTACCAGAGTACAGGAGGCTGAATACAAATGCACGCCACACTTTTCAGATTTTTATTTATTAAAAATGTTTAAACCCATGTATCATTTTCTTTTCACTTCACAAATTCTTGCTTCTTTGTGTTGGTCCATCAAATTAAACCCCAATAAAATACATTTAAGTTTGTGCATGTAACATGAAAAAATTTGGATAAGTTCAAGGGGTATGAATACATTTTCAAGGCACTGTATAAATCTGCTAACAGGTGCACTTTGAGGACAGATACTACTACTTTGTCTTGGCCTCAAAAACTGCAACAGAAAACCTGAATGTGTGACAGCACCCTTATTTTCACCCTAGCGGAAACATCTAAACAGCAAGTTGGTCCCGTTATGTACAGCTTTTTCCCTCCTACAACTGTATAACTAGCTGCATTGCCATTCAAGACTCTAAAAAGTTGGGTGACAATCTCCATGGTGGCCATGAGTGAAAGTTCTATACAAGATGACGACACATGTGACTTGGTCCACTCATTGGGGAACCTACAGATTATATAGCTGTTGGAGATTGTAAATCATTGTACCCCAGAATATGTAATCTACGCTTTCATTCTTAAGAAGCTCCGCTATAAATAACTGATTACGCAGGAATCAATACAACATTTGCCAGTTTGCACATGGAGAAGCGGGTCGACTATACAGCTGAACTTTGCTAAGTGACTCTTTACAACTTGACACCTTCCCCAGGAGCCAGATCTGTGATTTAGGACATTATTGATTAATGACCTCGCCAGGTTGTGACTTAATCCAGGAGAATAGGCCGCTGATTGTAATGAGCCGCTCCGCGCTCCAACCTCAATTCACTCCAGCCATAGCTGGTCTGTTAAATACGTTATAAAGGGACTAGCACTGAATTACATCCACCTGGTACCAACATATTACATCTAAACCAGCTGCAGAGTAAGATTTACTGTGAGCATAATTATCAGCTTTGTTAGGAGTGTACAAAATAAGAAATCCAGACTCTACACTGGACACTTTAATATGACCTTTACAGAGATTTACAGACGCCTGAAAATCACAGGAAAAATTGTAAAGGTACTTGTCATGTAAAAAAACAAATACGTATTATAGCCAATAGGGGGTAGTATTATAGTAGTTATATTCTTGTACATAGGAGCCAGTATAATTACTATAATACTGCCCCTATGTACAACAATATAGTATAATACTGCTCCTACGTACAAGAATAAAACTACTATAATACTGCCCCTATGTACAACAATATAGTATATTCTTTTTTTACATAGTGCAGAGGATAATAGTAGTGATAGTCTCCTACATAAGAGGCAGTATTATAGTAGTTGTATTTTTGTACATAGGAGCCAGTATAATTACTATAATACTGCCCCTATGTACAACAATATAGTATAATACTGGCTCCTCCTACGTACAAGAATATAACCACTATAATACTGCCCTTATGTACAACAATAGAGCATATTCTTTTTTGACATAGTGCAGAGTATAATAGTAGTGATAGTATCGTACATAGGATGCAGTATTATAGTAGTTATATTCTTGTACATAGAGGGCAGTATTATAGTAGTTATATTCCTGTACATAGAGGCAGTATTATAGGAGTCATATTCTTGTACATAGGGGCAGTAATATAGTAGTTACTGTATATTTTAATGCATATATGGGCAGTATTATAGTAGTTATAGTCTTGTACATAGGAGCCAGTATTATATTAGCTATATTTTTGTGCATAGGAGGCAGAATTATAGTATATTCTTGTACATAGGGGGCAGTATTATAGTTATATTTTTGTCCATAGGGGGATATATTATAGTAGTTATATTCTTGTAGATAAGATGCAATTTTATAGTAGTTATATTCTTGTGCATAGAAGGCAGAATTATACTATAGTCTTATACATAGGAGGCATTATTATAATAGTTATATTCTTGTACATAAGGAGCAGTATTATAGTAGTTATATTCTTGTGCATAGGAGGCATAATTATACTATAGTGTATAGTGTTGTACATAGAAGGCAGTATTATAGTAGCTATATTCTTGTACGTGGGGAACAATATTATATTAGTCATTCTCCGGTCCCTTGCCATTATATATATGGAATGGTGGCAAAACAAATATTTGTTCACTCACTGAAATCCGTTTGTCTCCTCTTGTCTGGGTGCTACATTGATGACCTCTTATTCATTTGGGGGGGCTAATGTGGCAACCATACCAGACTACACATACTATTTCTATAACAACCTCCTTGGAGTAACATGTTCTATTTATTTTGATAAAGTACAGATACCAGATCTTATTCTACAAGGTAACACCAAGCATTGCAAATCCCCTTCCGCTTCTTAAGTTGAAGATGGTAGAATATAGTCACGGGATCTAGTGTCACTAGACAAGCAGGTGGAGAACCTGTGATCACCCGCATCACACCTTGTTGCTTTGTGGAAATCTACCGGATGCTTGACAGATCCCAAGGTAACACCAAGGCAGAATCAATTAAAAACTCAACATACTATATCCTTGCAGCAGGCAATACACTGATATGTGCGGCTTCGTGTCAATCGCCAAATATCATCAGAAATTTCCCATTAGTTGAGATGACACATATTACAAGAAACTGCTCCACCTAAATTTATTTCTGAATCTGAAAATGTATGCTTGTGGCAACGCAGCTATTCTGATAATGCTCTGGATAGAGCCAAAAATACCTTAGAAAAAAACTAAATGGAGCAGCTCTTCTATGCTCCACACCTTATACCTGCAAATATAAAAACAGAGAATCTACTGTGCTTTTTTTACTACTTATATTAATGAATTTTCTAAAATTTCCAATATTTTATCCCAGTATTATATAATGACCCAGCCTTTGGTCTTTGAGCCAGCTCAAGCTCTACAATGTCTTCCGTGTGCATTGGTGCCAACAATTGTACTCAATACTCCATGTATACGTGATCAATAGTTAAAGGCAGTGGCATAACTAGAAATGACTGGGCCCCACAGCAAATTTTTGAATGGGGCCCCCTCCCCCAGTAAGTTTTTCACAACCCCTTCCTTTCATGCCGCCCCCTTTCCTGTGGCTAGTAAATATCGCTCTCTCAGACCAGGCCCGGCAGCTGTTCCATCCGTTTTCTACACTGTCTATACTGCCACTGTATATCATTTCATTGTGTAATAATGTTGAGGCGCCCTGACAAAATGTTTTAGTACTTTTACTCCTCTTGGATGGGCCCTTTCTGGGTCAGGGCCCCAAAGCAGCCGCTTCCCCTATAGTTACGCCCCTGGTTAAAGGGGTTGTCTCACTTCAACAAATAGCATTGATCATGTAGAGGAAGTTAATACAAGGCACTTACTAATGTCTTGTTATTGTCCATATTGCTTCTTTTGCTGGCTGGATTCATTTTTCCATCACTTTATACACTGCTCGTATCCATGGTTATAGACCACCCTGCAATCCAGCAGCAGTGGCTGTGCTTGTACACGATAGAAAAAAACACTAGTCTATGTGCGGTCCCACAGTCCCGACCACTAGTGTGGCCGACGTTTTTGATGTAGAGTGCAAGTACAACCACCACTGATGGATTGCAGGGTGGAAAAATGAGTCCAGCTAGCAAAGGAAACAATATGTGTAATAATAATACATTAGAAAGTGGCTTATATTAACTTCCTCTACATAATAAATGCTATTTGTTGAAGTGATACAACTCCTTTAAGTATAGCGGCTTTCCAGCAAGAAGAATATATACCAAAATCAGCCAAACATGGGGGACCTTAACAGGAAATAAAAAGGATACTCATAGCTAACCAATCCCATGCCACTCCAATGCCAACGCTGGCTAGGTCCCCACTGGTCTCCACTTGCTCTTGTCTCTTGACACACAGTAAATGCCCGGAGACGCCTGTTCAGCCAATCAGGGTCAGGTCACCGGTCCAGATGGTGACTGGTTGAGCGGGCATCTCAAAGCATTTCCTGTGCATCAGAAACAACAGGAAGTGTAGAGCAGCTGGAATCTGGCCAGCGTTGGACCCAGAGGGGATCAGTAAGAGGTTAGTACCATAAATCCCCCATTAAAAGTGTCCTGTCTGACCGAAGAAGAAGGACAACAGCGACTTAAATAGATTAAAATAGACAAATTGCCAGGACCGGATGGCATACACCCCCGTATCCTAAGGGAATTAAGTAATGTCATAGCCAGGCTCTTGTTTCTGATATTTGTGGACTCTATGCTGACAGGGAATGTTCCACAGGATTGGCGCATAGCAAATGTGGTGCCAATATTCAAAAAGGGTCCAAAAACAGAGCCTGGAAATTATAGGCCGTAAGTTTAACATCTGTCGTGGGTAAACTGTTTGAAGGGTTTCTAAGAGATGCTATCTTAGAGGATCTCAATGAAAATAAGCAAATAACGTCATATCAGCATGGCTTCATGAGGGATCGGTCATGCCAAACGAATTTAATCAGTTTCTATGAGAAGGTAAGTTCTAGACTTGACAGCGGCGAATCAATGGATGTCGTATATCTGGACTTCTCCAAAGCATTTGACACTGTACCACATAAAAGGTTAGTATATAAAATGAGAACACTTGGACTGGGAGAAAATATCTGTATGTGGGTAAGTAACTGGCTGAGTGACAGAAAACAGAGAGTGGTTATTAATGGTACACACTCAGATTGGGTCACTGTCACTAGTGGGGTACCTCAGGGGTCAGTACTGGGCCCTATTCTCTTCAATATATTTATTAATGATCTTGTAGAAGGCTTGCACAGTAAAATATCTATTTTTGCAGATGACACTAAACTGTGTAAAGTAATTAACACTGTAGAGGACAGTTTTCTGCTACAGAGGGATCTGGATAGATTGGAGGCTTGGGCAGAGAAGTGGCAGATGAGGTTTAACACTGACAAATGTAAAGTTATGCACATGGGAAAGAATAACGCAAGTCACCCGTACATATTAAATGGTAAAACACTGGGTAACACTGACATGGAAAAGGATCTAGGAATTTTAATAAACAGGAAACTAAGCTCCAAAAACCAGTGTCAGGCAGCTGCCGCCAAGGCCAATAAGATAATGGGTTGCATCAAAAGGGGCATAGACGCCCGTGATGAGAACATAGTCCTACCACTTTACAAATCACTAGTCAGACCACACATGGAGTACTGTGTACAGAGAATTTGCCATATACCTGAATCACCTGTTCCCAGAATCTTTGTATAGTCTGGCAGGACCACCAAATGTGTAGCATAGTGCCCTCCTCTTTTCCGCATCTCCAACACATATTTGAAACATTAGGAAACATTTTATGGAGGGTCAATGGGCCCTCTGGATAAGATCTTGAAGAACTCTTTTTTTGCGCATGCTGCAATACACAGTCCATGAGAGAACGTACACATCTTTAGGACATCTTCCGGTGAAAAGGTGAGTTGTAACTCTACTTCCCATTTCCGAAAATAGGGAGCTATATCTGGATTGCATTGGTCTAATAGGATCCAATTTTTTGCCTGATTTTAGTATATTTGCATCTAGGGGCATAACAAGGACCTATTAGGCCACATAGCGAAACTTAGAATGGGGCCCCACATGACCATGACCACCTTTGCTAACATAAATAAGAGAAGCTTTTGGCTATGTTGGTTTTCCTAATGCACAGGGTTAATGCACATAGTGATGTCACAATAATGGGGACAGTGAAGTCACAATATCACGGTGATGTACAGAAATGAATCAGTGATGTCACAGCACAGAAATTCAAAAAGTAATGCACTCTTCCATTGTCCATATACATCGCAAGCTGCACATATGTCTGAGAAGAGATGGACCCCCTTAGTTCTTGGGGTCCCTAAGCAGCTGCTATGTCTGCTACCCTGGTAGTTACTCCCTTGTTTTCATCTGTAGAACCCCTTTAAGCCTTATATTGGGGGTACCATGAACGTGACACAGTCCATAAGTCCGCAGCCTTGAACACTATCCTGATTATCCTGCATAGCCACTCTGTACCTGCAGCTCTGTCGGGCTATGGGTTTCATTGAGCAGTGGTTAAAATCCAAGATAAATGAAATCATTTATGTTAGACGAACCTGCCTGGGAATAGAGAGATGACAGTGCCAGGAGATGTGGCTCCTGGGAAGTGGCGCGTGGTTTGGAACAGCACAGCAATTTGTGTTTGTAATGCACTGCTGGACACACGTCAGGGAGGACGATATCTTACTTTATTCTATCAAGGAGTTATCGCTTGAGTCATTTGCTTGTTGCGTGTGACGCACGTGAGGAAGAGAAGTGGAAGTCTTAATCATTTGCTGTATATGCAGTGCTTTGAAAATGTATTCATGCCCCTTGAACTTTTCCACATTTTTCCACGTTACACCCACAAACTTAAATGTATTTTATTGGGACACAAAGTAGCAAATATGTGTGAAGTGAAAAGAAAATATTACATAGTTTTCAAAATAATGAATAAATAAAAATCTGAAAAGTCTTACCACAGATTCTCAATGAGATTTAGGTTTGGACTTTGCCTGGGCCATTCTAACACATGAATATGCTTCGATCTAAACCGTTCCATTGTAGCTCTGGCTGTATGTTTAGGGTTGTTGTCCTGCTGGAAGGTGAACCTCCACCCCAGTCTAACAGGTTTTCCTCCAGGATCGCCCTCTATGTAGCTACATCCATTTTTCCATCAACTCTGACCAGCCTCCCTGTCCCTGCTGAAGAAAAGCTTCCCCACAGCATGATACTGCTACCACCATGTTTCACGGTGGGAATGGTGTGTTCAGGGTGAGGTGCAGTGTTAGTTCTCCGCCACACATAGAGTTTTGAATTTAGGCCAAAAAGTTCAACTTTTGTCTCATCTGACCAGAGAACTTTCTTCCACATTTGCTGTGTCCCCTACATGGTTTGTGGCAAACTGCAAATGCGGCTTCTCATGGCTTGGTTTCAAAAATGGCTTGCGACTCTTCACTAAAGGCAAGATTTGTGGAGTATACAGCTGCTACCTGCAGTTCGTTCAGAGTGACCATGGACCTCTTGGCTGCTTCTCTAATTAGGTGGACAGCCATGTCTTGGTAGGTTTGCAGTTGTGCCATACTCCTTCCATTTTCAGATGATGGATTGAACAGTGCTCCGTGGGATGTTTAGAGCTTGGGATATTTTTTTATAAAATAACCCTGCTTTACACTTCACAAATTTATCCCTGACCTGTGTGGTATGTTCCTTGGTTTTCATGATCACTAATGTTCTCTAACAAACCTCTGAAGCCTTCACAGATCAGCTGTAGTTATACTGAGAATAAATTATACACAGGGGGACTAATTTACTAATGAGGTGACTTCACACTGAATTATATTTAAGGGCCTCAGAGTGCAGGGGGTTGAATACAAATATATGCCACACATTTCATATTTTTATTTATTAAAATGTTTGAAAACCATGTATCATTTATTTTCACCTAACACATTCTTGGTCTATCACAGTGGTGCCCAACCTACGGCCCGCGGGCCAAATCCGGCCCGCGGAGCTCTGTCATGCGGCCCGTGAGACTTCCTGGAAAAAGTCTAAGGCGTAACAATACTGTACGCCTTTAGACTTTTTCCCCACATTCATCAGCGATGTGAATGGCACAGGCAGCGCAGCGATGCTGCCTGTGCCTAAAATAACCAATAACAAAGCTCCTTACAGCAAGGAGCTTTGTTATTGGTTGGAATGAGCGCATACACGTTCAGTCAGAAAGGGAAGCCGGCGGGAGCTTGAAGGAGGAGGGGCCGGCTCCCGTGGAGGCTGTAGAGCAGAGCATGCTGCCGGAAGACCTTGGGCAACTTAACAGGTCCGCTGGAGAGGTAAAGAGCGTGTGACTCATGTGACTGGTCCCCGGTGACCCTGCTCCCCCTCCTACTATGACCACAATACTGACCCTGCTCCCACTTCCTCCTGTCAGCCCACTAGTGACCCTGCTCCCCCTCCTACTGTCACCCCACTAGTGACCCTGCTCCCCCTCCTCCTGTCACCCAACTAGTGACCCTGCTCCCCCTCCTACTGTCACCCCACTAGTGACCCTGCTCCCCCTCCTCCTGTCACCCAACTAGTGACCCTGCTCCCCCTCCTCCTGTCACCTCACTAGTGACCCTGCTCCCCTTCTCCTGTCACCCCACTAGTGACCCTGCTCCCACCTCCTCCTGTCACCCCACTAGTGTCCCTGCTTCCCTCACCTGTCACCCCACTAGTGTCCCTTCTCCCACCTCCTCCTGTCACCTCACTAGTGACCCTGCTCCCTCTCCTCCTGTCACCCCACTAGTGACCCTGCTCCCACCTCCTCCTGTCACCCCACTAGTGTCCCTGCTTCCTTCACCTGTCACCCCACTAGTGTCCCTGCTCCCCTCCTATCATACCACTGCTGACCCTGCTTCCCTCTCCTCCTGTCACCCCACTAGTGACCCTGCTTCCTCCTCCTCCTTCTCCTGTCACCTCACTCAGTGACCCTGCTCCCCCTCCTCCTGTCACTTCCCTAGTGACCCTGCTCCCCCTCCTCCTGTCACCTCACTAGTGACCCTGCTTCTCCCTCCTCCTGTCACCTCACTAGTGACCCTGCTCCTCACCCTCCTCCTGTCATGGCCCCACTAGTGACCTGCTTCCCCCTCGCAGGGTCCAGTGAGGTGACAGCAGGCTCACGAGTGAGGTGACAGGAGGAGGGGGAGCAGGGTCACTAGGGTGAGTGACAGGAGGAGGGGAGAGGGTCACTAGTGAGTGACAGGAGGAGAAGTGAGGTCACTAGAGAGTGACAGGAGGGAGCAGGGTCACTAGTGAGGACAGGAGAAGGAGGAGGAGGAGCAGGGTCAGCAGTGTATGATAGGAGGGAGCAGGGACACTAGTGGGGTGACAGTGAGGGCAGAGGTCACTAGTGAGGTGACAAGAGGAGGGAGCAGGGTCACTAGTGAGTGACAGGAGGGAGGAGCAGGGTTACTAGTAGGTGACAGGAGGAGGAGAGCAGGGTCACTAGTGAGTGACAGGAGGAGGGGAGCAGGGTCACTAGTGAGGTGACGAGAAGGAGGAGCAGGGTCACTAGTGAGGTGACAGGAGGAGGGGGAAGCATGGTCACTAGTGAGTGACAGGAGGAAGGGAAGCAGGGTCACTAGTGAGACAGGTGAAGCTGGAGGCTAGGAGGAGGAGCAGGGTCACCTCCCTCGTCACCCCACTAGTGTCCCTGCTTCCCTCACCTGTCACCCCACTAGTGTCCCTGCTCCCCCTCCTATCATACCACTGCTGACCCTGCTCCTCCTCCTCCTTCTCCTGTCACCTCACTAGTGACCCTGCTCCCTCCTCCTCCTTCTCCTGTCACCTCACTAGTGACCCTGCTCCCCTCCTCCTGTCACTTCCCTAGTGACCCTGCTCCCCCTCCTCCTGTCACCTCGCTAGTGACCCTGCTCCCCCTCCTCCTGTCACCTCACTAGTGACCCTGCTTCCCTCTCCTCCTGTCACTTCCCTAGTGACCCTGCTCCCCTCCTCCTGTCACCTCACTAGTGACCCTGCTCCCCCTCCTCCTGTCACCTCACTAGTGACCCTGCTCCCCCCTCCTCCTGTCACCCCAAAGGGAAGAAGCTGAACAGACTCCACCAACTATGATGGGATCCGTTCAGTTTCCGTTCGGGATCCTGTCTTTTTACCGGACACAAAAATGCAGCATACAAGGCTTTTTTGTCTGTTTTTTTGACAGAATCTGCAACAGAGGCTCCAAACGCAGATTTGAAGGCCTACGTATTATGTATTTTAGTAATGCTCACACGTGCCCCCTCACAGTGTTTGCATTTCTTTCTGGCAAAGCTACCTGGTTCCGGCCCGCGAAATTTATACCAGGTCTAGTGTGGCCCTCAGGCGAAAAATGGTTGGGCACCACTGGTCTATCAGAACAAATCCCAATAAAATAAATTTAAGTTTGTGGGTGTTACATGAAAATATCTGGAAAAGTTCAAGGGGTAGGAATACCTTTTCAAGGCACTATATATATATATATATATATATATATATATATATAAAATTTTGCAGAAATTACAGTAAAGCATATTCAGCCCTATATTCACCATGTCAGGTTGCCCAGGGCCTCTCTGCTGGCCATCAAAGGACTTGTCTATCTCCAAAAGCTGAAAACTTTTACAGGCCTGCTCTCAGCTGAGGGTTTGTTACAATTGCATCCGGGATAGACAATCCTCTGTAAGCTAAACAGCCTGAACTCCAGATTGATCATTTTACCTGCACTGATTTGTTGCAAATCTTCAGGACATTTATCCAGTGCGTCTTCAGAATCAGCACCATGGACAGGGACAAAGCATTGCAGGAGTCCCACTGAAGCTAGTGAGTATCTGCTAACCCAGTGGTGGGCAAACTTATTAGTCAACTGAGCCAAATATCAACAAAACAAGAGCCAAATTTTTTAAACGTAAACGATATAGGAAGGTACATTGTTATTAACTTAATAAGGGTATTCCTGACCATCTGAACATACCTTTCTCAATCCTCGACACTACATCTTTCATTCCACAACGTTTCACCCATAAGACGCACGTAGGTTTTAGAGGAGGACAATATGAAAAAAAAAATTTTTCATTACACCTCAGGTCAAACCACTAATCAGACCCCCAATGTTAATAATACCTCCCTCAAATCAGATGTCAGCTCAGACCCCAAAGTAAATGACCCCCAATCAGACCTCAGATAAGAGCCCCATGCCTCTAATCATCCCCATTATCATCCATGATGCCTCTTATCAACCCTGTTATTATCCATGATGCCTCTCATCATCCATAATGCCTCTCATATCCCCCATTATGATTCTCATCATCCCCTTTATTATCCATGATGCCTCTCATCATCCATGATACCTCTCATATCCCCCATTATGATTCTCATCACCCCATTGCCTCAGATCAGCCCCAAGTTTCATAAAATAAAAAAGCACACACCTCTCCTGCTCCTCACCACCCTCGCTCTGTGTTCCTCCTGCTGTCGGCTGTGCTGTGAACTGGCGTGCATAGCGTGACGTCACAGAGCGCCTCACACTGTGCGCAGCCCTGCACAGCCTACAGCCGAGGACCAGGAAGCGGTGAGTACAGAGCCTTCACTGCTTCCTGGTCCTCCCCCTCCTGCCGATTTTTGCCATGGGCAACGAAAATGCGATCGCACTGTACATGTGAGCCCGCACCTAGAAGAGCCAATATCAAGGGGCTAAAGAGCCACATGTGGCTCTAGAGCCGCAGTTTGCTGACCACTGTGCTAACCTGTCTGCTCATTTCCATGCAGCAATAACCTCCTTTTTATGTGGACTAGTGATCGTTGTTGCAATTGCTTGTCCCCACAGAGAATCATTGTGTCAGGAAAGTAGATCTTCTCAGAAGAAAAGAGGATGATGTCAACATCATTGATCCCTTCATCTGATGTATGCGCATTTGATTGTTCAATGGCAGCACTGTTACATAGGGCAATTATCAGGAACGAGCATTCCTGGGAACACTCCTTCCAGACAATTACCCTGATCATAGGATTGTAAAAGGATCTTATATCATGTTAAAGACTGTTCCTACTCCAGGGGCATAACTGGGAAGAAGATGAATATTTTTTTTGTTTTTTTTATGGCGCTGGAGAGCGCAATAGGGGGCAAAGAGGGGCACAAAGAGGACATAAATACTTTAAAGGGGCACAAAGGTTGGCATAACCACTATGAAGATGAACAAAAGTGGGCAACACCATTGTGAAGGGGCCACAAGGAGGATACAACTACTGTGAAGGGACCACAAGGGGTACAGTCTATGACCAGTGACAGATTAGCTGCATTGTGTATAGGAGGTCCTGTTTCCATATAAACTTGGTCTGCTGTTCTGTATCTCCCTTATGCTTTACACTACAGCACTGCCTGTTCAATTTTGCTGCTGCCTGTAGTGGAAGGTCAGAAGAATATAAACTACAGGGAGTCAAACCCTCAGAGAGAAGATGACTATCAGGAAGCAGCTGCATGTAGATGGAGGGAAGGGGCATTAATAAGGGGGATGGGTCTGGGGAGAGGCTTTCATCAGCCATTGGTTAGTAAACTCTTGACTCCTCCTCCTAAATGGTGCAGGACTCGCTGTGGGAGGAGGGGTTTTGGGGAAGTTGCTTGGGGTGTTTCCAAATTTTGCGCCTAGTTAACCACTTCAGCCCCCCTAGCTTAAACACCCTTAATGACCAGGCCACTTTTTACAATTCTGCACTACACTACTTTCACCATTTATTGCTCCACCATGCAACTTACCACCCAAATGAATTTTGCCTCCTTTTCTTCTCACTAATAGAGCTTTCATTTGGTGGTATTTCATTGTTGCTGACATTTTTACTTTTTTTGCTATTAATAAAAATGTAACGACATTTTTGCAAAAAAATGACATTTTTCACTTTCTGTTGTAATTTTTTTTTAAAAAAACTACATTTCTATATAAATTTTTCTCTAAATTTATTGTTCTACATGTCTTTGATAAAAAAAAATGCAATAAGTGTATATTTATTGGTTTGGGTAAAAGTTATAGCGTTTACAAACTATGGTGCAAAAAAGTGAATTTCGGCATTTTGAAGCAGCTCTGACTTTCTGAGCACCTGTCATGTTTCTTCAGATGCTAAAATGTCAGGAAAGTATAAATACCCCCAAAATGACACCATTTTAGAAAGAAGACACCCCAAAGTATTCGCGGAGGGGCATGGTAAGTTCATGTATCATTTCATTTTTTTTCACAAGTTAGCAGAAAATGACACTTTCTGAGGAAAAAAAAAATAATAAAGTTTCCATTTCTGCTAACTTCTGGCAAAAAAAAATTTAATCTCAGACAGGCTCACTATGCCCCTCAGTTAATACCTTGGGGTGTCTACTTTCCGAAATGGGGTCATTTGTGGGGTGTTTGTACTGTTCTGGCATTTTGGGTGGGGCTAAATTGTGAGCAGCCATGTAAAAGCTAAAGGTACTCGTTGGAATTTGGGCCCCTTTGCGCACCCAGGCTGCAAAAAAGTGTCACTCATGTGGTATCGCCGTACTCAGGAGAAGTAGGGCAATGTGTTTTGGGTGTATTTTTACATATACCCATGTTGGGTGAGAGAAATATCTCTGTAAACTGACAACTTTGTATAAAAAAATTAAAAAGTTGTCATTTATAGAGATATTTCTCACACAAAGTATGGGTATATATAAAAATACACCCCAAAACACATTGCCCTACTTCTCCTGAGTACAGCGATACCACATGTGTGACACTTTTGCAGCCTGAGTGCAAAGGGCCCTAATCCAATGAGTACCTTTAGGATTTCACAGGGCATTTTTACGCATTTGGATTCCAGACTTCTTCTCACGCTTTAGGGGCCCCTAAAATGCCAGGGCAGTATAAATACCTCACATGTGACCCCATTTTAGAAAGAAGACACCCCAAGGTATTCCGTAAGGGGTATAGTGAGTTCATGTAAAATTTTATTTTTTGTCACAAGTTAGTGGAATATGAGACTTTGTAAAAAACAAAATAATAAAAAAAAAAATATCAATTTCCGCTAACTTGTGCCAAAAAAAAAAAATTCTGTGAACTCGCCATGCCCCACACAGAATATCTTGGGGTGTCTTCTTTCCAAAATGGGGTCACTTGTGGGGTATTTATACTGCCCTGGCATTTTAGGGGCCCCTAAAGCGTGAGAATCCAAATGCGTAAAAATGCCCTGTGAAATCCTAAAGGTACTCATTGGTTTTAGGGCCCCTTTGCATCTTGGCTGCAAAAGTGTCACACATGTGGTATCACCGTACTCAGGAGAAGTAGGGCAATGTGTTTTGGGGTGTATTTTATATATACCCATACTGTGTGTGAGAAATATCGCTGTAAACGACAACTTTTTAAAATTTTTATTCAAAGTTGTCAATTTACAGAGATATTTCTCTCACCCAGCATGGGTATATGTAAAAATACACCCTAAAACACATTGCCCTACTTCTCTGAGTACGGCGATACCACATGTGTGCCACTTTTGCAGCCAAGATGCGTAAAGGGCTCAAATTCCAATGAGTACCTTTAGGAGGGCATTTTTACGCATTTTCTTCTCACGCTTTAGGGCCCCTAAAATGCCAGGGCAGTATAAATACCTCACATGTGACCCCATTTTGGAAAGAAGACACCTAAGGTATTCCATGAGGGCATGGCGAGTTGATAGAAAAATTTTTTTGGCACAAGTTAGTGGAAATTGATTTTTTATAGTTTTTCTCACAAAGTCTCCTTTCCGCTAACTTTTGACAAAAGTTTAATTTTTCATGGACTCACTATGCCCCTCAGCGAATACCTTGGGGTGTCTTCTTTCCAAAATGGGGTCACATGTGGGGTATTTATACTGCCCTGGCATTTAGGGGCCCTAAAGCGTGAGAAGAAAATGCGTAAAAATGCCCTCCTAAAAGTTACTCATTGGAATTTGGGCCCTTTGCGCATCTTGGCTGCAAAAAGTGTCACACATGTGGTATCGCCGTACTCAGGAGAGTAGGGCAATGTGTTTTGGGGTGTATTTTTACATATACCCATGCTGAGTGAGAGAAATATCTCTGTAAATTGACAACTTTGAATAAAAATTTTTAAAAGTTGTCGTTTACAGAGATATTTCTCACACTAGCATGGGAATATATAAAATACACCCAAAACACATTGCCCTACTTCTCCTGAGTCGGCGATACCACATGTGTGCCACTTTTGCAGCCAAGATGCGCAAAGGCTCAAATCCAATGAGTACCTTTAGGATTTCACAGGGCATTTTTACGCATTTGGATTCTCACGCTTAGGACCCCTAAAATGCCAGGGCAGTATAAATACCCAC
Source organism: Bufotes viridis (assembly GCA_033119425.1). Classification (NCBI taxonomy): domain Eukaryota; kingdom Metazoa; phylum Chordata; class Amphibia; order Anura; family Bufonidae; genus Bufotes; species Bufotes viridis. The sequence continues at coordinate 91,339,054 of CM065594.1, read as the reverse complement.
ATGTGACCCCATTGTGGAAAGAAGACACCCTAGGTATTCGTGAGGGGCATGGCGAGTTCACAGAAAAAAAAATTTTGGCACAAGTTAGCGGAAATTGATTTTTATTTTTATTTTTTACAAAGTCTCATATTTCACTAACTTGTGACAAAAAATAAAATTTTACATGAACTCACCATACCCCTCACGGAATACCTTGGGGTGTCTTCTTTCTAAACTGGGGTCACATGTGAGGTGTTTGTACTGCCCTGGCATTTTAGGGGTCTCCACAATCATTACACGTATGGCCAGCATTAGGAGTTTCTGCGATTCTCCTTTTATTGAGCATACGGGTAATGAGATTTTTTTTTCCGTTCAGCCTCTGGGCTGAAAAAAAAATAAAAATGAACGGCACAGATTTTTTCATTCGCATCAATCAATGTGGATGAAAAAATCTCTGCCAAAATCAGTGACTGCGGTGCGGTGGGCTGGGCGCTAGCTACCTAACAAGTAGCTAACTAACTGGCGGTGATAGGGGACCCTTATGCCCCATTCACACGTCCGCAATTCTGTTTGCGGAACGGAATTGCGGACCCATTCATTTCTATGGGGACAGACTTTGTCCCGCTCGGATCCGGAATTACGGTCTGCACTTCCGTTCCGCAAAAATATAGAACATGTCCTATTCTTGTCTGCAATTGCGGACAAGAAAAAGCATTTTCTATATAGTTCTGGCAATGTGCGGATCTGCAAAATGCGGAAAGCACATTGCCGGTGTCCGTGTTTTGAGGATCTGTGGATCCGCAGATCTGCGGATCCGATCCGCGGATCCGTGAATCCACGGATCCGCAAAACACATATGGATGTCTGAATGGAGCCTTACAAGGGGTGTGATCAATGACAGGGGGGTGATCAGGGGGTCTAGATGGGGTGATCAAGGGGTTAACAAGGGGTTAATAGGTGAGCGGGGGGGGGGGGGGTTAGTGTAGTGTTTGGTGCAACTTTACATAGTTACCTGGTCCTCTGGTGGTCGATCCCAGCAAATGGGACCACCAGAGGACCAGGTAGCAGGTATATCAGACGCTGTTCACAAAACAGCGTCTTATATACTTGTTTGATGCGATTTATATCGCATCTACAGCCTGCCATCGCTGGCAGGCTGTAGTTAAACTCCTGAGACGCGAGTTACTGTGAACGCGCGCGCGCGCGCGTTCACAGGAAATCTCGCGTCTCGCGAGATGACGCACATATGCGTCGCCCCAGGACAGCCTGACCGCCGCGAGAACGCAGTTGTGCGTTAGGCGGTCGGGAAGTGGTTAACACCCATAGACTTCTTTGGGGGCTGTATTATTGCTGAACACCACTTGCATATTACTCTGGTGTCAATGGGTGGCTGAAATTAAATGGACTCTACAATTTGGACAACCCCTTCATAATCACCAGTGTGGGCACAACACAAAAGACACATCATATATACTGCAGACCTGCTTATGAGAAGGACGAGGACTTATCCAAGCAATCAACGGCGGACAGGAATCTCTTCCTTACTTTTCAGAAAAGAGGTTCTGCAGCATCTGCATTTCAGATTCTGTAATTTTATTTAAAGGATGAGAGTGTTTCATCTATACTAATAAAATCCCTGTGTCCCTGACGTCCGTGCGTGTGTACCGAATTCTAAAGTGCGCATGTGCACAGAGGATTCGCCACACACTGCATGGACTTTACAGGGCACAGGAGGCATATGGGACGCGGCCGCAGGACAGAGACGTGCAGGAAGTAAGCGGCCGTGTCCATAGTGAGCTGACAGGGCCGCCTAAGATGGAGGAGCATGGAGCCTTCACCGACTGCACAGGGCACAGGGCACAGGAGGTATATGGGACGCGGGCCGCAGCACAGTGAGGTGCAGGAGGCAAGCGGCCGCGTCCACAGTGAGGTGAAAGGGCCGCCAGATGGAGGAGCATAAAACCGCCGCGGGAGAAGCAGCTAGCTCATTTGCATATCCTCAGCTCTGCGTCTCCCGCGGCGGTAATGAAGAAAGAGCGGCTGTCCAATGTGTAGGTCACTAAGTGACGCCCCTGCCCCGCCCACTTCATGAATGAAGAAGGCGGCGCAGGCGCATGACGTAGTGACTTGCGCTACCAGTGCCTGGCAGCCCGCCCACCTGCCTCACCATGTAGAAGATCATTATTACTCATATGGGGGGATCTGTGGATGACACATAGCATAAGATGCTATGTGTCATCCACAGATACCCCCATAACAGTGTCGGGCACAGACCCCCCCCCCCATAACAGTGTCAGCCACAGACTTCCCCCCCATAACGGTGTCAGCGCCCCTGTAACAGTGTCAGCCACAGCGCCCCCGTAACAGTGTTAGCCACAGTGCCCCCATAACAGTGTTAGCCACAGCACCCCCGTAACAGTGTCAGCCACAGCGCCCCCGTGATAGTGTCAGCCACAGACCACCCCCGTAACAGTGTCAGCCACAGACCCCCCCATAACAGTGTGAGCCACAGACCCCCCCATAACAGTATCAGGCACAGCGCCCCCATAAAAGTGTCAGCCACAGCGCCCCCGTAACAGTGTCAGCCACAGTGCCCCTGTAACAGTATCAGCCACAGCGCCCCCGTAACAGTGTCAGCCACAGACCACCCCCGTAACAGTGTCAGCCACAGACCATCCCCATAACAGTGTCAGCCACAGACCCCCCATAGCAGTGTCAGCCACAGACCCCCCATAGCAGTGTCAGCCACAACCCCCCATAACAGTGTGAGCCACAGACCCCCCCATAACAGTGTCAACCACAGCGCCCCCATAACAGTGTCAGCCACAGCGCCCCCCATAACAGTGTCAGCCACAGCTCCCTCCCATAACAGTGTCAGCCACAGACCACCCCCATAACAATGTCAGCCACAGATCCCTCCCATAACAGTGCCAGCCACAGATCTCTTATAACAGTGTCATCCACAGATCCCCCATAACAGTGCCATCCACAGATCCCCCATAACAGTGTCAGCCACAGACCCCCATAATAGTTTCAGCCACAGACCACCCCCACAACAGTGTCATCCACAGATTCCCTATAACAGTGCCATCCACAGATCCCCCATAACAGTGCAGCCACAGACCCCCATAAGCGTCAGCCACAGACCCCCATAACAGTGTCAGCCACAGATCCCCCATAACAGTGTCAGCCACAGATCCCCCATAACAGTGTCATCCACAGATCCCCCATAACAGTGTCATCCACAGATCCCCCATAACAGTGCCATACACAGATCCCCATAACAGTGCCATCCACAGATCCCTCCCATAACAGTGCTATCCACAGATCCCCCATAACAGTGTCAGCCACAGACCCCCATAAGTGTCAGCCACAGACCCCCATAACAGTGTCAGCCACAGACCACCCCCATAACAGTTTCAGCCACAGACCACCCCCATAACAGTGTCATCCACAGATTCCCCATAACAGTGCCATCCACAGATCCCCCATAACAGTGCAGACACAGACCCCCATAAGTGTCAGCCACAGATTCCCCATAACAGTGTCAGTCACAGATCCCCCATAACAGTGTCATCCACAGATCCCCTATAACAGTGCCATCCCTCATAACAGTGCATCCGCCACAGATCCCCCCCATAACAGTGCATCCGCCACAGATCCCCCCCATAACAGTGCATCGGCCACAGCCCCCCCCCCCATAACAGTGTGTCGGCCACAGACCCCCCTCACGCATAACAGTGCCAGCCACAGATCCCTTATAACAGTGTCATCCACAGATCCCCCATAACAGTGCCATCCACAGATCCCCCATAACAGTGTCAGCCACAGACCCCCATAAGTGTCAGCCACAGACCCCCATAACAGTGTCAGCCACAGACCACCCCCATAACAGTGTCAGCCACAGACACCCATAACAGTTTCAGCCACAGACCACCCCCATAACAGTGTTAGCCACAGACCACCCCCATAACAGTGTCAGCCACAGACACCCATAACAGTTTCAGCCACAGACCACCCCCATAACAGTGTCAGCCAGAGACCACCCCCATAACAGTGTCAGCCACAGACACCCATAACAGTTTCAGCCACAGACCACCCCCATAACAGTGTCATCCACAGATTCCCTATAACAGTGCCATCCACAGATTCCCTATAACAGTGCCATCCACAGATCCTCCATAACAGTGTAGCCACAGACCCCCATAAGTGTCAGCCACAGATCCCCCATAACAGTGTCAGCCACAGATCCCCATAACAGTGTCAGCCACAGATCCCCCATAACAGTGTCATCCACAGATCCCCCATAACATTGCCAGCCACAGATTCCCTATAACAGTGTCATTCACAGATCCCCCATAACAGTGACATCCACAGATCCCCCTCCCCCATAACAGTGCGTCGGCCACAGACCCCCCTCCCCCATAACAGTGCGTCGGCCACAGCCCCCCTCCCCATGACAGTGCGTCGGCCACAGACCCCCTCCCTATGACAGTGCGTCGGCCAAAGACCCCCTCCCCCATAACAGTGCATCGGCCACAGACCCCCCTCCCCCATCACAGTGCATCAGCCACAGATTTTCCCCCCCCCCCCATAACAGCACTAATGTTCTAGCGCCCGTTATTTTAACGGGCCTAATGTCTAGTATAATATAAAGATCTGACCCCTAAGTTTTGGTACTATACAGATAAATCAAATCAAACTAAAAATGTGAAGCAGAAATGTACATCAAATGTAAAAATCTATGTATCCTCGAAAACTGAAAATCTGCATCCATTAAACAAATACTATCTATATATCTTAGTTCATTAACATATTAGATGCTCTGGCCATTGGTTAAAATAATCTGGCCTTCATCCTGGTAGAGTATTGTGATGTCACCACAGTTGCATCGAACTGTGAAGGTATGACTCCATGTTGGATGCACACAACTTCAGAGAGAAGACTGGACGCCATCATGAGGATTCATAGGTGTCGGCGGTATGTTGATCGGCGGCTGCTGGTCAACTCTTTCTCATCCTGCATGTAGATAGGCTTATTCTTTCTGACCCGATTCAGAAATTTGAATAAAAAAATCGAGAACTCTGATGAGGAACTCCATCTTCCTGGCCAGGAAATCAACCATCATGACACAGGCCAGGAGCTTCTTCAGGTCAATTGCCTTAAGACATAAAAACCACGTCATCCATCATGACACAGCTGAGAAGACACCAACTAATTTATTGTTGATGCAAAAGTTGCACATGAGGGGCCCTTAATACCACAAAGCATGTCCCTGGGAGAAAAAAAGAGAGTGGGGAACCCCCACCAAAAAAGACCCCGAAACACAGATGATGCAGAGCCGTTCCTTGTCCACAAAGCACCACCTGCTTAAAAAACACCAAAGAGCTGTAAGCGACAATGTAATAGAAAGACTCGTCAAAAACAAGACACAGCAGTGAAGGATTTGAATTTACATTTTGAGACCCTTAAAATATTGAACAAGAAAATGGCTGAGTCTGTTGAAGACCTTTTAAAGGCATCTCGGGAAGATTCCAAAGCCAGTCTTAAAATGAAAGCACCAACCTCCGATGACATTCTGGGACATTTTCACCAGCCAAAAGAGCTTTGGCAGAAAACAAGTCCGCTCCACCTACCAAAGATGTAGGAAGCCCGGAGCTGGGAACACCTAAAGTGGAGATGGCCTATACCTGGAGAGCACAGAACAACTTGTCTCCAGAGCACTTATCCATCCTGGAACACTTATCCATCCTGAAGAGCAGCGGCCAGGAAGGCATGCTGGACGATGACATTGTTAACAAGGCCCAGGATCTCCTGCAGAATCAGTTTGGGGACTTTGATGGCCCGCAGCCCGCTGCTGCTATTCTCTTTCCAGGGTACAGTGTACTAAATAAGGCCATACAAATCCACTATGACAAGGGCAGGGTGCACTGGCTGACCACCTGCTTCAAAAATGGCGACATCCTAGTGGCCGACAGCATCAAGACCAGCAATTTGCCTCTATCTGTTTGCAAGCAGATTAATAACAATGACAGTGTAGTGGTCCATGAGCCCCTGAAACATCTAAAATTTCTCAACGTGGATCAGCAGAGAAACACATGACTGTGGGGTGTTTGCCATAGCATTTGCCTTTGAGTTTCTGGCTGATGACGGTGAACCCACAGCGATCTTCCAACACAACGTGATGAGAGACCATCTAATATCCTGCCTGCAGAATGGCAGGATCACAGGCTTTCCCAAAAAGGTCAATTAGCGACTCCATGTTTTTCATGAAATGTCGAGTCTGTGATGGGCCAAGAGATCGCCCTGACCAGAAGCCTGATATTACCAAAACAGACCTGGATCCTTTACGTCACCCAAACTGCCCAACCCCAGATTACAACCGCTGACCCATGGTACAGGTCTAGAACCCACAGACTTGTTGGTATCGGTAAGTAACCAGTGACTTTTCTGTTTGATCATCTGCATGTACTGATTGTAATAATATTTTCTCATGTGATAATATATGTATGTGTAGTAAGTACTTAGACAACCACCAAAGGTTCGGGATAATCACATCCCATAAACATTGGCCTTTTAGCCTATGGGTCCCATAACTTCCTGTGTCTGTAGTTATACCTATTAATTATTAATTTATTATTTTAATTCGGTCCTAGAGACCTGATTATCAGGCAGTTGTGTCCTGGGAACATGTGTCAGACTATCAGATGATAGGGACCGCATCCATTAGAAAACCTTGTATCTTCATTGGGTATATTGATGGTTTGAGATTTTTCTGTTTCCTGATATTTATGGTGTATTTATGGTGTATTCTGTATAATTTAGACACAGCAGTGTCTACTGGTCACCACTGGACAGTCTGGGGTTACCGTAATAAGGCAATTGCAACATATCGGATCTCCAGAGGTATGAGACAAAATGAGGTGCAGAATAAACCATCTCCTGATGTTCACCGGTGACCCCTGCAATTTATGACAGGAGCTCATAATAACAGACATGATGTTAAAGTTCTGGAGACACCAGTAATTTAGGGTTTAGATTCTCCAGATTATCAGTGCAGTTGACATTGGTGGAAAATCATCCAAATCACCTGATATATGGCATATAAGTATGATAAAATTCTAACTGTCTGCAGTCACCACTAGGGGGAGCTGCCATTGACCTTGATATGTAGATCACCTTGAGCAATGGTTCCCAGAATTTCTAACTATGGAAATGTGTAAGAAAGCAGGGATTTTGGCAATTTGTATCAGGAAAACTGTGCTCCAAACCCTATAAAGATATATGAAAATAAATCAGCCCACAATTATAAGGTGTATTCTGTTTATGTTGGATACAGCAGTAGGTCCCAGAACAAGAATAGCAGCTATAACAGTCAATGACAATGATAAGCGTTGGTATTGCTGTTAGAAAAATAGGCCCAAGTTTAATATTGTGTGTCACTTACATGTCATTTTCCTCTGCTCTATGTTCAGTCATAATTAGTTATATTGTTTGTATCTGCAGTTCTCTGTACCATTGCAGGGGTCTCACCGCATCCCTGCAATGAATATGGGATACAGCTGGAGGTAATGACTCTTTCACAAGTCAACGACATGGTGGCCACCGTGTCAGGAACGGATGACCTGTGCTTCAGCAAGAGGCAGATTCCGCGCTCGGTTTCTGCACTCAGCCACTGGACTTTCTGCAGTCAGACGTATTTACTAAAGAAGTGACTTTCCTGCTGCATCAAAGGCAGATTCCAGGCTTGGTCTCTGCAATAACCACTGGACTTGACATTCACCCGACTTTCCGCAGTCAGATGTATTCACTGAAGAAGTGAGTTTCCAGCTGCATTAAGAGGCAGATTCCGGGCTTGGTCTCTGCATTCACCACTGGACTTGTCATTCACCGGACTTTCAGCAGTCAGATTTTTTCACCGAAGAAGTCAGTTTCCTGCTGCATCAAAAGGCAGATTCCGGGCTTGGTCTCTGCAAAAGTTAACAAACTTGATATTCACCAATGATTCAAAGAAAAATCTACCATCCTTGTCTCGTGCCATCGTTTTCCTTCACCGCCTAGGGGAAGGGCAGTCCTTCAGCTATGGTTCCCTAGAGGTTTCCTCCACTGGGGGTTTTTCCTCTCCTGAGTGCTGAAAGCCTGACCCTTCATGAGTCAAAGGCCCATCATCAACAGGGCCACATTAAAGAACAGTGCCCTGACTTCTAATGAGAACATCTACTGTGCATTTGATACCTTACCCTAAATAAAGAAGTCAGTGTATAATATGTAGTGGAGTGTCTGAGCCTTTTTATGCATCTTCATAGTGCAGGGTGTCGGACCCCTGCTGATCAGATAGTGATGGTCTTTCTTGGGTTCAAAGCTCAGCTTCTTTTTTATCCCCTACCTACAGGATAGGAGATAACTATCTGTCACGAACACTCCCGTGACAGATGCCAGGAGATCAGAGAGATAGGCAATCGTGGGTTAATCTGACTGGTTCCTTGTGGATTATTTATGTATGTGTTGTTTTGGTAATGACCACACCCCTTGCAGGTGTTGTTGGTTTGGTCATTTAACCTCCCTTATTTATTACTGGGGGTGCGGTTTATAGCTTCAGTTTCTGGACTCTGGGATAGCTAGTTGTTGGATCTCGGTTGAGCTCTTGGCACTGCCTTTGCTCTACATGAAGTTAAGTCTCGTCATCCTATTTGTATTTTGTTTGTTGTATCTAGCCCTGAGGGAGACTCCTGTTCATCCTTCTGGTGGAGGAATAGATTGTCTGAAGTCCTGTCACTATACCAGGGCCCTACAGGGGGTGTTAGGGCTCTAGGTTCCTGTGTATGAGCTTTTCTACCATCGAGGTCAGTTCATACTGATAGTTAGTCAGGACTTGGATTAGGGTTGTTCTAGGAGGTGACCTTCTCCTTTACCCTAGTTTCCAGGCCTAGTTCCTGTCCACTTTCCTCCCGCAATTTGCAGACCGCAAAATGGATATGGTTGTGTGCATTGGGTCTTTGACAGATTTCACAGGGAAAAAATAATAATAATTAAGAGGTACAGTCAGTGGTGTACCTCCAACTGAGGCAGACCGCGCAGCTGCTATGGGGCCCCTGGAGGAAGGGGGCCCAATCTTGGACAAAAGGCCCCACCTCCTAATTGCACTTAATTCTCACTCCTGTCTTGAGTCCCTGTCCCATCTCAGGCTCTGCTTTCCAGCTCCCTGCTTCCTCTGTCCTGTCCTTGGGCCCCTCCTTTACTCAGGACTTCATCAGTGGCTAGCGCTGCACCCGCTGGAGTCCCCACTAGCACTCAATGTTGTCCCCCTGCTGGGTGCTGGTCTGGCCAATCAGCATTAGCAGTGCTTACAGAGTTTTGGGTGTGAAGCAAACCCCTCATTTCCAGTGCTGAACCACCAGTTCTGATGCAAAGTTCTACTCTCTCAGCTCTGCAGATGAAACTGAAACTTCACCCTCTCAGTCACCGACACAGTGTAACGCCGCCATGCCCTGCTCTGTGCACTCAGGTATAGTAAGTGTCTCTGTGTCAGCTTCATGTACTGATGTTGAGACACATTGTTACACTACAGCTTAGCTCCACAAGGGCATTACTAGCTGTGTCGGACTGAAGTGCCTAGGGCCCACCAGTAGAATTTATTTTGGGGGCCCACTTAATCGATACATTCAAATATTACCTGCTCACACAGCAGCCACATACTACCTGATGATTAAATATGGGGGTCCCTGCTGTAACTTTGAGAAGGTAGGTCCTGGGGAAGGAGGACACTGGCTCACTTTCCTCTATACTTAGAAGTCATCTCAGCTCTGATTGTGTCTATAATAATATACTGGGGAGTTTCTTTAATAATCTATCAAGATTTACATGAACATAGGCTGGTTGAGGTGCTGTGCACTGAATATATGTATGTAGTGCAGTAAGTCTACTGTGTTATGTGCCCCTTGTGCAGGGGGTGGGCCAACCTTGCTCAGGGGCCCACCGGGAAATTCACCTGTACCCCTGTGTGCCGGTTCGAGACTGAGTGTGAGCATTAGAACTGTGTGGTAGCACTAAGGGAAAAGCAATGCCCTTGATTACCCTGTTATAGATTGGGTTGGCTCGGTCTTTTTTTTGCTCTATTACCTCTGGATCCAGTGGACATCACACTGACGCCAGCGACACCCTGGATGAGGACAGACCTGTTGGTTCTTTCATTTATTACAAAGTGTATTGGTACCGCCATGTACCCTACGATAGATTTTATTAGGTCAGTGGACTGGGTGAGTATAGTTATGCATTGGGCGGAGTTGGAGGAGTGGTGATGCTGAATCCTTGCCTCGGGTGCTGGAAGGTCTAGCTATACCTCGCCTACTTTTTCCCTGACAAAACGATAGCTGATCTCAGGGAGACCACCTACAGGAAACACCACGGAGCCTCATTTAAGGGTCTCAACACAGCAATCCAAAGTGCAAAGCTCCCTGGGAAACAGTAATATGCAAAATATATGTGGAGCCCCTTTAGATTCATGGTGGACTTCTTTTGTTAGTGGTTGTCTGCTAACCAAACTATCCATTTAAACACAATCTTCATTTAATATACCAGACTGTCCCTTTAAACGGGATCTAAACTTATTATAAATAAATTCTTAACATACAAAAACAAGATATTTTGTACTACATTCATTGACAAACAAAAAAAAAGACACAAGAGAGCATAAAAGTGCTCATAAAAAGGCTCTCACAGGCTACTTATGGTAGTGAAAAGAAAAGAAGCGCACCATGAACAGTACCTTGAAGAAACAAAATGTTATGGCAAGAGCTGCTCACCTGTATCCTTAGAGGACCTTGCGATTTTCCGTTTTCGCATTTTTGCTTTTCACTCCCTGCACTCCCAGAGCCGCAACTTTTTTATTTTTCCATTCACATAGCCTTATAAGGGCTTATTTTTTGTATTTTCTAATGGCGCTATTTAATATGATGTATTGGGGAGCTGGAAAAAAAGTCCAAATGGGATTCAATTGGGAGAAAAAACGCAATTCTGCTAGTTTTAGGGTCCATTCACACATCCGTAAGTGTTTTGTGGATACGCAAAACACGGACACCGGCAATGTGCGATCCGCAACTTGCGGACCGCAGATAGCCAGCACTATAATAGAAAATGCCTTTTTTTGTTCGCAATTGCGGATCCTGAAAAAACGGATCCCGAAAAAATGGATGCGGATCCCGAAAATGCGGATCTGCATCCGTTTCAGCCCCACTAAAAGTGAATGGATTCGCAAATTGCGCAACTGATGCGGACCCAAATTACGTTCGTGTGAATAGACCCTATCGGTATTTTTTTTCGGCATTCCCTATGCCGTAAAATTACCGCATTCTCCAAGTCAGTACGATTACAATGATATTACACTACTATATTTTTCTAGCGCTCTAATACTGGGAAAAAAAAAAAACTTGAAAAAATTATTTTCTTTTCATCGCCATATTGACCCCTATAACTTTTCTGTAGTTATGTGTACAGAGCAGCGTGAGAGCTTATTTTTTACGAAGCGATCTGTATGTTTCAGTGATACCATTTTGGAGAGTGTATGATTTTTTGATCACATTTTGTTACATTTTTTGGGGAGGTAAAGAGACAAAAACATGGCAAATTGGCCATTTTGAATTTTTTCAGTTACGGCATTTTCCGTATGGGATAAATATTGTTATATTTTAATAGTACTGGCATTTTCACACGCAGTCATGCTCATAATATGTATTTTTTTTTATTGGTTATGTATTTTGATTTTGAGGAAAGGGGGGTGATTTGAACTTATGTTTTTTTATATTGTTAGAAACTTTTTTTACTTTTTTTAAGTCACCTTGGGTGACTATAACTGGCAATCATTAGACTGCCTATTGTGTTCTGTGATGGCTACATAGCCAGCATAGAACACTCCATTTACAGTATACCAATACAGTGCTGCCACCTGCTGGCCTATATTGGTATGTTCTAGTAATAGCTATCAGAGCCTGCTTGAGGCTTCGGGCTATTACTGTAACATAACAGGTTCCCCCATCTCAGCTGCTTCTGGACCACTCATATGCCGAGGTCACATTTGACCACGGCCTCTGAGGTCTATGGCTGCAGGTCTCTGCTGTTTAAAGTGAACATGTCGCCAATGGGTTAATCGTTTGGCATAACAACCTGTAGCGCTGTTAGATAGAGGTCGGCTGACTGCTGCACGCTTGCCCTGCCGGGTCCTGTGTCACGGCCGGTATGTGATCAGAGGAATGCATAGAAAGGACTAGGTGTCAGCGCTGCCATGTGACAAGACTCCGTGCCGGAAATGGTGATAAAAGCTTTACTTAGTTGTGCAAAACAACACATTTTGGGACCGCACAGGTCCCTTCGTCTGGGCAGTTGTAACTCTAGTTTGATACAGACAGTCTCAGGTAATAACGTCTGCACAACTTCAGAGGCTACTTTTGGGTAGTGTACCTTTTGGTGAGGGACCGTTGACTGTCAGACATGACTCTATAATGACTGTTTTGACAAACTGACCACCATCTAGGCCGTTCTGACCTAGCTTTTAGTAGGTGTTGGCAGCATTGGTTACGTGAAGGCATGAACAAACAGCAAACAGGCTCCAGGTGGCCCAGATAGCCCAGTAGTAGAAGCTGACGAGCCTTAAAAAGCTCCCACTGTGTCGTGGTCCACTATCCAGACACTGCAAAATACACTGACCCCTGCTGGTCACATTGCCATAGTACACAGGTAGAGATACAATGTTTTCTAAATGAGAGGAAAGATTATTCCCCAGTATAAAACAGAACCTCCATTTAATTGTCATTAAAAAAAAAGAAGAACCACTATATACTGACACAATTCTGCAGCTTTCTAATATACTCTGTGTTTAGATTCCTCGCCCTTTTAAAGATCTATGCTTGCTGTCAGTGAATACAAACATTCTCACTTACTTTCTGAGTTTAAAAATCTGCACAGACCTAATATTTCACACAGCTGAGAGTGTGTTAGAAGTGCATCCAGTCGAATCAATGCTGAACATTACACATGGCGGGAAAAATGAACCAGGAGTAATTTTGGGGATCACGTTTAGCTTCATTTGTTCAAAGGGCACTTATCAGGATTCCTATTTTTACATAGATCAGTAGTACAAGTGAGTTCTCATTTCCAGAGTAGCACAATTCAAAATCTGTAACAGTGCCCCCACCTTAAAGGGGGTCATCGAGCACCATGGCTTGGGTGCAAACGCTTTTGGGCCCCCCCCCCCCCCCATTTAGCTTCTTCGTTCTTCTGTAGGTGTTCAGAGTCCTCCTCTATTACTGAAAACTCCATCTAGTGTAAAACAGTAAGAACGGAAGAATAGAGAGGAGGGGGATGCAACTGCAGCCTCTAACTCAATGTTTTGTAGAGGGAGGGGGGAACAGCAATGGGATAGATCAGATTGGCATAGAGGAGCACACAGGACAGATCCCACATCACCCATGGAGAGAATAACTCAGAGAACACAGGCAGATTGTGCTGCTCTGGGACTCTAGGGGGCTCTCTGCACCCCTCAGTTTGTAGCCATGCCCTGTGCCATAGATGTGCAGCATACATACATGTGCCTTGTTCCTCTGCTCATCATTCCAGGTTCAAGTTGCTTGTTGTTTAGACAAAAAACCTGGTTTTTAACTATGAAATGTGAGAATAGTAGAAGGTCTCTGCTGACGTCACAGGTTCCCTCAGGGTCCAGTTGTTCCTGCAGACCTTGCAGATGAAAAACATTTTTAACTCTGCTCCATCGTGATTTACACCGAGCCCATACCTGCTCAGATTAATCTCCACCTAACACCTCCATACCATGACCTCGAGTTATTGAAGGGGTGCCGATATACAGTACTGATCCACTAATTTAACCCTTTCCCGACTGAGTGATTTTCTGTTTCTGCATTTTCATTTTACACTTTTTGCCTTCCCAGAGCCATCATTTTTTATTTTTTTTTCCCTTCACATAGATGTATGAGGACTTGTTTTTGTGAGACAAGTTGCATTTTCTAATTGTACTATTTAATAGGCTGCATACGATGTAGTGGGAAAGCTGTAAAAAAATAATAAATCATCTTGAATTTTTTTTCAGTTAAAGTGTTTACCGCACAGGCTAAATACGTTTTTAATAATTTGGGACACAGCAATGCCTATAAAGTTTTTTTTTTTTTGTACTTTTATTTTTATTATGGTGAAATGGAGTGATTTGAATTTTTATTTACATTTTTTATATTTTTAAAAACTTTTTTTTAAGTCCCTTTAGGGACTCGAACATGAGATCTTTAGTGGGCAAGGATCCATAGGAATGTATTCTGTGCTAGAGGCTACAACAAAGAATGAACAGCTTGCCTGATCTCTGCACAGGGGAGCCGTTCTGGTCCCGGGAGCGAAGTGCTCCCAGGGAAAGCCGGCTTAGTTGTCATGATTACAATTGACGGCAGCATCTGAGGGGTTAAATGTCTTTGATGGGCATTATTGTAGAAACTCGGCAACTGTAGTGCCAGCTGCGCCATATTTAAAGACCTGACTCCCGCCATACATGTATGAGGGATTAAAAGTCTTGTCACACAACACATATTTATCACCTAACCACAGGACATGTGATAAATGTATGATTATGGGGGTCCAACCACTAGGACCCCAGCTGATCATGAGTCCTGAGCTCCCTGTTCTGGAGGCATTGAATGGAGTGTTCACTAGGGATGAGCGAGTCGACTTCGGATGTTTCCCAAATTCAGAAAAAGGTTTTTAATAGTAGAAATTAATTTTTGAAGTTATTACCCGAAGTCTCGTGGGCCTTGGTGAAGTAATAACTTCAGCTCATCTGAGCCAATACATTCTAATACTGTACGGAGCGCTCGCTTTAGGCCAATCGACTTCAGATGATTCATCCAAAGTCGATTCGCTCATCCCTAGGGACCGCTCCTTTCAGTGGTCACCATTCAATGTGTGTGGCGCTGATGGAGATAGCTACACTTGACTATGTCTGTCATTCCCATTCCCAAATCTTATTTGGCCAATGACTGAGATGAATGGTCTGGACTGCAGCGTTTTGCTGTGCGGAGCCAAATGGATCCGTCCTGGCACACAGTGTAAGTCAATGGGGACGGATCCGTTTTCTCTGGCACCAGGGCTGTGGAGTCGGTAGATAAATTGTCCGACTCCGACTCCGACTCCGACTCCTCAGATTTTGAAACCCCCGACTCCGACTCCGACTCCGACTCCTCGACTCCGACTCCTCTGTATTTAATATGCAAATACGAAGCTGTTCCACCAAGTTCTTCTAATCTCCTCTAGCACAGAGAGGTAGTTGAGCAGAAGCTGCTGCCTTCTCCTTTGTGTGCTGATCTTCTGCTGAAGATAGAGCAGTGGGAGGATCCAGGAAGGGGCAGGGGAAGGGGCATTTATTTTAAAACATGATTTTCCTAGTAGAATCCCATAGTCATGTTTAAAATTTAAGCTAACAATCTGAGTTTACATGTTTTATAGCCTTAGCTGAATGATAGCAGTTTTTCAAATGGTTTACAGCTTCAGTCTTGAACTATTGACTATCCTTCACTTATACAAGTGTCTCCAGTCCTTAATCAGTTATCAGTGAGAGGCGAGGATAACCACAAGACAATGGAAAGTGTAAGTATTGCCGCTCCTTAAAGGGACACTGACAGGCTGATTTTCCAGCTAAAGATATATATATACTGGTATTTATCAGAGAATTAGGAATAAAACTATACTAATGTTACCCCCAGTTAAGCTGTACTTGTGTTTAAAAAACATTTTAATCTGTATGCAAATTCACTATCTTTGTGCCCAATGGGGCAGCGTCTCCTGCGGCTTTGTGCCCAGCCGCGCCCGAAGTACAGCTTCCAGCGCTGTTCCCCTCGTTATTATTCACTGCACTGGCCTTTTTTTTCAGGCTAGCCGAACGCTGAATTCCTGCGCAGGCGCATGTGTAGAGTGCTGGCAGCAGCCTCGTCTGGCTATGCTGAGGCTGTGCCAGCTTTCTCTCTTCCTCCTCGCTATCTAGTCCTGTCTAGTGCTGCCAGTACTTTACATGTGCGCCTGCCCCCTTGGGCACAAAGGAAGAGAATTTGCATATTGATTAAAACGTTTTTAAACACAAGTAAACCTCAACTTGGGGTAACAGTCGTCTAGTTGTATTCCTAATCCTTGTCACTACCAGAGCTTTGAGACGTTCTCACAGCTCTGTTTCTCCACCCCTGTGATGATGTAACTACTAGAGCTTTGAGACGTTCCCACAGCTCTGTTTCTCCGCCCCTGTGATGAGGTCTTTACTTTCTGTTTCCTTCCTCCCAGCTGTCCCTCCTGTGTTTGATTGCTCTGCCTTTAAATCACCTCTCTTCCTTTGTACGGTGCGGATTATACTACTTCATTTGACCTGTATCTCTCGCTTGAGTATCTTCACTGGTGTGATATCTTTTCTGGACCTGTGTTCTGCTGAAGCAAGTACTTCGGACATTGTCTGCTGACTTTGGATCTGTTTTCACTGCTGCTGCAGCTCCTTCAGTTAAGTGTGCAGACATTGTGTGTTTCTGTTTGTTTTGCTGACTGGATCCGAGGCGACCCCGGTTCCGTCCATATACTGAGCAGGGCACCGGTGGCCGTGCCCCTTCCACTACTGTAGGGGTTACAGTGGTCATCAGCCTTAGGTACGCTGGCATGTCTCGATCCACCATCTGGATCTGGACATGGGCTTAGCAGCATAGGGAGAGCTTTTAGGGTCTGACAGGGGTCACCCTTTATGTTCCCTAGTTTGGGTCCGGTCAGTAGCTAACTCACTGTGTATGCTCTTGTTGCTCACATACAGCCGTGACATTATAATCCGCCGAAACCGTCCTTTTGACATGGATCCGCTTTCTGACCTGGTTGACCGCATGCAGGGTCTTTCTTTGGAGGTAGCGGATCTCCGTCAATCTATGATTCAGCTTCAAGCATTGGGCCTCGGCCCGGCCCATGGAGTCTGTTGCGAGCCAAAGGTCTCACTTCCGGAAACGTTCTCCGGGGGCAGTGAGAATTTTGTTCGCTTCAGAGAGGCATGCAAACTCCATTTTTGCTTGTGTCCCCGTTCCTCTGGTAATGAGGAGCAGAGGGTGAGGATTGTCATCTCCTTGCTCAGGGGTAATGCTCAGACTTGGGCTTTTTCACTGCCATCGGGGATCCCTCCCTTCGATCCACAGAAAGATTTTTTGTGGCCCTGGGGCAGATATATGATGACCCGGATCGTGTTGCTCTGGCTGAATCTAACTTACGCTTTTTATGCCAGAACAAACTGTCTGCTGAGCTTTATTGTTCTGAATTTCGGAGATGGGCAGCTGATTCAGGTTGGAATGATGCTGCACTCGGAGTCAGTTCTGTCATGGTCTCTCAGAGAGATTGAAAGATGCGTTTGCTTTCCATGAGAGACCAACATCTTTAGAGTCTGCCATGTCATTGGCGGTACGCCTTGACAGGCGTCTAAGAGAAAGAAACGAGACCTCTCGGTCCAGCCATTGTCACTCTAGGGGCAGTGGTGCGGACTCATTCAGTGTGCAGGGGTCTCATCCTGTCTCGGTCCCCTCTGAGGAGGAGCCTATGCAGCTAGGTCGACTTGCCCCTGATAAAGGAGGATTTAGTCCTCAGAGAATGGTGTGTTTTTGTTGTGGGGGCATTGGTCATTTGGCAAATGTTTGTCCCTCTAGGAGATTCATGAACTGTACTAAGAGTGATAATAAGAGAAAATCCTCAAAAGGAAAATCATCAAACTCTGCTTCATCTGCTACCTTGGGCAAAGTTGATGTAGGAATTGGGGCTTTTCCTCTGACCTGCAGTTCTCGTTTTCTCCTTTCTGCCAGGGTGGCGCTAGAGAGCAAAGTCATTTCTTGTGAAATTTTTGTTGATAGTGGAGCGGCCGTCAATCTTATTGACACTCAATTTGTAGCCAGGCATGGTTTTCGGGTTTGCACATTAGAAAAAGATATACCTGTTTTTGCCATTGACTCTGCTCCACTCTCACAGAGATCCCTGAAGGGCATTGTTCACAATATCCGGTTAGCTGTAGGTGACACTCATGTGGAGGATATATCTTGTTTTGTCCTTAACGGATTGCCTACTCCTCTAGTGTTGGGGTTACCCTGGCTCACTAAACATAACCCCACTATTGATTGGCAAGGAAGGCAAATAAATGAGTGGAGTGAGTTTTGTAGAGAGAATTGTCTCACAGCGACTTTTGCAGAGGTATCTACTAAAACTTTGCCATCATTTCTCTCTGATTTCTCGGACGTGTTTTCCGAGAGCGGTGTGCAGGAGCTACCTCCTCACCGGGAGTTTGACTGTCCCATTAACCTCATTCCCGGCGCCAAGCTGCCAAAAGCACGCCTGTACAATCTCTCACAACCGGAGAGAATCGCAATGCGAACCTATATCTCTGAGAGTCTCGATAAGGGGCATATTCGTCCCTCAAAATCACCGGTCGCCGCGGGGTTTTTTTTTGTTAAAAAGAAAGATGGCTCTCTGAGACCTTGCCTAGATTTTAGGGAGCTGAACCGTATCACGATTCGCGATCCCTATCCCCTTCCTTCTGATCCCAGACCTCTTCAACCAAATTGTTGGGGCCAAGGTTTTTTCCAAATTGGATTTGAGAGGCGCTGCACAACCTGGTCAGGGTCAGAGAGGGGGATGAATGGAAAACAGCCTTTAATACTCCCGAGGGGCATTTCGAGAATCTCGTTATGCCTTTTGGCTTGATGAATGCTCCGGCCGTCTTTCAGCATTTTGTTAACAGTATTTTCTACCATTTAATGGGGAAATTTGTATTGGTGTATCTTGATGATATTTTGATTTTTTCCCTGATGTTCGGACTCATCAGGATCATCTTTTTCAGGTTCTGCAGATTCTGCGAGAAAATAAATTGTACGCCAAGCTGGAGAAATGTGTGTTTATGGTATCGGAGATTCAATTTCTGGGTTTTCTCCTCTCTGCTTCTGGTTTTCGCATGGATCCGGAGAAGGTCCGTGCTGTGCTTGAGTGGGAGCTTCCTGAGAATCAGAAGGCATTGATGCGCTTTCTGGGTTTTGCAAACTATTACAGAAAGTTCATTTTGAATTATTCCTCTGTTGTCAAACCCTCACTGACATGACCAAAAAGGGGGCGGATTTTTCCTCTTGGTCGGAGGAGGCGCTTGCAGCTTTTTCTAAGATTAAAGAGAGTTTTGCGTCTGCTCCCATCTTGGTGCATCCCGATGTTTCCTTACCTTTATTGTTGAGGTGGATGCTTCCGAGGTGGGTGTGGGTGCGGTTTTGTCCCAGGGTCCGTCTCCTTCCAAATGGCGACCCTGTGCCTTTTTCTCTAAAAACTCTCACCGGCAGAGAAAAACTATGATGTGGGAGATAGGGAATTGTTGGCCATCAAGCTGGCTTTCGAGGAATGGCGCCATTGGTTGGAGGGGGCCAGGTACCCTATAACCGTTTTTACCGACCATAAGAATCTGGCGTACTTGGAGTCGGCTAAGCGTATGAATCCGAGACAGGCCAGATGGTCTCTGTTCTTCTCCAGATTCAATTTTGTCGCTACATTCCGCCCTGGGATCAAAATGTGAAGGCTGACGCCTCTCTCGCTGTTTTCCGGGAGGAGGAAACTCCGAGGACCCGGGTCCCATTTTGGCGGAGGGGGTAGTTGTTTCTGCTCTGTATTCTGATTTGGAGGCCGAGGTCCAGGCTGCCCAGACTGAGGCACCTGCCCGTTGTCCTTCTGGAAAGTTGTTTGTGCCTCCTGAGTTACGTCACAAACTCTTCAAGGAGCATCATGATACGGTTCTTGCTGGTCACCCCGGGAGTAGAGCCACGGTAGATCTCATTGCTCGGAGATTTTGGTGGCCGGCTCTTCGTAAGTCGGTGGAGGGTTTTGTGGCTGCTTAGAGACGTGCGCCGCGCTAAGGTCCCTCGCTCACGGCCTTCAGGTCCCCTTCTCCCCTTACCCATACCTTCCCGTCCTTGGACACACCTGTCCATGGACTTTATCACGGATCTTCCTCGTTCCTCAGGGAAGTCGGTGATCCTGGTGGTGGTGGACCGTTTTAGCAAGATGGCACATTTCATACCCTTCCCTGGATTGCCCAATGCTAAAACGTTGACGCAAGCTTTTGTCGACCATATTGTTAAATTGCATGGCATTCCCTCTGATATTGTTTCCGATAGAGGCACGCAGTTTGTGTCCAGATTCTGGAAGGCTTTCTGTTCTCGCCTGGGGGTTCGGCTGTCCTTCTCTTCTGCTTTTCACCCGCAGTCGAATGGTCAGACTGAACGCGCCAATCAGAATCTGGAGACATATTTGCGCTGTTTTGTTGCAGAGAACCAGGAGGATTGGTGTTCGTTTCTCCCTCTTGCTGAGTTTGCTCTGAACAACCGTCGTCAGGAATCTTCTGATAAGTCACCATTCTTTGGTGCATATGGGTTCCATCCGCAGTTTGGGACATTCTCGGAGGGGCTCCTTCTGGTTTGCCTGAGGAGGAGAGATTTTCCTCGTCTTTGTCTACCATTTGGCAAAAGATTCAGACTAATCTAAGAAAGATGAGTGAGAAATATAAGCGTGTGGCTGATAAGAGACGTGTGCCTGGTCCGGACCTGAATGTGGGTGATCTGGTGTGGTTGTCTACAAGAAATATTAAACTGAAGGTTCCCTCCTGGAAATTGGGTCCCAAGTTTATTGGGCCTTATAAAATCTTGTCAGTCATCAATCCTGTTGCCTTCCGTCTTGATCTTCCACGGGTTTGGAAGATACATAATGTATTTCACAGATCTCTCTTAAAACCATATGTCCAGCCCACGGTACCCTCCTCTTTGCCTCCTCCTCCGATTTTGGTTGATGGCAATCTGGAGTTTGAGGTTTCCAGAATTGTGGACTCTCGCATTGTCCGCGGTTCTCTTCAGTACCTCGCTCATTGGAAAGGTTATGGTCCTGAGGAGAGGATGTGGGTTCCGGTGTCGGACATTAAAGCCACTCGCCTCATCAGGACTTTTCATAGGGCTCATCCTGAGAAGGTGGGTCCTGGGTGTCCGGAGTCCACCCGTAGAGGGGGTACTGTCACTACCAGAGCTTTGAGACGTTCTCACAGCTCTGTTTCTCCACCCCTGTGATGATGTAACTACTAGAGCTTTGAGACGTTCCCACAGCTCTGTTTCTCCGCCCCTGTGATGAGGTCTTTACTTTCTGTTTCCTTCCTCCCAGCTGTCCCTCCTGTGTTTGATTGCTCTGCCTTTAAATCACCTCTCTTCCTTTGTACGGTGCGGATTATACTACTTCATTTGACCTGTATCTCTCGCTTGAGTATCTTCACTGGTGTGATATCTTTTCTGGACCTGTGTTCTGCTGAAGCAAGTACTTCGGACATTGTCTGCTGACTTTGGATCTGTTTTCACTGCTGCTGCAGCTCCTTCAGTTAAGTGTGCAGACATTGTGTGTTTCTGTTTGTTTTGCTGACTGGATCCGAGGCGACCCCGGTTCCGTCCATATACTGAGCAGGGCACCGGTGGCCGTGCCCCTTCCACTACTGTAGGGGTTACAGTGGTCATCAGCCTTAGGTACGCGGGCATGTCTCGATCCACCATCTGGATCTGGACATGGGCTTAGCAGCATAGGGAGAGCTTTTAGGGTCTGACAGGGGTCACCCTTTATGTTCCCTAGTTTGGGTCCGGTCAGTAGCTAACTCACTGTGTATGCTCTTGTTGCTCACATACAGCCGTGACAATCCTCTGATGAATACCAGCAGATATATCAGCCTGTCAGTGTCCCTTTAACTGCATAGTAAAGCATATGAAAAGCTTCTTCACGGTCACTTAACGTCTTTGTTTAGCGGTAACGTGACGCACTGCATGCATTGGCCTTTATTCTTACAGTAGAGAAGTAATTAATTATAACTTTATCTGAATTGGGACATTTAAACTTGCTTTTTTTTTATTCCAATTTTTTTTTATTCCAATTTAAATCTAGTAGGAGTCGGAGTCGGAGTCGGTCCATTTTTTGCCGACTCCGACTCCGACTCCAGGTACTCAAAATTGCCTCCGACTCCGACTCCTCGACTCCGACTCCGACTCCGACTCCACAGCCCTGTCTGGCACAATAGAAAACGGATCCGTTCCCCATTGACTTTCAGTGGTGTTCATAACGGATCCGTCATCGCTATAGAAGACGTAATACAACCGGATCCGTTCATGACGGATGCATGGGGTTGTATTATTGTAACGGAAGTGTTTTTGCAGATCCATGACGGAACCGCAAGAAACGCTAGTGTAAAAGTAGCAATGTGCACAGCTGCTATTAGTGGCTTATGAACTCAGATAGCAGAAAAAAGAATATGCACGGAGGATAGCTGACTGGTAAATGGAAGAAAAAAATGCACAGAGATGAAACAAGCAGGGATCTCTGCAAAGTGATGTGGAGATTGGTTCCAACCTTATATGAAAATACTCATTCCGTTAAAATTCAATCTCATATTTGTGCTTGCCGGCACATGTCAGCATTGCTCCACCATGCTCCTGAAATGTGCACCTCGGCAGCTGACATGATATCTGGACAAGCACCCCTAGCAACATGGGGTCTGGCCGCTGGAAGCAGGGGGTTACTGGCACTGCAATTTTAACTAGACCTCATAGCCTGAGGACCCATAGGTGACCCTGGCCTATGAAAGCAGTGGTGCCATAAGTGGGACAGCCTTATGATGAGGTGAAGGGACGTGTAGTTTTTGCACCATCGCGCAGGAGCTTTGTACTATATGCCTCTTGCTGCCACATGCCCATCATGGTTGACCAAACAAAAATTTTCAGCAGAAACATGCAAGAAATAAATGGGAAACTACAACCAAAAACATTCCCACGGGTGATGATGTAAAGTAGTAGATGCTATATTTTAAAGGATTGTCCACTTTTATGTAAATAAAATGTAACCCCTTAGTGACGTGCACAGGGCTTGAGGGGGTATTCCAGGACATTAAAAATGCTCCACAATGGCCTGAAAATGGTAAAAAAAAAAAAAGCTTATTCTCACTGTACCAATCTCCGACCACTGCTGTTCTGAGTGCACAGATCCCCCCTGCCTCCAGTGACTGCATACTCATCAGCTTTGCAGTTTTACATAAACCCCACACATTTTTGGCCCTGGACAGCCCACATTTGCAGGGACAGCCTCTACAAATATTGGACAGTCCCTGGAATTTTGAGACTGTTGGCAACTATGTGACCGGGCACTATTGCTGTAGCAGCAGCAGGGAATTGCTTCCTGCTTCGGACGCAGCAGTCATGTGATTGCCGGGGGCTGGGAGTCTACACAAGCTGCTGGGTCTTAGCAGACCCAAATCAGCTCTGCAGTGAGGTTGTACAGCCTGTCTGAGGGCTGTATTCCCTGTAACTGGGGCTCCAATATATCAGTCCCAGTTACAGGAGAAATCAGCAATAAAAGGGCTATATACACCTTCAGGGCAATTTATTTTTTATGATTGCATTTTATGCATTTTATTCATTTTGGGCTTTATGATTGCATTTTATTCATTTTAGGCTTTATGGTTGCATTTATTCATTTTGGGCTAAAAATATATTTTTCAATTGGTCTTTATTTTGAATATTGAGCCGTTCTGTCACAAAGGGTTAACTGTTTGTCTAGCAGTGTGAATTGTACTTTCCCTTTCACTTTGTGCCACCTTATCTTTAAAATACTAAAAGGTCATAAACACTTATTTAAGCCACATTTTATCAGTGTTTAGGAGGTCAGAGATAAGAGATAAGGAGCCGGCATCTGAGCCACCTGACAGAACACAGTAAAAATACAGATCCTGCTACTAGAAATCAATGTCGCGCGGCAATTTTTATAATGGGAGTCTATGGTGTCGCATTGCGACATGCTGCGACTGCGACGCGACAGTCGCAGAAAAATCTATTTTGAATGGATTTTTTGCGACTTCACGTCGCAGTCGCAGCATGTCGCAATGCGACACCATAGACTCCTGAGTGTTATTGAGATATTCAATTTACATTTGCCTGTGCATCGTATGTGCGCGTTGTTACGTGCTTAATCTCTGCACATGTCTGTACTATTTCTGGATATTTGGTATCTTTCAAAACCAATAAAAATATTTTTTTAAATAAAAATAAAAATTGTTGCGCGACAAATGTCGTCGTGTGAACGTACCCTTAAAGTTAAACGCCCGCCAAAGGTCTTGTATGACCTTATGGGGACACAGATTGTTCTGCCAGTAGTGTGAAATAAGCCTAATACAAAGCAACATCTGTGGTTAATGTGACTCATTTCCAGTATCCATTATTTGAGAAGATGGGGTCAACTATTATTAATAATTATAATTAATGTGAGGCACATGGAGGTCCAAATTGATAAAACAATGTGCCTCACATTATCATAAATGTAACTGTTATATAGTGTTCTATATTTTAATATGTATCTTGTGTTTTGTTATGCTCATGATTCAGTCCGTTTTATTAACTTCCTCTACATAATAAATGTTATCTTCTAAAATGAAACAACCCCTTTAGCAAAAAAAAAAATGAAAAACATGACTATTTTCCCCTTTCTACTTATTATAAGAAATCAAAACAAAAAATACAGAAATAAAAATGACATAAAATTTTAAAAAAGGACCCAAAAATTGTTTACATAACCGAATGGGGGAAAAAAAAGTTATGGTTTTCAAAGAGGCATGTGCTGGACCTCGTAAATTGCCCGGTCAGGAAGCAGTTAATTAAACTGCTGCTGGAATACCCAATTCATTATTAAATCATGAAAAATTCTGCAAAAGGTTTAAATATGTTTTATGATTTGAACTCCTTGTAGTTTCCAGGGCCACTGCTTCCTGTCAATGAATGAAAACATTCTTGTTTACATCTGGAACCTGAAAAGCACGGCAGCACTTTGAAGCACCTGCTCAAATCTTATTAGCCGCGCATTCTGGCCACGTGACCCGGACCATCTTAAGACCTGAAAATGGGGGAACCTGAATGCCTCCCACACGGATTTCTACCCGACCGACTAGGCTGGTTCAGTGCGTCGTCTGTATGCCACAACGCTTTTTTTCACCACGCACTACAGATATTACAAAAATATCGTTTACCGCCACATGTGACTCTCACCCCCTTCTAGAGCCTTTGGATTGTTCCGGCAGTCGCTGTTTACCATCTGCCAGTTTGGGCATTTACCATTTTTATAGGGGTGTGCGATTTTTATAAAAAGTGATATACCTATTGAATTTGTCCTTCCATAAACTAGTGATATAAAATACTTGACATTACGGTATTTTTTAATATTGCGAAAAACAGGAGCAAGTAAAAAAAAATTGGTACGATCCAGAGGCGTCACTGTACCCCCCTGTGTTTCAGCTGCGTTGGTTCAGTCCTTCTCGACAGTAGGTCTACCTCTAGCAGACCAGTCTCAGTGTGTGAAGGAGCCGGCTGGAAGCTGTGGCTCTGGGGAGGGAGATGAGGCCTTTCCCCGGTTGTTGCACCTCACAGCGCTCTCGAATCTCGTGCGCCCCGCAAGCCATAGCGGAGGAGGGATGAAGTCTTCGGGCCTGCGGAGGAGTCGTTGTCATGGAATCCGCTAAAAGAAAGCGCCGGAGAAGCCCTGGAGTGCGGCCCCTGAGAGAACGGCCCCCCGCCCCCCTCCTCAACGTGCAGCCAGTCAACGGCACACTCAAGCCCGAGGCCTCAGTGGAGGAGGAGGTGAGCAGCAGGCCCCGGCGGCCTCGGTACAGTTTACTGTCCGAGATAGGCCGCGGTAGTTACGGAGTGGTGTACGAGGCCGTGGCCCGGAAGAGTGGGGCCCGGGTGGCCGTCAAGAAGATCCGCTGTGACGCCCCGGAGAACGTCGAGCTGGCCCTGTCCGAGTTCTGGGCCCTGACCAGCCTGCGCCGCCGGCACCCGAACGTCGTGCGCTTCGAGGAGTGCGTCCTGCAGAGGAACGGCCTGGCCCAGAAGATGAGCCACGGCAACAAGAGCAGCCAGCTGTACCTGCGCCTGGTGGAGACCTCCCTCAAAGGTACCGGGGAAGGGCGGCTAATCCAGGCCGGGGTGTGAGGCCTGCTGGCTGGGGGGTGTGTCACTGGTGCTGCCAGGCCATGACCATGCAGGGAGTGATCGGCACTCACCCCGCAGGCTGCTGCCTAGCTGACAGTACCCCATGGATAATTGGAGTGGGAGCACCTGCTTCTGAGGGGTTTGTGGCCCCCTGTTCCTCCAAAATGGGTCTTGGTCCCAGGTATAGGGACCAAGGGGTTTGTGGCCCCCTGTTTCTCCAAAATGGGTCTTGGTCCCAGGTATAGGGCCCTTACTGATTAGATGAGAAGGTCCTATGGCGCAGGTGGATCATAACAATCCCGGTCCCCCGTGCAGCGCTCAGAGGCTCCGTAGGATTGGCGCATGCAATGTCTATGGTGACTACATCCGTATCCGTACCGCGCAGCCCTTGTTCTGCTGCTCAGCGACTGTGTTGGTGCCCGCGTACAGGAGACATACCAGTCACGGTGTTACAAGGGGAACAGACATTTAGGAAGAGTTGTTCACCCAAATACCAGCCGTGTAAGCCAGGTGATAGACGGGCATGGATTTCTAGTGAACTTGACCTATAACTGATAAGAGACTTGGCTCTGCCCACTCCATCTGCCAGGGTGCCATTCGGGAGGGCTGATATTTGGGCATTCATGCGATTAACACGTTTAGGGCTCATGACCATATGTGTTTTGTGAGCCGCGGGTCCACAACATACGGCTATGACTGTGCCTCCTGCAGTTTCTGCCAGTCCCACTGTCGAAATTCCTATTCTTGTACGCCAGACGGACAAAAGGACATTCTATTTAATTTTTTGCAGGATGGACATACGGATGCGGGCAGAACACGGCGTGCTTTCCTCATTTCTTGCAGCCCTAATGAAATGAATGGGCCCTGCATCCGATCCACAACAGCGGATCGGAGGCGGAAAAAATGAGGCCTTTTTAGGGGAAGACCTCCCTTAACCTTATGTTTGCCAGTGCGCCCCCACCCACCCCACTGGGGTTCAGAGGCCACAGTGACCTACAGAGCGACTAAGTCGCTGTGTGATCCTCCTTGCGCAGCTCGGTATAATGAAGAGTTCTGCAACTCTTGAATCATTCCTCACCATTTTGAACCTCTGCTTGCTTTCCTATGTCCGTCCAGAATCTGAAAGTCTTTGCCACCCCGATACTTTAAACAGCTCAGATGGTGTGGGCTACTTTCACACTAGTGTTTTTACTGGATCCGGCAGGGTTGAGCAAAACGCTTCTGTTACTGATAATACATCCGTTATGAACGGATCCGGTTGTATTATCTTTAACATGGCCAAGACGGATCCGTCATGAACTCCATTGAAAGTCAATGGGGGACGGATCCGTTTTCTATTGTCAGGGAAAACGCAAGTCAATGGGGACGGATCCGTCTTGCTCCGCATCCCAGGACGGAAAGCAAACTACAGCATGCTGCAATTTGCTCTCCCGTATGGAAACGCAACTAAACGGATCGGAATACATTTTGGAGCACTCGGTTTCGTTCAGTTTTGTCCCCATTGACGATGAATGGGGACAAAACGGAAGCGTTTTTTCCGGTATTGAGCCCCTATGACAGATCTCGATACCGGAAACCTAAAACGCTGGTGTGAAAGTGGCCTTAGTTGTATTCAGCCTAAGTGGCCAGAGCTCCTGACTGACTTCAACTGTAGCAAACCCCCATCTGTGCAAAGTATCCGCCCTGTGATGTTGGCAGCTGAAGACATCCTGAAAGTCTGTCGGGGCATTCTGAGGGTTGTAGTTTAGCTGCAGCTAGAGCGTCAGTGTGTAATGACTTGAAAAGACTCGGTCACTTGGAAACGTGCTGGCCATTGCCAGCCCGGGGCCTGGCGTTCTTTGTGCCATCTGTCGGCATTGGGCAGGACTGATCTGGCACTGCAGGCGGGGCATTGCTTTGTCTTCAGAGCGGCTGCATGCAGGTGTTCCCAGGAGACCGTCAGGTGTGGGAGTTTTGCCAGGAGATGGGGAGGGGGGTGAATGTTTGTATTGTAGGTGCAGGGATGAGGCGGTTCTCATGTGAATCTGCCCACATGCCAAAGCAGATTTATGTGGCTAACCCGAGTCCCATCCAGTGTGAGGGGAGAAGTATTTGTCACTAATCCCGCCAGTACCCGCGCTTAAGGGGTTCTCTATGGCCTTCATCCCTCGCAGGGCGCAGCTCTCACTTGGCAGATGTGACCGGGGCCGGGTAAGGCAACACGGGAAGGAATGGATTATCCTGCTTCTTCAGGAGATGCGCTGCAGTCTGCTCACGGCTTGGACATGATGTCCAGATTAAGAGCTATGTCTACACTTAATCCTCCTCAGTCTGATCTCTGACCAGCGCTCAGGGTGACCCTTTATATAAGACTGGGGGGCTCTGAGGCTTCTGCGAGGGCCCCTGTCTACTGCATTGTGTAGCCTGGCACTTCGGCTCTAGGAAACAGCTGAGCCTCCTGTATAATTGGCATCTATTAGCGCTGGGTCACAGGGGAGCAGATAATCCCAGCGAGCGATACAAATGGCTAAACTGGCATCCTGAGTCTCATCACATGGAGGTGGGGCACAGGTAGACCCCGGGGGGGGAGTGCTGCAATGTAGAAGACTCTACCTGCGCTGCTGAGAGTTGAATTGGGGGAGGGGGTGGCAGATGTTCTGCACAGAGTTGCTACTAGGACAAAGTGACCTATTGGCTTCATAGTGGTTTGTCACCCAGCTTTTCTAGGAGCAGATGTCAGACTTGTGAATGTAGGTGATGATTAGGGATGAGCGAATCGATTTCGGATAAAACATCCAAAGTCTATTTGCATAAAACTTAATTCCAAGCAGGAGCTCCGTACAGTATTAGAATGTATTGGCTCCGATGAGCTGAAGTTGTTGCTTCGCAATAACGTCATAAATTAATTTGTACTTTAAAAAAACATTTCCCGACCTCGGGTTCGATTCTAAGTCATCACTGACTCAAGAAGTGGTCTTCACCTGAATTCTTTTGTTAAAATTTGTCCCCACCAATTCACATAAACAGTTGAGTCATGGCGTACATACGTTACTTGTGTTCAGGTTCTTAGACACGACGCTCACAGTTCTGCAGCCTTCAGAGCTGAAATCTCTCAGCATTACTTGCTGCTTGTGTCTTTCCAGAATGCAAATTACCACAGAAACCAGGCTTTCTACACCAGGAGCTAACATGCTCCCCTAAGGCTACTTTCACACTTGTGCTTTCACTTTCCGCTATTGAGATCAGTCATAGGATCTCCATAGCGGGGGAAAACACTTCAGTTTTATCCCCATTCATTGTTAATGGGGACAAAACTGAAACAAAGTGCACCAGAATGCATTGCGTTCCGTCTGGTTGCGTCCCGATCAGACAGAATAACGCTGCAAGCAGCGTTTTTCTGTCCGCGTTGTGGTGAGGAGCAAGACGGATCCGTCCTGACTCACAATGTAAGTCAATGGGGACGGATCCGTTTTCTCGGACACAATAGAAAACTGACTTACAATGGTTTTAGAGCCGGATCTGTCTTGGCGATTTTAAAGATAATACAACTAGATGCGTTTATAACAGATGCAGACGGATGATGGACGCGTTTTTGCTGATCCATGACGGATCCAGCAAAAAAAACGCTGGTGTGAAAGTAGCCCAAGCAGAATGAGTACAGCTCTGGAGGGTAATACCGGCTGTACCTCAGGATCTATCAAACTGTTGAATACTTGGTGACTCTTTTATATGATCTGATCACTGATGTACTTTTCTCTTTCCGTGCAGGGGAGCGTATTTTGGGCTACACAGAAGAAGCTTGTTACTTGTGGTTTGTCATGGAGTTCTGCGAAGGTGGAGACCTCAACCAGTATGTCCTGTCCAGGCGTCCAGACCCAGCCATCAACAAAAGCTTCATGCTGCAACTGACAAGTGCCATTGCTTTCCTGCACAAAAACCAGATAGTTCACCGGGACCTGAAACCAGACAATATTCTGATCACAGAGCGATCCGGTACCCCGGTGCTCAAAGTGGCCGATTTTGGCCTCAGCAAAGTGTGCGCTGGCCTTGCCTCCCGCGGGAAGGAGAGCAGCGATGGAGGCTGCAACGAAAACAAGGCAGTCAACGTCAACAAGTACTGGCTGTCGTCGGCCTGCGGCTCGGACTTCTACATGGCCCCGGAGGTGTGGGAAGGACACTACACGGCTAAAGCTGACATATTTGCCCTGGGCATCATCATCTGGGCCATGATTGAGCGGATCACCTTTGTGGATGCAGAGACCAAGAGGGAGCTGTTGGGAACCTACATTAAGCAGGGCAGTGAGATTGTCCCAGTAGGGGAAGCGCTGCTAGAGAACCCAAAGATGGAACTTCACATCCCACAGAAACGCAGGACTTCCATGTCTGAGGGCATTCGACAACTGCTTAAAGACATGCTGGCTGCTAATCCACAAGACCGGCCAGATGCATTTGAGCTGGAGACTCGGATGGACCAAGTCACGTGTGCTGCTTGAAGCGCACTTCTGGTAAGTGTCCCCCTGGTGTGGGGTAACGGGGTGACTGTTCACGCATTGCGTACGAGGCGGTGAACAGCTGCTTGTTTCCTACGGTTCTGGCGTTGCAGCCTGTGTCAGGCTGTGTTATTGGTCTCTCAATAGTAGGGTTAAAAAGTTGACTTATCCCCTTTTAAGAGGCTAATAGGGTGGGGGTGGGGGGGTTGGGTGGTTATTGTGGTAGCTGCTGCATTTGGGATTTGATACCTCCTGGTGGTGAAATGAGGCACTGCGCAGCTCGTAAGCACTTTCATGGAGGTTGGCCGCTTATGAATTCTTCATTTGCAGTCATTCATGCTCTACTAATCCAGCTTATATAACTCGCCCAGAGCCCCGGGGATGAGGGCTGGATCATGGTTGGTGTACAGCTGCTTCCTAAGAGCTGCCATCTCTGCACATTCCTGCACATCGTCCACCCCCCGCTCCCCACTTTGTCCCCGGCACTGCGTCCTAATCCTCACGTGCCTGTGCCAGGCTGTCTGTGCCGTGGTGCCCCTCTACACGTGCTGAGCAACGTTTCCTATCAGGTCACATGGACAGTCTGAGAAATGGGTCAGTCATTAAGGCAGCGCTGTGCGCCTGCTTGCTCTCGTCATTGCATGAGTGCTGCCCAGATGCCATCGTAACGCCTTTCTGTATGCCCAGTTTATGGAGGGGGCACTGCCCGCTTTCCTTTTTCTACACTTATCTGTCTAAAATCAGAGGTGCCATATTGAGCTGTAATGTCCTTTTGACGCTCTGTGCCCAATAGTTTCCTAGAAAAGTGACCTTGCGCTGTCTTTAAAAAAATTAAAAAAATAATATATTGGGAGCCCGGGTCCTTTTTCCATCTCCACATGTTGCTCGTCCCTAGGAACAATCTATGCCTGGGGCTTATCACATGGTCCTGCAGGAACGAGGCCGGATATTGTTCCCAGGCCTGTAGTGCAGCCTCGGTCCACATGGTGTTCGGACACAAGCGGGTTCTCAGCAGGAACGCTGTGTCCCTAGACATTGGAGATTATGATGATGAATTCATTTCCTGAAGAAAGAATGATCTAAATCCATCACTTATGTCACAGGATATTTCTAGGATAAAGTATTGGGGGAGGGATAGCTGTGCTGTGGGCTCTGGCCATAAAGTGTAACAGTGGTATCTGATGCTGAGCTCCAAATGATACTTCTGGTATTTGGAGACCTGTATGCAGTTGGCTCCCTCTAGTGGCAACTGCAGGTACTCAGCATTTCAAGTGCTTTTCCGAGAGTTTAATATTGCCGGCCTATCCTCAGGATAGATCATCAGTATCTGAGTGGGGTCCAGCACACCCACCGATCAGCAGTTTGAAGAGGCTCTGGTGAACGCTGCAGCCTTCTCCTTGGTCTGTGACATGACCTATGTGCAGCTCAGTCCCCTTCAGGTGAATAGGCCTGCGCTGCAATAGCAAGAACAGACGATGTATAATGTAGGGCGGCGTGCTGCAAGGAGGCCGCATCCCTTACCAGAGTGCCACAGCTTTATGAAACAGCTGGTTGGCGGGGTGCCATGCACTGAACCCCCACCCATCAGATACTGATGGACCTATACTGAGGGGTAGGCCTTCAATACATCCTGCATCTGTCTCAAGGAGAGCGCTGGATCAGGAAAAAGGAGATTCAACCACATTAAAGATAAATACATCTAAAAGGGAACTGGTGATGGTAAGTGCACTCACACGGGTTTTCTAAGCTTCTTTGGCTTCCTTAGATGCCGATGGCTCTAGTGATATTGATTGATGTCCAGTGAAAGCAATTGCAACTTTCTTCTGGCCATAGCCACCTGTGGAGTGTTCCTTGCCACCTGTTGCCTGCCATGGCATCTCTTTTAGGCCTCATGTACGTGAGCCATAGTTTTGATGTGCGTCCGATCTGTGTGCAAATCAGTTGGACCCATTTATTTCTGTTGGTCATTTGTGTTCTGTCCACATCTGTGTGGCCGTTCTGCAAATTATAGAACGTCCTTTTTGCGGCTAAAAATAGGCATTTCTTCAGATCGGAGTGAGAAAAAAAGCTAAATGCCAATATCCGTATTTTGCACATCCGCGGTTTACAGACTGACGATATGGATACCATCATGTGCATAAGGCTTTATGTCAGGAAGATTGCTGGGGGGGTCTACTTGGCACTGTCTTGGATATTTTCCGTCCACGCTTCTGATCTAACTGCTTCTTCTGTTTCCCTCAGGTTTAAAGTGGGATCAAAGCTTTTGTTCTTTCCCCATGACCCGGAGACGCTGATGTCCTCGCCTCCCCCTCATCTGCTTGCTCGCACCTGGATTTTTTTCCGAGGCTGGATCACCTGTAATATGTTCTAGAATAAAACCATGGCTCCTCAGTGATCACTGGTGCTAGTTAAAAATGTGTTACCTACTACAGGATGGCTTCTACGTTACACCTCCCCCTTCCCCATCATCAGCCCTTCCAGGTGGTTCCATTGAAATAAATGAGGACGAACACTTTGCTGGGAGAATGCACCAGTGGGGAATATGGAGTCTTTGTTAGCTGTAGGGTAACCGTTTATGCAATTAATAGCGGCCTTCTTTGTTAATGGGCATTGGCTGTGGGGGGGGGGGGGGGGTCACTACCTTTACATTTGCTGGTGGTTCTGGGTAACAGCTTTCGCGTGTGGTAGAAACCTCACTCCCATGGGGATCTATAGCTGCATGATTTTGCAGGTAAAACCAAGGTTTTTCCTTCAGAATCATGTGACTAATGGCTGCCGCTTGTCAGTGGGGTTTCGGCCATGTGCGCCATCCGAACAGTCGGTTCTTACCCTTGGGTGTTGTGGTAAGCTGACCACCAGAAAGGGCAGCACCTTATCTGCCCCCCTTCCCTTATATGGGGTGAGCTGTTCTGTGACTGTTCATACCTTATTTAAGATTCTTGCTGTCTTCCAAGTCCCAATTTGTGGATCGTGAGACAGCGGTGGTCTTAAATGGGGTTGGCAGGCCCATCAGTGTCTTTATTCCCAAGATTTCCCCACCCCACCTTTTTTTCTTTCCCTTGAAACATATCACCTGTGGGTGGATGATGGAAAGGGGCCACCATGTCTTATGCCCAGCACTGTTCTCAATCCTGCACTTACTGTCTCAGGGAATCTGACTAGTGGGTAAGCGGCGCCCCATCTTCCCTGTGCCCCCCCCCCCCCCCCCCACATCCTGCACCTTCCTGACTTCCGCATGCAGAGGTGGGTAGGCTTTTTATTTTTTTTCCTTCTGAAGTGCCTATTACTAGATGGAGACCTGATCTGTAGTCTTGAGGGGTATTGGGAGGGGCTTGCACTTTTTGCTATCACTTGTGTTTGGAACGCCGTGCCTTATTTAATTCTTTTGCTTCTGGCACCTAACTGCCTGCTAGTACCAAGCTCCTGGCGCCTCCACTACCCTTTCCCTGGTTTTTGTTTTTTCCCTCTCCACACTGGATGGGCTGTACTGCAGACTGCTCACCTTTCCAGAAGGATATGGGGAATTAAGAGGTTAAACCATCTGGAGCTCATTGAATCTATGCACTGGTCACTATATGGGTTAAGTAAGGGTCTTGTGGGATCTGTAAACAAGGTTGAGCTTCTATCACTACAGTAAGGGAAGGCAGAAGTCTTCTGAAGCATCTGGGCCCTTGCCTACCTAGCTTTACTTACCCTGCACAAAGCTTTCCCTTTACTGCTTGCTGCAAGAGGCTTCTCCGCAGACCTGCCCCATTTTCTGTCCCAGGTCTGGATTTTGTGCCATAAACATTTTTTACTAGACAACACAGACCCCCCCCCCCCCCTCTCTATTTCACTGCTCAGGTAAATTGCAGGGGGAGTTAAAACCTTCCCCAGTATATTTACTGTTGCTCAGCTATTTTCGGAACACCCCCTAGAGATAAACGGAGAGCACTCCAAGCATGCGCGTTGTGCTCTCCTTCACTTTGGGGCCTCGTTCTGGAGATAGATGGGACCCGTACCTGCCATTGATGGCATATCCTAGTTATATGCCATCAATGTCCTAAATACTTCAGCCCTTTTTAAAAGGGTTTTCTGTGATTTTTATATACTGATGACTTCTCCTCGGGATAGGTAATCCGTATCTGATCGGTGGGAACCCCGCTGATCAGCTGTTTGAAAAGACACCAATGCTCCAGCTCACCAAGCACAGCACTACATTGTTTAGCGGCTGTGCTTGGTATTCACTTGAATGGTACTGAGCTACTCCTAGGCCACATGAACGTGTCATCACTCGGCCTAGGAACAGCAGAGAAGTCCTCAACGCTCAGTGCCTTTTCAAACAGCTGATTGGTGGGGGTCCAACACCTGGTAACCCCACCAGATACTGATGGACCTACCCAGAGGATAGGTCATCTGTATAAAAAAACTAAAAAAAAAACTAAAAACCCTTAAGTATCGGGCTTTCCAGCAGGTGGGTACACTGGAGGGTTTTTGCACTTTACAGTGCTGTGATTTAACACAGAATCTACTCCTGAATGACCTGATCACAGAGGGTTAATTTAACTTGACATCTCGGATGACTTAAAGGAATACTTGGTAAAGTGGGTGGATCCAGATTTCTTTAGTCTCCTTTATAGAAATTTTTTTTCTTTTTTTTTTTTCGTACCTTTACTTGTTGGGTACCCTACGTTGCTGCTGCCTTTTTTTTTTTTTTATATACCGCTTGCATGCCCTGCTGTGCCCCCCTGCAGTTTTCATGCCCAGTATGTTAATACTGAGCATTGGCACAGGGAGGAGGACACTGGCATGTTTCTCAGGGGTTGTCTCCTCCTGACTATGAGCTGGCCAATCACAGTGGATGATGTCAAAGCCATTGAGGGGAGGGATAGAATAGAAATCCGCTGCAAAACATGTCCGTCTCCTCCTCCCTGTACCAATGGCATGGATTAACATACTGGGAGCGAAAAATGCAGGGGGCACAGTGGGGCATGCGAAGGGTATCTGGGGGTGGCAGTATCATTAGTGGTATCCAACAAGTGTCCTACAAAAAGAACACGTGGGGGACATCTATCAAAACTGGGGCGACAGAAAACTTGTCTAGTGGCTCTGTCCAAGTGGAAAATTGCCAAAATAGTTCACTTTGGACCCTAGGGTTAGCGTTAATGGCCCCCACTCTTATTCTACGGCAGGAGCTGCATGGAAGGATCTGCTACTTGTGCGACTATATCGGAAATGCTTTGCGGCAGTCCCTAGTGGTGGCAACCTTTGGCAAAGTGCCATGATGGCCCTCTCACTATGACTGTCTGAGACATCTGCTTAGTGTCCCCAGCTGAACTGCTGGCAGTCCAGCAGGGTGGGCAATCCCGATCCATGTTTAGTGCCCGCTAAAAACCAAATTATCAGGCACTTGCTTAGTATTCATGCCCCCAACTTTGTAGACTGTTCACTTCAGATCTCTCCAGGACATCAAGATGCATTGGCTTCTGATTCCCACCTCCCCACCCCCGATGCAAAACAAACATGGGTGGGGTAAAAATCTCACTGGCCTCCTGGGATGGATGGGGTTGTTCCTCGCTGCTGTCTTGTGCTGTAATACAAAGCAATCGCCCCCTCTTCTCCCACCAGTGCACCCCTGCTCTGCGGACCTTTTGTCCTCTCCCTTGTTTTGCACATACGCTGGTGACAGGACCTTTTTATTTTGTTATTTTTAAGTTGGTTGTGAGTTTACAATGTTGTATTTATGTTCCTTTTACACTGTAACTCTCCCTGAAGTGTGAATGGCAGTTGTGATGATGGAAGATGAGTGTGTAAATATATATATATTTTTTTCCTTTGTGAACATTAATAAAGGGAGTACAAACTGCGATGTGTGTGGTTCATTATTTTTTTTTTTTTTCAATGGTTTGGCTCACTTTCATTGGACATCTGTCCCAGGATAAATAATGGTGGTAGGTATATTCTGTGGACCTCTGGGTTCATACTCGGTCTCCACATGGATACATGAATCCTAAAAAGTGAATGTTCAGAATTGAAATTGACTAACTGCTAAAATTCTGATTGCCTGCAGCCGCCACTAGAGGGAGCCTTAAAGTGTGCATGTGTGGGTCTGGGACCTGCCATGAATGAAGAGGATTTCACATGTGCTTTTTCCATTCACAGCTACACAATTTCCTAAAATGGCCAAGCTCAGATGGCACGCCCCCGTTTAAGCATACCGTTTGTATTGTATATTGAATGCCATGAACAGTGGTATGCAGTAGGCTCCCTAGTGCAGCTGGACTTGTCATTTACCTCTTGCCTCTATGTGGAGGTGGGGGCTATGTCCAAATAAGGTGTGGTACGAAGATCTATTAACTCTTAGAGGACCTCGCCATTTTCCATTTTTGCAATTTCGTTTTCACTCCCCACCTTCTCAGAGCCATAACTTTTTTTTTTTTTTTTTCGTTAATGCTGCTTTATTTGACGGATTTTTTTTTTTTTTTTTGTGGGACAAATTGTAATTTCTAATGACGCTATTTAATATTGCATAGGCTGTAGTGATGAGCTGGAAAAAAAAAATTCTAAATGGGGTGGAAAAACACTTCTGCCACTTTTTTTTTTTTTTTGGCATTCCTTGTGGCAAAATTTACCTATTAGTGTCATTCACCCAGGTCAGTACGATTACAATACCACACTTGTATACGGTAGTTTTTCTTGCGTTTTTTTTTTTTTTTTTTAATCGCCATATGGGATAAATATTATTTTTTAATAGGATGGCTATTTTCTGACGTTAATGGTTTTTTGTCTTGTAGATTTTGGGGAAAGGGGAGTGATCGTAAACACTTTTTTTTTTTTTTTTTCCCTTGCGTCTGCACCACTCAGATGCCATGGTCACATTTGACCACAGCATCTGAGGGGTTAAATGTATGCGATTAGCCTTATGGCTGATCGCATACATCCGCCCACGGTCTCTACAGTTTGAAACAGAAGACACCCGGCGGCTATGGTGCCTGCTGCACCTGCGAGGAGGTGCGATCTTTAAAGTCGCCAATGGCTTAAAGGGAACCGGTCATGTTAAATACGGTGTCTGAACTGCTGGCAGGAGGAGTGGAGCAGATTGATATATAGTTTTGTGGGAAAAGATTCAGTAACTTATTTATTCATTTAAATTCTTTCTCGTTTGTGGACTTTGAAGTCGGTCCTATCAGTGCTTTGCAAGTTATACCAAATCTATATAACAATCTGCTAAGCTCTTCTTGCTCTATAGCTCCTGCGTTAGCGTTCAGAGATCTGGCAGGGAACAGCTTGCCGGAGCTCTTTGGATCCAGCACCTCCTGAATGTCTGCAAGCCCCAATAACTATAATGGGAGCTGGCAGGGATCTGGCTGCAACCTGACAAGAATTGGCCGGACTAAAACCGCTGCCCCTTCCGTGGGCTTCTGTGTCTGTGGCTTCGCACTGCAAAAAATAGAACCTGTCGTATTTTTCGTCATGTATTCTGGATCTGTTGAAGTTACTTAGTCCACACCTCGATGTGGAGTGCACATTGGCACCACAGTCGTGTGCAGGAGGCCTTAGGTGTAACCCCCTCCCCAGGATAGCAAGTCACAAATTAGCCTGGTGCACATGTTGGGATATCCTAGCAATATACCATGGCTTTACAGGATGGGAATAACCCTCGGGACATGGTGCAGATTGCATGTGAATTGTTGGAATCATGAAGTGTCAGAAATGTGAGCTGTATTTTGGGGGAGGCCCCAGGGCTTCCGTAGGCTGAAAAACCACTTTTCTATATTATATAATGCTGCTCGCATGAATTGTGACTGGGGTTTGTCTGATTGGTGCTGACACCATGGTAAGCCAAATTATTCAAGGACTACTGCTCCTAAATGAGTCCTGTCCGCTTCAGCGAGCGCACTCGGTAATTTTCCCAAGCTGCAGGAA
Source organism: Bufotes viridis (assembly GCA_033119425.1). NCBI lineage: Eukaryota > Metazoa > Chordata > Amphibia > Anura > Bufonidae > Bufotes > Bufotes viridis. The sequence continues at coordinate 91,300,632 of CM065594.1, read as the reverse complement.
GACACCTGTGCTAGAGAAGACAGTCTGTACCCATGAACTCACACCTCAGCCATAACATGAAGCACATTATTGGACTCCTGACTACACACAGCCCTAATACCCTGCAATGTACTGATACAGACCCTGAAAGATGCTGGGGCTGTCGCCCAGTTAGGATTGTGCATCGTCAGCAGACTCCAGTTGCTGACAGGGCAGAGGAGGTGCTTAGTGAAAAGCTTTTCATTGCATTAGTAATGGTTCATCAGCAACTGGGAGATTGTGTACATGGGTGAAAGCGCCCTACTGTTATTTAGGCACAGTGGGAGTTTGCAGTTTTGGAACCACTGGAGACCACTGGCTACAGAACCTCTTCAAGAAGAAAATGGGGGGCTTCTTAGTTGCTGATTGACATGAAATGTACTCTTCTCAAAGATGCTTTGCATTTAGTAGTTTCTGAGGAATTGAGCTACATTGTCTGCAGAAAGGGGGTGTCTTGTCAATCCCCAAGATCGTCCTTATGTTTAACGAGGTTCTTCGGCAGCTGAGGTTTGCATTATAAGGTTCTGTAACTGATGATTTGAGAGTCTGCCAGGTCAAATCAAGTGATGGCAACTGTTAGGATTCATGATGGTGAGGGAGGAAACACAGCATTAAGCCTCATGCACACGGCCATAGCCGTTTTTCCGGTCCGCAAATTGTGGATTCACAAAACATGGATGGCGGCCATATGCATTCCGCATTTTGCGCATCAGTACAGACAAGAATAGGACATGTTCTATTTTTTTTTGCAGGGCTGTGGAACAAGACATGTGGATGTCTCTCTGTCTGTATCTTTTGAGGCCCCGTTGAAATTAACGGGTCCTCATCTGATCCACAAAAAATGTGGACCAAAACCACGGTTGTGTGCAAGAGGCCTTAACTACAGGCAGCTGAGGATCATTAATGGTGCTGTCGGCTGACGTAGAGAAGCCAGTTAGGCTTCCCTCTATATATCTCCACACTAGGTCTTTGCCCCCCCCAGTTAGGACCAAAGTGGGCATATGATAAGTACAAATTTATCAACTATACATCAGAAAACTGGTGTCAAAAAGTTACAAAGTTTGGTGCATGACATGAATACACAAAATTTGACTTTAGTGGTTTAGAGTCCCACTCACTACTTTCCGAATGTGTGGGGGTGGTCATACCTAGCCCAGCACATCTATTATAATTAGGCTTCAGCGAATCGACCTTCGGATCATAGATCCGAATTCGATCTGTTCAAATACTTTGCCACTGGCTGGAACCTCGCTATTTTAAATAGTTTTTAAAGACGCAGATATGAGTACAGTAGCAATTCACCGAAGTCTTGTGTGACTTCGGGTGAGAAGAACTTTGGCTCCACAGAGCCAATACATTTTAATACTGTAAGGAAATAGCATTAAAATCGAAGTATTTGAATGAATCGACTTCGGATCTTTGATCCGAAGGTCGATTCGCCCAAACCTAATTATAATCAATGCCAGGAAACTAGCATAGATTATACAGAAAATCTACACCAACTCCCTTGCTGGCATAGATTCCCATTTTGGAGTATGAACCTGCACAGATGTGTAATAATTATTAAGAGGAGTGTGCCTTTTCAAAATTGAGGAGCCTCAGACCCCAACAGGGCAAAAAGACTGGTATATAATACCCTGGACTTAATAAATGTCCACCTATGTCCCTACCTTTAAATCTGAATCTACACCTTATACCACAAGTCCAGCATTCTGTGCTGATTAATGTTTTGATATGTTTATAGCGGTCTGAGCTCTGTTTCTGATAAAGTGCTCTAAATCCACTCTATGCAACAAAGGGTTACATTAAAAAAGGTAGCCATCTGCAGTCACCACTAGGGGCAGCATACTGCAAATAACTTCTGCATTGAACTCCATAATAGAACAGTAGACAGTAAGCTCCCTCTGGTGGTGGCTACCGGCAGCTAACATTTTATCATGTAAACCTGTGGGTAAGCAGTGGATTTAGGACTTTGTTTCAGAAAAGTGGAGCTCTCACCATTAGGGTCCATTCACACGTCCGCAACTGTTTTGCAATCCGCAAAACACGGACAACGGTTATGTGCGTTCCGCATTTTGCAGACGGCACGTGGCCGGCACTATAATAGAAATGCCTTTTCTTGTCCGTGTCTGTGGACAAGAATAGGACATGCTCTATTTTTTTGTGGGGCCGTGGAACGGAAGTGCGGACGTGGACAGCACACCGTGCTGTCCGCATCTTTTGCGGCCCTGTTGAAAATGAATGGGTCCGCACCCATTCCGCAAAATTGCGGCACAGATGGGGACGTGTGAATGGACCCTAAGAAAGGTATAGTATGAAATGAATCAGCAGGAATTGGGAACCTATTTAGAAGGGAAATAAAAAGACTAAATGATGTTGAAACAAAGTAGATAAAGCAAGCATAATACTCATATTTCCCTTAACTCCAAGAACTTTTAGCTGTACTTTTTTGTAGCTTCCCTGTAACTTTAGATGAAGCCTAATGCTCAGGTTTTTCTTTTACCAATTACAGTTTTGCCATCAGGCGCTCATTACACCTGGGCTAAGAAAGGAGACGAGCGTCTTTCTTCTCGCACATAATACTAAGATTGCCTTCATTTGACTCTAAACCAGCAATTTCCCCCCACAGAATAATTGATATAATCAGTTTCTGCCATTGAAAAATCTCTACTTTCCATAAAATTCAGTCCTCGCTTTCTGAAATGCGTCATTTGCCTATGTAATTATATAATTGGGTGCACTTGTTGTTCTTACACAAGGTCACTTATAAAATGCACCTACCTATCCAGTAGGAGCTCACAGATGACAGGCTGTACGGTGACTGCACACATCGCTGTGTGCAGTGATTTTTCTGCTCGTGCAGTGGATAATCCCGTTACAAAGTCGTGGTATGGCCTCATGCACACGGCCGTTGTTTTGGTCCGCATACGAGCCACATATTTTTCGGCTCAGGCGCGGACCCATTCACTTCAATAGGGCCGCAAAAGATGCGGACAGCACTCCGTGTGCTGTCCGCAACCGTTGCTCTATTCCGTGGCCCCGCAAAAAAAAATAGAGCATGTCCTATTCTTGTCCATTTTGCGGACAAGAATAGGCATTTCTACAATGGGCCGCATTCCGTTCCACAAATTGCGAAAGGGAACGGGGATCAGCTTCCGTGTTTTGCGGTTTGCGGACCGCAAAACACATACGGTCGTGTGCATGAGGCCTATAGGTGAGAGCTTTGGGGGTTCAGGTTGGAGTCCACACCTACTTGAATGCAAATCAACAGAGCAAGTTCTTTACATACACTAAGCTTAGAGAGAATACTAGGGGATCAGTACGAGATAAAGAATGTAATGCATGTACACAGTGACCCCACCAGCAGAATAGCAAGTGCAGCTCTGGAGTATAATACAGGATGTAATTCAGGGTCAGTACAGAATAGGTAATGTAGGTACACAGTGACTCCACCAGCAGAATAGTGAGTGCAGCTCTGGGGTATAAAACAGGATGTAACTCAGGATCACTATAGGATAAGTAATGTAATGTATGTACACAGAGACTCCACCAGCAGAACAGTGAGTGCAGCTCTGGAGTATAATACAGGATATAACTCAGGATCAGTACAGGATAAGTAATCTATGTACACACTGACTCCTCCAGCAGAATAGTGAGTGCAGCACTGGAGTACATTGCAGGAGGTATCTCAGCATCAATACAAGATAAGTAATGTATGTACACAGTGACTCCAGCCGAATAGTGAGTGCAGCTCTGGAGTACAATACCGGATAAGTAATGTAATACATATACACTGTCACTCCACCAGCAGAATAGTGAGTGCAGATCTACAGCATAATACAGGATATAACTCGGGATCAGTACAGGATAAACAATGTATGCATAGTGACTCCACCACGAGTATTGTGATTGTAGCTCTGGAGTATAATACAGGATGTAACTCAGGATCAGTACAGGATGATGTACTTGAAAGGGGATGCACATCGACTTAAAAGATAAAAAAAATGTTCAGAAATGCTTGAAAAAATAAAAGTACACTCATTGACAAAAAAAATGCACTAAGGAGTTGTTGGAATTAGAGTTGTTTCGATACCAAAATTTTGATTCGGTTTCGATACCATAAAAAAGTATTGCGATACTTGATACCATTCGATACCACGTGAAAAAAATAAAACACCAAAAAGAGTCACGTGCATTCCACATTTTATGGAACGGCCGGGCCATAATACAACAGCCCTATCCTATTTTTGGGGAGGACAAGGCGACTAAAAGAAAATGGCGAATCGTGTAGTTTTTATTTTTTTCTTTAACGGTGCGGGCGTTCACCACATAAAATAGGATTTTTTTAATATTTTAGACTTTACGGACGCGGCGATATGTAATATTTTATTTATTGTTTATATATTTTATATGTAAAATTGGGAAAGGGGGTGATTTATACTTAATATTTTGGTGTACTTTTTTTTAAACTTTCTTTTTTACAGTTTATTTATTAACTTTTCTCCCCTCAGGGGCTAGAACCTGGGATCTTTTCATTCTATTCACCCTGATACAGCTCTATCAGGCTGAATAGGATCTCACACTCTGCCTGCTGCACTGTGCATAGTGCACACGGCATCAGGGAGCTGACTATGGCAGCCAGGACTTCAGTAGGTTGCCATGGTAACAGATCGGAGCCCCAGCATTACATACACTGCTGGGGCTCCGATCACTACCACTGCCACCAATGAGGAGGAGGTGAGGGGACCCTGTGGCCAATGCCACCAATGATTTCAATACTGGGGGGGTTAACTGGCGCGAATCGCAGCGCTCGGTCACAGGCAGGGTGCTGGCAATGTATTCCCGCTGCCTGCGTTTGTATATGAATGGTTACTTTTCATTGGCGGTCAGTGCTCCCGCCCCTCCTCCGCCCCTCTCCTCTATTGGTGGCAGCAGCAGCAGCACAGGAGGAGGGAGAGACTGCCTCTTTCTCCCCGTGCTGCTGTGGAGAACATGGCTGATCTAAGAGCGGCGCAGCCACGTTCTGCCGCACAGCCCAGTATCGATAAAACCCAAATCCTGGTATCGAGCTCGATACCAGAGAAAAGTATCGAATGTGTATCGAAAGTTCGATACCCGAAACAACCCTAGTTGGAATAGAATCTTTCTATGTGTGAATGGTGAATGTAGTGATAATATATGTACAGTGTGGGGTATGAAAAAGTATTCATACCCCACATCTTTTCACGTTACACCTACAAACAAATGTATTTTATTGGGATTTTATGTGATAGAAGAACACAAAGTAACAAGGATATATAAAGTGAAAAGAAAATGATACATGGCTTTAAAAAATTTTGATAAATAAAAATGTTTAAAGTGTGGCGTGTGTGGCATTTATATTCAGCCCCCTGTACTCTAACACCCCTAAAAACATCCAGTGCAACCGCCTTCAGAAGTCACCTAATCAGTAAATAGAGTCCACCTGTGTATAGTTCATTATCTGTATAACTACAGCTGTTCTGTAAAGGCCTCAGAGGTTTGTTAGAGAACATTAGTGACCAACAGCATCATGAAAACCAAGGAACACACCAAACAGGTCAGGGATAAAGTTGTGGAGAAGTGTAAAGCAGGGTTAGGTAATATTTAGGATATTAACGTTTCTAAAAACCATGTATCCTTTTCTTTTCACTTCCCTCCTTGCTACTTTGTGTTAGTCTGTCAGATAAAATCAGATAAGTTTTTTTTGGGGGGAAAACTACAACTGAAAGGAGGCTCTAGTACCCAGTTGGGCTGCCTAAGGGCTCTTTTACACTAGCGTTTTTGTTTTCCGGCATAGAGATCCGTCGTCGGGTCTCTATGCTGGAAAAATCCTGATTAGGATTATCCCAATGCATTCTGAATGGAGAGAAATCCGTTCAGGATGCATCAGGATGTCTTCAGTTCAGGACCGGAACGTTGTTTGGCCGGAGAAAATACCGCAGCATGCTGCGGTTTTTGCTCCAGCCAATAATCCTGAACACTTGCCGCAAGGCTGGATCCGGAATTAATGCCCATTGAAAGGCATTAATCTGGATCCGGCCTTAAGCTAAACGTCGTTTCGGCGCATCGCCGGATCCGACGTTTAGCTTTTTCTCAATGGTTACCATGGCAGCCTGGACGCTAAAGTCCTGGTTGCCATGGTAAAGTGTAGTGGGGAGCGGGGGAGCAGTATACTTACCATCCGTGCGGCTCCCGGGGCACTCTAGAGTGACGTCAGGGCGCCCTATACCCATGGATCACGTGCTCCATGCGCATGGGGTGCTCTGACATCATTCAGTATCTGAGGAAAGGGATTTAGGGGTCATTATATCAGACGACCTAAAGGTGGGCAGACAATGTCATAGAGCAGCAGGTAATGCCAGCAGAATGCTTGGGTGTATAGGGAGAGGCATTAACAGTAGAAAGAGGGAGGTGCTCGTGCCGCTCTACAGAGCACTAGTGAGACCTCATTGGGAGTATTGTGTGCAGTACTGGAGACCATATCTGCAGAAGGATATTCAGAGAAGAGCTACTAAACTAGTACATGGATTGCAGGACAAAACTTACCAGGAAAGGTTAAAGGACCTTAACATGTATAGCTTGGAAGTAAGAAGAGACAGAGGGGATATGATAGAAACTTTTAAATACATAAAGGGAATCATCACAGTAAAAGAGGAGAGAATATTTAAAAGAAGACAAACTGCTACAAGAGGACATAGTTTTAAATTAGAGGGGCAAAGGTTTAAAAGTAATATCAGGAAGAATTACTTTACTGAGAGAGTAGTGGACGCATGGAATAGCCTTCCTGCAGAAGTGGTAGCTGCAAATACAGTGAAGGAGTTTAAGCATGCATGGGATAGGCATAAGGCCATCCTTCATATAAGATAGGGCCTGGGGCTATCCATAGTATTCAGCATATTGGGCAGACTAGATGGGCCAAATGGTTCTTATCTGCCGACACATTCTATGTTTCTATGTTTCTATTCTGGAGGGCCCCGGGAGCCGCACGGACTGTAAGTATACCGCTCCCCCGCTCCCCACTACTACTATGGCAACCAGGACTTTAATAGCGTCCTGGCTGCCATAGTAACCTCAAAGCATTTCGAAGACTGATCAGAATCCTGATCAGTCTTCTAATGCTTTCAGGCGACTTGCATTCTGACGGATCCGGCGGGACGGAAGTGCCTGCCGGATCCTGAGAACGCAAGTGTGAAAGAGGCCTAAGCCTGTATACAAGATGAAACATGGTTGGGCATGGAGGCATACACGTTCTGTTTCCTGTGGCACATATGCCCACAGATGTTGCATCTGGTCCTGTAGATCCTGTATGCTAACATCCAAGCTGGTCCTATAAATGCTTGATTGTCAATAAATCTGGTGACCGAGCAGGATATGAAGAAAATAGTGGCACTCACCATTGCAAATGAAAAGCTTCTTTATTGAAGATATAAAATGGTTACATGGGCTGGGGCGGACGTAGATGTCCAATGCTGAATGCTTAGCTGGCGACGGCCGTTTCGCGCACCTGCACTTTTCTGACCTCATCTAGCGCTCATTTAAATGCGTCTATGTTGCCTAGGCAACCAAGGACGCTACTTAATGACCTTAATTCAACACAAATTCAAGGTGAGGTAAAAACATTAACCCCCTGACACTGAGTCTATTGAGCACACATACAGTTGTGTTCAAAATTATTCAACCCCCACTGAAATTGAGTGTTTTGGCCAGTTTGACATTGATTTTGATCATTTCAGTCATCTTGTTTACAATTAAATCAAAGAGGCACTTGTAAGTCAGACAAATATAACATAACATTTATACTGAAATAACCACAAATGTCTTTTCTGTGCTCACATCATTATCAGTTTTATTCAACCCCCAAGTGACATTCAATCTTAGTACTTAGTACAACATCCTTTTCCAGTTATAACAGCTTTTAAACGTGAAGCATAGCTTGACACAAGTGTCTTGCAGCGATCTACGGGTATCTTCGCCCATTCTTCATGGGCAAAAGCCTCCAGTTCAGTCACATTCTTAGGCTTGCGAGCTGCAACTGCTTTCTTTAAGTCCCACCAGAGGTTCTCAATAAGATTTAAGTCTGGTGACTGCGATGGCCACTTCAAAATGTTCCAGCCTTTAATCTGCAACCATGTTCTAGTGGACTTGGAGGTATGCTTGGGATCATTGTCCTGTTGAAAGGTCCAACGTCTCCCAAGCCTCAGGTTTGTGACGGACTGCATCACATTTTCATCCAATATCTCCTGGTACTGAAGAGAATTCATGGTACCTTGCACACGCTGAAGCTTCCCTGTACCTGTAGAAGCAAAACAGCCCCAAAGCATGATTGACCCCCCGCCATGCTTCACAGTAGGCATGGTGTTCTTTTCTTCATAGGCCTTGTTCTTCCACCTCCAAACATAGCATTGATCCATGGGCCCAAACAGTTCTAATTTTGTTTCATCAGTCCACAGAACACTATCCCAAAACTTTTGTGGTTTGTCCACATGACTTTTGGCATACTGCAGTCGACTCTTCTTATTCTTTGGAGACAGCAAGGGGGTGAGCCTGGGAGTTCTGGCATGGAGGCCTTCATTACGCAGTGTGCGCCTTATTGTCTGAGCTGAAACTTCAGTACCCGCATCTGACAAATCTTTTTTCACTTCCTCTGCAGTCACACGGGGACTTTTCTCCACTTTGCGCTTCAGGTAGCACACAGCAGTCGAAGTCAGCATCTTCTTTCTGCCTACGACCAGGTAGCATTTCAACAGTGCCCTTTGCCTTGAATTTGCGAATGATGCTTCCTATGGTGTCTCTTGGTATGTTTAACATCTTTGCAATCTTCTTATAGCCATTGCCCTTCCTGTGAAGAGAAATCACCTCTTCTCTTGTCTTCCTGGACCATTCTCTTGACTTCACCATGTCTGTAAACACACCAGTAAATGTCTAGAAGGAGCTGAGTATCACAGTCATTTTACATCTGCCGAATTGGGGCTTATTATGCTTGATTGCTGCTCCTTGACATCCAGAGGTGTTTTTAATACATGATCGAAAACACTTGAATGAACCTCTGTTCTTAAGAGTGGTCGTCTTTAAGGGGTTGAATAATTGTGTCAATGAAGAAATCACAAAAAAAACATTTAATACTGTATTACAAAAACAATTGATGTCATTTTAGTTGCATTTGGTTGTTTAAAAAGTCCTTGTAAGATTTCATTCTGAACACAATTACAAATGTACACTAAATTCCCTAAAACCCATTACAGCATTGGGGGTTGAATTTTGAACACAACTGTATATATTAACCCTATCTATTTTACAAAAACACACCCAAGTCATTGCGGTCATTGAGTCCTAATGGACCCGTGGCCGCCATGTGGATGATCCGCTCCGCCTTCCTCTGCAGAAGGAGGCGGTGCCTGTCTCCGCCCTGTGTTTGGACCGGAACATGTTCAAGTGCTGCGAACTTCAAAACCTTAATATTGTTACTATGTTTGTTGCGGATGTGGTCAATAAGTCTAGGACATCCCTTTCCTTACATTGCTGTGTGCATTATCCTGCTGAAAAATGCCATTTGAAGCCCTGCCATGAGAGGCTACACAAGTCGCTGCAGGATGTCCTTCACAGATCACTGAGCTGTTAGTGTCCCTCTTATCACTACTAGGGGGACCGACTGTTGTATGTGACGGCTCCCCAGATCATGACACCAGCAGGCAGTGTGTTGCTCCACAGTAAAGGCAGGATTGAAGCTCTCACCACGAGGCCTCCATAGTCTAACTCAGGGGTCAGCAACGTCCGGCACTCCAGCTGTTGTGAAACTACAAAACCAAGCATGCTCTATTGTCTTCTTTGAGAGACCAAAGCGAGTATGAATGCTGGGAGTTGTAGTTTCACCACAGCATACCTGAGGTTGCTGATTGCTGCTCTAACTCATCCTGGATTCATTGCTAAAGACGATATGGTTCCAGTTTGTAGCAGTTCTGCCTGTCAATGGAACGACACTTAATGGGCACCAAATTTTCTTCTACTAAGCACCTGGAAATGATCCAGGCAGAGACAGGAGTGTGTAATAAAGGTGCCATCTATGTATGGATGGTGGACAACAAAATCGTGGGAGCTGCTCGTGGTTGTTGGTGGATCAAACAATCCTCTATGCTGGTGGTCTGTCTGGAGCCTGTATGTGTTCATGCCCTCACGTAACCACTGCTCCTAACAGCTCAGTCAGAACAGCTTAGATGGTGGGCAATTTGTCAAAACGACCATCCTGCTTCTCTCAGCCCAGTTGTGCAACACCTCTCAAATTGTATCAACTAGACAAAATGTGTTTGAATTCATCTTCGATGCACAGTCAACAATCTCAACAAGAGGTACACTACCCTAGAGTAGCCTCTGAGAACCTTTTTCTAGGGCAGTGGGAGAAGCACTTTTACACCCTTTTGCGGCAAGACCCAGTGTCTAAATATAACTGCATGCCGAGTTTTGCAGCAATACATTTCTACCTGGTGCACTCTTGTTCCAATGCTTCCTAGGTTCCCACTGGTCTCTGCACTTCCTGGTCCATGTCAACACAGAACTGGGACCTCTCAGCAAATCACTGGCTGTGGAGGGTCACCACTGCAGCTAGAGGATGGGCCCACAACTAGCAGATATTTATGACATGTCAATGGAAGGACACGTAATGGGCACACGTATGCCATATATGTCCAGGATGAGAAATATCCCTTTAACTTTTTATGCAAATATAAGATGGTGTTCATAGGCAAAGACGTGAATTCATCTTGCCCGGCTCAACTCTACCCTTGGGGACCTGGTTACTTTGTCGGTATATAACCATGAATTGCTTTAGGTTTCTTGCTGTGCTTTGGATCATTCAATTCTGGCATGAACCTTCAACGAGGACACATTAAACTGATTGGGATTTAGTGTTTAGCAGCGGGGAGGGCAGTCGGTGGAGGGATGTTGTGATCTTTTCCTAATGGAAGAGAGATCATCCCTGGCGCCGAGTAGGGTACTGTCTGTTCTGTGCAGTCTGTGGAAGAGATAAAACCCAAATGTGCAGCCACCATGAAAGAGCTATGTAAACAGCCAAACCTGGCCTCACATGGCACACTGACCCACATACATTCCTAAATTTATAACCCACACTGCCCTGCTGTCAACACAGCAATTGCCTCTGAGCTGGTGCACTGACCCACTTTAAGAGCTAACACTGCTAGAACTCTGCTGACCTCTGCTGGACAGACAACAGAATGCAACAAGGGCTGCTGTCTCCAGAGTATTTTTTTTCTTTTTACTGCCAGTGTGTTATGATCACTTACTAATTGCTGGGGAATCTGACCCCTGGAAACCCCAGTGATCAGTAGAATCTAGCAAGGCACAGCAGTCCCTGTCTTTCTCGTCATAGTACCAATTCCAGTCTGCCATTGAGCAGGTATTGTAGCGCATTTCCATTTACTTGAATAGACTAGTAACAGAGATTTCTGTGCAGCAAAAAACAGGTTTGAGCAATTTATATGGCTCTATCTCTATGGAAATCAGTCACTGGTGGTCTCTGACTGCAGACTTCACCTTTGTGATCTGATCATTTTCTTTTTTTTTTTTTTTTTTGTTATAGTTTTTATTGCATTCTGTAAATTTTATAAACATACAGACATGGACATTAATAAATGTCAATCTCCAAGCATGACAAATAGTAGACATCTGGTCAGTTCTGTTTTGTTTGACAAACAATAGGCTTATCTTCGTAGTGCGTTGCGAGTTGGGGCACTATTTCAGTATACCAGTCCAGTTAAGCACAGTAAAGTCTAGCGAAATGGACAGTTATGTTTCCCCTGGTGTCATCAGATATATCAAATGTCCAAAGACCCAATGACTGCCTCGCCAGCTGAAGACATGTCTACATACCTAGGGAGGCCAGACTGTACTCAGTATTATTCAAAGAAAACCAAGCTGTTATGGACGCACATGATCTCCCATGTCAAGTCTAAGTAGTCTTTGGAGAAAAGAAAAGAAAAAACACACAAGAAATTAACTAGATCAACAGCAACCGAAAACGCTCTGGATAAGTCCGGGCACTCTCTCTCGTGAATAGCCTTGCGAATATGTGGTGGCAGTATGTTAATAAACCTTTCCCACACCCGAAAGAAGTGCTCCACTTTTTCGTCTTTGTGATGTGAGGCCTCCACCCAGTCCATACACATTATATAGGATAGTTTTTCAAAGAACAATTTAAACGGAGGAGCTGTAGGTTGTAGCCAGACTTGCAGGATTGCCTTTGTGCCCGCCGCTGCAATAAAGTGTAGCAGTTTCCTGCATCCCGGAGTGCAGTTGTATTTATCTTTGTCTATATACCCCAACAGGGCCCAGAGCGGATCGCGCGCAGTAGAATCAGTAAGGTGTGAGTTCGTGAATGTGATAATCTTGTCCCAAAACTCCCTTATTTTCGGACAGTCCCAGAGACAGTGATAAAGTCCCGCATCTACGAACCCACATTTGAAAAAGCCCGTGGAGTCATAGATACCCATTTTGAACCGCTCCGTGGGGTCAAGTATGACCTATGACAAATTTGCAATACCATTTCTACATATATAGCCACCGGTAGATATTTGTAAGAAAGCTCCAGCGCCCTGAGTATAACCGACCGAGTGACCTGTGGCACCTCTGCCTTCCATTTAGTGATAGAGGCGTTCAACGTGTAGGAATTTATAATTTGCCGATATTTGTTTTTCCTTCATTGGTGCTCGAATACCATTTTTCAAAATACGGACTCCACTCTGCGTCCAGTAAAGTGGTAATTACCCCATGTACATAACTCCTTGCCTGCAGGTATGGGAAGAAAGGAAAAATAATATTTGGGTATTCCTTTTGTAACTCCTGGAGAGATTTGACCGACCGGGTTTGCGTGTTAATAAATTTACCAATATTGTTAATGCCCAGAGACTGCCAACCCCGAAAGACCGAGTATGAATGTACGTCCTGGAACGCAGGATTTTTGACTAAAGTCAAATGTGTTGAGTATGATGGATGCATTTTGCACTGACCTCTTGATCTGTACCATGCTTGCCATGTGGACATGAGAAGTGGGTTCCTTCTCACTGATTGGGGGAGATTCCCATATGGTGTATGTAGTAAGTTAGGCAGTGCTATGTGCAGGGGCGTAGCTAACGGCTCATGGGCCCTGGTGCAAGAGTTCAGCTTGGGCCCCCTTTTCTTAGTGCTTTGTGTTTCTTCTTATGCAGCACAAGGGTCTTTGGGCCCCCTCAGGATCCTGGGCCCGGTAGCGACTGCTACCTCTGCACCCCCTATAGCTACGCCCATGGCTATGTGTGGTACAAAGGCTTGATCTAGGACTACCGAAGTATAGTGAGACATAGAATGCAGCCAGTCCCGCACCACCCTCATCAATATCGCAAAGTTGTATAGTTTGACATTAGTGAAATTTAAGCCCCCGTTTAATTTGGGTTGCTGCAATATATGCCAAGCTAGCCTGGGACGTTTCCCCTTCCATATAAAAGTACGGTAAAGGTAATTGGGTTTAAGGCATATAGGGCAGCATTTGCAGTATATATAGCAATTTTGGAAACTCTATCATTTTTAGAAGGCCCTACCCACATAAGATAGTGTAAAGTGTCTCCAACTTTGCAGGGTAGATTCCAGAGATGAAACATAGTTTCTCCGGGGTCCACTCATGAGTAACGCTTCTGTTTTGTCCAAGTTAATGGTATATTCTGATAAGGCATCCACCTCTTGGAGTTCAGCAAGCACAGTATTTAACAAGTCTTTGGGGTCAGACACCACCAATAAAACATTGTCCGCGAATGCGGCTACCCTCACTTCCTCCCGTCCCACCCTCGCCCCATGGAAGCTTTGCGTGGAGTGGAGATGGAACAAGAGCCGGTCCAGAGACAGATTGAACATGATCGGGGACTAAGGGCAACTCTGTCTCGTCCCCCTAAAAAGATCAAAAACCTCGGAATTTTTCCCATTAATCGTAATTTTAGTGGGTACATCAGTATAAATATTAAGGATAAACTATTTGAAGCCATTTCCAAAGCCACAGAAATCCAAGTGAACATGTAAAAAAGGCCAGGATACCTTATCAAATGCCTTCTCAGCATCTAAGCTGAGAAGGAGTGTTTAGAGCTGTGCGGGGTCCTGAGTTGCTACCGTAGAGGCTATCACCCGACAACGTTGGCTACAGCGTGCCTACCCTGCGTGAACCCCATTTGTGTCGGATGAATTATGTCAGGGATAAATGTTTGCATCTTATTAACTATAATTTTAGCTAGGAATTTGTAATCCTGGTTCATTAAGGTTATCGGTCTGTAAGATTGGGGTAAGTCATGATTGTTGTTTGGCTTCAGGAGCACGATTACCCTGGAGTCCATTAATCTGTCCACTGCCGAACCATCCCTATAGAGTTGCGTGTACAGAGTCATCAAGGTGGGCACGATCTCCGGTAACAACAATTTGTAGTATTCTGCCGACAGGCCATCCGGTCCCAGTGTTTTGCGATTAAGTGCTTTTGAAATGACCTGTTGTAACCTCCTCCTCCGTAATATCAGCGTCTAGATACGCTCTCTGGTCCTCAGATAAGTAGGGCATGGACAAATAATCTAGAAAAGATCAAATTCGTTCTGGATTGGTGGGAGAGGCTATATAAAGGTCTTCATAGTACGCATAAAAGACCTCGGTTATTTCATCAGTCGTGTGATATAGTTGGTCAGTCTCTAGGCATTTTATTCTAGTTATCGGTTTTGAATTTCTAAAGGGCTTAGTAAGGGAAGCAAGCAAGGAGTCTGCCCTGTTACCCCATCGGAAGTATTTATTCTGTACATACCGTGTGAGCCAGTGTGCCTGTCCCTGGACAAAGGTATCTAACAATGCTTTGGCATCCATAAACGCCTGTTTTGTGTGGGGCGTGGGAGTCTGGATATGAGCTTTTTGAGTCGTCAAAAGGGCTGTATGTAGTGTTTCAAAGCGTTCCTTAGCTTTTTTCTTTTTGTGTGCTACATAGGCTATGATATGTCCTCGCATAACCTTGGAGGTTGCCCACAAGAGTGCGGTGTCGTCCAAGTGGACAGCATTGTCGTCCAAATAATTAGTCCAGTGGACCTTAAGGTATGACCTGAAATCTTCCGACTCAGCAAGATTTTCGGGGAACCTCCATAGACGCATGCTCGTATATGATTGTAACGCCTGAATCATAATTATTACGGGCGCATGGTCAGATTAGTATCGGGTGAATAGTGAAATTTATTAGACTATCCAATAATGGGATAGAGGTCAGGATCAACTCAATACGCGAAAACGAGTCATGGGTTTTAGAGTAGCAGCTATATTCCCTGGTACTATTATGGACTGTTCTCCATACATCACATAAATTCAGCCTGTCCATAAGGTGAAGTACCTCCCGGGAGGCCGGTGATCTCTGGGATCCATGATGGGATCTATCAATTTGTGGGTCCAGTGTGACGTTAAAGTCCCCTGCCATTATTATTTTACGCAACTTTCGCCCATGAAGTGACTCCGATAACTTAACAAAGAAACCCGGGTCCGAAGAATTAGGGGCGTATAGATTTAACAAGGAGTAGGGCTCTTGTTCTATCAAAATGTCTAAAAGGAGATATCTTCCCGCTGGATCTGCTAACGTTTCCTGCACCTCATATGTTAGACCACGTCTGAACAGAATTGGGGCCCCCTCTGGGACACTCTGAGAGCCAAGGGGCCCAGAGCATGGACTGGGTGGAAGTCTTCCAATGTGTTTCTTGCAGAAACACAATGTCAAGTTTAAATCTCTTGAGGTGTGTTAATACCTTACGCCTCTCGGAGTATTTAACCCTGCCACATTCCATGTGAGCAGTTTTAAAAGTGGTGAGGTGGTGTAGGTGGATACATTTGCAGGTGTGGTACTCATCTGGCCAAGGAGGTACACGGTAATCCGTCAGTAGGTCAATCTCAATGTGATCTTCTCCCATCCGTCCCAGCGAGCGGGAAGAGTGGTTCCATAGGATAGGGAGGGGGGGGGGGGGTCCCACATCCAGAGCGTCATGATTAGCAACCCGGAACATAAAACACAACATATAGTAATCAGTTAAATGAAAATCAACAAGTAGTAGATAAGGTAGCTACTCAAAGTTAGGGGCCCACTTCCCCCGATTTAGCATATCATCATCCCCTGTCCTGTTGGCCAAAAAATCTAGCGCCCGTTGGGTCATCAAATAGGTGGGTGTGGTCCTCGTGGTGAACTCGCAGCTTGGCAGGATACAAGAGTTGAAAACTGATGTTTTGGTCGTGGAGGAAGGTGCAAATCCCCACGAAAGTTGGAGGACTTGGAGAACAGGGATAGGAGAAATAACCTTAGATTTGTTGGCATACCGGAATCAGTGACAGGGGAGGCGCTGATAACCTTCATGGCGATCAAGATCCCACAAGCCTTATACCTTGAACTGCCAGAGGACCCTGTGATAATAGAGAGGGCACACAGAATAGGACCACCTAGAGACCAAGGGGGGGCCGCCCCAGGCCTGCAATCGCAAAATATGTTCATTGGGCCACTAAGAAGAATATCCTGCATGCCTATCGCAACCAACGTCAGCTGGTGCTGGACGGCCAGAAGATCCTCCTTTTCCAGGACTTTTCCGCGATGGTCGAAACGCAAAGCTTTTCCCTATGTTGTGCCTCCGTCACTTCGCATTGCCTTATTGAGGCTATCGCCATTTCCATCTCAGTAACCAGCCTATTCTCCAAGTCGGCAAGTTTTTGCGCGTTGGTGGTGATCTGTGCCATCACTGAGTTAATGGAGGCCTGTAAGGTGTCAAACCTTTTGTCAAAGAGCGGCATCAGTGGGGGTTGAGACTACTAGACATGTATGTGTATTACATCACTGCCCAATTAGTGTATGCCTCTTGGTGGATCAGGATGTGAACTGACACATTTTATAGGCATAAATCACAATCACCTGGTCATGACATCATCAATCAATCAGTAGCATAGGAAATGACATCACTATATAGTGGCAGAGAAAACCTCACATCCTGATTCATATCTTCCAGACTAAGTTCGTGGCACTGCAGTCTGCAACAAAATAATAATAATAAATAAGTATGCAAAATCCACATAAAAAAATTACCTGCACATGACCTCATAATCTCTGTTTAACCCTTTTGGGTGTAACGTATCCAAGGTGTGGATACAAAAGGCCTCCCTACGTAGTAACAGTCTCTTCAAATCGCCTCCCCTCCTAGGTTGACACACCCGCTCAATGACCTGACATTTCAATTGTGCGATTGAATGGTTATGATTGTGGAAGTGGGAAGGAATTGGTAACAGCAAATTTTGTTTTCGTACTGTAGATTTGTGCTTACATATACGATCTTTCACTATTTGAATTGTCTCCCCCACATACAGCAGACCGCATGGGCACTTAATGAGGTAAATGACATTTTTTGTGTCACAAGCATAATCTTATAGGCCTTCCCAGTTCGTGGGTGATAAAAATATTGTCCCTTCTGGACATTACTGCACTGCATGCCGTGGAGACAAGGAAATGTACCTCCCTTTTGGCTGAGCAAAGTTCTCTGAATCCGTGTATTGATGGTGGTTCCTATATCTGAGTGGACTAGATGGTCTCTCAGATTGGGACTACGTTTGTTGCATATGAGGGGCGGACTTTTAAACTCCTCCGCCCCTCATATGCAACAAACGTAGTCGCACAATTGAAATGTCAGGTCATTGAGCGGGTGTGTCAACCAAGGAGGGGAGGCGATTTGAAGAGACTGTTACTACGTAGGGAGGCCTTTTGGATCCACACCTTGGATACGTTACACCCAAAAGGGTTAAAAAGAGATTATGCGGTCATGTGCTTTTGATTTTTTTATGTGGATTTTGCATACTTATTTATTATTATTTTGTTGCAGACTGCAGTGCCACGAACTTAGTCTGGAAGATATGAATCAGGATGTGAGGTTTTCTCTGCCACTATATAGTGATGTCATTTCCTATGCTACTGATTGATTGATTGATTGATGATGTCATGACCAGGTGATTGTGATTTATGCCTATAAAATGTGAGAAAGCGTCAGTTCACATTGTGCAGTTGAGGAAGGCTGGACAAGCCGAAACGTGTTCTGTGAACCGTTGAATAAAGTATACCCTTAAGAGCAAGTACATCTGCTGGGATTATCTTCTATTACTCGTATGGGGATTGCTCCTTTCCTGTGCAGACATTAATTTATAGGTTGTGAGCTGTCTGATTTGGAATCTTGGTGGATCAGGGCAGATGCCAATAATCCTGCAGTGGTATTAGATGCGGCTCTTGTGGGCTCTTATGAGGCATTAGCCAACTTGGTATATCAGGGGGGAGTGACTCCGGTCCTGCATTACACTGAAGCAATGGCTACAGTGGTGATGGCTTAGAAGCAATTTGTGGTGACGCACATCGAGGGTGAGGGAGGTGATATCTGGTCCCCATACATTCCATTGTGGCGCAACAAGCAGTTGCAAGAACTGTTTCATTTATCTGATTATGAATTTTGGCCTCAAAAGGGGTGTGAAGTACCTTACTCAATTGTATGTGGATGGGGTCTTCTGTTCATTTGAGAGCCTTCACAGGGAATACAAATTGCCTCATACATGTTTCTATCGGTACCTCCAGCTGAGGCACGCCTGAGGCCCAATTTAAATCCTTATCCTTGTGTTTGAAATGTCGCCCCATTGAATCTGTGGCTCGGTTGAAACAACCATATAAACCAATTTCATCATTCTATGTTGAAATTATGAAAATGCAGGATTTGCCGCTCCCTCGCTCCTTCGATCGGTGGAGGGTTGATATCCCAGATCTGGAGGCGTCTCACCTGGAGGAACTGAGCTCTGCCTGGAAGAGCACGGTAATAAGCGCTCGTGATCAGCTCATTCAACTTAAGTGGTTACACCATTGGCGGATCCAGGGGGGGGGGGGCAACGGGGCAATTGTCCTCAGGACAGCGATACAGATGGCTGCGCTGTGGGGCAGGGAGGGAGAGGCGTTCCTTTCCTGCTCATCTGATAGGCTGCCGGCACTAGGCCCGCAGCCTATCAGATTTTGGTGCAGGCTGCGCGATGACGTCATTGCGCCACCTGTGAGCTGTACAGCGTGGGACACAGGCCGGAAGAGGTCTGCATCGCATTGCCGTGAAGGATGGAGGTAAGTATTAGTGTCTTGTTTTGTGTTGTTTTTTTTTTTTAAAAGACCGAACCCACTGGCACATAAGGGGCATGGGGGGGGGGAGGGGGCGATGTCGGCAGTTTGGCACATTGGGGGGGGTTATTGTTTGGCACATGATACTGGCACATGGGGGGGGGGGTATTGTTTGGCACATAATACAGGCACACGATGCTGGCACATGGGGGAGGAGATTGTTTGGCACCTGATACTGGCACATGGGGGGGATTGTTTGACACATAATACAGGCACATGCTACTACTGGCACATGGGGGGGGGTTGTTTAGCACATGATAAAGGCACATGATACAGGCACATGGGGGTGGAGATGTTGGCACTTGATACAGGCACATGGGGGTTGGCACTTAATACTGGCAAATGAGGGGGCAGCAGTTTGGCGCTTGATACTGGCAAATGAGGGGGTTGGCACTTGATACAGGCACATGGGGAGTTGGCACTTGATAGTGGCAAATGAGGATGGGGAGGAACTTGATACTGGCGTATGGAGGGGTTTGGCACTTGATACTAGCACATGGGGGGGAGGCACTTGATACTGGCACATGGGGGTGGTTGGCACTTGATACTGGCAAATGAGGATGGGGAGGCACTTGATGCTAGTCGTATGGGGGTTTGGCACTTGATACTAGCACATGGGGGGAGGCACTTAATACTGGCACATGGGGGGTGGTTGGCACTTGATACTGGCACAATTGAGGGGCTTGCATGGGCACTTGATACTGGCACCTGGGGGATACACTTGATACTGGCACATGGGGGGTTGGCACTTGAACTTGATACTGGCACATGGGGGGTTGGCACTTGAACTTGATACTGGCACATGGGGGTTTGGCATTTGTGGGGTTTGGCATTTGGTACTGGCAAATGGTGGGGTTTGGCAGTTGTTACTGGCACATGATGGGGGGGGGGCACTTCATACTGGCACATGGGGGGGTTTGGCACTTGGTACTGGCACATGGGGGGGTTTGGCAGTTGTCACTGGCACATGATGATGGGGGAGAGGCACTTATTATTGGGGGCACTATTGGGGACCACATCGGCACAGTATTGGAAGTAGTGGGATGTTTTGTCCAGAAGATGGGAGGATGATGGAAAAGTAGTAAACTGAGATTTATTTTTTGTTAAACTGCAGAGACGGAAAACAACAGAAAAATGGTGGCCTGGTCTGAAAGGAGAAGATGAGGAAAGAGAACATCTACATCAAAGGAGATGTCACTGTATGTAAGAGGTATGGGCGTGATATATGGGTGGGGCTGTGTGTGGGTGTGGCTAGAGGGTGGACGGGGACACAGGGGCCCCATAAGTTCCAATTGCCCGGGGAAGTGCCCCTCCCGAGACCATCCTCTGGATCTGCCACTGGGTTACACAGGGTTTATCTCACTCCAGTCCGTCTGCATCATATGCGTAGGCTACCAGACCCTTCTTGTACCAGGTGTGGAGAACCGAGAGGATCCTTATATCATATGGTATGGTCTTGTCCTGCGGCGCGGCGGTACTGGAGTGAGATTTGTGATTTTATCTCATCAAAGTTGGGGCTCCCGGGGATACTCTCTCCTACAGTCTGTCTGCTGGGATTGGTGTCTGAAATAGTTCCTACCAAATATGGAAGGAAGCTGCTCCGTTTACTTATGTTCTATGGGAGGAAAACAATCCTTTTGAATTGGAAACCACCAAAGACCCCTACCCTTGGTTCGTGAATCCAACTGATAAACTCTGACCTGCAGATGTACAAACTGACTTTTGCAGCGAGGGGGACTCCTGATAGGTTCAATCAAATTTGGGGACTTTGGTTATGTGTGCAGGGTACTATCTGATCTTATGTGCAAGATCCCGGGACTCCAGGTTGTATGAATGTGTGTGTGGATGGTTGTCTGGTCCTGTACTCGTTAATATGCCATGATGTATTACGGGACTGCTCATTGGTTTAGCAACACAAAGTCATCGATTTACTCTGATGTATTTCCCGGTCAGGGATCTTTGTATGAGTACTGGATTTTGGATTTGTTGTCCAGCTGTCTTTGTTTTTGTATCCCTTTGGCATTAGTAAATGAGTCACTTCCTGCGCCACTACCACGGCCTGTGTGTTATCCACAGGGGACTTGCGAGACGGGCTGTGCGGAGGCGAGAGGTTAGGGGGTGTTATATCGCCCGATACCATCTCTGGGGAGAAAAGCGGCGACTGGGGAGCTGATTCTTCCAGAAGGGAAGATGAGGACGGTTGTTTCTCAGAGCCGGTTTGTTAGACTACTTGGATAGTTGAGATTTGGATGCCATTTGGCCTAGTTGTGATTTCTTGGACTTTATAAATAAAAATGAGTGGAATATTAGGTTTACAGAAAACATAAGCCAAGAGAAGGTGAATTTTTTATATTTGGAAATTTTTATATTAGGAAATAAAATGCATACTAAAACGTATTTTAAACCCAGGGACAGAAATGGATACATCGATGTCCATAGTTGCCATTATGGTCCGTGGATAGAGAATATTCCAAGAGGACAATTCAAAAGAATAAAAAGAAACTGTTCCCAGTTAACAGATTATGACACACAAAGCACTATTATCCTGGATAAATTCAAAGAAAAAGGACACAAAGTTGATGAGCTAGAGAGACATAGGGAAGCGGTTAGAGAGGAGAGGAGTATAACTCAGACCAATAATAAAAAAGAGAAATACCGATAGATTTAAGTTTGTTTTCACTACCACTTTGTCCACCATGTGTCCGCAATTTAAACAGATTATTCGGAAGAACTGGAGGATTCTTAAAAATGATTCTGTAAAAGGCTCCCTGATCCCAGAAAATCCACCATTTATATTCAAAAGAGAAGCAACCATTAAGGATAAAATAGTACATGGCTTTCTGAAAATAAGTGATAAAAAATCCCATAAAGATATATTCACATGGTGCGGTTTCTGTGCTGGCTGTAAAAACAGACCCAGACAGGAACGCATCAAACACACTCAAAATATGGTGACTAGTTCTGCTAATATGAAGGAGAAAAGGGTAAAGGGATGTTTATCTTGTGAAACCATTGGCGTAATATATGTTTGAGGGTGTCCGTGCAAGCTTCAATATGTCGGCAGGACCCTTAGGAAATTAAAAGTACGGATTAGCGAACACATCCGCAATATCAAGAAAGGTTTGGAATCCCACAGTGTTTCGGCGCATTATAATTAATGCATAACAGCGATCCAAAGGGATTAAAATTTATGGGAGTAAAAAAGGTGGAAAAAGAATGGCGAGGGGGAGACCCTGTAAAACAAATTAATAAAAGGGAAGCAATGTGGATTAAATACTTTACAGCCCGTGGGATTAAATATCGAATGGGGCATACGTAGTGTGAGTATGGCTTAACTCTATACAGTTTTATGATTAGTATTTGGTATCATTGATATTGATGGGGGTGGGTGGTACTGATGGGGGATGACCTTTGATAATATGTTTGAGAATGGTGTATGTACAACTGGGCTGATATATATGCGATTTTAAGGTTATTTTTCTGTGATTTTAAGGAATTATTGTATTGTGACATTTTGGATCATACCAATGTGCCTATGAGGAAACGCAAGTGTGTTCATGTGTCTATATATATATATATATATACGTGTTATATGTATTTTTGGAATTTTATATATGTTTTTATTAGTATTTTAAAATGTTGGCACATTAGGAACAGGTATGTTCTTTAATTTAATAACGGAAGTGAATGAAAAAAGTGTATCATGTGACCGGCAATGCGATTATTTCACTGTGATGTCAGATTGGAAAGCAACGCCCCAGATGAAGCGATAATGCGAAACCCGGGTCGGGCATATGGATTTATATGTTTTATGACAAGTTTGTATCAAGTAAGTGCAATAAAAGCAGACTATATTATATCCCAGTGGTACCGCACTATATTTCTCTCCTTTACAAAGGAAGTAAAGCCTGAATGCTGGTCGGCATAAAGACTCCGGGGAGACGCCGCGTGTGAAGGACAACTATCACGTGGAGACATAGCCTGGCTATACACTTTGTTGCCGTACTTGCGCCTTAGCGCAGACCCAGAACGTGTTGATATTATAGTTGTGATTTGCGCTGTTGTCTTTGTGGCTGAGGTTCCATAAGGAATGTGTCCATCCCCAGACCACTTTTTAATGACATGCAATTTCAAAAGTATTCACATCCAGGTCCTGGTTTGAAAACTGCAGAATATTTTTGTGGGATAACCCCTTAAATTACTCTACAGACAGTAGAAGGGGAGCATAAGGAGTGGGGTAACAGCAGAATCAGACTACCCTAGGCTTTGTTTGCAATTTGTAACTATGAAGACATACAGTATATACGCATGGACAAAATTGTTGGTACCGTTCCGTTGAAGAATGAAAAACCCACAAAGGTCACTGAAATACCTTGAAACTGACAAAAGTAATAATAAATATAAATTTACTTGCCGGATTTAATACCTCTATGGCAGAATCCCATGTTTCAACATCTGGAAACCCATGAGGGTGCGGCATTGTGGAGGGAACATGGGATATGCAAACTGAGTGACCTATATGAAAAAGGGTCCTTGAGATCTTTCTCTCAACTTCAGACACAATTTCAGGTACCTAGGCAGATGTTTTTTTAGGTATCTGCAGGTTAGACATGCTCTGTCTGCTCAGTTTCAGGGAAGTGCCAGGAAAATTTCCAAATACCCGTTGATAGGAGTGCTCACCACGCAGAGTCCTCGTGGCCTAATATCCGCTATATACACACATCTTATAATCACCAAGATGAATACATGACCACTGAAAGTGGAGGATAAGTGGAGGGAATGTATTTCCTCACTCTCAGAAACAGAATGGGTTGATGCTTTAGCGGCCCCCACAAGAGTGTCCCCCTCTACCAATAATAAACTGATTCAGCTGCATATCCTGCACAGGAGTTATCTTACCCCTACTAGATTGTACAAAATGGGGAGGGCGGGCAGTAGTGACTGTATTAGATGCCATCAGCCTAATGCCAATTTTTGGCACATGATTTGGCAGTGTAGATATATACAAAGATTTTGGACGGAGGTCACTTCATGCCTATCAGATCTAGTACCGGAGACAGTCCCCCTATGCCCTAAAATGTGTATATTAGGTGTTGTAGATGATGAGTATTGGTCTCATTATCATAGGATTTTCCTTGAAGAGTCTCTGTTCCTTTTACGGAAGGCTATAGCACTCAGGTGGATGGCGGAAAGGCTGCCTACTTTACAACAATGGAAGCAACTGGTTAACCAGACTTTACCGTTAGAGAAAGTAGTATATAAACACAGAGGCTGCCCACAGAAATTCCAGAAAGTGTGGGGAGGGTGGTGTGAGTCCTAAAACACGTTAACTGTTTAATATGAGATGCTCCAACCCGTGTGTTCATAACTCATGTCTAGATAGGGAGTAACGTGAGGTGAAGATGGTCCTTTTCCTGACCGCTCTGCTACATTTCACTGATGTATGAGCAGTGATTGATATCTGCATTTAATCTGCCAAGAACCAGATTCAGAGACACTGTTTATGTATCACGTACTATGCTTGCTGTATTTTTCTTTTGGTTTATTTTGCGTTTGTGACGCTCTGTTTTATTGTCATATGTATCATGACATGTAATGTACTATTTGCATTATTATACTTCAATAAAACGAGTTAAAAAAAATATATAAATTTACTAAAAATTAACTGAATTGAAAATCAGACATTACTTTTAAATTGTGGTTCAAAAGAATAATTTATAAAACAAACTAATGAAACTGGCCTGGACAAAAATGATGGTACCCCTTAACTTAATATTTAGTTGCACAATCTTTTGAGGGAATCCCTGCAATCAAGCGATTTCTCAGTGAGACGTCTGCACCTGTCCACAGGTTTGAAGCCGTTTGCTGTGGCGAGCAGGTAAAGAGAGCAGAGAAGGCTTCGCTCATACGAGCAACGCCTTCTCTTCAAACAGCAGATTAGCCCTCATCGATCTGATATTAATATCTTATCCTGAGGATAGGTCATCAATAGTAAAAAGCAGGCAACCCCTTTAGTTAGAACAGAGACAGATGGTGCGTTCTGACATTGATTTACCTTGACCTAGGTGTTCACCTCTAATCTCTTTGGAAGTTGTTCTGTGCTCTTTGGTTACGATTCACATTATCCATCTTTTCAATTTGTCTTCAATTTTCCTCTTGCTGCCACATCCAGGGAGGTTGGTTACAGTCCCTTAGACCTTAAAGCTTCTTAATTATATGTGCAACTGTAAGACCAACAGGAACATCAAGCTGTTTGCAGATCTATAATTTTCTTTCTAATCTCCTGAGACAACTCTCTCCTTAGCTTTCTTTGATTCATGTTCAGTGTAGTGCACACCATGATATGTACCAAACAGCATAGTGACTACTTTTCAGCCTCTTAATAGGCAGATAGACTGATTACAAGTTTGAAAACACCTGTGATGTTAATTACAGGACACACATCTAAGTTTAACATATCCCTATTGTCAATTTTTTTTCAATCTTTTGTAGGATCAAAATCATTTTGTCCAGGCCAGTTTTATTATTATTATTATTATTATTATTCTGTGGAACCACAATTCAAAAGCAATGTCTGATTTTCACTAGTTGATTTATAGTAAATATTTATTATTACTTTTGTCAGTTTCAAGTTATTTCAGTGACCATTGTGGGTTTCCGTTTAAAATAACGGAAGGGTACCAACAATTTTATCCAGTGTAGGTCTGCATAAGAGCTGTATACACAAAACAGTATTTGTATTTCTGATTTGACATGGAATGCCACTGAAAATAATCAAGAGTAAGGGGGGTCATTTATTAAATAGAAATACGCCTAAATTAGCCATATTTCTGGCTCAGATTGTGGCACAAAGGTCTTTTGCGCTGCAATCTGCGACTTCTCCCCGCTCACACCAGGTCTCAAAATAGGGCGGGGAAGGGGATGGGCTGACAGGCCCGTCTAATTCATCATTTTCTATGTCTGGTTTAGGAGTAGAAAATGGTCTAAATCAGGGATGCTCAACCTGCGGCCCTCCAGCTGTTGTAAAACTACAACTCCCACCATGCCCTGCTGTAGGCTGATAGGTGTAGGCTGTTCAGGCATGCTGGGAGTTGTAGTTTTACAACAGCTGGAAGGCCGCAGGTTGAGCATGCCTGGTCTAAATGTAAGACAGCTAGGAAGCAGGCTTACATTTGGAAGTGCGGTGGATGCGCCAAGTTATGGAGAGGCCGGCATCAGTCTTAATAAATGTGCCCCCAAATGTTTCCCTTTTGCATATAGAGTATGTTATCTCTAAGGCTGTAAAGCCGCACTTCAAAATAGGAAGTAGAGCTGCGCAGGATTGCAACGATTAGGCCTTTGACCCTTTTTGCCCATGATCTACAAAGTATCCTATTTCATGGCTAGTACAGATCAATATATACATACGAAAAACAACTACAGATATTACTGAGAATGGACATTTAATGTACAACCTTTTCAAATCAAGGTGAAATACATTTTTGGTAAAATTTATTAAAATTTATTTAAAAATATATTCAAAAAATTCATTTTAAAATGGTATAAAACAACTGATCAATGTATTTATATCATCCCAGCAATTAAGTTGTTTGCATTGAACTGTCTGATCTGATATCGACATGGGGGATGCACCAAAAACCAATGGCTCAGAGAGGCTTAAGAACATTCCAAGCAGAACTGGTACACTGTTACTGTAGTGCATGGCCTGAGATGGCGGAGCATGGCACAGGGATTCACAGAACCCCAAAAGACAGAATTCCTGTGTGACGTCCTGCCCCCTTGGGCCTTGCAGTAAAAATAATACAGTGTATGAGTTTTGCCTACACTGTTTGTTTAATTCCACTCCCCCTTCAAATAAGCTAATAATACATTAAGATCTCATTGTAGTTATAAAAATGACAATATCTGCATAAATTAATGTCCATATAATGAGGAAAGGACAATGTACCCATGTCAGTGCTAGCAGGTTTTACTTGAGGAGCTAGCAATCTAATGCATATACATATACATATGAACAATATGCTGGTGTCTATTAAGTAATTAAATATTTTACACAAGGACAAAACTGTCGAAAAATGTATAAAAAAAAAGATGGAAATAAAATAAATGTAAAACCTGCAGTTCCATGTTTGACCACTGGGTGGTAACATGAAGCTTTTGAATTCATTTATTGTACTTGCCCGCACTGTGAGGTACATGTATATATTTGTAATTTGGGCAACTAGCTCCAGAAACTCCCCCGGCTTGCCCCCATGGCTAGTTATACAGGAATGTTCCATGAATAGAATGTGAAAGTGCAGGAATTATTACACCCGGCTGGTGGGCTTCTGTGGAATGCTTCTCTATTCCTGATAAACATGTCTTCTTCTATTCTTCATTAGAATAGAATATTCAACCTGAGCTGTATTAAAATAATTCATAAAGTGCTGTATCTTGACTGGCGATGTCATTGTCAGCGATGTGGCAGAGCTAAGACACTGATCTCGGTACAGTCTGCAAATGCCCCTTTCTGCCTGTAGTGCTGCAGGAGTCGGTCCCAAAGGGGTGAACACTTTAAGAGGGCAGGGTTTCCTGGGATTAAAGAAGTAATGCAGTAGTAATTAATAGACACAGAATGAGCAGATCGATTCTGCCTTGTATACTAGATGATCAAGATATTAGTTCTGTATTGTACACTGAGATCAGAGAAAGGTTCTGCATTGTATACTGGCTGATCAGAGAAAGGTTCTGCATTGTATACTGGCTATTTAGAGAAAGGGCTCTGCACTGCATACTGGGTGGTCAAAGAACATCTCTGCATTGTAAACAGGATGATCACCAGAAAAGGGGTTCTGCATTGTATAGTGTGGGTCACAGATAGATTCTGTGCTGTGTACTTTGTGATGAGAGGTGGGTTCTCCATTGTATACTGGATGGTTAAAGAAGGCTTCTGCATTGTATACTGGGTGACCAGAGAAGGGTGATAAGAGATTTATTCTGCATTGTGAACCATGCGCAAAGAGGTGGGTTCTGCACTGCAGATTGGGTGGGCAGAGAAGAATCCTGCATTGTAGACTGGATGATCAGAGATGGGTTCTGCATTGGATACTGTATGATCATAGAAGGGTTCTGCATTGTATACTGTGTGATCATAGAAGAGCTCTGCATTATGTACTGGATGATCATAGAAGGGTTCTGCATTGTATACTGGACGATCAGAGAAGGGTCCCAAACAAAGAAGGGTTCTGCATTGTATACTTAGTAATCAGAGAAGGGTTCTGCATTGTATAGTGTGGGTCACA
This sequence comes from Bufotes viridis, assembly GCA_033119425.1. Lineage (NCBI taxonomy): Eukaryota > Metazoa > Chordata > Amphibia > Anura > Bufonidae > Bufotes > Bufotes viridis. Next base: position 91,272,099 of record CM065594.1, on the reverse strand, counting down.
GATAGATTCTGTGCTGTGTACTATGTGATGAGAGGTGGGTTCTCCATTGTATACCGGGTGATCAGAGAAGGGACCCAGATTGTATCATGGGAGAACAGAGAAGGGTTTTGCATTGTATACTGAGTGATCAGAGAAGGGTCCTGCATTGTATCATGGGTGATCAGAGAAGTGTTCTGCATTATATACTGGGTGATCAGAGAAGGGTCCTGCATTATATACATGGGTGATCAGAGAAGTGTTCTGCATTATATACTGGGTGATCAGAGAAGGGTCCTGCATTGTATCATGGGTGATCAGAGAAGTGTTCTGCATTATATACTGGGTGATCAGAGAAGGGTTCTGCATTATATACTGGGTGATCAGAGAAGTGTTCTGCATTATATACTGGGTGATCAGAGAGAGGTTCTGTATTGTATACTGGGTGATCAGAGAAGGGTTCTGCATTGTATACTGGGCGATCAGAGAAAGGTAGCCTGCAAAAGCCAAATTTACTCCTTACCTAGAACACACAGTCCCTCCTTGGCCCTTGTAAGTGCAACATTAATCTGGTTTGGATCTGAAAGAAAACCAAGATTACGCCGTAGCCAACTGTACGTAGGTCGGGAATCAATCTCTTCAGCAGAAACCGAACGTACGGTTGAGAAGATGACATAACGCCATTCACTTCCTGCAGATGGAAAACGATAATGTAAAACACTGCTATAAAAGTCCGCTAGTAAAATACCCACACCATGAGCTAATAGCAACCTTGGCTTTTCATGATGGTGCAGGCGGTAACCTCGTTCAGTCCCTGATCTCTCAGTCTCTTGGTGACCTCTACCACCTGAGCATTGTAGGCGGTCAGGATAGCGATATCTTTGGCTGCAATCGACCGACTAACAAGAAGTTTTGCCAAACGTACCTGGGAAAGTTTATGACAGCATTAGTGCAGGCAACAGAGTGGCTTAGAGGCTATCCACCGAAAACTAAATCCCCTGCATCCCCTCACACAGCCAGAGCTACATGATAACATTCTGCCTGCTGCAGTCAATAGGGGGAGGTCACTGTATAAAGATTTCAATGGACTCAATAAATGTGTATGTGGAAAGCTTTTTGGCTCCCCCCAGTGGTGGGTGCGGGCAGAAGGAATTCTATAATGTAACCTTGTGACTGTGTGAGGGAGTTATAATGATACAGTAAGTAATTAGATTGATCCAATGGACTGAAAATTCGATCTGAACAAAAAAAAGCATGGGCGCAAATCCTTGGACTGATGAAGCAACCAAAAATGTGTAATTTAAGCACACAAGGTAGATCCGTCTAAAAAATTCACTTTATTATGTTATATTAAAAAATTCCAGAACACATTGAACACATAAAACTGCTTACTTGTTTCGGATGTAAAAAGCCTTAATCCTTTTTACATGTGAAACGCGTAAGCAATTCTGTTTGCTGATAGTTTTTAATATAACATAGAAGGACTTTTTAGAGGGATCTACCTTGTGTAATGGACGTAACACACTTGATTGTTAGCAAGCCCATACACGACATACACGAAAATGCATAAGGCAGAGGTGGCTACAGTATGGTAAATTTGGGGGCAGTTGAAAGGATGGGGGTGTTATGTACATACCGCCTGCACTGCCTCTTTAATGTTTGCTTTAGAGTTAATATTCCCTTCTTCACTGGTCACAATCAGGCTCTGCTCCTGTCCATCCACTTTTCCAAACAGCAGGGGGCAGCATCTGTGGTGTTTGTAGGAGAAGAGGCTGGGCTGCAGCCTGAGCGAAGCTGATGTGAGCAAGCGACCATCATAGAACTCATTGGATGGAAATTTGCAGATATCAGAATGCTGGAGGGAAAGCAAAAGAGATAGAATCTGTTAATTACACTGAGCCATTCCCCACCCCATTATCATTTGAATGGCCATCTTACTATACCACGTTTCCCCTCTTGCTGCAGTGAAATGCTTGACCAGAAAATGCTTTCTGCAGTAAAGTCAACTACTTTAAGGCCTCATGCACAACTGTATCCATTTTCTAGTCCGCAAACTGCAGATCCGCTAAATACAGATGCGGTCCGTGTGCCGTCCACATTTTATTTGCGGACCCTTTGTTTTCAATGGTTCACATTTCGTGAACACATCCTATATTTGTGCGGAATGGTCATAAGGATACGGAAAGCAGACAGACGATCCATGTTCTTTCCATATCTGTATGTCCGTTCTGCAAAAAGATAGAACATATCCTATACTTGTGCATACAGGACCCCGTTTCCCTGGATTGATAGGGATCCTAGCAATTGGCCCCTCACAATCACTTAGTTATACCTTATCCAGTGAACAGAGGATAATTTTATTTACCGGAATACCCCTTTAACTAACGTAAAAGTCCCACTCACCATGCGGTACTGTGTGTCCAGCAACAGTGCCCTCTCCTGGTATCTCTCAAACAGTGAATGATCCACTTTCAGGGCGCGGCATAAATCATTCTTGACCACAGGGCGCAGCTGGCGATGGTCACCAATTAGAACAATCTGTGATAAAGAAAGTCTGTGTGTAATGGCCATAGTATAAGGCAGTGATGGCTAACCTCCGGCACTCCAGCTGTGGTAAAACTACGACTCCCAGCATGCTCCATTCATTTCTGTGTTCTGAGAACAGCCAAGCAAGTGTGCATCTTGAGAGTTGTAGTTTTACCACAGCTGGTGTGTTGGAGGTTAGCTGCTGGCACAGATCTCTGTACGATTCACTTACCCATTGCGCATTCTTGTGGCTGACAATGGGAACCAGTGTCTCCGGCTCAGTGCACATGCCACTCTCATCTATAATAACCTGTGACACTGGCAGACCTGTCAGGACTTTGCTGGATGAGGTGACGCAGGTGCACAAGATAACGTCATGGCGGTCAAACTCCACCTTTCGAGCATCACCCAGTAGCTTTTTATAACTGAGGTGGAAAAAAAGGTGAATGCAAAGGGGAGGAGTTATGGACAGGTAAGAACAGTGGGAGGAGTCATGGATAGGTGAATAGAGAGGGAGGAGACAAGGAGAAGCAAGATAATAGAGAGAAGAGAAAAGGAAGTACAGGAGGAAGGAGTTAGGCCTCTTTCACACGACCGTATGGTTTTGCAGTCCGTATTATTGTCCGCATATCGGACAAGGATAGTCCTGTTCTATTAGGGGCCAGCTGTTCCATTTCGCAAAAAATGCAATACACACGGACGTCATCTGTATTTTTTGTGGATCCGTTTTTTGCGGACCGCAAAATACTGAAAAAGCCATACGGTCATGTGCATGAGGCCTTACACAGAGGAGTATAGGTGAGTGCAGAGGAGGGCTCTATACAGATGGAGGAGAACTGAGGGGTAGAGGTATAGGTTTCTATAAACGGGAGAAGACATGGAGAAATAAGTACAAGGTGGAGTTAAGCTGACCGGGGAGTAAAAACAGGTCCATTCACACGTCTGCAACTGTTTTGCGTTCTGCAAAAAACACGGACACCGGCCATGGGCGTTCCGCATTTTGCGGACTGCACACGGCGGGCACTATAATAGAAATGCCTTTTCTTGTCCGTGGCTGCGGACAAGAATAGGACATGTTCAATTTTTTTGCGGCTGCGGAACGGAAGTGCGGATGAGGACAGCACACAGTGGAACGGATGCGGACCCATTATGCGGACGTGTGAATGGACCCTTAGTCTGGTGTGATAAATAAACTGGAGGAGACAAGGTAAGGTGAGTACAGAAAGGAGGAACTACAGGCAGGTGAGAACAGAGGGAAGAGGACCACCCCCCTCCCTACTTACCTAGTCACTTCTTCCAGAGTTATCTCCTCCCTTCTCCGAATCCGTGCATCCATTTCCAGAATTTTCCCAGAATATTGGTTTGTGGGCTGCCGGATCAGGTGATGTAAGGTGATCGGTCTACGAGAGACCACATGAGCTTAGTAATGTATCAGACCATTTCTGATGACTAAAAAATATAAGGCTGATTTTAGGAGAGATCAGCCACCGAAATCCTTATGTCCGCTAGTGTTTTTGGACACATTGTCCGCTGTTGGCCGTGCCCCTAACCCACCTTTGTCTCGGCCCTTTTGGAAAAGTGGCGAGGGCGGCATAAAAAGAAGCACTTGCATCTTTTTTTTATTTAAAAAGTCACAAACACTTAACTTGCTGCTTTTTAAAGCCACTTTTCTGGCACTTTTGTGTGGAGCTAAACCACGAATGGACACCCGTCACGGCTTTAAACCACCAGCTGCATGAATGGATGCTGCCCGATTTCTGCCAGATTTATGGTGTGGAATCCGTCGCAAAAAATCTGTCATGAAGATGCTATGTGAATGGGGGCCTAAGAGTACAATGTGAATGTACAATGAGGGTCTCCAGGTGGGTTACCTGAGAACTTCCTGCGGTTTACCCTCCCTGAGGTATCCAGATACTCTGAGGTTGCTTCCAGGGTATGGAAATTCAGACAGTTCCATCTGTTCACTGTACACACGCAACAGACGGAGCTTGCCACGAAGGGGGAGGAGTTTTTCTTTAAAAATAAAATAAAAAATATATATATATATATATTAGTCATTTCAGTCTGATGAAATATAAATCATGAACCATTGGCCATAGGAACCAGATCAGATCAGTCTTACCGGCTATGACATCCACAGACTTATTTGAAGGGCCACAATACAGGAGGACCCGCCTGCCATTCAGTTCCTCTTCAGTTTCGTCCGCTGTCATAGACTCTAGATCTTGATTCACTTCATTGAACCAGTAAGCCAGATGAGCACCGACTATAGTTTTCCCAGTACCTGAGGGAAGGTAAGAGTCCTCAGGATACCTGTATATTTCCTCAACTGCTTAGATACACAGCTCAGCAAACAGTATAACACATGATATGCTTAGATACAGTGTCGCCGCCTGTTTTTATGTGTAAAAAGCCTGTTTACGCCTGTCTTATTTTTCAAGTCTCATTTACCAACTGTTTTTGCACCTGTTCTGGAGGCATTTGCGCCTGTTGTCTTTCATGGAGACGTGCACCACTGTTTAGACCAGTTTAGTGAATTTGAATCTGTCTGACAAGAAAACGACCACTAGATGTCAGACTGAAATCAAAAAAGACATACCAAAACCAGACTTAAACTAAAAAAGAAAGGATAATAAATGAGGCGCAAATTAAGGCCCCTTTCACATATGCGTTTTTGCTTTCCGTCCTCCGTCCTCGGGGCTCTAGGAACGGAAAAATACTGATCAGGATTAGCCCAATGCATTCTGAATAGAGAGAAATCCGTTCAGGATGCATCAGGATGTCTTCCGTTCAGTATGTGAACGTTTTTTGGACGTTGACAAAACTGCAGCATGCTGCGGATTTGTCTCCGTCCAAAAATCCGGAAGACGTGTCGTAACGCCGGAAACGGAATTAATGCCCATTGAAGTGCATTAATCCGGATCCGGAAATAAGCTAAATGTCGTTTCGGCGCATCGCCGGATCCGACGTTTAGCTCTGCGCATGCGCAGCAGCAGTTCCGATCGGGGCCCCAGTGTAAGCTGGGGCTCCGATTGGTTACCATGGCAGCCAGGACGCTACTGAAGTTCTGGCTGCCATGGTAAGTACTCCGCAGCAGTGTACTTACCTGCGCTGCGGCCTCTGGGCGCTCCTTCATGACGTCACAGGTCCGGGCAGCGCATTGATCTATGTGCCGCGGGGACCTGTGACGTCATGAATGAGCGCCCGGCGGCCACAGCACAGTAGGTACACTGCTGCGGAGTACCATGGCAGCCAGAACTTCAGAAGCGTCCTGGCTGCCATGATAACCTGAAAGCATTTCGAAGACTGATCAGGATCCTGATCAGTCTTCTAATGCTTTCAGGCGACTTGCGTTCTGACGGATCCGGCGGGCACTTCCTCAGAACGCAAGTGTGAAAGAGACCTAAGGACAGACTTTGCCAATAGGTCTGGTTTTATTTACTCCCAAAAAAAAAAAAAAGGCGAGATTAGTAAATGTGCTCCAATGAATTCCAAATGATCAGAGACTTCATATTCACACCCACCAGCAGACAGCGTGATACATGACAAGCTTAGTGTTTGGTCAGTGTTTACTATCAGTTAGGCCTCATGCACACGACCGTATGTGTTTTGCAGTGCACAAATTGCGGATCCGCAAAAAAAAAAAAAACGGATGACGTCCGTCTGACATCGATTTTTTTTTTTGCGGATCTGTTATTTTTGCAGATCCATTGTAATAATGCCTATGCTTGTCCTCAAACTAGAAAAAAATAGGACATGGTCTATTTTTTCACGGGGCTACGGAACGGACCTACTCATGCGGACAGCACAAACAGCACATGGTGTGCTGTCCGCATTCTTTGCAGTCCCATCGAAATGAATGGGTCTGCATCCTATCCGCAAAAAAACAGAACGGACACGGAAACAAATCACTTTTGTGTGCATGAGGCCTAACTCATAACAGGCTTAGATGGCTCTGCAGACAGTATCACATATGATAGGCTAAGATTCACTTACCAGGGGGTCCTTGTATCAGAGTGAAGGGCTGCATCAGGGCTTTCCTTAAAGCTTCTGTCTGACTGTCATTCAAACCAAGAGAAAGTTCACGGACGGTGAAGGATCTCTGTGCCTTGAACTTACTGTTCATATCTGCAATGCAGAAAATAAGCAGTTGGCGTTTGCATCCATGGTGTGAACAGTAGCCCTGTGTGGCCGTCCACTGCACACACCACATTCCTCGCTGTTCTGATCTCCGTCCTCCTCCTCCATGTCTCCGTTTTGCCTCCCTTTTGCTCATGACTACGCACCTTTATCAGGAATATGCTTTCCCAGGACAATACTTTTAGTCAGTTCTGAGGCACCTTTCAGTTCATTCACGGCGACCTCTTTCCGTCTGACGGGACAAACAACACACACAATGCACAATGTTAATCTTAGTGCAAGAATATTCTGCAGCTTACAAATAGACTTTGTGTCTCAGTAGTTTTTCAGGACGTTTGCTTGTTTTCAGTGAATGAGAACAGTCCAGCTTACATCTGGAGATTGAAAACTTGTCCTGCCCTAATACTTCGCACAGCTGAGGGTTTGTTACAGTTGCATCCAGTCTAGATAATCCTCTGTGAGGTAAACACATTAGTTGCACAAATCTCTCTCCTGTCCTAAAAGCTTGTTACAATGTAACAGTGCAGATAAAATTGTCTAGTCTTGAGTCCAGGCTGTTGTGGCCCACGTTGGATTGTCAGGGATGCTCAACCTGCGGCCCTCCAGCTGTTGTAAAACTACAACTCCCACCATGCCCTACTGTAGGCAGATAGCTGTAAGCTGTTCGGGCATGCTGGGAGTTGTAGTTTTGCAACAGCTGGAGGGCCGCAGGTTGAGCATGCCTGGTCTAGACTGCATACAATTATAGCGACCTCTCAGCTGTGAGATATACAAGATCTGTACAGGAAGTCACAAACTGCACATTTGCAACTTTTTTAGCGACACTTAAATTTTTTTGCACAGGTGCCGTTTCTCCATCAGTCTTGGCACTTTCCCGAAAAGGGGGCGTGACGAGGACGGGGCTGGCAGATCCCACACATTTATCATCTTCTATGCTAGTTTTGTAGCGTAATAGAAAACTTAAATCTACATCAGCTAGGGGCTGGCGCACGGAATGCCGGATGCCGTGCCTAATTTATGAAGAGGTGCACACCTCGTCATAAATTAGACACAGCATCTGATAGTGTTCTTGGTTATCGTAGCCTGGAGTATGACAAATCTGCCCCTACGGCTATATTCACACAACAGTGAAGAAAAAACGTCCATTAAAAATGGACAAACTGTCAGTTTTTCATGCCCATTTTGCATCCGTGTGTCACAGATTTCTTATACTTTTCCCGTCAGGCTAACCGCTTTTAACAGCCACTTGTCATCCGCTCAACAAAAAAAAAAGGATGCATTTTATTGGCCTTTTTTCCCCTCTAACCCTAAGAAAACACCTGCAAGATGGCCACATGATCGCCCAGGCGCCATTTTCTCTGGCTTCTATGGCATAGGAGGGGATTTCCCTGTCTCTCCTCCGCGTCTTCTAGCAGCCAACAGACGCCAGGCAGGCGCCATTCCATAGAAAGGCCATTTAAAAGCAGGCCTATGGTCTTCTATAGGGTCAGGACAGGCCATCAAAACCATCAAAATTAAGACTACTTTTTAATGGCCAATATTCACGGTCCGTTAAAGCAACAGACATGTGAATACACACACACAGATTTCAATTCTACTGAAAATGGCCTTTAAAAAAACAGGCATGACATGTTTTTCACTATCGTGTGGATATAGCACAAGAAAGTATAGTGACAGTTTCACAGGAACCCTGTATAGTTAATTATATCAAACAGCTTTACCTAAAATGCCTACAGTAGGATACTGCTAACAATATACATTTTTTCTTACATGTCTGGTAGCAGCTTTGGTATGATTTCCAAAGTAAATGTGGCTTCAGGTTTGAGGACTGCTTCTGGAACTTCCTTCATGGTAGCCTGGTGTATATAGAAGGCCACTCTGCCACCTTCCTCTTTGGAAACCTTGTTTTTGACCTTGGTCAGACCATGTGCTACCCAAGTATAGCTGTCATATTCAAAGGGGTCTGTGGTGCTGCATCTCCTCAGATCTTCCATTCGAATGCAAATATAGCAGTTCTGAAAGTCCATGTCAAGGTCACAATCTTTAATTATGTGGGAAGACAGTTTGAAGGATCCTTCCAACCCTACAGCTTGCTTGCTACCACTTTTTGTCTTCCATTTCACAGGAACATCTATCAAGAGTATACCTCCACCTTCAGTCACAGCTGACTCCACTGCCTCCATGTCCAATAGGGGCAACCACACTGACTGATATTCTTTAATGGTTTTGTATCGTTTAAGAGGTGCTCGTTTGGCTAGACAGGAGAAACAATCAATGGGTCGAGATGTATGTTCCAGGCAAAGCTCTACTCCTGGTGCTGGGGAGCAAAGCTGAGGACTAGGCGTAGGGAACCCACGGTCCACAACGCTGCACAGCTGAACAGGAAGACAATCCCCGGGGTGCAGATTGAGTTCAAATTCCATGTAGTGACCACAGGGACTTTGATCTATAAAACTCATAGGGTCAAAAGCTTCAATACCTTCTCTTAAGGCATTTACGGCTTTATTTGAAGCACCCTGGCTTATTGCTGTGACTGCTTCATGCCAAGCTCTCGGATTAAAGGAGATTATGTCTTTCCGCATTTTGTTTTTGAGAGGTTTTTCCCGGTAAGTCTTGTAGGAATACACCCTGCGTTTCCAAGACAAACTGGAGCCATTTTCAATTGGTGTTGGTTGCACCACTGGCTGTAAAACGCTATAATCTAGTGACAATGGATTTGACAAAGAGTCTCCATTGAGTGGGAAGGCTACTTTGACTCCTTTACTTTTGGCATCAGCACTAATGATCACTGCCAGCTTTTGCTGCACTTCATTATGGAGGGATAATGCCAGCCTCAGAGCATGCCCTCTCTTCTCATAAGCGGACTCCCTTTTTACCCTTATATCAAAGTTGAGACAGACTAAGTCCATGTCCTCTGGGGAAATGAGTGATGTTGAAACCCTTTTTAGATGTCTTTGAAGCAATCTCTGCACCACAATGTCTATGTAACGTCGAAGAGGTGATGAAGCCCAGGTATAGGCACAAAGCTGAAGAGAGTAATGCCCATTGGCATTTGGCGAGTCTGACCGGATGAAGAATGAACGACCCAGTTGCCTTCTAAATTCTCGAACAGCATAGCAGAGCTCAGGGTGCAGGTCTTCTGTTGCTAGAAGGTCAGTGATCCTGGCATGGTCTTGCTTTACAGCTGCATCTTGCAGCTGTTTCCACACTGAGGTCAGCATGGTTACTTTATGGCCAGATAAAGGTCTCGGTAATTCAGGGACATCAAGCAAATGATGTGACAAGTAGGCTGAAAAAGGTAAAAGATGCTGAAACTTTGTCCTTAGCTCCTCGATCTTAGGAAGGCTTGGCCCATTCTGGCATCGTACTGGTATAAAATTCATCAGTTTGTCTTTGCTGGTTAGATAGTCTGCCACCCAGCTATTGTACATAATCATCAATTCCTCAATCATGCGTTGAGCATTACGATGTCCCGGGGGACAATCTTCATCAGGCTGTTTGTAATTGGAAGCGTTTTCTAGACGGAACACTCGATGGACTTCTGAAAAGTTCTTGATGATGCATAAACACCCTTCTACTGTGCTGAATGTTGGAGGATCTTCACTCTTAGTTTCCAGAATTGAATTTGCCTCTTCATAGGATAATTGACGTTTAGAGCAGATAATGGTATGACAAAGATTGCCATCTACCATTTCGTCAGTATCTTTCTTCACTTTCACAAAAAGGGACACTGCACGACGGTCACAATTTGGCTTCAGGCTGCAAAGATCTGAACACAATTTAAGAGGCAGCATATGGATCACATCATGTGTGACGGAGTAGAAGGTAACTCCTCGTCTTTTCGCTTCTTTGTCTAAGACACCTCCTTGGGGAATCACAGCAGCCAGGTCAGTAATATGGACACCAATCTCATAGTATTCACCTTGGTCTTGTACAGATATGGCATCATCCAAGTCTTTTGCATGTGCTGGATCCACAGTGAAGACAAGAATGCCTCTACAGTCTTTTCTGTCTTTGTCTGTGATGTGGTTTGGCATTTGTTTTATTTCTTCCATCACCTCTTTAGGGTAATTACTGTCATTTTCAATACCAAATTCCAGGTTTAAGATGTTAAGTCCCTGTTCTAAACTTAGCACACGAGGTATAATGCAGTTTACAATGCCCAGGGGGTAGTAGTAACGCTCCTGCCAGCAGACAACCTCCACCAGGAACAAACAGTTTCGTCTCATGTCCTCAGTCAGCTTCTCTAAACGTTCTGTAACAATCCGTCTATCTTTAAATTTACGTATTGGGATATGGTTTGGTTTTTCTTTAAAACACTTACAAAAAATCTTAGTGACTGATCTGTCAATGGGAATCATCGTATTAGGATCCCTAGGGTCCATGAAACATATGAAGCGTCGATTTTTTTCTCCTGCTTCTAAGATTCCAACCACTTTTCCACTTTCGTGATTTGTTTTTGATAACAACTGGACAACCACTTTGTCGCCAGTAAATCCCAGACCACAATTGCTGCGCCCATTCACTGGTATGCGACGGGGTGGACATTCTTCGAGGGTGACAGCATAACCTCGGTCAAAGGTTTCCTTGATCAGTTGACACTTTTTGTAGGTGCTGGGTTGCAAATTGAGGTACTGCCCCAGGATGTGTGTAGGAAAGTGGGTATATTTGTCTTCTTTTAGAGAATTATTGGCTTTTGGCTTAACTTCCAGCATTCCTTCCTCCGTCACAGTCACAAAAGTCCCCTTTTCGTCGTCCAGCAATTCCTGAAGAATGGCATCTTCAGAGTTGATGTCCAAGTCAGATGCCCAAGAGTCTCTGTCTTCTTCAGCATCTTCTTCTCCTTGTTGTTGGCTCCAGGCTTGTAGGTCACATACAACCTGTTTTATCTCCTCCACATTAAGGTCTGCTGGCATGGAGCTCCCCGCTTCCACACACTCCCGCAGGTAGTTCCTCCAGATACGGCTGCACCCACCAAAAGAACACAAAGCCACCACATCTCCAACTACTATGACCTGGGCACGAGCACGTGTCAGAATCGTGTTCAGAACTCGAGGATCGCAGAAGAAGTCTAAGCTGAAGGTGGAAGTGGATGGAGGATGAACAGGCAGACTGTCTACAGACCGAACAGTGCTGAGAATGATGACAAAGTACTCGCAACCTGCAAAGCAAAATTACAAACATAAATAGTAACTTGGAAGGCAAAAACTGAACATAGTTTATTGTAAAATATTGTACATAATATATTATGAATACATCACAATAGCAACAGGTAGAGCAATAGGGTATTAGGGTGGTTCAGTGGCTACTGCAACTGTCAATTCAAATCTCACTAATGTGTTAGCTGCATGGAACTTATATGGTCACCACATCGGGTTATATGGTTTACAATTAAATTAGGTTTTAAATGCCTAAGATAGAGGAACTGTGAGCTTCGTCGAAACTTAACTTTAACTTTTTGATTTTAGAAAATACATACCAATGATGTTGTCATAGTTTGTGACTGTGACATCAGACAGTTTTATTTTGCGCAGTTCCTGACGTATGAGCTTTACCTAAAGAATAAAACAAAAAATCACAGATTAAGCATCTACTATAATACTCCCTCCTATGTTTAAGAATATAACTACTATAATCCTGCTCCTTATGTACAAGAATAGAACTGCTATAAAACTACTTTATAAACAAGAATATAACTACTATACAACTACCTCCTATGTACAATAATATAACTACTATAATACTGCCCTCTATGTACAATAATATAACTACCATAATACTGCCCTCTATGTAGAAGGATATAACTACTATAATACTGCCCCCTATGAACAATAATATAAGTACTATAATACTGCTCCTATGTACAAGGATATAACTACTATAATACTGCCCACTATGTACAAGAATATAACTACTATAATACTGCTCCTATGTACAAGAATATTACTACTATAACACTGCTTCCTTTGTACAATAATATAACTAGTAGAATACTGCCCCCTATGTACAAGGATATACCTACTATAATACTGCCCCCTATGAACAAGAATATAACTACTATAATACTGCTCCTAGGTACAAGGATATAACTACTATAATACTGCCCCCTATGTACAAGGATATAACTACTATAATACTGCCCCTATGAACAAGAATATAACTACAATAATACTGCCTTCTACATACATAGATATAACTACTATAGTACTGCCTCCTATGTACAAGAATATGACTACTATAATACTGCCTATGTACAAGAATATAACTACTATAATACTGCAATAATACTGCCTTCTACATACATAAATATAACTACTATAATACTGCCTCCTATGTACAAGAATATAACTGCTATAATATTGCCCCATGTATAGTAATATAACTACTATAATACTGCTCCTATGTACAAGAATATAACTACTATAATACTACTCCCTATGGACCAGAATATAACTACTAGAATACTGCCCTATAATAAGAGATGAGTTATGGAAAAAGAAAATGCTTTCCACGGCACCTGACTTCCATGGGACACCACGCAGATTTTACTTCTGTTCACTTTTCCCCACTGTTCAGGCCACTGGTGGACAATTTCCTTGACGACCTCAACAACCTGCAACATTTCCGACTGATTTACCCATGAATTTCCTACAGAAGAAGAAGGACCGTGACAATGGAAAAGCCCCAGTGCATGGCTTCCTTGTGGAGGTTGCATTGGTTTTTCTGCACAAGCCTCAATAGCATTCTTGTGGCTGACGTAGAAGCATCGTGACACAAAGGAGATGATGCTGGGGACGGAGCGGTAGTTTTGGTGGAAGATTATACGCCCACTTTGGGCTACTGGACAGTTTTTACCTTGGTAATGGGAGAAGAGACGGGTGAGTAAGGTGTGCTCCTCTCCAGCTCTTCTGTTAAAGAACCGTGGGGTCTCCTGCATGTGGTCTCCAGCCACCACCAGACGTGTGTGATGGTTTGCCAATGACAATGGGATCAATGCCTCACTCTCCATCATTTGTGCTGCCTCATCCAGTAGGATATGGCTGAAATAACCCCTTGGCACATCCAGATCCCGGGATGTGACTGCAGTAGTCACAACAATGCGATAATTGTCGAGGAGACTCAGAGGTGGAGTAATAAAGGTAGATTTATCAGGGCTGAGAGGGCAATACTGAAGTGTTATGGGGCTTGTTCTATTTTTTGGGCTATGTATATATTTCACTCTCAGTGGGGTTGCTTCTGGGTGGCCGGTCTCAACATATGGATGGAAATGATCTTGGATATACAGGTCAGCGGCACTATAAAGAGAAAGAAAAAAAGTAGTATATGAATGTGGAAGTCTGATGATCATCAGTGGAAAATGTCTGTCCCAAAAGTGGACATGCCCTTGAAGCACTAGGACCCAGAAGGACAAGTCAAATAAAGTATTCAAAGTGTGCCTAAATTTATAAAAAAAAACTTGCAGAAAATAATATTTATAATATTCTTTCATTATTTTAATTTTTACTTTTCCTACTGAAATAGGCACCTGAAGAAAATAATATTTCTAATATACCTTTATTAATTTTTTCTTTACTTTTTCTAGTGAAATAGGTTCCTATTGCAGCTTGCGATCCATACTCCGTTACACCGCTGTGTATGGGAGTACGGATTCCCCAGGGGCCGCATTCAGCGCTGTACAGGCAGGAGCGTCTCTGCTCTTCCTCAAGTCTGCCACGCTGTACATGTGTCTGGCCTGCTCGCTTGTGAAATGGATGGCATTTAGGGGCTCAGCAGAGGGGCGATGTGGTCTGTGTGCCCCTGCCCTGCGCACTTAGCTCTGTATGCCAGGCTTTAGCAGAGCAGCGCTGGTACAGGTAGGAGGAGCGATGCTCCGGCCTGTACAGCACTCAATGCGGTCACAAGGGAGTCCGTACTCCCATTCACAGTGGTGTACCGGAGTATGGATTGCAAGGTGCAGTAGAAACCTATTTCACTAGGAAAAGTAAAGAAAAAAATAATAAAGGTATATTAGAAATAATATTTTCTGTACATTTCCAATAGGTTTTAATAAAGTTGTTTTACATTTAGGTACACTTTAAGGAAACATTACAGTGGAGGAATGCAGATACTCTGGACTATTCCAACAAGTTGGTAAAATACATTCCAGAGAGGTTATCACCAGGCTTCTGCTGTGCTGTTCCTTTGTCATTCCTCCTGGAAATGTATGTAATTTACAGAGAGGTGCTACCATTACCTTGGGGTGTGTCCCAACGCACTGACTGGAAGAGTCAGAGTGTGTAGGGACACACCTCATTGACAAAGGAAAAATGTAATGGCCATTTATCAATTTACATTTCCAGAAGTAATAACAGAGGAACGGCATAATGCAGAGATGCTCCAGAGCTGTTTCATGGGGAATACAAGTACTTACTAAACGGACACTGATGGGTTTTGGTACCTGTTGTTATGGGTACAGATCAGCACTCTGGCGTGAGGTTGTTTGATCACCTGCAAAGCAGCTTGGGCCAAGGTAGATGTTTTTCCAGTACCAAATGGTCCATATATCAAAAGAGGGGCTACTGGATCTTTCCCGGTCACCGTTCCAGCAATGTAAGAGATTGCCAGCTGCTGTTTCTTGTTGCCCCACGATATAGGCCCCTGGTAGGTGGGCAGTTGGCATTTGGACAGATCTGGTAGTAATAACTTTTCGTCCAACAGGCGGTCAACTGCTTCATGGTAAATGCAGAACGGCAGACGGTCGATCTGGAACTGGACCTCCAACTGAGTAGATGCATCTTGCTCAATAGACAGCTCTTTGCAGCATCTCTCCGGTATCTTCAGTACAATACTGCCCTCTAACTCTATGCTGGGTTCCAGGAGGACTTCATAGACTCTGTCACTCTGCAGAGGGCAAGGAGCAATGATGGCCGTGGACACAGATCTCTGCAGCAAATAGCCTTCTTCAGCATCTTGCGTCATCCCGGAAGGTAGAGGAACCTCTGCATAGAGCTCCCCAGGAGGAGCAAACTTCATTTCATTCTGATCATTCACCATCTTCTTAAAGGTTACCATGGCTTTTAGGTTTAACCTAAGAAGAGTGACATTATTTAGAGCTGATCCAGGAGACCCACATACAGAAATCATTGGCTTATACTGACATCTAGAAGGAACCTAACACTGACCATCCCGAGTCCCCTTTAACCCCTTCAGGACTCCCTGCCTTCCCGGAGCCATAACTTCGCATAGCAGTAGGATTTTGGCTTGACTTTTACAGGACAAGATGTACTTTCTAATGGCACTATTTTATATTGCATGCAATGTAGTGGTAAGCTGGAAAAAAAAAAATCTAAATGGGGTGGAATTGGAAAAAAAAAGCAATTCCGCCATAGCTTTATGGGTTTCAATTTTACAGAGTTCCCTATGCAGTTAAACTGAACTGTTAGCTTCATTCTCTGGGTCAGTAAGATTACAGAAATACCACATTTGTATAGTTTTTCTTGTGTTTTATAGTTAAAAAAAATAAAAACTTTAGAAAAAATATTTTTTTTCTCTGCATCGCCATATTCTGACTCCCATACATTTTTTGTATCTAAGGCTCCGGGGCTTTGTGGGGCAATCTATAGTATTCATTGATACCATTTTGGGGTATATATGACTCACTTGATCACTTTTTATTAAATTTGTTTGTGGAGGTTAAGAGATGAATCGGCCATATCGATATTTTTTTCCATTACAAAAAAATGTATGGGCATTTTGGAAAATCGTATGATAATGGTTTCTCCCCTAGACTGTAATAAATCACCTTTGCAGCCTTCGGGAGATTTAGTGTGTTCCTACGGGCTTCAATGTGTGGAAAGCCTTGGAGAATTGTAAAGGCCCGAGTCTGCCACAGAAATGAAATGGTTCCCCCAATCTCAGAGTGGTGGAGCCGTTCGGTCCATGGGAAGGAAGCTCTGCCATGGAAAGACCGCTAAAATGCTGTAGTCACAACTGACCATGGCATATAAGAGGTTAAATCTTGGTGTTACCGCTGATCACAGACATTGCCTCAGTGCAAAACAGCAGGCATCTGCCGGATATGGCGTCTGCTAAGCTTCTGAGTGCGTACCACGTTTAAAAACCCAACTTCATGTACAGCGAAGTTTGGGAAGGGGTTAACAGCAAACCTGCTGTGACACTTACATGGGGGGAGTAGAAATGGGTGGAATATTATATAACAATTCATACATATAGAATATTCCAGAAGACTTCTATGACCCCGGCAATCTTTAACATTTGTGGTTTTATTTTTAACAACCGGCTAAGTTGTCAATTTTTCCAACACATAGATCAAAATCCCCTGCATAGCCATAGAGTTGAGTAATAACATTCTGGCTTCCCTAAACCACCACTAGAGGGAGTTATATATCTGTCTTCACATTGCTCCCCCTATGGTGACTGCAGCAAGCCAGTATTTTATTCTTTACCGCTATGGCTCTGCAACAAAAGAGTTAATAAAAGGTCCCCGTCACTGGTGGAGCCTCATTGTACTGTATCTCACCTGGATATCACCTGCTCTCTCGCTGCTTCCTCTTGGAGAAGACCAAGATGCATCATTCGTCTGTAGTTTGCCACCGTTAGTGGCTGTTTATCAGTGGTTGTTGGAACATAACATGGATTCATGGAGGGAGGTTTGTACATTTCTAAGAGTTTCTTTTCCTCTAGTGTCCTCTCCTTGCATGGAATGAATAAGAGCTTGTCTGGATACCAGCGCTCTGAGGATGACGGTGCTCCTTCACATTGATCTGAGGCTTTATTCTGGAGGCTTGGGGTTTCTTCTTGACCACCAACTTGCATGAAGATCTTCTGAAGCAAAACTGGACGAATTCCAAAATCTAGAGTCAACCACTGCTCAAAAACTCCAAAGGCCGAGCACTGGACATGTACGGACAGTTTATATTGTGTCCGAGATCCCTTAACCAGAAAACGATGACCTCCGGCATAATGGCAGGGTTTTTGATGGTCACTAGCATCCAAAGAAAAGATGGCTCCAGGAGCGGTCTTCAACAAGGCAACATGCAGGAGTGGCATCTACAGAATGAATTATTATACCTTAGGACTGTCACATATACCATAGATCAGTTCACTAGAGCTACTCTCCACTGTAGACCATAGGCACACAATGGAAGCCATTTTGTGTTAAATTCAAGTAATTGGAATATACCATCATAACCTTTATGTTTTCACTTCCATATCAGTTAAATTTTTTTCTGTCACAGAAAAAAATCTACCTGGAAAGTGGAAACCATCCGCAATTTACTGGTTGTGAGCTGTGATGTTATCACTGATGTTCATGTGTGAATAAGATCTTAAAGGGGTTCTCCAGGAATAATTTAACATGGCTGCCAGCAATCTGTCCTACAATGTGAGCAGGACTGGTAGTCTCCACTTGACGAGCTGGATGACGGGACTTGGACTCATTACACACTACGCTAGAGCAGTGTAGGGTGTAGGGAGGCCCTGGCCCCTCATCCCCCTAGATAGCTCTACAAGTGGAGGCAACGTTTAGGTACACTTTAAAGAAATATTACAGTGGAGGAATGCAGGTACTGTGGACTATTCCGACAAGTTGGTAAAATACATTCCAGAGAGGTTATCACCAGGCTTCTTCTGTACTGTTCATTTGTCATTCTTCCTGGAAATGTAATTAACAGCGAGGGGCTACCATTACCTTGGGGTGTGTCCCAACGCACTGACTGGAAGAGTCAGAGTGTGTAGGGACACACCTCATTGACAAAGGAAAACTGTAATGGCCATTTGTCAATTTACTTATACAGCTCCAGGAAGAATACAGAGGAACGGCATAATGCAGAGATGCTCCAGAATAGTTTCATGGGGAATACAAGTATTCACTAAACGGACACTGATGGGTTTTGGTACCTGTTGTTATGGGTACAGATCAGCACTCTGGCGTGAGGTTGTTTGATCACCTGCAAAGCAGCTTGGGCCAAGGTAGATGTTTTTTCAGTACCAAATGGTCCATATATCACACAAATGCTGTGACCCCTTTAAACGGCTGATTGGCAGGGGTGTCGGGAGTCGGACCCTCCTCTGAACTGATGACGTATCCTGAGCATAGGTCATCAATAGTATGCCGCTGGACAACCTCTTTAATGATCGTGGGTACAGCATTTCAGTTCACACTGCGTTTGCAGTCTACATCAGAAGTATACGTTGGAAGGTTACCTCCAAAGTACGTGCGTCACTATATGGTTTCCTATGTCACACTATAGGCGGGATATGTTTTCCACAGAATGACATAGTTGACTACACTATTACATGCAGAAAAAGGGTATCCAACAAATAACACCCAGACACAGGCCAAAGGACACTCTTCGGCCTCTGGGGTGAATGAGGGCCTATGGACATGCTGAACCCATGAGCTTTGTTCCATGCACCACCCTCATGTGTCAGCAGGTAAAGTAGCGCTCCTGGAGGCAGACATTTGTATTGCACAGTAATGGCTGCTCACAGATAACAACGGATACCTTGGAATGCAGGGTGAAATCCCATGTTCTTCGTACAAGTTTTTCCTTGGAATGAATTTTCAGAGGATGGCTACATGTTATTTTAACACCTTCAACCTTTTCCAAAAGCTGTAATGAGCGGAGAAGAAGGATATTTAGATCACCTTTTAGCAGATCAGATCATTAGGACAAAGTAAAAATAAGCCCTGAACCTATAGGAATGTGTCGATAATGTTGGCTGGACAAAATATGGCAACTGATAAGTACAGCACCGTACAGAGCATGGACAACTCACCACTTCTATTTCACTGCTGTAGAGCTGATACTCCTGAACAAGACGGTCCTGGTAAGACTGGAGCCCCTCTTCCTCCACCAACTGCCTATTTCGCCTGGTGACTTTGACCCGGAGAATCCACTCCTGCAACTCCTCCTGGCTGTGAGCTTTCGGACAAGCATTTCCATAGATGCACTGCAAGGGGCTTCACATAAAACCAAAGAGAAAGCCACAATCCCTTTACAGATCACTGGATACAATTCCAGGAGAAAACCACAATGGATGCCTTGTTTGCAAAAGTTTAAAGGGGTTTTCCAGGATTTCTATATTGATGACTTCTCCTCAGGATATGGTGGAGTATGTAGTCAGCATTTGCGGTCCCAAAGAAGACGCGGTGCACGCCGGCCGGTACTAACCAAACTAGTAGAACAGAAGCCCCGGGACTCGCTGATACGATGCTAATTCAATCTTCTTGTATTTCACAGCATGTATCAGGACGCATTTCGGCTCTTCCAATGCCAAGGCAGTTGTAAAAAGCTTTGGACGGGCCAAAATGTATCCTAAAACATGCTTTGAACTAAAAGAAGACTGAATTAGTGTCACATCAGTGAGTGCCGGGGCTTCTGTTCTATTATCTTCAGTATAGGTCATCAATATCTAAACGATAGGGTTCCAACACCAGGCACCCTGCTGATCAGCTGTTTGAAGAGGCCGTGGCACTTTTGTGAGGAGGCCACAGTGCTCACAGCTTACCAAACACAGTACTGCTTGGCATTGCAGTCCAGGCCCATTTACTTGAACGAGACTGAGCTGCACCTTGACCATTTAACCGATGAATGTGTTGTGACGTCACTGGCTTAGGGAGAGGCTGCAGCGCTCACCAGATCGCCACAGCATCTGCAAACAGCTGATCAGCAGGGGTGCCAGGAGCTGAACCCCCACCGATCAGATATTGATGACCTATCCTGAGGATAGGTCATCAGTATTCTACTCCTGGAAAACCCCTTTTATGGCACAGTAATGGGGTCAGACAATATGCTCTAGGCAATATGCTCTAATTTGTATTCAGTGTTTTCTCCTATATCGCATGACAGTTAAACAAAGAATTTCAGATGTGGACAGAATCTGAAGGACCTCCCCAAAACGTAATTGCTAATCCTCCACAGTGGCTGACATAATGGGGGTAGCGTTTGCCCCATTACAGTTCTTCTGTAACTAACATGGTGGAATGCATTGTAAGATCTCAACACATACTGTTACAAAATCACAATCTGAAATAAAAAGTTTTTGAACTGGCACTCTAAATCTGGATATATAGAAATTATTTATTCTTTAAAAATATTAAAAGACAATATTCATCAAATATGTTACCACTATTTCATTACTATAGATTAATACCAAACACAAAAAAAAAAAAAAAACGATAAATCACAATTAGATCTACTGCAGTAACAATGATATCATCTCATAGATTAAAACTGCATAAAATATATGTATAATACTGAGTTCCTCAAGGATGGGAAATAGGTTGCTGGTTCCTTATAGTTCTGTTCAGATTATGCGTTTTTACAGAGTCCTTTCTCATACAGAGATTTGAAAATGGGATCCCATTGAATTCAATGTATATTCTTCCTCTTAATTTTGGACTTTTCCTTGTTAGTTTGCTATTGTTGGGAACACCAGTTGCAAGTTGCAACTTTTAAATATTTATGCCTCACGCAGTTTACCATAGCAAATGCACTTTATGGGCACCAGTTGGTTGTTCCAACAAAGCAATCTCCAGCACAGTTGTCTGCCCACTATATTATAAAACCACTTGCTGCTTTCTGCTAACTATTAAGCAGAAAGCAGCAAGTGATTTCATAATAGTGGGCGAACTTAACTGTGCTGGAGCTGTTTGTTGGAACAACCAGCTGTGCCCATAAAGCGCATTTTGCTAAATAGGCTCGCACTAAGCATTGCAAAGCTACAACTGTGTTGCTGATTTAGCAAACTAGCTAGGAAAAGTCCAAGTAGAGGAAGAGTATACATGAATTCAGTGGGATCCCATGTTCAAATCTCTGTAAGAAAGGACTCTGCAAGCGCATAATCTGAACTAGAACTATGAGGAACCAGCAACCTATTTCCCATCCTGAGAACTCAGTATTATCATATATTTTATGCAGTTTTAATCTATGGATGATATGTTATTACTGCAGTAGATCTAATTGTGATTTATCGTTTTTTGTGTTTGGTGATTGATCTATAGTAATGAAATAGTGGTAACATATTTGATGAATATTGTCTTTTAATATTTTTAAAGAATAAATAATTTCTATATATCCAGATTTAGAGTGCCAGTTCAAAAACTTTTTATTTGAGATATTTTTCACAAGTTGGGTGTAACTGTATGATCTGTGCACCTGTTCCATATTGCCAAAAGAAGTGAGCCACCTAACTTTCCCTTTTATAAAATCACAATCTGACCTGCCCCATTAAAGGGTTTCTGTCACCAGGATTACACATTATAAGCTGTCTGACATTAGCTATGTGCTAATGTCAGATCAGCCTGATAATGTGCTTTATATGTATTTCTGATGTATATTTAGGCTAAAAAATGTCTTTTTATAATATGTAAATTAGCCTCTAGGAGCAGGGGGCGTTGCCTGCGTCCTAGAGAGCTCCGTCGTCCAACCTGCTGCCACGCCCCTTCTTTCTTTGATTGACAGTGCCGGGCAGCGATCCTCTCCTGCCTCCGGCACTGTCTCCCTGCTAAATCTAAGCCTGCGCCGCCGCTCTGTATTCGAGCGCAGGCGCGGTGAGCTGAGGACAGCAGGCACCAGCGTCCTCTGCTCACCGCGCCTGTGCCGAGATACAGAGCGGCGTCACAGGCGCTGGATTTAGCAGGGAGACAGTGCCGGAGGCAGGGCAAGATCGCTTGCCCGGCACTGTCAATCAAAGAAAGAAGGGCGTGACTGCTGGAGTGGCACACCAAGCCTGCAAGCCTGCTCCTAGAGGCTAATTTACATATTATAAAAGACGTTTTAACTAAATATCATCGAAACACATATAAAGCACATTATCAAGCTGATCTGACATTAGCACATAGCTAATGTCAGACAGCTTATAATGTGTAATCCTGGTGACAGAAACCCTTTAAAAGGCACCAGAGGAAGAAGTAGAAATCTTATGGCCTAGTAATGTTAGCTGATGAGTCAAAAAGGATCAATGGTGATGAAGAGGACAACCTGATTCTCTACCAGCATGGAGTTTATATCCTGATCAGTCTTCAAAATGCTTTCAGGTTACCATGACAGCCAGGATGCTACTGAAGTCCTGGCTGCCATGGTACTCCGCAGCAGTGTACTTGCCTGCGCTGCGGCCGCTCCTTCACGACGTCACTGGTCCCAGCGGCGCATAGATCAATGCGCCGCCCGGACCTATGACATCATGAAGGAGCGCCCAGGGGCCGCAGCGCAGGTAAGTACACTGCTGCGGAGTACTCATGGCAGCCAGGACTTCAGTAGCGTCCTGGCTGCCATGGTAACCAATCGAAGCCCCAGCTTACACTGGGGCCCCGATCGGAACTGCTGCTGCGCATGCGCAGAACTAAACGTCGGATTCGGCAATGCACCGAAAAGACGTTTAGCTTAATTCCGGATCCAGATTAATGCACTTCAATGGGCATTAATTCCGGATCCGGCGTTATGGCAAGTCCTCCGGATTTTCTCCGGCCAAAAAACGTTTGGGTACTGACCTGATGACATCCTGATGCATCCTGAACGGATTTCTCTCTATTCAGAATGCATTGGGATAATCCTGATCAGTAGTTTTCCGGCATAGAGCCACGATGTCGGAACTCTATGCTGGAAAAAAAACGCTAGTGTAAAAGTACCCTAAAATATACGTTTTTTAGGCTTCTTTCCAGCTTCCTTTATTTCTCTCTGTGCCGCTCAGAATGGCAGAGATTGCGGGAGGGATTCAGAGGAGGCACATGTAATGTGTGTGCCTCTCCATCACCTGGCTTTCTCCCAGCATCCACACTGCAAGCCTAGCGATCAGCCAATAGACCAAAAAACGCTCGCATCTTATATGCACGCATAAAAATAATTGTCTGTTGCCGACACAGCCCCTTGTGCAAACAAAGGATACACTGCCAATAATATGCAATTTGAAAGGGGCTCATCCACATATAGTAGGGTGATTCTCCACATACAATAGGAGGAATGTGTCTGTACAGTAGGATTGTCCCCATACAGTAGGATGATTGTCACCATACAGTAGGATAAGCATCCTCATACAGTAGAATGATTGTCTCCATACAAAGGGTGATCGTCCCCATAGAGTAGGATGATCGGCCCCATACAGTATGAGGATTGTCCACAATCCCCATACAGTAGGATGATCGTCCACATACAGTAGGATGACCATTCCTTTACAGTAGGATGATTGTCTCCATACAGTATGAGCATTGTTTAAATACAGTAGGGTGATCATCCTCATATGGTAGGATGATTGTCCTCATACAGTAGGATGATTGCAACCATACAGGAGTGTCCCTATACAGTACTACTGCCTCCATACAGTATGAGGATTGTTTCCAGTAGGATCATTGTCCAAATACAGTAGGTTAAGCATCCTCATACAGTAGGATGATCATCTTCATACAGTAGGAGAACTGCTACATTTAAATGCACTATATGAGTGCTCATCGGAACGCTATATCACTGACAGGCCCTACTTTAGAGGCTGATTATCTGTTTGTGTAAAAGGATATTCAGTCTATGTGAGAATGCATGTTGGGGAGCAAAACCATCGCAGGATTTACAAAGAGCCATACAATAGAAACAGCAGGGGGACGAATCTAAGGTAATAATTGCTATTTCTTGGAGATCACCAATTTCAATTGGCAAAGATTACGGTATATTTTTTAGGGTCCTTTCACACTAGCGTTTTGGTTTTCCGGCATAGAGATCCGTCATCGGGTCTCTATGCCGGAGAAAATCCTGATCAGGATTATCCCAATGCATTCTGAATGGAGAGAAATCCGTTCAGGATGCATCAGGATGTCTTCAGTTCAGGACAGGAACGTTGTTTGGCCGCAGAAAATACCGCAGCATGCTGCGCTTTTTGCTCAGGCCAAAAATCCTGAACACTTGCCGCAAGGCCGGATCCGGAATTAATGCCCATTGAAAGGCATTAATCCGGATCCGGCCTTAAGCTAAACGTCGTTTCGGCGCATCGCCGGATCCGACGTTTAGCTTTTTCTCAATGGTTACCATGGCAGCCAGGACGCTAAAGTCCTGGTTGCCACGGTAAAGTGTAGTGGGGAGCGGGGGAGCAGTATACTTACCATCCGTGCGGCTCCCGGGGCGCTCCAGAGTGACGTCAGGGCGCCCTACACACATGCATCACGTGATCCATGCGCATGGGGCACTCTGACGTCATTCTGGAGCGCCCCGGGAGCCGCACGGACTGTAAGTATACCGCTCCCCTGCTCCCCACTACTACTATGGCAACCAGGACTTTAATAGCGCCCTGGCTGCCATAGTAACCTCAAAGCATTTCGAAGACTGATCAGGATCCTGATCAGTCTTCTAATGCTTTCAGGCGACTTGCGTTCTGATGGATCCGGCGGGACGGAAGTGCCTGCCGGATCCTCAGAACGCAAGTGTGAAAGAGGCCTTAGAAAGAATAATTACATTTGCACTTTGCTTCATTGGACAACCCCTTCCACATTTACATGTCAAAGGACAACATTTTCTAGGAATCCAGGTCTACACCCCAGCATCACAGGAAACTATAAAGCTGTGAGTTCGGATCAGTTAAACCCTTGGTCAGACGTCACACATCCGAAATACTGCATCCGTGATCCACTGGTGAAGACCTAGTCTGAGAGTGTGCTACTATGTCTATTTAGATAAGACTCACCTTCCGCAAAGAGAAAATTGACTCATGCCAAGTGGAGGAGAGCGATGATTCCATACCAACAGCGAATCGGTCGCTATCATGCGCCCATGTTCAAAAGAAGCACAGTGGACCTCAAAACTTTCTTGAGTGCTGGCAGTAACCAGGCACAGACGACAGTAAAAACCCATATTCAGTTCTTGGTTCTTCTTAATCTTACCACGAGTGAGTCCACAGCTCTGCTCTGCTTTCCAAATCACAAGTTCCACCTCACTGTGGGCATGTGGGCACTGCCCGTTATCTGTACGGCAAAGATATCCACGAGAACGTTGGCTACACAAGCGGATGTCGTGGGAAGAAGGCAGAGGGCGGATAATGTTGCACTGCTTCTTAGTGTCGTCAATGACTATATGAGCTAGGAGTGGCATTGGGCGAGGATGACACTGGCATAAATCAGTAAGGGTGACCCTTGGTGGGCTCTGGTAAAAGCATTGCTCACATATATTCTCAAATTGGCCCCCAAAACGACTCAAAATCTCTTCCCAGTTTGTGGGTTCCTTATCGGCAGTAGTTGGAGTTGGGAGTAGCATGGACCTGAGTTGGTGTCTTTCCAGGCTGTTTGTCCTCTCAAAAGACCAAACAAGGACTTCTTCTTTGGACCAAGCAAATGTGCAATCTGTCTGGTGCCGGACACAGCCCTTTGCTGGATAGTAGTGCCAGCACACTACATATCGCGAGGGCATTGGGTACGACGGGCGCTGCCTCACTTCATACCAATCTTTTGCATTACTATGTTCTTTGCTTTTTGCAAGGAGCAGCTGAGCAGAACAGTTGTGCTTCGAGGGTTGGTAGATGTATGTGTTTCCTTGCTTCTTTCTGCTGCAGGTGACACAAGCCAAGCGCAAGTCCACCTGTTCTAGTAGTTTTGTCAGACTGGGGGAACCCAAACCCCTAAACCGGTCCATCGTTGCTCCTAGAACAACAGAGAATCCATAAAGATATTTCAGCTGACAGATCGCATATTTACTGATATCAAAAATATCACATATCAGTAAACAGTCAAGTCAGAAGAGAGGCCGTCAGTGTCATTATTTTGTACCCGTGTCAGTGTGCCATTGTCCCATACCCCAAACGTGTATCATTGTGCTGTCCCCAAGTGTCAGTGTGCCATTGTTCTGTCCCCCAAATGTCAGTGTGCCATTGTTCTGTCCCCCAAGTGTCAGTGTATCATTGTCCTGTCCCCCAAGTGTCAGTTTATCATTGTCCTGTCTCCCCAAGTGTCAGTGTTTCATTGTCCTGTCCCCAAGTGTCAGTGTATCATTGTCCTGTCCCCCAAGTGTCAGTGTGTCATTGTCCTGTCCCCCAAGTGTCAGTGTATCATTGTCCTGTCCCCCAAGTGTCAGTGTATCATTGTCCTGCCCTCCAAGTGTCAGTGTATCATTGTCCTGTCCCCCAAGCATCAGTGTATGATTGTCCCGTCCCCCCAAGTGTCAGTCTATTATGGTCCTGTCCCCCAAGTGTTAGTGTATCATTGTCCTGTCCCCCAAGTGTCAGTGTGTCATTGTCCTGTCCCCCAAGTGTCAGTCTGTCATTGTCCTGTCCCCCAAGTGCCGGTGTATCATTGTCCTGTCCCCCAAGTTTCAGTGTATCAATGTCCTGCACCCCAAGTGTCAGTCTATTATGGCCCTGTCCCCCAAGTGTCAGTGTATCATTGTCCTGCCCTCCAAGTGTTAGTGTGTCATTGTCCTGCCCCCAAGTGTCAGTCTGTCATTGTCCTGTCTCTCAAGTGTCAGTCTGTCATTGTCCTGTCCCCCAAGTGCCGGTGTATCATTGTCCTGTCCCCCAAGTGCCGGTGTATCATTGTCCTGTCCCCCAAGTGTCAGTGTATCAATGTCCTGGACCCCAAGTGTCAGTCTATTATGGTCCTGTCCCCCAAGTGTTAGTGTATCATTGTCCTGCCCCCCAAGTGTCAGTCTATCATTGTCCTGCCCCCCAAGTGTCAGTCTGTCATTGTCCTGCCCCCCAAGTGTCAGTCTGTCATTGTCCTGCCCCCCAAGTGTCAGTCTGTCATTGTCCTGCCCCCCAAGTGTCAGTCTGTCATTGTTCTGTCCCCCAAGTGCCGGTGTGTCATTGTCCTGTACCCCAAGTTCCAGTGTGTCATTGTCCTGTCCCCCAAGTTCCAGTGTGTCATTGTCCTGTCCCCCAAGTGCCAGTGTATCATTGTTCTGTCCCCCCAAGTGTCAGTGTGTCATTGTCCTGTACCCCAAATGTCAGTGTGTCATTTTTCTGTCCCCCAAGTGTCAGTGTATCATTGTCCTGTCCCCCAAAATGTCAATGTATCATTGTCCTGTTCACAAAGTGTCATTTTCTTATCACCCCAAGAGTCAGTATGTCAATGCCCTATAACCCCACGTCAGTGCCATTGTTCAGTACTGTGCCCCGCGTGCCAATATCCTGTGCCCCAGCTGTTAGCATCTCACAGTCCTGCACCCCATATGTATCACTGCTCTGTTGTTTTTGTACCATGCTTGTCACTTGGACACTATTGTTCCTCAACACTATATTGACTTCTACCAACAGGATGTTGGCAGTCTCGCCCTTTGATGTGCAGTCTCTGGCAGGTTACAGTCTCTCTCACCCTGTCATGTGCAGTCTCTGGCAGGTTGCAGTCTCTCTCTCCCTCTGATGTGCAGTCTCTGGCAGGTTGCAGTCTCTCTCAGAAGAGTAGTAAGAGATGTCCAGTACTGCAATAAATAAATATCTTCAGTCTTTATTTCATAAATGTAAAAGAATGCAGTTTCTTCACATAGATGATGTTAACGCTACCAACGCATTTCGATCTATGCGATCTTAATCATGGTATGGGGTAAATGCAAGTATGATGCTCCTATATATCTGGGTAGCAAAAAGCTGCACCAATCAGGTTAGAATTTTCATTACCACACAGGTGATTATAATGTCAGCCACTCCATGCATTTAACCCTTTACTGCTCACTTAGGGTACTTTTACACTTGTGGCGTGTGGATCCGGCAGGCAGTTTCGTCCCGCCGGATCCGGCATACCGCATGACAACTGAAAGCATTTGTAGACGGATCCGGCTTGCGTTTTAAAGGTCTGCGCATGCGCAGACCAGAAGGACGCATCCGTACTTCAGTCATTTCTTAATGCCGGATCAGGCACTAATGTAAGTCAATGGGACTTAATGTGGCATTCCGTCATGTGTTCTAGCATTTCAGGACGGAGATAAAACCGCAGCAGGCTGCGGTTTTGTCAACGTCCAAAAAACGTTTACATACTGAACTGAAGACATCCTGATTCATCCTGAACAGATTTCTCTCCATTCAGAATGCATGGGGATAATACTGATCAGTTTTTTTCTGGCATAGAGCCCCGACGACGGAACTCTATGCCGGAAAAGAAAAACGCCAGTGTGAAGGTACCCTTAGACTTATAAAAACACAATGAAATATAATACATGTAAATAAATAACAGATCCTCCAATACCCCAATCCCATGTAATTCTTGTTGTAATAAAGTAGATATAATTATAACCTCAGTATGAGAGGGGAATAAATCCCCACATGGAGGGGTATCACCTAAGCTAACATAAGTTTAAAAACTAGCACCATTCCTATACATACTAATTGGAATCACCATGCTATCCTTGGATGCTGTTCACACAAGCAATGGTTAGAAGTCAGTAATTACACCATACCCCATACATTCTCGCAGCAAATACTCCACGATTATCCTTGGGTGTTGTTTATAGTGGCAATGGTCAAAGGTCAGTGATTACACCAAGCCCCATTCATTCTCGCAGCAAATACTCCACGATTATCCTTGGATGTTGTTCACACTAAGGTCCTTTGCACACGACGGTATGCCCTCTGAGACATACAGTTCGTGAGCAGGCAATATATCCCGGAGCGGCATACATCGTGCGCATGGGAGCACACAGCTTTACCCTGGGTTCACACCTGAGCGTTTTACAGCGCGTTCAAACGCGCTGTAAAACGCTCAACAGATTAAAACCAATGCATCCCTATGGGAGTGGTTCACACTTGAGCGTTTTACAGCGCGTTTGAACGCGCTGTAAAACGCCCAACGCATAAACAAGTACTTGAGCTTCTTTTGGGGCGTTTGACGCGCGTTTTGTGATTGACACCACAGTAGTCAATCACAAGAACGCGCGTTTTACGCGCGTTTCCTATTTGCAAAAACGCGCTGAAATACGCGCAACAAAAACGCGCGTAAAACGCGCATTTTTAAAACGCTCAGGTCTGAACCCAGGGTTAAATGTTACTATCATACTATGCGCATCGGGCCGCCCCCGGGACTATTGTCCTTCACTCATATGATTTTATGAGTGCAGGGTTAGATGTCAGTAATTGCAGCATGCCCCATTCATTTTTGCAACAGATACTCCACAGTTATCCTTGAACTATAATGAACCTGTATGTATTTGTAAAAAATGTTTAGATACATTTGATATATTCCGATTCATTTCAGGATTGGTGACATCATTAAAGGGGTTGTCCCACGGCGCCTTTTCATACTTACCTGCTTCCAGCGCGCCGTTCACTTCCTGGATTCTGGCTGGGGGCGGGCTTCATCTTGATTGAAGTATTCTCACGGCCGGGCGCTGCACTGAATGCACACACAGCCGCGCATGCGCCATAGTGACTTTTTCCTGGCCAGTATAGTACAGAGCCGGCGTGCGCGTTCTATACTATTCTGGCCAGGAAGAAGTCACCATCGCGCATGCGCGGTGGCGTGCGCGTTCAGTTCCCGATTGTGTAGGACACAGTGTTGTCTGCATTTGTTTGCTTGGTGTTAGGCTAGTTTCACACTAGCGGCAGGACGGATCCGACAGGCTGTTCACCTGACGGAACAGCCTGTCGGATCCGTCCTGCCGCTAGTGAACGTGTTCCCCGGACTACCGCTCTGGCCCCATTGACTATAATGGGGGCAGGGGGGAGTTCCGGCAGAGGCTGAGAGAATAAATGTCGGACTTCTCATAGTTTTATTACGGCGGCCTCTCACCGTGCGCTGCCGAGCCTCCGCCCTGCCCCCATCATAGTCAATGGGGCCAGAGCGGTAGTCCGGGGGCACACATTCACTAGCGGCGGGACGGGTCCGACAGGCTGTTCATCCGCAGTGTGAACAGACTGTCGGATCCGTCCTGTCACTAGTGTGAAAGTAGCCTTACATGACCGCACGTAGGGCATGGATGTGAGCCACATTTGTAAAAACCAATGTTTCGTAACCAAGTTGCTTTGTGTGTTGTGGAAGATTGGAACAAACTAGGGGTCTCCTGCAGACATTACATCCGTGCTGTATTAAATCTTTAACCGTCGCATCATCACCCAGAATGGGCAGATATTTATGGACGATGTTCCTAATTTGACTAAACTGGTTACTGTATGGGAGAATAAGCAGTGGTTTTAGTTTAGGTTGTGTTATTTCCAACTTGTTATTCTTTTTCGTTGTGGTATGATTTCTTTTAGAAACTACGTGTCGAGCATGACATAGGGACCAATTCGTGTAACTGCACACTTTTTCTTTCTCATATCGCACAGGGTCTGTACAATTTCATTTGACACATGTTGACTCACCTATGGGAATCGCTTTCATGGTATGTTTCGGGTGTGAGCTGGCAACATGTAAAGTTGTATTTCCTGGTCTTCCTATGGGTGGATGTGACAATGAATTCCTGCCCTCTCCCACACAATGTTAAATCCACTGACTCGCCTCCATAAAATGTTCCCCTCAAATTCCCAGTTATGCTGTCAAGATACTCCGGGCTCTTTGATCCATATCTTTTGGCACTGTTCCAAAATTAGACATTTCTGGGAGTCGGTACATAGAACAATCTCTAAGATATACTCTTTCCAGATCCCGGATACACCGAGTTTCTTTCTATTACTCCTATCGGATCTACCCACGTCAATCGTCCATAAAACCTGTCTACGACATTTAGTGATTGCAGCCAGGTCGTGCTTCCCGGCTATCTGGAAATCGTCTTCGCCATCATCCATCACAAGCTGGGTACAGCGAGTGGAGGAGATTCGGAGAATGGAAGAACTTACGACGCTATTGAAAAAGACCCATAATGCTTTCATGAAAGCCTGGACCCCTTGGTTCTTGTCCCAAGATACTCCGGCATACCGAAACCTCCTGACCTGAGGAGATTCCCCCTTCCTTCTCTTTGTCTCGTTCTGTTTGCGTGATCCCCCCCGTTCCTTCGTGTGTATCTGGTTGGAATTATGCGACTCTTGTCTGTGGTAATGCCAGCTAAGGATCAGATGTTATTAAGAATGGTCCTGTTTTTGATCCGGTGTGGTCTCCTTTGACGCCCGTGTGCCTTACGAGATTCTAGGGTGTGCACATGCTATGCTGTTCTTGATGTACTGGATACCTGTCAACTTATTTGACATGTTGTTATCTTATACTATTTTCATAGACTCATTTCTGTCTTAATTGAAATGAAAAATAAAGAAGAAAAAAAAAAATTTTTAAATCCAAAAAGAAAACCTTGTGTGGGTCATGGGGATGGGTAAACCTCAAACTGTAATCATTCCCATTCAGATGATCTCCAAATCCTGGTATGGCAGACACATCGCCCCGCCATATAAATAGCAGGTCATCGATGTATCTGCCATACCAGTAGATGCCATCAGAGAATGGATTCCCATCGCCATAAATGGCCTCGCTTTCCCAAAAGACCATTACCAGGTTTGCCAATGAGGGCGAACACCTGCATATAAAACTGACCATCAAATGAGATATAATTATGCTTCATGAGGAATGCAACCGTTTGTACTATATATTAACATAAATCCAACACTGTGATGGAGCTCACCTGTATTTGATTCAGCAGAAGCACGGACCGAATGCCAGGAACACAGCAGTATGACAAGTTGCAAAAAAAAAAAAGAGTATGCATCCAGCTTCAAAAAATATTCTAAATCTTTATTTCATCGGTGCAGTTAAAAACCTCAGAAAAAATAAATATCTACGCGTTTCGGATCCCACACATACGGATCCTTACTCATGACACAAATGGATACTACATCCTGACTTGATATAGAGGATATAATCAAACTGTCAGGTGAGAACGATTACCACCTCACGCCTCTCACAGCCTGACTATTAGGCACACATACAAAATAAAACAGAAAATCTGTAAAAACATTAAATATTATGAGTAAAGATCAATAATGCAATATTAGGTTGTGTCCGCGATTCAAACCATGTGGTATACGTGTATTCATTTTAAATATCCAAAAGGATTCCCTGTTTAAAAGAACTCTTCTTTTTTTTTTTAATCAGTTCCTTTTTATTGAGCATTTACAATGTAAATACACTGTTGTACAGATCGTAAATAAAAAGATATATAGATACAACTCTTGTATTGCTGACATCATTCAGACTACTAAACAATTAGCAAGACTCTAATTTTCTCCCTTCCCCTCCCGCCCACTGTAGTAAAGAAGTACAAAAATACAATACTAGACATTGTTATTCAAACGTAGAAACGACAGCCAAGGCTCCCATAACGTTTCAAATTTTGATGGGCATCCACGCTTCTGGAATACCACCCGTTCGTAAACTAACATCGTGTCTACTGTACCCAAGAATTCACCTAAGGTAGGCGGAGCTATCTGTATCCAATGCAAGGCAATCAACTTTCTAGCTACGTATAGCACTCTGCCTATCGCTATTTTATATACCTGACTTTCAGAAACATGACCCAGCACGCACACTCTAGGATCAAGCGGTACCCGTACCTTATATACGTCATGTATAGTCTGAATTACCATTTTCCAATACCTCCCTAGCCTCTCGCACTTCCACAGCATATGTATCAAGTCCGCAGGTTCCACCGAGCACCTTGGACAGTCAGCTGTAGATCTATACCCTATGTGGAACAAAAAAAACGGTGTCTTGTAGACCCTGTGGACTATAAACAGCTGCGAGAGTTTACGTCCCTCGCTCAAGGAGGAAAGAGGTATTGCCTGTAGTATGTCAGACCATTAAACATCCGTTGAACTCTTCTATGGTCTCCACCTCGCTTAGGGAGGTTAACCCTTTCCACTGCCTACCATCAGTATGACCTGCATGGCCTACTGCATAATGTGAACTGACTGCAGACACATTTCTGGTTAAAACATGTGGAATAGCAGAAATGTGTTTGCGGATTCTTGTTTTAAGGCTTTTTGTGGTACATCCAATCGTACAGGTGATACAATAGACCACGAATGGGGGTTGCAATGAACATATTGTTTCAAATGGAATGTTTGTTGAGTGGCAATAGAAAATACAGTACTGCTTGTATGTATGTAGCTGCAACATGTGCATATTCGATGGCCGCATTTGAACGTACCTTTGTATTTCAACCAGGTGCATTGTTCCAGATTGGCGTCCAGGTAAAGACTAGGACTTTATTTCTGAGCTAATGTCGGTGCTCGTCTGGCACTTAATACCCAATCGAGTAACTCCAGACCACAAGTCATCAGTTCTCAAAACAGATAAATGTTTTTTTTATAATGCGACTAATTTTCTGATACTCCAAACTATAACCTGTCACAAAAGTAACAGTATCTCCATCATACCTTTTTCTGTTTCTAGAATTGTGACAATTTTGGTCTGCAGGAAAGACTAAATCTATTCTCGGTTTTTTTAGAACAGCCTTTTTTGCTAAATCCAAAGTTTTTGAAGTATACCCCACAGGGACAATCTATCTGCGCATGCGTCCATTTCGCCCATAAAATCCGCATCGGTGGAGCAGTTTCTCCTCAATAGTGTGAACTCTCCCTAGGAATATTCTGAACAACATGGGCGGGGTGACAAGATGACGCACAAAGTGTGCTATTACCTGCCGCGTCCTTGCGGTAACTACGCGTTCTAACAGAATGGTTGTCTACATCCCCTGTTAGTATAAGATCCAAAAAGAAATCATATGGGGATCAGAGTGTAGGACAAACTGCAAGTTGCAAGGATTTCCATTGAGGAACTCTCCAAACAGGGGTATGGCCACCGGGTCGCCAGACCAAATGAAGATCATATCGTCAACATAACGGCTTTACCACTGTATGGAGGTCCCCCAGGGATTGCACAAACAAATAGACTCAATGAAGAGTGAAGAGAACCACCCTAAAAATGCACATCCCACAAATGACTATGGATAAAAAATGTATATAAAGTTTATTAGACAACTCAGACAAACAGACACATAAAAATAATTGTATACAATATGTACAGCGTGTCGGTAACGCATCCACTGAATGTCCACAAAATCAGGACATAAAGTATATACCAGCTATGCACAATATCAACATGTAAGCAACATATAGAAAATGTTAAATAAGGTATGGCCACTAATAAATGGAAACAGACCGCAATACGGTCAAAAAATGAGAGCCAGAACCTGTGAAAGCAGATAGAGCAGTGGTGGACCTGGACAGAGTGAGGACTGCGCCGGCGATACGCGTTCTCACTCTGTCCAGGTCATACCTTATTTAACATTTTCTATATGTTGCTTACATGTTGATATTGTGCATAGCTGGTATATACTTTATGTCCTGATTTTGTGGACGTTCGGTGGATGCGTTACTGACACGCTGTACATATTGTATACAATTTTTTTTAATGTGTCTGTTTGTCTGAGTTGTCTAATAAACTTTATATACACTTTTTATCCATGGTCATTGTGGGATGTGCATTTTTAGGGTGGTTCTCTTCACTCTTCATTGAGTCTATTTGTTTGTGCATTATATTTTCAACCATTCCTTTGCACTCCTTTTAATTATTAAATATATTGGTGTGCCCCCTCCATCTATAGTTTATATAGGTTCCCCAGGGATTATTGTCAGAAAAAAGAAAGAAAATAAAATAAATGTTCCCACCATGCCATATAGATATTGGCCAAAGAAGGCGAGAATTTGGCACCCATGGACACGCCTGTACGTTGTAGAAAAAAGCGGCCATTAAACATGAAAACATTGTGTTCTAATAGAAAAAGTACCACCTCACAGATGTACTCCTGGAAATCAATGCTAAAATCTGCATATATATTCGAGAACCACTTTAAAGCAGAAATAGCCAATTCATGGGGGATGACCGTGTAAAGTGAACACACATCTGCCGTGATCCAGATGTATTCCAGCTTCCAAATACATTTAAAGGGTTTCTGTCACCAACTTTTGACATTATAAGCTGTCTGACATTAGCTATGTGCTAATGTCAGACCAGCTTGATAATGTCTTTTTTATAAAAATCCGCTGTATATATAGTCTGAAAAACTTACTTTTATATTATGTAAATTAGCCTCTAGGAGCAGGGGGGGCGTTGCCCTGCTCCTAGCGGCTCCGTCCGGCAACCTGCTGGCACGCCCCTTCACACTTTGATTGACAGTGCAGGGCAGCGATCCTCCTGCACTGTCTCGTTCTGAAATCGCGCGCCCGCGCCGCCGCTCTGTATTCGGCGCAGGCGCGGTGAGCAGAGGACAGCAGGCACCAGCGTCCTCTGCTCACCGCGCCTGCGCCGAATACAGAGCGGCGGCGCGGGCGCGCGATTTCAGAACGAGACAGTGCAGGAGGATCGCTGCCCTGCACTGTCAATCAAAGTGTGAAGGGGCGTGCCAGCAGGTTGCCGGACGGAGCCGCTAGGAGCAGGGCAACGCCCCCCCTGCTCCTAGAGGCTAATTTACATAATATAAAAGTAAGTTTTTCAGACTAAATATACAGCGGATTTTTATAAAAAAGACATTATCAAGCTGGTCTGACATTAGCACATAGCTAATGTCAGACAGCTTATAATGTCAAAAGTTGGCGACAGAAACCCTTTAAACATTGACTGTAAAACAGTTCTAGTATCAGGTAGGAAGCCAGAAATACTCTGGACCAGGGGTTGCAATATGCCGTCTACCCATGCAGAGACTCTTTCAGTAAAAGAGCCAATTCCGGCTACAATAGGTCTCATGGGAGGTGGGAAACCCCGCTTATGGATTTTGGGTAATGAATGAAAAATAGGAATAATTGGATGAGGTACATATATGAAATCCCTCTGTTTCTGATCCAAATAATTCTTCTGTACACCCATATCCAAAAGAGAAAGTAATTTAGTTTGATATTGGGGGGTGGGGTCATGGAGTAGCTCGGTGTATGTGTCCAAGTCACCCAACATAAGCAGGTTCTGGGCCAGATACACGGAGCGGTCCATGATCTCCAGCACATTTAACAATGACATCTTTCATTTCTTCCAATTCCTTAGGAGCAGTTTTTTTTCCAATAAAGATAGATTGAGCGATACATTACAATATTGCAGTATTTTTTATTGCCACTCAACAAACATTCCATTCGAAACAATATGTTCATTGCAACCCCCCATTCGTGGTCTATTGTATCACCTGTACGATTGGATGTACCACAAACAGCCTTAAAACAAGAATCCGCAGACACATTTCTGATATTCCTCATGTTTTAACCAGAAATGTGTCTGCAGTCAGTTCACATTATGCAGTAGGCCATGCAGGTCATACTGATGGTATGCGTGTTCAGGCAGTGGAAAGGGTTAACCTCCCTAAGCGAGGTGGAGACCGTAGAAGAGTTCTTTTGAACAGGGAATCCTTTTGGATATTTGAAATGAATACACGTAATACCACATGGTTTGAATCGCAGACACGACCTAATATTGCATTATTGATCTTTACTCATAATATTTAATGTTTTTACAGATTTTCTGTTTTATTTTGTATGTGTGCCTAATAGTCAGGTTGTGAGAGGCGTGAGGTGGTAATCGTTCTCACCTGACAGTTTGGTTATATCCTCTATATCAAGTCAGGATGTAGTATCCATTTGTGTCATGAGTAAGGATCCGAAACGCGTAGATATAGATTTTTTCTGAGGTTTTTAACTGCACCGATGAAATAAAGATTTGGAATATTTTTTGAAGCTGGATGCATACTCTTTTTTTTTTTGCAACATATATTCACATAAATCCGTAGTATAATCGCTCCGAAGTAACAACTGTCGCTTTAATGCAATAAGTGCCACATCATAGGGAGTTGATACATATATTCCATGATAAATCAGAAATTCGGCGTAGCACATCTCTACTATCTTGTAGGAAACCCGGCAGTCCCCTTACCAATGGTTGAAGCAGGGAGTCCACCCAACCCCCCAATCTTTCACACACTGCCCCTATACCGGAGACTACTGGTCTCATTGGAGGATTTTTAATACATTTATGAACCTTGGGCAGTGCGTGAAGTATCGGGATGGTGGGGCATTGCACACAAATAACTTCTGCCTGTTTACCAGTGATTACCCCTCCAACACAAAGTGACGAACCTTCTGCTGAATCTCAGTTGTTGGATTATGATCAATTTTGCGATATGTAAAAGGGTCATTTATCATTAAATTAATACTGGATTTGTAGTGTTCCGAGTCCATCAGCAGCACTGTACCTCCCTTGTCCACCATTTTAGTAGTAATACCCGAAAGTTCTAAGAGTTGCTGAAGTGCAGCTCGTTGTTTATACTTTAAATTGGGGACAGGGGGGTTCGATTGCCGAAACCTTCAAATCTCGGATTACCAGATCCTGAAATTTCCCCATAGAGTTCGTTCTGGATTGGATTGAGTGACAGCCTGGGATCGGCAGCAGGACTGTAAACTCTGGAACTGTAATGCTGCCTTTTGTTCAAAAAAAAAGTGAAATCCATTTGTACGTATGACGGGATCACGGATGCCCCCATCCTCAGCGTTAGAAAAGTGCTTTCTTACAGTAATATCACAAATGGATTTGTTTATAAACAGTATCAGACAGGTTAAAGGTGGTGGAAGGCACAAACGAAAATCCCAGCGAGAGAACATTCACCTGAATTGTTGATATAAAGCGCTTTTCTAACGCTGAGGATGAGGGCATCAGCGATCCCGTCATACGTACGAATGGATTTGTGGATTTCACTTTTTTTGAACAAAAGGCAGCTTTACAGATCCAGAGTTTACAGTCCTGCTGCCGATCCCGGGCTGTCACTCAATCCAATCCAGAACGAACTCTATGGGGAAATTTCAGGATCTGGTAATCCGAGATTTGAAGGTTTTCTGCAGATGTGATGTGCAGTCTCTGGCTGGTCACAGTCTCTGTCCCTCTGATGTGCAGTCTCTGGCTGGTCACAGTCTCTGTCCCTCTGATGTGCAGTCTCTGGCTGGTCACAGTCTCTGTCCCTCTGATGTGCAGTCTCTGGCTGGTCACAGTCTCTGTCCCTCTGATGTGCAGTCTCTGGCTGGTCACAGTCTCTGTCCCTCTGATGTGCAGTCTCTGGCTGGTCACAGTCTCTGTCCCTCTGATGTGCAGTCTCTGGCTGGTCACAGTCTCTGTCCCTCTGATGTGCAGTCTCTGGCTGGTCACAGTCTCTGTCCCTCTGATGTGCAGTCTCTGGCTGGTCACAGTCTCTGTCCCTCTGATGTGCAGTCTCTGGCAGGTTTCAGTCTCTGTCCCTCTGATGTGCAGTCTCTGGCTGGTCACAGTCTCTGTCCCTCTGATGTGCAGTCTCTGGCAGGTTTCAGTCTCTGTCCCTCTGATGTGCAGTCTCTGGCAGGTTTCAGTCTCTGTCCCTCTGATGTGCAGTCTCTGGCTGGTTTCAGTCTCTCTCACCCTGTAATGTGCAGTCTCTGGCTGGTTTCAGTCTCTCTCACCCTGTAATGTGCAGTCTCTGTCAGGTTTCAGTCTCTCTCACCCTGTAATGTGCAGTCTCTGGCTGGTTTCAGTCTCTCTCACCCTGTAATGTGCAGTCTCTGTCAGGTTTCAGTCTCTCTCACCCTGTAATGTGCAGTCTCTGGCTGGTCGCAGTCTCTCTCACACTGTTATGTGCAGTCTCTGTCCCTCTGATGTGCAGTCTCTGGCTGGTCGCAGTCTCTCTCACCCTGTAATGTGCAGTCTCTGGCTGGTTGCAGTCTCTCTCACCCTGTAATGTGCAGTCTCTGTCAGGTTTCAGTCTCTCTCACCCTGTAATGTGCAGTCTCTCTCACCCTGTAATGTGCAGTCTCTGGCAGGTTTCAGTCTCTCTTACCCTGTAATGTGCAGTCTCTGGCAGGTTGCAGTCTCTCTCACCCTGTAATGTGCAGTCTCTGGCAGGTTTCAGTCTCTCTTACCCTGTAATGTGCAGTCTCTGTCAGGTTGCAGTCTCTCTCACCCTGTAATGTGCAGTCTCTGTCAGGTTGCAGTCTCTCTCACCCTGTAATGTGCAGTCTCTGGCAGGTTGCAGTCTCTCTCACCCTGTAATGTGCAGTCTCTGGCAGGTTTCAGTCTCTCTCACCCTGTAATGTGCAGTCTCTGGCAGGTTGCAGTCTCTCTCACCCTGTGATGTGCAGTCTCTCTTACCCTGTGATGTGCAGTCTCTGTCAGGTTGCAGTCTCTCTCACCCTGTAATGTGCAGTCTCTGGCTGGTCGCAGTCTCTCTCACCCTGTGATGTGCAGTCTCTGGCAGGTTTCAGTCTCTCTCTCTGATGTGCAGTCTCTGGCAGGCTCTTCTCCTCAGTCCCTTCTTCCTTTGTATGCTCAGCCTCCCGGAGGCTGTCTCTTCCTGCTCTCTGCTCAGGCTGTGGAGTTGCAGTTTCCCCACCAGCATTAGTTTCGTTTCTTCCGTCTGTTCAGCAGATACATGGCTGTCGTCACTGCAGCCCCGCCCGGAGTCGTTGTTTGTAACGGCAGGGAGAACCTGATCACAGGCGGAGCGGGGGGAGGACCGGGGACCGGCCGTGCGCGGGGAGAGGGGGACCGGGGACCCGCTGTGCGGGGAGAGGACCAGTCCTTAGCAGGACAGAGGTCGGAGGAACAGGAAAACAATGATAAAATGTAATATGGCAATAGCAGCTATGAGGGGGAACAGATGTAATGAGTGCTGAGAGCTCAGGTGTAGTGGGGGGAGAGGGGGTACAGATGTAATAAGAGCTGAGAGCTCAGGTGTAGTGGGGGGGAGAGGGTACAGATGTAATGAGGGCTGAGAGCTCAGGTGTAGTGGGGGGAGGGGGTACAGATGTAATGAGGGCTGAGAGCTCAGGTGTAGTGGGGACAGATGTAATGGGGGCTAGAGCTCAGGCATAGTGGGGGCTGGGGGAAAGGGGGTACAGATGTAATGAGGGCTGAGAGCTCAGGTGTAGTGGGGGAGAGGGGTACAGATGTAATGAGGGCTGAGAGCTCAGGTGTAGTGGGGGGAGAGGGGTACAGATGTAATAAGAGCTGAGAGCTCAGGTGTAGTGGGGGGAGAGGGGGTACAGATGTAATGAGGGCTGAGAGCTCAGGTGTAGTGGGGGGAGAGGGGGTACAGATGTAATGAGGGCTGAGAGCTCAGGTGTAGTGGGGGAGAGAGGGGTACAGATGTAATGAGGGCTGAGAGCTCAGGTGTAGTGGGGGGAGAGGGGGTACAGATGTAATGAGGGCTGAGAGCTCAGGTGTAGTGGGGCGCTGGAGGAGAGGGGGTACAGATGTAATGAGGGCTGAGAGCTCAGGTGTAGGGTGGGGGAAGAGGGGTACAGATGTAATGAGGGCTGAGAGCTCAGGTGTAGTGGGGAGGGGGCAGATGCTCAGGGCTGAGGCTCAGGGTAGGGGTTAAGGGGTACAGATGTAATGAGGCTGAGAGCTCAGGTGTAGGGGAGGGGAGGGGTACAGATGTAATGAGGGCTGAGCTCAGGTGTGGGGCGGGGAGGAGGTTGGGTACAGATGTAATGAGGGCTGAGAGCTCAGGTGTAGTGGGGAAGGTTGGGTACAGATGTAATGAGAGCTCAGGTGTGGGGGGGGAGGGTTGGGTACAGATATAATGAGAGCTCAGGTGTGGGGGAGAGGTTGGGTACAGATGTAATGAGAGCTCAGGTGTGGGGGGGAGGGTTGGGTACAGATGTAATGAGAGCTCAGGTGTAGTAGGGGGTTGGGTACAGATGTAATGAGAGCTCAGGTGTGGGGGAGGGGTTGGGTACAGATGTAATGAGAGCTCAGGTGTAGTGGGGGGAGGGGTTGGGTACAGATGTAATGAGAGCTCAGGTGTGGGGAGGGGTTGGGTACAGATGTAATGAGAGCTCAGGTGTGGGGGTGGGGAGGGGTTGGGTACAGATGTAATGAGAGCTCAGGTGTAGTGGGGGGGTTGGGTACAGATGTAATGAGAGCTCAGGTGTAGTGAGGGGGTTGGGTACAGATGTAATGAGAGCTCAGGTGTGGGGGGGTTGGGTACAGATGTAATGAGAGTTCAGGTGTGGGGGGGGTTGGGTACAGATGTAATGAGAGCTCAGGTGTAGTAGGGGGGTTGGGTACAGATGTAATGAGAGCTCAGGTGTAGTAGGGGGGTTGGGTACAGATGTAATGAGAGCTCAGGTGTAGTAGGGGGGGGGGTTGGGTACAGATGTAATGAGAGCTCAGGTGTGGGGGGGTTGGGTACAGATGTAATGAGAGTTCAGGTGTGGGGGGGGGTTGGGTACAGATGTAATGAGAGCTCAGGTGTAGTGGGGGGGGGTTGGGTACAGATGTAATGAGAGCTCAGGTGTAGTGGGGGGGGGGGTTGGTTACAAATTAAATGAGAGCTGAGGTGTAGGGCGGAGACGGATCACAGATGTAATGAGGAGTGGGAGGAGGGCGCATGGATGTAATAATGGGTGAGATCTCTGTTATAGAATGGAAGGAAGGGCCACACATGTAATGAGGGGTGAGAGCCACAAGAAGAGAAGGCACCCATGTAATTTAAGAGCTCTGGGGTAGTTGGGCACCAATATGAGGGGCAACAGCTCAGGTACAGTGTGTGAAGAGGAGGCACAA
The DNA here is from genome assembly GCA_033119425.1 of Bufotes viridis. Classification (NCBI taxonomy): domain Eukaryota; kingdom Metazoa; phylum Chordata; class Amphibia; order Anura; family Bufonidae; genus Bufotes; species Bufotes viridis. Next base: position 91,230,005 of record CM065594.1, on the reverse strand, counting down.
AGATAATGAGATGTGAGGGCTTAGGTGTAGGATGTAATAAGAGGCACTGTAGGAAGCTCACCAAGTAACCAGCAGATTGAGGTGTGGGGTGAGGGTTAAACAGCTGTTAGGCTACTTTCACACTAGTGTTTTAGTTTTCCAGTAGAGATTTGTCATAAAGGCTCAATACTGGAAAAAAACGCTTCAGTTTTGTCCCCATTCATTGTCAATTGGGACAGAACTGAACGGAGTGCTCCAAAATGCATTCTGTTCCGTTGTGTTCCCATACCGGAGAGCAAACCGCAACATGTTGTAGTTTGCTTTCCGTCCTGGGATGCGGAACAAGACAGATCCGGCGTGACCCCCAATGCAAGTCAATGGGGACGGATCCATTTTCTCTGCCACAATAGAAAACGGATCCGTCTTGGCTAGGTTAAAGATAACACAACCGGATCCGTTCATAACGGATGCAGATGGTTGTATTATCAGTAACGGAGGCGTTTTTGCTGAACTCTGCCAGATCCAGTAAAAACGCTGGTGTGAAAGTAGCCTTAGTAAGGAAGGTGTTGCGGTGCCTGCAGTCACCAGGGTTGCCCTTCCAGTGAGAATGGCAAATAAACTCATACGTGAAGTCAAAGGGTTTTAGTGTTTTATTCTTCATGTTTTCGGGACATATTACATCCTCCTGTGAGAAGTTGGGTGATGCCAGTTAAATTGCACTGGCACACATGAGGCGGCTTAGATCTAGGCACTAAAAGAATATGGAAAATAAGTTTCCTGTAGCTGTGGAACATATCAGTACCTCCTCATGTCCACCTCTGAACATATCATAGTTTACACTTACAAGTAATCTGCATACTTCAAGTTACAGTCTATACGGCAGTCCAGAGCTGCACTCACTATTTTGAAGGCTTCAGTGCTAGAATCTCCAAGCATTTCCTGCCTGTTCAGTGTCTGCACAGAACATGGTCTGGTGATAGATAGGTGTCGCCTTAGGAACTGTGCAGTAAGTGAAGTAGCGAAAAGTAACTGCTCCTCCGCACTACAGAAGCTCAGCTGCACTGTTGGAGGTTTATCTGTCAAGGAGCTTGTAGACTGTTTCTATGAGCAGAATAGTGAGTGCAGCTCTGGATGTATGATCAGCACAGGATAAGTAATGTATGTCCAGCAGCATAACAGCGAGTGCAGCTCAGGAGTATAATACAGGATGTAACTCAGGATCAGTACAGGGTTTAATGTATTAAAAAAATTATTGAAGTATATATACACTGCCAAATAGCATGTTCAAAGGTGGGCATTAGCCTAAGGGTTATTAGCCATTACAAACACGTATCCCCTATCCACAGGATAAGGAATAATGGGGTCATTTATAGAACTGGCTCAGTTGCCCATAGAAACCAATCAGATTCCACCTTTCATTTTCCAAAGGAGTTGTCAAAAATGAAAGGTGGAATCTGACTACTTTACATCAGTTTGATAAGTGACCCCATAAGTGTCTGAGCAGCGGGGGCCCCAGCGGTTGGACCAATCAGACACTTATGGCAGGTAGGCGCGTAAGTCTGTGTAATGGGACAAGCCCTTTAAATGGGTTGTCCACTCCTTTACAAGTGATGGCCTATCCTCAGGATGGGCCATAACTAGTTGATCGGCAGGGGTCTGACACCCCCACGATCAGCAGTGGATGGAGTTTGTTACTGCAGAGCTCCTCTCACTGAAGTTAATGCCATAACCAGCTCCATCCACTGCAGAACAGCTGATGGGCTAAGTGTCGGACTCCCTCCGATCAGATAGTGGTGAGGATGAGGGCTCATTCACACGAGCGTATGATCGCTGTGCCCATGTTGCTAACTGCAAATAGCAGTCCACAAAACACGAGCACCGGCCATGCGAACTCCATGCTGCGGAGCTGACCCACTAACTTGAATTGGTTCGCAATCTGCAAGATACGTCAAAATACAGGACATGTCCTATCTTTTGAGGTGCGGAGGCACAGACCCGGAAGCCCACGGAAGCGCTTCCCAGTGTTTCTGTGGGCTTCCGCTCTGCAAAAGATAGGACATGTCCTATCTATTGCAGCATCTTGAGAATCGCGGACCTACTCAAGTCAATGGGTCCGCAGAACGGAGCTCACACGGCTGGTGTACGTGGATTGCAGATCTGCTGTTTGCGGTCCGCAACACAGGCATGGCGACCATACGCTCGTGTGAATGAGCCCTAAGCCATCACTTGTAGACTCAGCAGCGCTGCAACACAGTGGTGCCAAGTGATTCTTATTCCCTTCTTGTAGATGAGACAGACACTCTATACCAGGGATGGCCAACCTGAGGCTCTCCAGCTGTTGCAAAATTACAACTCCCAGCATGCCCAGACTACCGCTGTAGTCTGCCTACAGCAGGGCATGGTGGGAGTTGTAGTTTTACAACAGCTGGGGAGCCGCAGGTTAGCCAGGCCTGCTCTATACAGTGAGTGAGACGGATGAAGACCGCGCTGGTGCTGATAGTAACCCATAAGATTCCCTGGAGCAGGTGAGAAACTGAATGGTAGACAAGATCAACTCACCTGTCCATGCAGAGCAGGGGTCAGACACCTTCGGCAATCCAGCTGCTCTGAAACTACAACGCCCAGCATGCACACTTACTAAGCTTTTCTAGTAACTCTAATAAAAGTGAAAGGTGGATTCTGGGAGTTGTAGTTTCAGAACAGCTGGTTGCTGATCCCTGATGTAGAAGGAAAGAATTTGTTGTGGTGCACAGAGGTCAATTGAAAGTTGTGTCTTGATTGACTGCTACTGATACTGTACGTCTGTGCTAGGCAGTTAAAAGGGTTTTCCGAGATTTTAATACTGATGTTCTAGCCTCAGGATAGGTCATCAGTATCTGATTGGCGGGGGCCCTGGCTGTTTGAGAAGGCATCGGCGCTGTGAGCGCCACAGCCTTCGCGCAGCTTACTAAGCACAGCTCCGTATCTAGTATCGCACCTGCACTTGGTATCGCTCTCAGCCCAATTGACTTCTGTGGCACTGAGCTGCGCCTAGGCCACGTGACCGATGAACGGGTCATCACTGGCCTAGAAGGCTGTGACGCTACTGCTACTGATTGGCGGGCGTCCCGGCTGTCCTCTGAATAGGTCAGGAGTATAAAAATCTCGGAAAACGCCTTTAAGTTTTCGTCTAGAATGTCGCCATGACACGGAATTAAGCTGGAACAACTGTTGATCTCAACCATTAAAAGGGGGTGTCCGACAGCAGAAAAAGCAGTTTGCTGTTTTCCAAATGTAAGATACAGTAAATGAACTTACCAATGTACTTTACTTTTCGGAATTGCACAGATTAAACTATTTCCGTGTCCATCAGACAGTCCCAGAAGCTCTGAGCTTCCGCTGAGGTGTCACGTTCTGACACAGACTTCCTCCTGGTGACTCTAAGGTCATTAGCTAAGCCACCCCCTTTCTCAGTCTCAGGGTGATGGAGAAAAAGGACAATCCACGCAGTTTTAACAAATAAAGTATTATTTATATTTCAGCCTTTTCTGCTGTCGGAGTACCTCTTAATATAGAATGCATTACAGTACATTCTTTGGCATTGTAATGGGTATTCCACCTTTAGCTGTCCTGGCATAGCCTGACAACCACATGATAGCAGTTATAGTGTCACAAGATCCAGACTTCCGGTGTAAACATTCTTTTACCTGTATACTGCTCCTGCACTATAAGGCTATATCCACACGTGACTGAAATGCTGCAGAATTGCCATCGCAGATTTTCGCGCAGCAAATCTGCAGTGTTGTACAGTACCAGTAAAGTGGATGGAAATTTAAGAAATGTCATCGCGTGCTGCGTACAACAGACGCAGTGTAAATTGACCTGTGGAGCAGATTTGCAGCATGTGAATTCCTGCCGTGGATTTCAACCTTTCCAATGGAGAGGGTGAAATCTACGGTAAATTCCATGGCAAAACCCACATGTCATAAGCAGTTTTGCCACAGAACCACAGCAAAAACCGCATCGGACGTTTCTACTGAATTTTCAGGCACATGTGGACATACTCTGGTGGTTCTGGAGGAGCGCAGATTTGGAGATTTTGATTTATGCATATTTCAGTCCAAAGCTTAAATGGGCTGTGCAGATGACCTATCCTTAAAGGGGTTGCCGAAGTTATATTTATTGATGACCTATCCTTAGGATAGGTCATCAATATCAGATCGGCAAGGGTCCGACAGCCGGCACCCGCGCCGATCAGCTGTTTGAAGAGAAGGAGCGCGCCGTGCCAGCGCTGCCTCCTCGCCGTCGCATCTGCAGCGGTGAGCAGGTGTAATTACACCCAAGCCGTCCCAATAATTTCAATGGGACGGCTCTGTAGTATACACTTGTATAGGAGCGATCCGTCCCATTGAAATGAATGGGACGGCTTGGGTGTAATTACACCTGCTCACGGCTGCAAATGCGACGGCGAGCAGGTAAACAATGAAGAGGAGGCAGCGCTGCCACAGCGCGCGCCTTCTCTTCAAACAGCTGATCGGCGGGGGTGTCGGCTGTCGGACCCCTGCCGATCTTATATTGATGACCTAGCCTAAGGATAGGTCATCAATAAATATAACTTGGACAACCCCTTTAAGGGACTTTAAAAAGCCTGAAACGCTTATTAGCGATAATCTGCCAGTGTAAAGGTGCCACCAATTACTGAGGAACGAGCTTAGCGTTTTTTTATGCGGACACCTAAATAATCAATTGCCAGCAGCAGATTGTGCCGGCTAAACAGCACTCTGCTGCTGGCAAACAATGAGTCTGAATCAGGATGAGCGATGGCATTAGGGATTTCTCCTCCCCATACTGTGCAGGAGATCACTGTATGTAATAGCAGCGGTCTCCTCCACTAATCAGCAGGCGATTGCCCGGAAGGAAAGTTTCCACTCAAGCGTCTGCTCAATTCAGCAGTGTAAAGGGGCCTTTAGGATAGGTCACTAATATAAGATCAGTGGGGGGCCGACTCCCAGCATCCCCACGATCAGCAGTTTGAAGGTTCTGTGGCGAGTGCAGTGTCCTCTTCCCGACCCCCTGCCGCTGAAATCCGCAGCTCTCATGAAGATTTTAGCAAAAGAACTGGGTCGATTAGCCCTCATGCACACGAACGTATTTTCTTTCCGTGTCCGTTCCGTTTTTTTTTTCCGTGTGCATTCCGTTTCCATATGTCCGTTCCGCAAAAAAATAGAACATGTCCTATTATTGTCCGTATTACGGACAAGGATAGGACTGTTCTATTAGGGGCCAGCTGTTCCATTCCGCAAAATACGGAATACACACGGACGTCATCCTTTCTTTTTTTTTTTTTGCGGACCTCAAAATACATATGGTCGTGTGCATGAGGCCTTAAAGAGAGTGACCCAGAATTTGGACACCATAAAACTGGAGACAGATTCCCATTTAGAGGTCTGGCCACTATGCCCACTGGCTCATAGAAAGTCCACACATTGCTTGCTCTCTTGTTGAGGAGAGCTGATCACATATAAAGGTGGCAGAGCGCTAAGACACTGATCCAAACTTCTGACATCACTATCAGATCAAAACGTTTTTTTTAAAATGACAGTAACACTATAAGCGAGCACCATGGCCCCTGACACCAATGTCTAATATGCTCGTCTCATGTCGGAGGACAGCGCAAGGTGGAATACCCTTTTAAGCAGTGCTTGTTCACATGGTCACTGACATTGCGGTAAGCTCTAAGTAAGGAAAACTGACGTGGGACAAACCCTTCACATATCCACAGAATACTGAAGGCGTTTCAGGTTCAATCCTGCCGAAAGATCTACACCAAAGAGGCATCAGTATATTGAGGAACTACAAGCACCAGCATAGGTCACAGCTCAAGAACCTTGTTCCTGCTTTACAGAGCCATCAACTTTTAGCATTTATCAAGGTCCAAAATGTCATCATAGCTAAGACCAGTGACGACAGCCATAGTGTATGTTAAAGCACACTCTGACCATCGATCAGCCGGCATGTCCTGCCTACATTCCCTGCCTCTGTAACATAAAGGGGATATAGGTCCCCCTATAATAACTGCCTCCATTATGTGCAGAATATAAGTACACATTACTTGATACTCAAAAGCAACTTAATTTTAGGTACCACCGTGTCACAGATGTTCCCACATCTGCTGCCGAAGCAATTCCTGGAGTACAGAGGAGATGCTCGATAGCAATCTACATTGTTGGTGTCGGACTTTAATAACACTGAGGTTTGGGGAACTCTACTTGCAAAACATGGCGTATGAAGAAAAGGGCGTATACGAGTACTTTCCGATTGCCTATAGGAAGATCTCAACACCAAAACATTGTCACTTCTCCAGTGTCAGAATGATCTGCAGTGCAGCTCTGTGCAACACGAAGCCTCCCCGAAATCCTCTTTGGTTCATCCAGCTCCCTCATCCGTCCTCGGAAACATGGCACCTCGGAGCTGAACACGCACAAACAGGGCTCCCAAGTCTATTTCTGGTCCTCAGAAAGCGATGTCAATTCTATGGTGGCATGCTCCTCTTCTCCGTCCCCTGACTCACAGGGCAAGGCTACTATAGTGCCACCAGCCTGTGCTAGTTGGGCCAGGTTCTGTATTGTCGCTCCCAGGCCCTGCAGCGTCAGCAACTGGATGGGACTTACTACTTTGAGAACGGTGCTACTGTCTTGCATAGCTGCCGTACTCAGGACAGTGAGGTTGGAGGAGTTGGGGTGAATCTCCAGTGTGCTGGGAAAATTGCTCCCTGAAGGGGTAAGTATAGTATAACCCCCCAAAACGGAGGAGGGAGAACTGGCCTGAGAGCTACAGTTCTTGTTTAGGATAGTGGAGCTGGAGGTGGAAAGTACTTTACTAAAGGGCACGCCGGTCAGCTGAGAGATGGACATCCCTTGCGGCAGGGTGATCTGTGTTTGCTGAGAAGAGATCTGGGAGCTGATGGCGGCAGGACCTGAAGTGGCTCTGGTTAATCGTGGTCGTTTGGCAGGAGGGGGTGCACTGACTGGCGTCAGGGTCATCAGGACGTTGTTTAGGTGCTGGGATTTGTGTTTCAGTTCCTTGGCTCTTCGTCGATGCTCATCACACTGCTGCTCCAGCGCTGTAAAAGAAAATTTAACATAAACTGAAATTTGCCCCTTCTGTATAATATAACACGTGGAGACTGAAAATTACACCCACCGAAGCAGTATATTGTCCAGAAGAACATTGTTACTCCAAAACACATGAGGAATGGGCTACTACCTCACTAGTACTGTCCAAGCGCTTCGGTTTCTAGATGTGTGGTAAGCGCCATCAAAACTGTACTTGAGGGAGCAAGTACCCCCTACTAAGGCTACTAAGATTGTGAGCCAAAACCAGTAGTGAAGGCTACACAGAGATAAGGTATGATTGAAAGATCTGTACCTGTTCTTCGCTTATGACTCGCACCTGGTTTTGGCTCACAGTAAGGCTACATGCACACGTCCTATGTGTTTTGTGGTCCGCAAATTGCAGATCCGCAAAAAAACGGATGACGTTCCATATGGCTTCCTTTTTATTTGCCGATCCAGTGTAATAATGCCTACCCTTGTCTGTAAAACGGACAAGAATAGAACATGCTCTATTTTTTTTGTGGGGCTACGGAACGGACATACGGATGCGGATAGTACACTGTGTGCTGCCAGCATTTTTTGCGGACCCATTGAATTAAATGGGTCTGCATCCCATCCGCAAAAAAAAAACCGAACAGACATGGAAACAAAATACATTCGTGTGCATGAGGCCTAACTAATGGAAATAACTGACCAAATAACTGAAGTGTGAACTTGGCATAACTCCCAAGGAAAAAGTGTTTTGTACATGGCCACACCAGTCTCTGAACCCCTTAGGTCAGGGTTCAATGACCTCTGGCATTTCAGCTGCTGTTAAACTACAGCTCCCAGCATGCTCGATTCACTTCTATGGGCATGTTGAGAACAGCCGAGCAAATATGCATGTTGGCCGGAGGTTGTTGACTCCTGCTCTAGACCATCCCACATCAAAGAGCAATGACCGTCCAAGAATCCAAGCAGATCATCTAGAATCTAGAACAACATCATGGCTGATAAGTATAAAACTGTTTACTAGAGCTCCAACATCACCCTTTAAATTCATTAGAAGGCTTGACCCAACTAAAAATCACAATAATACCCCCGGGATCGGTCCGTACCTGCCAAGTCCCTTGTGTATTGCTCCCTGGAGCGGTCCACTTGGCTCTTGTGACCGGCTAACACTTTCTTAATGAGGTCCAACATCCCAAAGTTTTGGACAATGTTGTTGAGCAACATGGCATCTATTGGAGAGAAGAGACACACCATTGAGACAGGTATCCTATGCCCTACGACTGGCGTGTGTGACATTCCTGTTGTCCAGTGTGTTCTTTCCTTTAAAAGAACAGATTTAGTAATTTCAGACCCGACAAAGCATGATTTAAATTACAAAACAATTCTGAACTTGGAAAATGCAGGACTACAAGAAATTTCATGCCTTAATACAGTGACCATTTGAGATCTTTGTACAGAGATACCAAGCCGGGTTTACACCAACCCCACAGCATCCTACATGCCAACAGATTATCACTGCAGCTCACAATTTTCAATGCATAAAAGGCATGGGCAGATGTTACGTACTCCGAAAATGTGTCAGCCAGTGGTGTGCATGGTTTTGAAAATAATACCTCAGTTTTTCTTGCAAAATTGGTCGTTGACCACGCTATGTTGGTGGGGCTTCAGTCACATACACGTAACATCTGCCCATTCCATAATGATGTGTATGTGAACATACACTACATCTACTCTATAAGCATGGACACTAGGATCTGCAGAATGTGCATGTTCTTACTGCCACAGGGAGAGACTAAAATGTCGCTTCCATGCATCTCTCACTGTGGAACAAAAGAACCAGACATAACTATATGCCATATTTTGGTGGCGTGTTCCTGCAAATGAACGTACAGTTACATCCATGAGCTGGCACGGGCACAGAAGCTATGAACCCAAAATCTGCAAAGAGAGCCAGATTAAATACACAACCAGACTCCTGCTTCAATGGCTGTTTTTGGAGCCATCTTGAATCCTGGCAACCACAGCATCTAAAGGGTTTGACAAAGTAAGTGACTACCCCGCTGCCCCTGTTCTGCCGAAAGTTTATAGTTTGCCGAAAGTCTATAGCGGAAGTCACGTGGTGCGCTGCGCAAGCGCACAAGCGTACTTCCACAAATCATTTCTGCAGCCTCCATTGCAGTAGTTCGCGCGCACTTAAGGGTATAGAGACTTCTTAAAGTGACAGTCATCTCCATTAAAATACCCCCCCCCCCAGCGCTCATTAATCTACATTATTTTTTCCCTCAGGGGCTCGCTTCGCTCGCCACGCAACGGGCTCGGCATTTAGTAAAACTAACTCTATGCCGCCAATGATAGTAAAGAAGGAAATGGATGGTAAAGAATGAGATAGTCTCTTTCTTTACCACCCATTTCCTTCTTTACTATCAATGGCGGCATAGAGTTAGTTTTACTAAACGCCGAGCCCGATGTGTGGCGAGCGAAGCGAGCCCCTGAGGGTATAAATTAATGTAGATGCTGTATTTTACTGGAGATGACTGTCACTTTAAGACGTCTCTATACCCTTAATTGTGCACACGCGCGGTGCGCAAAGTACTTCAATAGAGGCTGCAGTGATGATTCGTGGAAGTGCACTTGTGCAGCGCACCACGTGACTTCCACTATAGACTTTCGGCAATCTATAGAGATCTGGCAGAGCACCCTCCATCACCGAGAAGTGAATGCTATAGTTGCTGTGGCAGCCTGGGGCCTACAAATGGCTCCCATCTTTTTGGTCTTATTAGGCTTGTCAGTGTTTCAGGCATAATACACTGCAACATGTGTATTACAGTGTATTATACTAGTGGTCAAGCCCACAGTGCGGAAATTGGTTTAAAAAAAACCTTCCCTAATTAAAAATGGGATTAAAAAAATTAAAATATAATATACACATAATTGGTAATGCCACATCTGTAACAATCTAAACTATTAAATTATCCACTTATTTATCCCAAACAGTGAATGGCATAAAAAAATACAATGCCAGAACTGCTGTTTTTGCTTATCCTGCCCCAATAAAAAAAAGAATGAAAAGTGATCAACAAGTACTACTAAAACTAGTGCTTTTACTTTAAAAAAAAAAAAAGAAGAAAAAAACTGTATAAATTTGGTATTGCTGTGGTTATACTGGCCAACAGAATAAAATCAAAATGTTATTTATGCCATACAGTGAACTGTGCAAAACTTAAAACAAACCCAGAAAAGATGAAAAAAAGTTAATAAGTTATATGTCTCCCAAATAAGGGTCATTGAAAAATACCCCTCATCCTGCAAAAATAATCCCTCACAGACCCAGGTCAATAGAATAATAAAAAAAAAAGTTTGGGCTTGGAAAGCGATGAAGGAGACAAAAATAAAAAGATTGGTTCTTAAGGGGTTAAAGGGAATCTGTCACCAGCGACCTCCCTATCAAACTGTTTTCATAGACACATAGATGCAGTTCACCTGATTAAAGTACTGTTGTTCTTTTATTGATCTGAGGCTCCATTTATGAGTTATGATACTTTTTGTGATACTTTCTGCAAATTAGGCCTTTGGTGCGATGAGGACGTCACCATTGTTGTTGCACACAAGCTCCACTCATTTCTGTGGCCAGGCCCTTCCCTGGCTGCTTTCCCACTGCCTGGCCCTGTAAAAACACCCAGGGAGGGGTCAGCCGCAGAAAGAAACGGAGCATGAGTGCAACAAGAGCAATGGCGAGGCCCTCTTTGCACCAAAAGCCTAATTTACAGATTAAGAAAAATTATCATAATTCGGGAATGGAGTTTACGATCAACAAAAGAAAAACTGCAAAAAACGGTCCATTTTTTCGGATTTTAGAAAAACAACGGATGTGTGAATGGACCCTTAATCGGGTGACCCACACCTGGTGACAGATTCCCGTTAAAGTAGGAGGTCAATTCTTGTGCTGCCCCGATAAAGCTAACCACCTACTTGTCACTGGGGTATGTTTTTCCTATAATATATGGTATAATGAGAGAAAAGTAATGCTGGATAATAGACCTTGTAGCTGGATGGGTGGCATCTGCAGCCGCTGCTTTAGCCCTTTCATAGTCTCCAGCAGCTCCTGATGAAATTCTTGAATGACTTCCCCCAGGAGCCCTGCATCCCGCAAACCTTGCCAGAAACCAAGGGTATCATCTGCAAAAAATGGAAGAAAAAATGTCGATGCCAAATTAGACAGATCTGCTGCACTGGAACTGGGAAAAATACTAGAAGCCATACTGATGGTTTTCACCCAACTTAAAGAGGACCTTTCATGAGATTGAGTTACAAACTGGTATGCTTACCAGATAGGGCGGCCACTACAAATTCAAGCATTTCTTTTTTTTCTAAAATACCCCTCCGTTTCGCCACTGTGTCCCCCGCTGTTTTTGGTGCCTAATAATTTAATTTACACCATCGGTACAGGGAGGAGGAGACATTGGGTTTTCTCAATCAGCGTCTGCTTCTGCAGGTAGAGGGAGAAAAACAGCTCATCTTCTACCTGGAGAAGGAGACGTCCATTGAGAAAACCAAATGTCTCCTCCTCTCTGTAACGATGGTCTAAATTAACATATCAGGTGCCAAAAACAACGGGGGACACAGCAGTGGAATGGAGGGGTATTTTAGAGAGAAAAAAAAAGTGCTTGCATCTGTAGGGGCCGCTCTATCTGGTAAGCATATCAGTTTGTTACACATAATTCTATGAAAGGTCCTCTTTAACAAGACACCAGATATAATGAAAACGCGTCTGAACAGACATCTGCGATCCTCCAACCGGTGGATCCTACCCTAGACCTTCCCATGGTTGCTCTTACCAGCGACGGTGCTACACCACTCTCCTGAATTTTCACAGGTTTCAATTGTGATTGTTGTTGGGTTTCCATTCACTGTAAAATCTATGTAACGGAAAGACAAAATTACTGTTAATTCAACAAGTGGCATACGAGATGACCCCAGCAATATATATGGCTCCTCAGTCTACCTGCAGTACTCACATACAGTAAGACCCCATTCACACGTCCGCAATTCTGTTCCGCATTTTGCGGACCCATTCATTCCTATGGGGACACTCTATGTCCCGGCCGGATCCGGAATTGCGGATCCGCACTTCGGTTCCGCAAAAAAATAGAACATGCCCTATTCCTGTCCGCAATTGCGGACAAGAAAAGGCATTTTCTATGAGAGTGCAGGCGATGAGCAGTCCGCAAAACACACACGGACGTGTGAATGGGGCCTAAATGGTGTGGGGGTTCAGGCCTAAATGTCCTGGTCCAAGCTCAGACGTCCACCTTAAAGGAACACTTTCTTGCATCTTGTGAGCTGCACCCTGACCACTGGAATCCTACAGCATCTGCCATGTCAACTTCTCTATGCAAGTCTACAACAAGCTCATTGTGAGTCTCAGGGTCGTAGCTAACGGCTCATGGGCCCTGGTGCAAGAGTTCAGCTTGGGCCCCCCTTCCCTCAGTGCTTTGTGTCTCTTTTTATGTAGCACAAGTGGCTCCTGGGCCCGGTAGCTACCTCTGCACCCCCTATAGCTACGTCCATGGTGAGTCTCATAGACTTGCATTGAGAAGCCGACACAGCAGACCCTGTTAGACTCCAGTTGGTTATATTGCAGGTCACATGATGCAATAGCGGCCAGGAACAGACTTCATTATCCTGCAATAGATAGCGGTGTAAATTACAAACAGAGGCCATCATAAAAAAAAAAAGTGCTTCTTTAACCACTTCCCGACCGCCCATTGACTTTAAACGTCCTTGGGCGGTCGGTTTATCTCTGAATGGACGTCCCTGCCTTCTAGATCGCTGTATACAGATCAGGAAGCACTAATCAAAAAGTCATATGTACCCAAAAATGGTAGCAATAAAAACATCACCTCATCCCGCAAAAAATAAGCCCCCACACAAGACCCTAGCCAGAAAAATAAAAAAAATGGCCCTATCAAAATTGCAACACAAAAACATGATATTTTTTTTTATTAAAAATGCTCTTATTGTGTATAATGCTAAAAAAAAAATAGACATATTTGGTATCGCCGTGTTCCGTAACAATTGGCTCTACAAAAATATCACATGATCTACCCCATCAAGTGAACGGTGTAAAAAAAAAACTAAACAAATAAAAATTATGCCAAAACTGTTCGTTTTTTTGTCCCCTCACAAAAAACAGAATATCAAATCAAAAAGTTGTATGTACTCCAAAATGGTAGCAATAAAAACGTCACCTCGTCCCACAACAAACAAGCCCTCACACAAGGCTATAGCCAGAAAAATTTAAAAAATATGCCTCTAAGAAAATGGCAACACAAAAACATGATTTTTTTTTCTTTTATTGTGTAAAACGTAAAAAAAAAAAAAAAAAGACGTATTTGGTATCGTTGTGCTCGTAATGACCGGATCTATAAAAATATCACATGATCTACCCCATCAAGTGAACCGTGTAAAAAAAAAAAAAAAAAAAACAAATAGAAAAAATTACACCAAACAGCTTTTTTTTTGTGACTGCACCTCCCAAAAATGAGATAAAAAGCAACCAGAAAGCCAAATGTAGCCCTAAGGGCTCATGCACACGAATGCATTTTTCTTCCGTTTTTTTTACAGGTCTGTATGCAGAACCATCGATTTCGATGGGGCTTGAAAAAAACCAAAATGACTTGTGCATTCCGTGTCCGTATTCCCGCATGTCTGTTCCGCAAAAAAAAAAAAAAAAAGGAACATGTCCTATTCTTGTCCGTTTAGCGGTCAAAGACAGGCATTGTTACAATGGATCCGGAAAAAAACTGATGCAACAGGGATGTCACACGGATGTCATCCTTTTTTTTTTTTTTGTGCGGATCTGTTTTGTGGACTGCAAAATACATATGGTCGTGTGCATGAACAGTAAGGGCCCTTTCACACGGGCGAGTTTTCCGCGCGGGTGCAATGCGTGAGGAGGACACATTGCACCCGCACTGAATCCGGACCCATACATTTCTATGGGGCTGTGCACATGAGCGGTGATTTTCACGCATCACTTCTGCGTTGCGTGAAAATCGCAGCATGCTCTATATTGTGCGTTTGTCACGCAACGCAGGCCCCATAGAAGTGAATGGGGCTGCAGGAAAATCGCAAGCATCCACAAGCAAGTGCGGATGCGTTGCGATTTTCCCGCATGGTCGCTTAGCAACGGGACCCGATCTTTATTATTTTCCCTTATAACATGGTCCATCTTACCATGGTTATGGACCATGTGAATGGACCATGTGATGTGACGTCATCACAGGTCCTTTAGTTCTTAGCTGATGCAGGGAAAGAGAGGAGAGATCGCAACTACGCGATCAAGTGGCAAAGGTAAGTTAACTTTTATTATTTTTAACCCCTTCCACTTCATTTTACTAAGCATTCTTTATTAATAATGCTATTATTTCCCCTTATAACCATGTTATAAGGGGAAATAATAAATTCTCCAGAAGACCCGAAACCGGACTTCAGTGATGAAGTCCGGCTTCGGGTCTGGGTACCAAACATGGCGATTTTTCTCACGCGCGTGCAAAACGCATTACAAACGTTTGCACCCGCGCGGGAAAATCGCGCATATTCCCGCAACGCACCCGCCTCTTATCCGTGAAAGAGGCCTAAGTCTAACTCTCCTTTTTGCTGGCACTGTGCTATCAGCGGCTCCTGCACAACAGCTGATCGTAACGGGGTGCCAGCAATCAAATCCCTGAAGACCTACCCTAAGGCTGAGTTCACGCGGGCGTCACGTTTGACGCCCGGATCAGAGGCGGGTGCGTTGCGGGAAAATGCGCGATTTTTCCGCGCGAGTGCAAAGCGTTTTAATGCGTTTTGCACGCGCGTGGGAAAAATCGGCATGTTTGGTACCCAGACCTGAAGTCCGGTTTCGGGTTGAGTATTCTGTAGTTTTTATTATTTTCCCTTATAACATGGTTATATGGGAAAATAATAGCATTCTAAATACAGAATGCTATGTTAACAGGGCAATAGAGGGTTAAAAAAATAGATAAAATCAACTCACCTCCTCCCATTGGTCGCGTAGGTGCAAGGAACATCTTCTATCTTCATATCTGTTGGTTGAAAGACCTTCGGTGACGTCACTGGGTCACATGGTCCAATCATGGAAGCTTTTGATTGGACCATGTGACCCAGTGACGTCAAGGAAGGTCCTTTACCCAGCAGAATGAAGAAAGAAGAATGATCCCGGCACCTACGCGATCAAAAGGGTGAGGTGAGTTAAAGTTTTTTTTTATTTTCACCCTCTCTTCCCCTTTTTACATAACATTCTGTAATTAGAATGCTATTATTTTCCCTTATAACCATGTTATAATGGAAAATAATAAAGATCGGGTCTCGTTGCTAAGCAACTATGCGGGAAAATCGCACCGCATCCGCACTTGCTTGCGATTTTCCCGCAGCCCCATTCACTTCTATGGGGCCTGCGTTGCGTGAAAAACGCAGAATATAGAGCATGCTGCAATTTTCACGCAACGCAAAAGTGATGCGTTTAAATCACCGCTCATGTGCACAGCCCCATAGAAATGAATTGGTCAGGATTCAGTGCGGGTGCAATGCGTCCTCCTCACGCATTGCACCCGCGCGGAAATAATGTCCGTGTGAATGCAGCCTAAGGGCTCAACTTGAATGGGCCCGCATCCCTCCGTTTCGCAAAAAGATAGGACATGTTCTTTTTGCGGTACGGAACGGAATCCCAAAGAAGCACTCCGTAGTGCTTCCATAGGGTTCCGTTCTGCTCCGCATCTCCTGATTTGCGGACCCATTGAAGTGACTGGGTCCGCATCCGTGATGCAAAATGCACACGGAACGGTGTCCGTTTATTGCGGATCCGCAATACGGAAACAGAACCCATATGTTCGTGTGAATGAGCCCGAAGGGTTATTCATTTTAAACTCTGGTAAGGGCTCTTTAACCAGATGGTTTGGGGGTTCAGGAATGAGATGGCACTGCTTGAAACACTTGGGGTCCATTCACACCGCAATTGCGGACAAGAAAAGGCATTTTCTATGAGAGTGCCGGCGATGTGCGGTCCGCAAATTGCGGAACGCACATCGCCGATGTCCGTGTTTTGCGGATCCGCAAAACACACACGGACGTGTGAATGGACCCTTATTCTATTTGCAGAAACTGTGTGGTGCCATTAAACCAGGAGGAAGTTAAATGCCCCTCTTTTTGGCGTTCTAACAGGGAAAACCTGCTTCTCCATGTCTGATGGCACAGAGATATTTTTCCTTGTGAGTAATGGCAAACAGTATGATTAAACAATCTGCATCAAACGGTTATTTATTGACCAACTTAATACATTCAGGACGCACCATTCTCTTCAGGAGCTCCAGGCAGCTGGCACATCATGCTGAGCGTGGTACTTATGCTGATTACAGGGGCCCAGTTAGAGCGGGGCAACAGCTGGAATACACGGCCGCAGCCCTACTCTAAGGCATGTGGGTGAACGCACATAAGATCCGCACAGATTTCCGTGCATTTCTAACAGCCGTTTTGGAGCAGATTTGATGCTGTTTTGCCACAGATCTCACCCATCACTGGAAAAGGGTAAAATCTGCAGCTAAAAACGCACACCATTGAGATGCTGCAGATTTGGAAATCCATACGGCAGGTCAATTTCTACACAGACACAATCTGCATAGTGTACATGAGGTTTGTCTAATCTCATACACTTAGCTAGTACTGTACTACGCTGTGGTTTCTCTGCACGTATTCCTCAACGCGTGCAGGTGGCCTTACATTACAGATCACAGGAACATCCGATTCCCTCTGTTTAAGGGCTTGTTCACACGACCGTGCCGTGTTTTGCGGTCCGCAAACTGTGGATCCGCAAAACACGGATTCATAGAAGTGAAAAAATGCGGCTGGGATGCGAACCAAAACCACGGTCGTGTGAACGAGACCTAATGCTGCATTAAACGCTGATCGATGCTTAGGTACCTGCAGTGTATTTTATATTAAGCCACATAAACCCATATCACTGTTCAGTTGCTCCGAGTTTTAGAACAGGCTTTCTTTCTATCTTCAAACATCCGCAGCATACCTGAAAAATCTTTATAGGGACTTCTCCGTCTGAAATGCAAAATATCATCTGCCTAATCTCATCTGAAATCCTGTGCCAGTGCACTGAACGCATTACCACGTGCAGGCACAATCAGCTATTGTTTCCAATTAGGCCCCACAGTTGTTCTGAGCAGGCGCCGGTGATGTCATGTGCACACAGCATCACACGAGGGGAACAGCCTTGAAGCCAGACTGGAGTAAAGGGTTGCATTCTGTACTTACACTGGATAATTTCATCCGTACATAGGAGATGGGGTTGCTGTCACTCAATCCCTAGGAAGCCTTTAGTACTATGAAGCTCATGACTACACTGGACTCTTCTCATGTGATTAAGGGTACTTTCACACTAGCGTTTTGGATTCCGTTTGTGAGATCCGTTTCAGCGCTCTCACAAACGGTCCAAAACGGATCAGTTAAGCCCCAATGCATTCTGAATGGATAAGGATCCGTTCAGAATGCATCAGTTCGGCTCCGTTCCGCCTCTATTCCGTTTTGGAGGCGGACACCAAAACGCAGCATGCAGCATTTTGGTGTCCGTCTGAAGAGGCGGAGCCTAACGGATCCGTTTTTAATTACAATGCAAGTCAATGGGGACGGATCCGTTTTCAATGACACAACATGGTGCATTTGAAAACGGATCCGTCCCCCATTGACTTTCAATGTAATTCAAAACGGATCCGTTCATTTCTCTTTAAACCTTATGTAAACTGATCCGTTCTGAACAGATACAAACGTTTGCATTATAGGTGCGGATCCGTCTGTGCAAATAAAAAGACGGATCCGCATCAACGCAAGTGTGAAAGTACCCTTACACACAGTGCAAGAAAAAGTTGAATAAAGACTGTTCAGGTACAAGGGGTTACTTGGAAACTAATAGGGATCAAAGGAACAGAACTTTAATCCACTACTAAAACATATCATGTTTTTTGGTTTTTCCTCCTTAATTCTTTGAGGGACTAAATGGAAAAAATCCAGCCATGGTTTTTTGAGTTTTAGCTTCACTGTGTTTACTGTGCGCTCAAAATGACACAAAGACTTTATCCCGTGGGTCAGTACAATTACGGAGATACCAGATTTATATTGTTTTATGTTTTATTACCTTTAAAAATAGTTCTCTGCATCTCCATATTCTGAAATCCATAACTTTTTTATGTTTTCATTTATAGAGCTGTGTAAGGGCGTGTCTTTTGTGGGGTAACCAATTTGGGGTACATACAAACTTTTTGATCACGTTTTATCCAAATTATTATTTTTTTTTATGGGGGGCGGGGGGGGGGGGGAGGAGGAAAAAAAACAGCAGCAAATCGACTCTTTCTTTTACATTACGGCATTCACACAATATTTTTATATTTTAATAGTCCAGATATTTTCGTACGTGGTGATAACAATGTATGTATGTTTAGGAAAGATGGCAATCTGGATGGTTAATATTTCTGTTATTTTATATTTTTAAAAATATCTTAATTTTTTTTTTTAGCATATGATCTTCTGATCGCTTTGTGCCATAGACTGCAATAAAATACCACACCAACCTACACCAAGCACTTTATCACTATATGAATTATCTATGTAATTTAAAAAATCATTGTTGAGTGGATTTATGGGTTTATAGTTTTTTAGACAGGATTGGTTCGATACGGCTTATATTTATTTACATTAGAAGAATCATGCACTACTAAGGAATTGCACTATTTAATTAGGATTGATCAATCCTAATTAAAATCATGTCTAAAAATCATATTATATTGCACTGAGATAATCAGGTCCCCTCAAATATCTAACATTCTTGAACAAATGGGCATAGGTTAAAAAAAACCATCCATATGGAAGCTCTGATATCGATTGTAAGGTCTGGCTGGATATTGTGCTGTATTCAATAGTGAGGCTGTGATCCGGCGTAAAACGCAAGTTTGGCGGTCAGGTGGTGCGCTCCAATGCCGAAAGCGCATCACTTATCACCGCTATTGTGAGTATGAACGGAAGGAGAATTAATCTTTCTGATCTACCTCATGATAATACGCAACATTTATTCTATATACAGGCCATCGATTGATATACTTTTGCTAAAACAAACAGGCCATAGGGTGGGAAGTAGGGCTGAAACGATTACTCGATTAAATCGAGTTATTCGACACAAAAAAATCCTCGATGCAAGATTCGTTTGTGTCATGTGACCATGGAGCGGGAGTGAAGCACTTGCTATTACTCACCGCTCCGTGGTCACCCGAAAGCCCGCCGCACTGTACTGTAATCAGAATCTGAATGATGTTAACTCCCTGGCGCAAGGAGGCAACGTCGCAGCTAATCATACAGCGTGCAAGCCTCTGTCACGTTCTGTTTTACCCAATGAGAGCCAAGCTAACAGTTTGCATTCCTGCTGCCAATCAGAGGAGGGCTTATGGTTTGGCTCCAGTTTTGAATACGGTTGATGGCCGCTGTTGGAGCCGATTTGATGGATAAGTGGCACCTGTCGGCAGTAGTGTGCTCCCGGTGACGCCGCCTGTATCGCACACCTCTGATCGGTAACTATTTACGTGTCAGGATATTGGGGCTGGCTTTCTGACTTGATTGTACTGGGAGCAATCGGACAGAGGTGGGTGAGTACCGGTCACTGCATGGTATAGGCCGTGTACGCGGCTCTGTGTCCTCTGGATGTCCACACCTGTCAGTCACAGTCACCTCCACTGATTGCTGTGGAGCACATCGATACTGACAGTGCATGCCCAGACAATTCACATTGGTGGCATGGGAAAGGTTTATGAACTCTGCTGTCACACTTTTTTTTAAGACCTATGCTTGCTTTAAATTCATGGTGATTTTTATTTTTTATTTATTTAGATAGGAGGCTAAAAATCTAAGCTCAATGAAAATGGTGTTTATTTATATTATAGAAAATGATGGCATATCTCTAAGCCATGGCTTCCTCATCTGGGGGCTCTGTCTACTGGGGGCAGGGCCAATGCAAGGAATTTTGCCGCCCTAGGCAAAAGAAAAGTTTGCCGCCCCCCCCCCATGTGACATCACAATGCCCCACCCATATGATCTGCCATATTAAAGGGGTTCTGCAGTTTATTTAAACTGATCGGCAGGGGTCTGACACCCGGGACCCCCGCCAATCAGCTGTTTGAGAAGGCAGCGGCGCTGGCAGTAGCGCCTCAGCCTTCTCGCAGTGACGTCACGATTAGTATCATTGGCCTTGGTGGGGCTAAGCTTCATTCAAGTGAACAGAGCTTAACCCCAACAAGGCCAGTGATACTAGTCGTGACGTCACTGAGCCTGCGGTAAACAGCAAGAAGGCCGAGGCTCCTGCCAGCGCTGCTGCCTTCTCAAACAGCTGATCGGCGGGGATCCCGGTGTCGGACCCCTGCCGATCAGATGCTGATGATCTATCCAGAGGATAGATCATCAGTTGTAACAAACTGCAGAACCCCTTTAACTAACGCCAGTTCTCTCTCCCCCCCCCCCTTGTCATTCTCTCCCCCCTCTCGTCATTCTTCACACTCCCCCACCTTGTCATTCTTCCTCCCCCCCCCACTTATCATTCTCTCCCCCCTCTTGTCATTCTTCACACTCCCCCCCTTGTCATTCTTCCCCCCCCCCCCCTTACTTATCATTTTCTCCCCCTCTTGTCATTCTCTTTCCCCCTCTTGTCATTCTCTCCCCCCCTCGTCATTCTCTCCCCCTTGTCATTCTCCACTCCCCCTTGTCATTCTTCACTCCCCTCTTGTCATTCCCTTTCCCCCTCTTGTCATTCTCTTTCTCCCCTTCTCACTCACTTTACCCCTTGTCATTACCCCCTTACCTCTAGTGTAGCGCGGCCGAGCTCTTTATGCTCCACGGGTACAGAAGCTTTAGTTTCCTGTACCCAGGCGGACTGACAGGAAGCGCACACTGTGTGCACACTTCATGTCAGTCCGGCCGAGTACAGGAGACAGATGCTCCTGTACCCGCGGACCTTAAAGAGCTCGGCCACGCTACAATGGAGTGACAGGAGGGAGCGCTCAACGCTTCCCCCCTGTCAGCTCCTCTCCTCTTGCTGCGCCCGGGCGGTGCGGCCTCATGGACGCGCCAGCCCGGGTAGTGCTGCAGCCGCCAGAGGCTCTATATAGAGCGCTCGGGCGGCTGCAGTATGAGGCGGGGCCGGCGCTCCAAGCAGCGCTCTACGCGGCGGCCTTGACTGGGGGCCCCTGATCTGGTGGTCACAGAGGCATCACTGTGCAGTGAATTACACCGATGGCACTGGAGGACAGTGGAGCTGATGGCACTTGGGGGAAATGATGCACTTGGGCTGATAGCAGGGGGTCTAATGAGTTTTTATAAAGGAAAACAGTCTATTTATTCATTTTTTCTTATTAGATTACTCCAGGAATCGTAAAAAATAATCGATAGATTATTCACTCGACTAATAAAATATTCGTTTACTGCAGCCCTAGTGGGAAGTCTTGAGGCAATAAAAGGAAGTGATGTCATGCGTTCCATGGAGCACATGTGGATTCAGTGAGTTTATCCCCTCAGATTTTTTAACTTGCCAATAATTGATAGGGTATATATGTGTGTGTGTGTATATATATATATATATATTAGGGCTGCACGATATGGGAATTTTGTGCGATTGCGAGTAGGTCACTAAAAATTGTGATAACGATATGCGATGTGATATTTTAGGGGAATTGTGCTAGAGGTCTATTTGCTTGGATTTTCAAGGTAAAAGCACACGCAAATTACTGATAATGCTGAAATGTAGTTATGCTAAACTCAAGAACTGAAATGCACAGTGTTTTTCAAAATAAAACATCTTTTACTAAATTAAATAACATATTTGCATTACTGCAAAAGTACAAAATACAAAACTTGCCACAAAAATTTTCTAAATAGCCCTGCACAGAACAGATAAATAAAATAGATATAAGAACATGTGCTCATTAAAATAACAACTTTCCTCCAGCCCCTCCTCCCTCCCCGCACTGTAACTGATTGATGTATCGCTGGCCGCGCCGTGCAGCATAGCGCAGGCGATACATCAGTGTCAGCCATGTAAAAAGTCAACCAATGCTTTATAAGACGCACTGCCATTTTCCCCCAACTTTTGGGGGGGGGGGAGGGGAGGGCTGTCTTATAAAGCGAAAAATACAGTAATATAATTGCGGCATTTTTGGGTCGTCCAATACGCGCGTTCGTGGCGTCAATCACAATACGCGTGACAAAACGCCCCAAAGAAGCTCCTGTACTTCTTTGGGCGTAGGGCATTTTACAGCTGGTTCGTACGTGCTGTAAAACGCTCAGGGGAGAACCATGCCCATAGGGAAATATGGGTTTTCGCCTGTTGAGCGTTTTACAGCACGTAAGAACGCGCTGTAAAACACTCAAGTGTGAACCCAGGGTTACGAGGAGTTAGGTCATGTGATATTTTTATAGAGCCGGTCGATACAGACGTGGCAATACCAAATATGTATACTTTTTTTTATTTATTAAAGTTTTACACAATAATATTTTCTAAACAAAAAAAAAATCGTTTTTTATTGTCTCCATAGTCTGAGAGCCATAGTTTTTTTTATTTTTTGGGCAATTCTCTTAGGTAGGGTATCATTTTAGCGGAATGAGGTGTCTGTTAGATTGGTACTATTTTGGGGGGGCATACGCCTTTTGATCGCTTTTAGTGATGCAAGGTGACAGAATGTTTTTTTTAGCACAGTTTTTATTTTATTTTAGGGGTTAGTTGATATTTTTATAGAGCCGGTCGATACGGACGTGGCGATACCCAATATGTCTACTTTTTTTCCCTATTTTTATTTTTTTACTTTACAATGCATTACAATACTTCTGTATTGTAAAGCATTGGCTGTAAGTGTATTAGACAGTGTAATAGACTCACAGCTTCCTGCCTGTGAGATCCAGAGGTCTGGATCTCACAGGCTGTCACAGAAGGCAGCCACGATGCCTAAAGAAGGCATCAGACTGCCTCCCCTGCCTTAGGGTCCCCGTCACAGCAGTGCAGAGACCAGATAGCCACCCGCACCCGGCAGGATCCCGCACGTGCCGCAGTCAGTGCTGACCGCGGCTGTGCAAGAGTTAATGCACCGGCATCAGTGTTTTCACCAATGCCAACGGATACAGCAGGGGTCCGGCTATCAGTGACTGCCGGACCCCTGGCGCTGATCAGGCAAGCGCAGCTCCTGTACCTGCCCGATAAGCCGGCCGTTCATGTACGGCACTGGTATTGAAAGGCTGAACCTGAAAATTACACAAAAGTTAATAAAAATCATCTGAGCTCACAAGGCTACACATCAGCTTTGACCCACTACAATCTGAGCACTTGCTTAGGGAAAAATGCAAGATTTTGTTTTTTCTTTTTTTTAACAAAGAACACGCCAACATCTAGACGTTGACAAGCACATTACTTACTCTCACTGGAGGTAGTTGTGATGGGAATGTACTCTGTAGACACCTGGCTGCAGAGCGACACGCGGCTCCCCGTCACATCGATCTTGGTGCTTCGGCAGGTATTCGAACAGACCTTTGAGTGCTGATAAAAATCTAGCTCTCCAGAGTCCATTATCTTTCTGGTATAGAATGAAGGGGTAACATCATTTTAACATTAAACATTTCAAGAACAGAACTCTACCCATACACAGAGGCCCTGGGGTCTAGGTTCAGGAAAGCCATTTGTGTGTTGTAACATTTACTATGTTAGGGTCCTTTCACACTTGCGTTCTGAGGATCCGGCAGGCACTTCTGTCCCGCCGGATCCGTCAGAACGCAAGTCGCCTGAAGCATTAGAAGACTAATCAGGATCCTGATCAGTCTTCGAATTGCTTTCAGGTTACTATGGCAGCCAGGACGCTACTAGCGTCCTGGTTGCCATAGTAGGAGCGGGGAGCGGTATACTTACCATCCGTGCGGCTCCCGGGGCGCTCCAGAATGACGTCAGAGCGCTCCATGCGATCACGTGATCTATGCACTGGGGCGCCCTGACGTCATCCTGGAGCGTCCCGGGAGCCGCACGGAATGTAAGTATGCCGCTCCCCGCTTCATTTTACCATGGTAACAAGGACTTTAGCGTCCTGGCTGCCATGGTAACCAGTCAGAAAAAGCTAAATGTCGGATCCGGCAATGTGCCGAAACGACGTTTAGCTTAAGGCCGGATCCGGATTAATGCCTTTCAATGGGCATTAATTCCGGATCCGGCCTTGCGGCAAGTGTTCCGGATTTTTGGACAGAACAAAAAGCGCAGCATGCTGCGGTATTTGCTGCGTCCAAAAAACGTTCCGGTCCTGAACTGAAGACATCCTGATGCATCCTGAACGGATTTCTCTCCATTCAGAATGCATGGGGATGATCCCGATCAGGATTTTTCCGGCATAGAGACCCGACGACGGATCTCTATGCCGGAAAACAAAAACGCCAGTGTGAAAGGGCCCTTACATACACAATAATGCACCAGTCAGATGTTACATGGAAAACAATAAGGAATGCGGCACACGCTTTATCTCTGGTATATCTGAATGCAAAAGAGGTTCTGCATGTGGAACGTCTGAGGTTTCTCAATGGGGAACAGTTCTAGTGACAACAAAATAAATGAAAAAGAAACTGCACTATTTAGACACACACAAAACAAACATAAAACACAACTAAATATGCAGCACATTATAATGCAGTAATTTAGCCAAATAGTAATTGTACGCCGGTAAGCATTATTCCTTTTTTATAGAGCCACTAGGTGGCACTGTCCAATTTAGACTATAAGAGGTTTTAGCAAGAAAAACTCTTGCTAAAAGGTGTCTGTCTCTTACAGTCTGCAGTTAAGGTGGTCCAGCGGGACCCTTAATAGTGATCATAGTTGGAGCTGCTGTCCTGCCATTATGCATATTATAAACCTGCTATGATACTTGCTGCAGAGTCACATACTCTTCGAGGTTCCTGTGCTGATCTTGGGTCAATCTTTCCAGAGCTCCAACTACGGTCAGTGTTGTGGGCTAGTGTTCTCGGTTATCAGGCATTTGCAGCAGAGCATTAGCTTGAAAGAATGGCTGCCCAGCAGTGCAGTAGTATATAACATCCACTATAGACCAACCTCACACATCTCACTGACATTAGTCCTAAGTGCTTGTTTTATAAAACAATGAATAAAACAATAAGAGTTACGTTTTAACTTATGTAGACACTTTCTGTTAGCTTTGTGGCATAATGTGCATATGTATAATGTGCGTGATGCAGAGCTGTGCGTATGTATAATGTGTGTGCTGCAGAGCTGTGCGTGTGTACATTGTGGATGCTGTAGAGCTGTGCGTGTGTATAATGTGCGTGCTGCAAAGCTGTGTGTGTGTGTGTAATGTGCGTGCTGCAGAGCTGTGAGTGTGTATAATGTGCGTGCTACAGAGCTGTGCGTGTGTGTGTAATGTGCGTGCTGCAGAGCTGTGAGTGTATAATGTGCGTGCTACAGAGCTGTGCGTGTGTGTGTATAATGTGCGCTGCAGAGCTGTGAGTGTATAATGTGTGTGCTGCAGAGCTGTTCATGTGTATAATGTGCATGCTGCAGAGCTGTGCGTGTGTATAATGTGTGTGCTGCAGAGCTGTGCGTGTGTACATTGTGGATGCTGCAGAGCTGTGCGTGTGTATAATGTGCGTGCTGCAGAGCTGTGCGTGTGTATAATGTGCACGCTGCAGAGCTGTGCGTGTGTACATTGTGGATGCTGCAGAGCTGTGCGTGTGTATAATGTGCGTGCTGCAGAGCTGTGCATGTGTATAATGTGCACGCTGCAGAGCTGTGCTTGTGTACATTGTGGATGCTGCAGAGCTGTGCGTGTGTATAATGTGCACGCTGCAGAGCTGTGCGTGTGTACATTGTGGATGCTGCAGAGCTGTGCGTGTGTATAATGCGCGCGCTGCAGAGCTGTGCGTGTGTATAATGTGCGTGCTGCAGAGCTGTGCGTGTGTATAATGTGCACGCTGCAGAGCTGTGCGTGTGTACATTGTGGATGCTGCAGAGCTGTGCGTGTGTACATTGTGCGTGCTGCAGAGCTGTGCATGTGTATAATGTGCACGCTGCAGAGCTGTGCGTGTGTACATTGTGGATGCTGCAGAGCTGTGCGTGTGTATAATGTGCACGCTGCAGAGCTGTGCGTGTGTACATTGTGGATGCTGCAGAGCTGTAAGTGTATAATGTGTGTGCTGCAGAGCTGTGCGTGTGTGTATAATGTGTGTGATGCAGAGCTGTTCGTGTGTATAATGTGCGTGATGCAGAGCTGTTCATGTGTAAAATGTGCACGCTGCAGAGCTGTGCGTGTGTACATTGTGGATGCTGCGGAGCTGTGCGTGTGTATAATGTGCGTGCTGCAGAGCTGTGCGTGTGTATAATGTGCGTGCTGCAGAGCTGTGCGTGTGTATAATGTGCACGCTGCAGAGCTGTGCATGTGTACATTGTGGATGCTGCAGAGCTGTGCGTGTGTATAATGTGCACGCTGCAGAGCTGTGCGTGTGTACATTGTGGATGCTGCAGAGCTGTGCGTGTGTATAATGCGCGCGCTGCAGAGCTGTGCGTGTGTATAATGCGCGCGCTGCAGAGCTGTGCGTGTGTATAATGTGCGTGCTGCAGAGCTGTGCGTGTGTATAATGTGCACGCTGCAGAGCTGTGCGTGTGTACATTGTGGATGCTGCAGAGCTGTGCGTGTGTACATTGTGCATGCTGCAGAGCTGTGCATGTGTATAATGTGCACGCTGCAGAGCTGTGCGTGTGTACATTGTGGATGCTGCAGAGCTGTGCGTGTGTATAATGTGCACGCTGCAGAGCTGTGCGTGTGTACATTGTGGATGCTGCAGAGCTGTGAGTGTATAATGTGTGTGCTGCAGAGCTGTGCGTGTGTGTATAATGTGCGTGATGCAGAGCTGTTCGTGTGTATAATGTGCGTGATGCAGAGCTGTTCGTGTGTATAATGTGCGTGCTGCAGAGCTGCTCATGTGTAAAATGTGCACGCTGCAGAGCTGTGCGTGTGTATAATGTGCGCGCTGCAGAGCTGTGCGTGTGTATAATGTGCGTGCTGCAGAGCTGTGCGTGTGTATAATGTGCATGCTGCAGAGCTGTGCGTGTGTATAATGTGCGCGCTGCAGAGCTGTGCGTGTGTATAATGTGCATGCTGCAGAGCTGTGCGTGTGTATAATGTGCGCGCTGCAGAGCTGTGCGTGTGTATAATGTGCGCGCTGCAGAGCTGTGCGTGTGTATAATGTGCGTGCTGCAGAGCTGTGCGTGTGTATAATGTGCATGCTGCAGAGCTGTGCGTGTGTATAATGTGCACGCTGCAGAGCTGTGCGTGTGTACATTGTGGATGCTGCAGAGCTGTGCGTGTGTATAATGTGCGTGCTGCAGAGCTGTGCGTGTATATAATGTGCGCGCTGCAGAGCTGTACATAAGTACTTGTACAATGTCATTCATAGAAACAGAATAAATAAATACTTAATGAATAATAATAAAAAGCATAATATTACACAGGGGTCAGCTACTTTTGACACTTCAGCTGTTCTGAAACTATTACACCCAGAATCCTCATTTCACTTTTATGGGAGTTACTAGGAAAGCCAAGTAACTTTGCATGCTGGGAGTTGTAGTTTCCCAGCGGCTGAAGTGCCGAAGGTTGACTAATGGCTAAAGACAGGAGACACATATACTTGGATGAATCAATCTAATAGGCCAATGATGTTTGTTTCAATGGGGGAGAAGAGGACACATTAGGGTTAACAGGAGCTGACTGTAAATGGTTAGCCCCCACCTTTTAGTGACCTTGACCCCTCCACTCCATTAGACCACCGATTTTAATATGTTTTCTAATTTTCTGTTGTGTAAACCTGGGTTGAGTCTTATAGTCCAAAAAAAATGTACATCAATCCAGATTAGGCTACTTTTACATTAGCGTTTTTTTGCGGATCCGTCATGGATCTGCAAAAACGCTTCCGTTACCATAATACAAACGCATGCATCCGTCATGAACGGATCCGGTTGTATTATGTCTTCTATAGCCATGACGGTTTCGTCAGGAACACCATTGAAAGTCAACGGGGGACGGATCCGTTTTCTATTGTGTCAGAGAAAACAGATCCGTCCCTGTTGACTTACATTGTGTGCCAGGACCCGTCTTGTTCCGCACCACATCGCGGACAGAAAAACGCTGCAGGGTGTTTTGGTGTCCGCCTCCAGAACAGAATGGTGACTGATCGGAGGCAAACTGATGCGTTCTGAGCGGATCCTTTTCCATTCAGAATGCATTAGGGCAAAACTGATCCGTTTTGGACAGCTTGTGAGATCCCATGACTGATCTCACAAACGGAAAGCCAAAACGCGAGTGTGAAAGTAACCTTATCTGTGCAGTTAGCTCCATAAACTCCATACACAAAAAAAAAAAAAAAATGTATGAATTTACTGGTACTTTTCCCTATGACTGTGGGTTTCCGCTCTACCCCATACGAACCTGAGCATAACACCATTCATACGAATTGCCCTCTTCCAGTCCTTCAGCGTGGATTTTCCAGCCAGATGAACAAATTCCTTCGGACTTATTAAGTGATCATTATACTGATGAACAGAGAGAGAATACAGCAGAGAGTCAGAAAGGGGGGGAATATGAAGGAACACTCCAGGCAACACTGATACAGTCTTATGTGTACTGAGGGCTGAAAATGACACAGGGATTCAAAGAGAGAACATTAAAGGGGTTGTCTCATCATAGACAATGTGGGCATATCGCTAGGATATACCCCCATTGTCTTATAGAGAATTAAGTCCTGCAAGGTGGTGGCTGGAGGACTCCGGTGCCGGCTCCCCATAGAAGTGAAGGGGACCGTACCGTGCATGTGCAGCCCCCGCTCCCATTCATTTCTACGGGACCTACGGAAATAGCCGAGCCAGCGCTCAGCTATTTTCGCCGGCCCCATAGAAAATGAATGGAGGGGGCGGCTGCGGTTCTTTGCAAAAGAGGAAGAAGGCTTTGGGGCCACAAGACAATTTCAAAGAGAACTATGTGAAGTTACATGCAGTATCAGTGATTTCTCTCAGCTGGTACGTATAGGGTAACAATATGTTCCGTCACATGAGGGTCCCAGGGAAAACACTAATAAGGACAGTAGGATAATATTATACAACACACTTTCCGTTATTAGTCTGCCTAACAGGACAGGCCATCTCACCTGTACACATTTCACGTTAATCCCCGGACACACAAACTTCCTCCATAGGAGATCGGCCTTGCTTTCTCCGCAGGTAATAGGATAAGCGATTTCTGCCTCCAGAGCCTCCTCTTCCTCATCCCCCATCTTCACTTCTCATCAGAAAAAGGTGAAAAGAATCATTTTCTTATGAATTTCTGAATGTTAAACATGAAACTATGTGGTCATCTAGTTGTATCCATTTATCTATCTATTTTTTAAATAAAATCCTAATGGTTAATTTTTTGGTTAAAGGGGTTTTACGAGATTTTGAAACTGATGAGCTATCCTCTGGATAGGTCATCAATATCTGATGGGTGGGGGTCCGACACCTGAAACCCCTGCTGATCAGCTGTTTGAGAAGACACCAGAGGTCCTGTGAGTGCCGTGGCAGATCGCAGACGCATGTTGAGGCTTGCGGTCTGCACCATGGGCACAGCTGTCCCGCGGTTGTGTGAATGCAGCCTAAAAGGTCCAAAAAGATGCAAAAGCCCCATTTTGCGACTTTTCGAAGCTAGAATTCTGGAGCGAGGGCATGATAAATCAGGACCAAAGAGCGAGAGAAAGAAACAACAAAAGAAAATAAAAAATACAAAGAGAAAGACACGCAGATGCAGAGCCACAGAGAGAGAGATACCCACACAAAGGTCTTGTTGCTAGGACTCTTCACATACCTAATACAGCTTCATTTAGTTCAGAAGCACTAAATGCTGCTGCAGCTGCGGCAGCTACGTTCTCAGACTCCAAGGCTTCTTCTGACAGGGTCCTGCACATAGATAAAGAGATGAATAATTACACTAAACATACATACACACACCATTGTGAGGATAACACTCATATAGGGGATTGTGGATCCCAAAGGTTCTGACAAAATGTCAGGGCCTGCAGGATGTTGATGCTTCGTCATAAGCAGGTCATCACACGGAAGTCCAATGGGCTGTCTATTATGGGGCCTTTTATGCCACAAGATCCCCCGGTGGTGGATCCCACCTGAAGCTCCAGGCAGAGATATCACTTCTCCCAACCCAGGGCAGTCTCCAGATTGGACCGCAATACAAACACACGTGTGTGGATTTGTCTTTCTGGAACACTTTCATATAGACGTGTCAGAAGGCAATGATGGGACTCTGTGGGCTTGGATCCCACCCACCCAAATACCTAAAAGTACATTTAGAAAAAACGGTCCTCACCATCAGCCAACAGAAATCAATGGCTGAAGCTCAGAGATGCCCATCAAAGTCATTCTGTGCTACCCTGATGTGTCAGAAGAGGTGCACACCCACAAAGCGACCATTACACTGGCACCACTAAGCTCAAAGGGTGAAATATACAGCACATTACACAAAAATACTATGACCCATACTTTAAGTAAAATGTTTTACGTTTTTTTGCTCGTCCCTTCACATTCTGTCTACAACCTCCAGCTATAACCTATATAGAGAGGCGAATAGCTCAGATAGAATGAGCGATCGGCTGGCAGCCCCCAGCTGGAGGTGTTTGAAGACGCTCCCATGAGTTCCTCGGAGAAGCAGGGCCGCCTGTTGCCATGACAAAGCTGGGGGAGGCAGATGGACGCCACCGGTTACAGCTCCGGAGAGATGGCATGTCGACGCAACGTCGGACCCCACGGATTACAATATATAACAGGGACCAGTGACCGCACTGCGACTTTAACCGAACAATATAAGGCTCAGAAAGAAATGTAAAAGTGTTGTATGAACCTAATAAGAGGAATCTCTGTGCTAGGGTGCCTTCACCCGTGGCGTAAAACCTACAAGAAAACACGCAGCATAAAGACTTCTCCCACGCGTTCGTAATAACAGCAGCAGCGTAAATTATGATGTGCTGCGGCTTTTCTGAAGCAGAAGGTCTCTATTTATTTCAATGGGGGATGTAATCCACAATAAAAAATCTGGACCAGAGTATTTTTGGGCAGATTTTACCGCTATGTGTGAAGGCAAACACACAGGGAGGTGACAATCACCAAATAGGCTGCCATCCAAGAAAGGAGCCAGTCTGAGGCCCCAACAGAAACCAGGGAAGATGGCAAGAAGGTGCACGTCTGTCTGTCAGGCCACTAGGAAAGGATGGAGAGGGCCAAGACTTAAAGGGGTTGTGTCACAAAACATATTCTATTTTTCAAACCAGAACTTGAATCTGAATAGTTTTGTAATTGCATGTAATAAAAATTTTAGTATAGCCTGTGAGCTATTCAATAAAATGTATCTGTATAGCGCCACCTGCTGGTAGTTCTTTTTATTCCTTTTTGTCCATCTCACTGAGCTGGTCCAACATGCTCAGTTTAAATCTTCAACTTCCACCAACCCCAACCATATGTTATTTTAAAAGCTGTGGCAGTTACAGGAAGAGAGCTGCAGCAGAAAGGACACGTCCCACTGAACTGTCAACTTGAAGATAATCTAGCACAGCAACTGGAACAGTGAATGAGGAGATCTCTGGATCCATATGAGGTACAGGGCTGGTTCTAGCTTTGGTAGAAAGGTATTATCATGTACTATATGATGTCCGATTTTCTTTTTACACCAATCATGACATAACCCTTTTAAGGGGCATTTAGACGGGACTATTATTGGACCGAATATTGGGAACAAAAGTTCGTGTAAACGTGTTTCAAAATATCAGCCTGTCTAAAGGTGTCGATCGGTCATCGGGTGTATTCATTTTTTATGCAGCACATTAAGGATTCATGCAGACGAACGTATTTTGTTTCCGTGTCCGTTCCATTTTTTGTGCAGATAGGATGTGGGCCCATTCATTTCAACGGGTCCGCAAAAAATCTGAGGCCTCCCCATCAGAAGAAGTATCAAAGTGAGCCACTGGAGATGAAACGTGGCAGAAGATGCCGACAAATGAAAGGCAGGGATCGTCTGCCTTATGCCTGTCTGCGGCTCCATAACTAACTTTAAGGGAGGAGATTGGTCTGCTAGAAGGCCCAAGATGCTCATCATGCACTAGGACACCCACATGAGATCTGTCACAGACAGAGACACAGAGCATGTACCTATCCAGGCTCTGTTAGTTAAAGGGCTTCTGTCACCCCCAAAAGTCACTGCGCCTGCGCCGATGACGTCACCTCTGCACCCAGATGAGAAGACGTCGTCGGTGCAGGCGCACTGTGGAAAGAACGGCCGAGCGAGCGCCCTCCTCTCAGTGCGCCTGCGCCGACTGAAGACCGGTACGGCGCAGGCGCGGGATTTGAAATGCAGACAGGGCAAGCCGGAAGAGGAGGGCGCTCGCGGGCCCTGTCAATCAACAGGAGGAGGGGGAGTTTTTTTTAAAAAGGAGGATGCGGCGGCTACCAGTAAGTAATCACCCTACTTGCTGGTAGCAAGGTAATTAACATATTGTAAAAGTGCGATTTTTAAGGAAAATAAGCCACAGAAAAAGGTAAGAACACTATATATTGAATAATCGCACTATAAGGATTTTAGTAAGCCCAAAAATAAAAATTTACTTTTGGGGGTGACGTAAGCGTAAGAGCATGTGGGGACCTGCTCGAAAGATGGCAGAAGCCAGGCACGCAGGAAAGAAGACTCTGTCCAAACTGAAGTTTTGCATTGCACATTGTTCAAACAATGTTACCATGAAGGACTGAGTGGGACACCTCGCCTCTAGGTTCCAACATGGCATTTAGCGATTAGAGCTCATAGTAACCGGGGCAGTGTACAATGGCTCAGAAGCAACAGTCCTGAGTGTAGGGACAGAAGAAGAAAATACAAGACTGGCCCTACCAGTAAGAAGACGTCCTCCATCACAGAGCTTGACCTCAAAACAGGATTCACAGGGCCAGGAACATTAAAGAAAGAAGAACAATCCAGCCGGCAAAGGAAAAGGGCAAAATAGGAAGATCGCACCTCCTATAGTAAGTATGAAGTGCCCACCCACTGCTCTTGGAAGAGCATCTGCTCCCAGGTTGGTAGAGAAGGGGAGGTTGGTGGGCAGCTGAGAAGAGGACACAGGGGAAGAGAGAACCCAGCCAGTTGGGAGTACTATTGTAAAGATAGCCCAAGCAGCAAGAGGAAAGATACTGCAGACGGAACAGAGAACTAGCTGCAGAGTGGATGGGAGGAGAAGGGGGCGTGTAAATTTACCTTATCCCATAATACTCACCCTGTCTCCATCCTCTTTACTTCGGCTCCCCTGAGTAACAGCAGGCTTACCCCTTCAGTGACTGTCACCCTGTTTTAAGAGTGCGCTGGGTGGACGGATTGCAGGCAGAAAGCAGGGGTGACCCCACGGCTGGAAAGTAATAGAGGAGCTGGGCTACTCGGTGTCCACTGTGCCTTCTTTGAGAAGGAGCAAGAGGTAGATAAATGATCCCTGTTCGCCCTCTCTACTTGGAAACAATCAGAGAGATGCCATCCCTGTTTGCCAAAAAAGATCTGCAAAAGCAAGAAGGTATGCCACCTATAGACACCACACTAAGGGCTCATTCACATGACTGTGTGTGCCCGTAATGCATGGGCCCTGGCCGAGTGAATCATGTATTGCGGCGTAGACCCATCGACTTGAATGGGTCTACGATCTGCAATGTACAGCAAAAGATGTGTCCTATCTTTTATTCTGCAGAGGCATGGACCCGAAAACCCGTGGAAGTGCTTCGTAGTGCTTCCAATCTGTGCCTCCGTTCAGCGCCGTATCTTGCGTATTGGGGACCCATTCAAGTCAATGGGTCCACATCTGTGATTCTCACGGCCGATGCCCGTATATTGCGAACCAGCTGTTTGCGGTCTGCCATAAGGGCATGGACAGTCTATGATTAACTATGCAGAAAGAGTTGGCTTAGTGTCCGCCTGTTAGTGGCAGCAGCGTGTACCCACAGCCGTTTGTGGTCCCCAATGACTCAGGCAATAAAAGTGAGAATTCAGTGACAGTTAAGACAATGACAATCAGAAATATACATATATTACAATACTCAGCATGGACATATATCTATTTATACACTCCCTGAATATTACAATTTTATCATTCAGAAACCTACAGACTGCAAACACACTTTGTGTGGTCTGATTCTGGAGGTTTCAGGTTAAGGGCTCGTTCACACGAACGTTTTTTGCGTTCCATATACGAGGCCATTTTTAGCGTTTAGTATACCGTTCATTTCAATGGGTCCGCAAAAGAAGCGGAATGTACTTGGTATGCATTCTGTTTGCCGTATTTCCGATTTTGCTACATTTTGAGTCATGTCCTATTATTGCGCACAAATCATGTTCAGTGGCTCCATTTAAGTCAATGGGGCTATAAAAAAAACGGAATGCATACGGAAGGCATCCGTATGTCTTCCGTATCCATTCCATTTTTGCGGAAGCATCTAATGAAAATGCTATGCCCCGCCCAATTTTTCAATGTACTTGCTGTTAAAACATTATTATATGCTTCTGTTTCCGTTTGCGATCCGCAAAAAACAGATCACAAACGTAAACCGAACGAAAGAGGAAACCAAAAAACTACTGAAACCGAAAACGGAAAAATGGATCCCTTAAAAACGGACCGCAAAACCATACGGTCGTGTGAACGAGCCCTAACAAAGAGAGCGCGCAAAGTAACACATAACTGTAGGATCAGACTACACGAAGGGTTTGTTTGTAGTCTGTAACCACAGAGACACAAAAACGGTTGATCCGTCTACAAGTCCCTTTACTATCTCTCAGTTTACATATCGAGGGCAGCACTGTGGCTAAGTGGTTAGTCAGTGGTGACCAAGGACAACATCTCCCCGTGTTTGCGTGGGTTTCTTCCAGTTTCCTCCCACGCTCCAAAGAAATACTGAGAGAGATTAGATTGTGAGCCCCATTGAGGACAGCGTGATGTTAATGTCTGTAAAGCGCTGCGGAATAGGTCAGCGCCATATAAGTGAGTATAATAACAACACAAATGCAGCTGTATATATGGAATTGAGATTCCTACCTGTTGGTGGTAACAAGAACAGCTTTCACCTTCTCCATGCCACTCCCGTCCATAATGTGATCAGGTGTGGTTACCACCACCACTTCTTCCACATGCACACTGACGTCTGGGGTGGCCATGTCTGAAAGACCCTCACGGAGCTGATGATAAAAGAGAAGCATGTTATGGAACAGGAGGAGCTGAGCAGATTGATATATAGCATTGTGGAAAAAGATTCAGCAAAACTTCATTTGTACATTTATATCTCTATTTTTTCATCACTGGCCTAGGAAAAGCAGAAAGAAGGCCGCACAGGAGTGCAGCTGCCATCTCAAACAGCTGATCTGCAGGGAACCTAGGCTTCGGACCCCCACCGATCACACTACCTATGTATTTTCTAATGCACCATTTTTCCGAGAGTTTTTTTTTTTTTACTATCCTCAGGATAGGTCATCAGTATGTGATTGGTGGGGGTCCGACACCCAGGACCCCCTGCTGATCAGCTGTTCAAGAAGGGAGTGGTGTCTCTCTGCTTTTCCTAGGCCAAGTGATGACACATTCATGACACATGGCCTAGGAGTGGCTCAGCTCCATTCAAGTGAATGGGGCTGAGCTGTGACACCAAGTACAGCCGCTATACAATGTACAGTGCTGTGCTTGGTAAGCTGCGAGGGGGCCACGGCACTCACAGGAGCGCCCGTGTCTTCTCAAATCCCCCACCAATCACATACTGATGACCTATTTTGAGGATAAGTCATCACTAAAAAAAAATCCCAAAAAGCCCTCTTAAAGGGTCTGTGTTATTTTCTTGTTCTTTGTATGTTTCTAAGTAATCAAATGTAACAGCTTTGCCATGCACTTTCTGCATCTGTAGTTGCTCCTTTCTCAGTTTTCACTGAGGGTCACATGACCTGTGATGTCAGCTTCTCTCCCTGCTCTGATGATAAGTCCTGCACAAGCCTGGAAGAGCAAATATGTGTCTGTACACCAGACACTGTGCTGCCCCCCCCCCCCCTTCACTGCCCTCTGCTCTCTCCCTGAATTCTTAACGCCTTCAGCTGCACAGACTCAGTAGCCGAGTAGCTGCAGGCAGCGAGGAGACAAATGCTGGGGACAGGAGCTCACAGACTAGAGGAGTCCTGCACAAGAACAGGTAGGGAGAAGGTCCTGTGTGTATCAGCAGTGTCATTGTACAGCTGGGACTTGTAGTCCTACAAATACAACATGCTGCTGAGTCTCCCAGCAGGCAGACATATCACTCAGGGCAGCACTTATATTCACTCCCTTTGCAGAGGAAGGGGCAGAGATTATTGTTATTGCAGGTAAACAAAGGGCCAGAAGAGAACCAGGAAAATGAGGAAATATAAAAAAAATTTTACCTAAAACTTGCTTAGCTCAGTTATATATTGCTGCCCATCAGATTAACAGTGGTATATTTTTTTTTTCATAACTCGGACAACCCATTTAATTTACCATGTTGGTATGGTAAAAGAATTCCGCCAAGGTTTTTGGGGTTTTTAAATTACGGCGTTCATTGTGCGCTAAAAATGACACGATGTCTTTAGTATGCAGGTCAATCCGATTACGGAGATAACAAATTTGTTTAGTTTTTATTTTGTTTTAATACTTTTAAAAAAAATTAAAACCTTTGAAAAAACAAACTACATTTTCTTTGCATTGTCATATTTTTATATTTCTGTATGAGGGCTTGTATAGTGCGGGACAAACTATACTTTTTATTGGTACCATTTTTGGGGTACGTATAACTTTTTGATCTTTCAATTTTTTGGGGGGACAAGGTGACCAAAAAAATTGTGAATCCCGTGTTTTTATTGTTTTCCCAGTTTTGGCATTCCTATTTTTTTCCCCAGTTATGGTGTTCAACGTGCAGAAAAAATATTGAAATATTTCAGACATTTTCAGATGCAGTGATACCTGTTATGTTTATTTTCTTTATTATTTATATATTTCTATATATAATAACTTTGACTCCCCTTAGAAGGCTAGAGAACTATTATGGTGAATGGGATTCTGATACTCTGCCTGTTGAGCTGTGCCTCGTGCAGAGCTTTGCAGGCAGATTACGACAGGCCTAGGAAACTTCAGCAGGCCCCACGCTGTCATGGTAACCAATCAGAGCTCTGTGTTTTCACTGCAGGGCTCTGAATGAAAGCCAGAGGGAGCTACCGCTTTCTTCCTAATGCCACAGATGCTGCGATTGCTATTGAAAGTGGCTTCTGAGGGGCTAAATGGGTTTTCTGGGTTCAGGGCTGAACCCAGGCAGTCCCCCTAACATGAGCATTTCATGCTCCGATGCTCTCCTTTGCCCTGTGCTGAATCACGCAGGGCAAAGGCTTTTTTAGGAGATCCGGTGACGTACCGGTCTTTCCATAGGGACTGCTTGTCGGAGGCTTCCACCCAGCAGTGAGCCCAGTGACATCATCGGCACTAATAGGAGGGCTTTAGCACTGCCCTAGCTTGTATACAGCGCTGTCATATCAGGGGGGCCCTAGGGGTGAAAATTGGGGGATGTCCGGGCTCAGCTCTGAACCCGGACAACCCCTTTAAGTGAAGGGCTTGTTATCTGAGGGACAGGTTGTATTTTTTAATGGCACCATTTAATATATTGTAGATTGTAGTGAAAAACAGGAAAAAAAATTGAAGGGTGAAACGGAAAAAAAAAATTCTGCCAAGGTTTTTTCTGGGTTTTATTATGGCCTTCACAATGCACTAAAAATGACATGACGTTCTTATTCTGTGGATCAATACGATTACGGTGTGACCAAATTTATATGGTTTTTAATATTTTTTGCTATTTTCTTTCAAAAAAGAAAATTTTGCATCGCTATATTCTTACACCCATAATCTTTTTTTATATTTCCATCCACAGAGCTGTGTGAGGGCTTGTTTTCACGGGACAAAAATAAATAAATTGTAAATCCAATTTTTTTCCCCATTATAGGCTACTTTCACACCAGCGTTTTTACTGGATCCGGCAGGGTTCAGCAAAAACGCTTCTGTTACTGATAATACAACCATATGGATCCGTCGTGAACGGATCCGGTTGTGTTATCTTTAACATGGCCAAGACAGATCCGTCATGAACTCCACTGAAACTCAATGGAGGATAGATCTGTTTTCTATTGCGGCAAAGAAAACTTATCCGTCCCCATTGACTTGCATTGGGGGTAATGTCGGATCCGTCTTACACCCGCATCCCAGGACGAAGAGCAAACTACAACATGTTGCGGTTTGCTCTCTGGTCTGGGAACGCAACTAAACGGAACACAATGCATTTTGGAGCACTCCGTTCTGTTCAGCTCTGTCCCCCATTGACAATGAATGGGGACAAAACTGGAGCGTTTTTTCCGGTATTAAGCCCCTATAACGGATCTCAATACCAGAAAACTAAAATGCTAGTGTGAAAGTAGCCTTAGGGATTCACCGCGCAGGTTTTTAACATTTCAAACATCTTTAGATGCTGCAATACCAATTATGTTCTTTATTCTTATATGTCAAATTGGGGAAGAATGTGAAGAATTTTTATTTTCGGGGGGCGGGTTACTGCAATTTTTAGTCCTCTTGGGGGACTTGAACATGTGATCTTCTGATAGTTTGTACCATAGACTGCGATACAACGACAGAACACTGTTTTTTTTTTTACAGGTTGTCCTTCAGGCATAGCTGAAGGGGGACATTTATTGGAAACCCCTAAACCAGCTTTTGGCATAAAGAACTTTCGCAGCCCTATTTTGCGACTCTTTAAATGCCTGT
Source organism: Bufotes viridis (assembly GCA_033119425.1). NCBI lineage: Eukaryota > Metazoa > Chordata > Amphibia > Anura > Bufonidae > Bufotes > Bufotes viridis. The sequence continues at coordinate 91,190,970 of CM065594.1, read as the reverse complement.
GCACCTAAATTTAGTTGCACGTGGCATTTTTATGCCGTCCTCGCCACTGGGGAATAGCTGAGGCGTGGCTGTTGGCCCCGGCAAATTCACTCATATTCATGCCTTCTTCCTGACGTAAATGGCTACTGAAATCTATTCCTCCTAGTGGCTGAAGTAAATGTCAATCTAGCCGCACGGACTGCCAGAGGACACGCCTAAATTATGGCTAGGCATGCATAATTTCTGGTGGATTTTTTCAGACACGTGTGAAGCAGGCAGCTTACTATGATGGGACCGAAAGCCTTCATAAGACTAGGGTAGGCATGCCCAACCTGCGGCCCTCCAGCTGTTGCAAAACTACAACTCCCAGCATGTCTGGACAAGACTACAGCTATCAGCCTGCAGCAGGGCACGGTGGGAGTTGTAATTTTACAACAGCTGGAGGGCCGCAGGTTGAGCACCCCTGGGCTAGGGCTACACAGCGATGTGTTACAGAAAATAAACTTAGATGGATTTATGCGACTGTTGCGTCGCAATCACAGCGTGTTACACCATCGGCTGTCATTACAAAAGAGGTCATGTGACTTTAATGCAGCACATGTCACCTGTGTCCCCTAGCCTAAGACCCCAAGTGGTCATGGGCACTCTGATCAGAAGAGGGGGCACCACTCAGAATCTGCTGTAACTATCGTGGATGGCATCTGAGGGGTTAAACGGAGATTGCATCAGGGTGTCCAGTGAATGATACAGCCAGGACCAAATGCCGTACTGGGTTACGCTTTCCTTCCGTTGGGATCACTCAGGCACCGGCTAGACATGGATTCCATGCAGGTTACTGTCGTTTTATTCCCTTGTGGATTGCGGTCATAATACAGATGCTAATTGTGGCCGCCATTACCGCCTCAGTCACCTCTGCTCAATATCAGGAACGCACAGTCTGTCCCCCGCCAGTCGTCATCTGGAAAGAAGAAGCCTGTACCCCCAATATGTCCCAGAAAACCCCATGACATAAAATATGGGGACGCATCTGATAAAGATACCACCAATAGTCAGAAACCAACACAGCCTATCACTAAACAGGATGAATGAGCAGAGTCTATATTGGAGAACCACAAGTCCCAGCAACCACCAGTGAGGAACTACAATTCCCAGGGAGCACGCTAGGATGGCTGAAGAGCGCGGACAGCCATTATAACACAGGAACGGGGCGTTCCCCTCAGTCAGGGGGCCGGCTTGCGGGGGTACACCGCCCAGTCACCCTACAATCTTTTTTAGGGCGCCCCTTAAAAAAGCGCAGACAGGGTGTTGGTTGCTATAGGCACGGCCTAGCTCTCCGGGCTGCTGCGCGGAAGCTGACGCTTATAACGCGGCCTCGCACGCAGCCTCCTCCTCCCCCCCGGCGCCGCCGTGAGCACGGCCCGCCGTCACGTCCTGACGCTCCGCAGGGACCCGGTGCGTGAAGAGGGGGAGGGGTGAAGACTCCCTAGGCCGTGGGCGGCACTCACCTGCTCTCCGACGCTGCAGGGCCTCGGTGCCGCCCGCTGCCCCGGGGTTTCCGCCGGTTTTTGGGCGGTTTCGGAGACGCTGGCGGGGGTGAAGTGAGAAGGCCGCGCTCGTTCACGTCTCCGGGGAGAAAAGGAGGGGGATATGCGCGCTCATGTGATGGCTTCAAATATGGCCGGCCGTAGAAGCTATTGCGCATGCGTGGATTATTAGCCTGTGGACGTTAGGTGGCGCTGATTTGCACCTGGCTCTGCTTCTTTATTATTTGCGGCATACGGACACTAGATGGCGCTGTGAATGTGTTTGCGCTTTTCGTCATAGCAGAATTGTGTGCTGTGCGCAGTCCGTCGTTGGGTCAGTCTTGAAGTGACCGTTGGATGCCTGTCACTGGGCCAATATGTCCGTCCCTCATGCTCTTCACTTTCCTTTATCTATAATACAGAGTGGACCATGAAACCAGACCCGTTTCCCTTGTGTAGTTATCGCCACTAATAAAATTTGTGCCCATTCTTATGCCCGTCCTTTCTTTTTTAATGCTGCTTTCAACTGATTTGCCTTTAGGACGCTCAGTTTTTACAGGCGATAAGGTCTCAAAATTAATAAAAAAATAAATAAAATACTAATGATGCGAATAAAAAACTGACAGCCTTGTGTGGGATTTCAAGGCTCATTCACACGACTAAGCCGTCCCTTGCCGTATTGCGGACGGCGGGTCTGCAATATATGGATACAGGACTTGTGTGTTCCTTTTCACGTATGCGGACCCATTGACTTGAATGGGTCCGCAATCCGCAAGATACAGAGTGGTGTGCTGCAGAGGCACTGATCACAAGGTCTTCTGGGCTTTTGGACTGCAAATGATAGGACATGTCCTATCTGTTGCTGTATATTGCGTCAATGGGTCGGCGCTGAAATATGGGATTCACACGGCCAGTGCCTGTGCATTGCGACCTGCTACTTGCGGTCAGGGTTGCCAACCAGAATTTTTCTTCTTTCTGGACAACTTATCCCAAAATCACGGACAGCCATCTTTTTACGGACAAATTGGAAAACCATAATGGATGATACATTTTATAAGTAATACGTATGTAGTTTAACATACTGATAAGAACTCATTACCGGCATTTACTGTGAGCTGTAAAATGATGATTACCACCAAAATAATCTAGTCAAGTACACGTCAATTTTTTTCACAGACACAGGGAAAAAAGTCACCTATTTTTACAGACTTTATAGAAAGTTCTAGACAGTTGGCAACTCTGCTTGCAGTCCGCAGCACGGACAAATTACATTTGTGTGAATAAGACCTTAAACTGTAACTGTGTCCTGAAGGCATTGGAGTGGGCATAACCAGGGCCGGTGCAAGGATTTTTGCCAACGCAAGCGAAGCTACATTTTGGCGCCCCCCCCCCCCACTATAATCACATTATTACCCCCTATTGTGTCACACTTCTCCCCCCCTCATGGCACATCATCCCCTTCATGTCACATTTCTCCCCCTCCATGGCACAGACTACAGACATTTGATTTGTCCCCCCTCCCATCATGTCAGCCGTGACCCCACCCCCCCATTAATGTTGTGTTATAATTATAAACATTATGCGCATTGCGCTCATCACCGACCGCCTACCCTACGGCAGTCGACAGTCCGTCTGGGCTGGCTGTGTGAGTCACAGTCACCAACAGCTGTTCCAGTCCCTGCTGCTGCCCGCCGCGTAGCCACTACCGTGAAGGGGGAACTAAGGAGGAATAACTACTGTGAAGGAGGCACTAAGTGGGTATAACTATTGCGAAGGGGGCTCTAAGGAGCAATAACTACCGTGTGGGGGGCACTAAGGAGAAATAACTATCGTGTGGGGGGGCAGAAAGGTGACTGGTCGGGATTGAGTGTGTATAGATAGGCATTGGGAGGACTTAGGGTCCATTCACACGTCTGTGGTGTGTTGGGGATCCGCAACACACCCAGCTCGGAAGTTCGGGGCGGCACTCCGCAAATGCGGAAGCGGAGACCACATAGTGTGCTCTCCGCTTCACGTCCGGCCCCATAGAAAATGAATTGGTCGGCACCCGTTCCGCAAAATTGCGGACCCTTTTGTGGACATGTGAATGGGGCCTAAGAGGTGTGGCTCGGTTTTAAAAAAATTTTTTGCTGCAGGGCGCCTTTCAGAAGTTGGTAGTTTCTGCTTTATGGGCATCATTAATAAAAACTGGCTTGCAATAAAATCGTCTTTGTTACCAATTGGAGCTCAGATTTCATTTTTCACAGCAGTCTAACCCCTTAAAGGGGTTGTTCACCTTCTGCCATGTTCCTCACATTTCCATGCTATACGCCGCTGGGTTCCGGCTCTTTCGGTCTCTCACCGCTGCTGCCTCACTTCACTCTTCCAGTGTGAATATACAGTTATGCGCATACAGATGACTTCTTTTTTTTTTTTTTTGCGATCCGATTGACCTATTCAAAGGGTCGGTGTTTTGCAGCCAAGTATAGAACATTTTCTATCTTTTTGCGTAACGGACATATGGGTGCAGAAAGCAGAAAAAACTGATGCAACACGGACATCACATGGATGTCATCCGTAATTTGCGGATCCACATTTTGCAGATCACAAAATACATATGGTCATGTGCATGAGGCCCTAGCTTGTGAGTGCACTCCATACATACCCCACAATTGTATGGTGAATATATATACCACCATATAGCGCAAAAGGGCTACTATATTAACCTCTTAAGGACGACCTTCGTCCGCACTTTAAAGATGGCGCCCGCTCCCGCACGGAGCGGGCGCATGAGCTGCGGGTAAACGCTTGATTCATCAAGCTGACACCCTCAGCTCATGTCCGTGACCGGCAGCGATGCCGATCGCGGACATTTACCCCTCAGATGCCGTGGTCAATCCTGACCACGGCATCTGATCGCGCAAAAACCGAAAGTTTCACTTTCGGTTTGTGCTCCGGCTCCCCTGATGGTCACAAGGGGAGCCGGGCATGCATGTAGTAGCCTAGGTTTCTGTGAATGAAACCTAGGTTATTACATAGTATTCCTATGGAGCCTATGACTGTAATAGGCTCCATAGGAAATATGCTGATTTTCTCATATATTTCAATGCTATTGCATTGGAATATATGAGAATAACAATCTGATGATGGCATCTTATAGTTCCCTATGGGAACTATAAGAAAGTGGTAAAAAAAAAAAAAAAGTTTAAAAAATAAAATAAAAAAAATATAAAAATTCAAATCACCCCCCTTTCCCCAAAATGAAAATAAAATAAATAAAAAAATTACACATAATGGGTGTTGCAATGTGCGAAAATGCCCATACTATAATAATATTAAAAAATATTCACCATACGGTAAACATAAAAACGGAAAAAAAGCGTCCAAATGGCTAATTCGCCATTTTTGGACGCTTCATTTCCTAAAAAAAAATGAATAAAAAGTGATCAAAACATCATACGCACCCCATAATGGTATCAATTAAAAGTTCAGATTGCCCCGCAAAAAATGAGCCCCTACACTGCTCCGTACGCATAATTACAAAAAAGTTATAGGGGTCAAAACATGGCGACAAAAAAATTTTTTGCTGCAGGGCGCCTTTCAGAAGTTGGTAGTTTCTGCTTTATGGGCATCATTAATAAAAACTGGCTTGCAATAAAATCGTCTTTGTTACCAATTGGAGCTCAGATTTCATTTTTCACAGCAGTCTAACCCCTTAAAGGGGTTGTTCACCTTCTGCCATGTTCCTCACATTTCCATGCTATACGCCGCTGGGTTCCGGCTCTTTCGGTCTCTCACCGCTGCTGCCTCACTTCGCTCTTCCAGTGTGAATATACAGTTATGCGCATACAGATGACTTCTTTTTTTTTTTTTTTGCGATCCGATTGACCTATTCAAAGGGTCGGTGTTTTGCAGCCAAGTATAGAACATTTTCTATCTTTTTGCGTAACGGACATATGGGTGCAGAAAGCAGAAAAAACTGATGCAACACGGACATCACATGGATGTCATCCGTAATTTATGGATCCACATTTTGCAGATCACAAAATACATATGGTCATGTGCATGAGGCCCTAGCTTGTGAGTGCACTCCATACATACCCCACAATTGTATGGTGAATATATATACCACCATATAGCGCAAAAGGGCTACTATATTAACCTCTTAAGGACGACCTTCGTCCGCACTTTAAAGATGGCGCCCGCTCCCGCACGGAGCGGGCGCATGAGCTGCGGGTAAACGCTTGATTCATCAAGCTGACACCCTCAGCTCATGTCCGTGACCGGCAGCGATGCCGATCGCGGACATTTACCCTCAGATGCCGTGGTCAATCCTGACCACGGCATCTGATCAGCAAAAACCGAAAGTTTCACTTTCGGTTTGTCTCGGCTCCTGATGGTCACAAGGGGGAGCCGGAGCATGCATGTAGTAGCCTAGGTTTCTGTGAATGAAACCTAGGTTATTACATAGTATTCCTATGGAGCCTATGACTGTAATAGGCTCCATAGGAAATATGCGATTTTCTCATATATTTCAATGCTATTGCATTGGAATATATGAGAATAGCAATCTGATGATGGCATCTTATAGTTCCCTATGGGAACTATAAGAAAGTAGTAAAAAAAAAAAAAAGTTTAAAAAATAAAATAAAAAAATATAAAAATTCAAATCACCCCCCTTTCCCCAAAATGAAAATAAAATAAATAAAAAAATTACACATAATGGGTGTCGCAATGTGCGAAAACGCCCATACTATAATAATATTAAAAAATATTCACCATACGGTAAACATAAAAACGGAAAAAAAGCGTCCAAATGGCTAATTAGCCATTTTTGGGCGCTTCATTTCTAAAAAAATGAATAAAAAGTGATCAAAACATCATACGCACCCCATAATGGTATCAATTAAAAGTTCAGATTGCCCCGCAAAAAATGAGCCCCTACACTGCTCCGTACGCATAATTACAAAAAAGTTATAGGGGTCAAAACATGGCGACAAAAAAATAAAATAAAAAAATTCCCACTTTTATTTTTTTTTTCACTATCAAAACGCAAGAAAAACTACATATTAGGTATTGCCGGATTCGTACTGACCTGAAGAATAAAATTAACCAGTCAGTTTTATCGCAAATCGAACGTTGTAATTTAAAAACCCGTAAAACTGTGGTGAAATTGCTTTTTTGCAATTTCACCCCATTTGGAATTTTTTTCCCGTTTCCCACTACATCACATGCAAAAATAAATGGTAGCGTTAAAAAGTACAACTTGTCCCGCAAAAAACAAGCCGTCATATGGCTATGTGAGCGGAAATATAAAAATGTTATGGCTTTTGGAAGGCAGGGAGCGCAAAACAAAAACGCAAAAATCCCAAAACCCCCGGTCCTTAAGGGGTTAATGACGCCCATCGTATCTTTCCCTGCTCGTCCAGTGGTACTCTCGAAGGCGGTAGAGTTGTGCATGAATGTATTTAATATGCCATATTTGACAAACAATTGTGATATGTACGTATAGGCTTAGGGCTCATGCGTTGTTCGGCCATGCCCCTATTGCATACTGCACTTGAATGGGTTTGCAATCTGGAAGGTCGGTGCAGAACGGAAGCACTCTGTGGGTTTCTCTCCATGCCTCCGCACCGCAGAAAATAGAACATGTTCTATTTTTTTGCAGTGCAAACAGATCATGGACCCGTTCAAGTTGAATGGGTCTGGATCCGTTGCGGCAGCTGCACAGATTGCGGTCCCCAATGCACGGAACAGCCGTGTGAATGAGCCCTTAGTCAGAAACACAGGACTGTTTTATTGGTCAATTTCTGCATTTTCCAATTCCATCAAAAAGTATACATGGTTTGGTGCAGAAGTGGTGAAACGCAGGGTCCGTGGCTGATAGCTTGTGGTGAATTGCAGTTGGCTTCTGGATATGATTATAGACAGACATTTGGGCCTGTTGCAAAAATGATGTCCGGTGAAATGTCCTCTCATCAAACCACGTGTGTGAATTCACTGAATATTAGGTACTTGCATACAGAAAATTCACATGAGCTTCACCAATAGCCACTTTTTAATCCAAAAATCAGCTTTTGGTCCATGGCTATGGGTACACAGATTGTGGGTCTCATATTCTTTGTGTAGTATGTGAACACAGGCGTATATATGGATGTCATCAAGCAATTCTGTGCACAACTGATCATAAGCTTCAGTATTGTTTCCTGCAGCCGTGTCCCTGTGCCAAGTTCATGCAGCATTCACAGAAGAACGTACAATGAGTAAAGGGTTGTGGCCACCACAGTGACCAGACCTAACAGTGTTTAACTTTTATTTGTGGAGTTACGTGAAAAGTTGGGTTTATGAAACGAATCACCATACAGTGCCAGAACTGAAGCAGCAAATTGAAATTCTGGGCAGGAGCGCACGGCATACTGATTTATAATGCTATATGTCTCCTTGACCTTACTTCTACAGCATCATAGTGACATAAAACTGTCAGTAGGATTCTGTAGCCATAAGGTCTAGTAGAGGCACACTGCATTATAAATCATGATAACGCAGTGTGCTTCTGCAAGGGAGCATGATTCCTGCAATAGACTTGCTCGTCTGAAACAGCCCTTAGGGCTCATGCACACGAAAGCTCCTTTGGTCCACATCCGAGCCGCACTTTTTGCGGGTCGATGGCAGACCCATTCACTTCAATTGGACCGCAGTATATGCGGACAGCATTCCACTTCCGCAAAAATAAAGAACAGACAAAACGGACAAGGTTAAGACATTTCTATAGAGGGCAGGCCTTTCCGTTCTGCATGCGGCTGGTTTCCGTCTTTTGCGGATCTGCAACAACCGTGTGCATGAGCCCTTATTCACACAGTCAGTATTCGGTCAGAGATTTCCATCAGTAATTGTGAGCCAAAACCAGGTGCAGGTAACCACAGAACAGGTGCAGATCTTTCCCTTATACCTTATCTCTGTGGAGGCTCCAATCCTGGTTTTGGCTTACAATCACTGATGGAAATCACTGACTAAAACACTGATGTGTCAATGAGGATTTAGGCCTCATGCACACGGCCGTGCACGGACCGTGGTATCCCGGCCTGGAATCCAGCTGACAGCAGGAGCGCACTGCGTCATTGGTTGCTATGACGCCGTGCGCTTCATGCCGACGCTGGACTACAGTAATACACCCGTACAAGTGTATTACTGTAGTCCACGGCCGTGTGCATGAGGCCTTAGGCTGCTTTGACACAGTCAGTATTTTGGTCAGTGATTTCCATCAGTGATTGTGAGCAAAAACCATGTGCAGGTCAAAAACACAGAACAGGTGCAGATCTTTCTCTTAGGCCTCAAACACGCGGCCGTGGCCGTATTGCGGCCCGCAAACAGCGGGTCCGCAATACACAGGCATTGGCTGTGCGCACCCACATCATTCAATCCAGAAGATTGGTGCGGAACGGAGGCACAGAACCCCACGGAAGCACCACGAGTGAAAAGTAGTGCATGAGGCCTTAGGTTCCATTGTTGCGCAACATTTATTGTAATCTATGGTGTCGCACTGCGACGCAACAGTCGCACAAAAATCCAACATGGATGGATTTTTTGCGACTGTCGTGTCACAGTGTGACACCATAGACCAGGGGTTGGCAACCTGCGGCACGCGTGCCAGAAGTGGCATGCAGACCTCTTTCTGCTGGCACGCCGGCTGTCACCAAATGACGGCAAGACATTTCAGTCTTGTTGCCATTTGTTGGATGCCCGACGCCGCGCTGTACCTCTGAACATAAAGATCTTCAGACACGTCATGAACGACGCATCTGCTAGGCCCGCCCCTCACTCTTCCCGTCCCGGACTCCACAGAGGAGCGATAGCAGAGAGTGGCACTCTGCTACGCTACTAGCTGGCCGCTACTGTACCTCGCTGCTGCACATCTCCACCTCCTTTAGACTGCCAGAAATGCTGCCAGAGGTATTTAAATGTACTGAGAGTTTGTGTGTGGACAGATTGGGGGTGGGAGATGAGGGGGAGATGGGTAAACCAGCATGTGACCACATTAGGGCTGGGGGCAGAAAGGTGAGCTTGGGGAAATGAGCATTGGGGAGGGGGGGAGAGGTGAGTTTGGGTGATGGGGGAATGAGCATATGGCCATATTTGCGGTGGGGGGAGGAAGGTGAGTTTGGGGAGATAAGGGAACAAGCATGTGACCAGATTGGGATTGGGGGGCAGGATTGTGAGATTAGGGAGATGGGGGAATGAGCACTGTGACCAAATTGAGGGAGGGGGCGCTTGGTAAGCCTGAACAAGATTTCTGGGGGGATAGGGGAGGCTGGTTATAAAAGGAGGAGAATATGAAAGGAAACCAGCTTTCTGACTACATTGTGGGAAGGAGTGAGGAGCCTGAAAATGATTTCTGGGGGGGATGGGGAACAAGCTAACTGACTACTTTGGGGGTGCGGTGGGGATGGCCGGAATGTGATTAGTCTGGGGGGGGGAGATCTAAGTGTGATTGCGCAGCTCTGTGGGGGTCACCAGTATATAGGGTACCAATGTATGTTGGACAGTGGTGGGGGAGGGCAGTCCTCAGTCACTTAAAATGAGTGAGGGCTGCTCTTCCCCACTGTCACCCCACTGTATGGTTGGTGGGAAGGGGTCCCCCATATATTGGTCCCTTAGGAGGATTCCGAGGAGCAGTGACAATCTTTACTTTCTATTTTTCTGAAAAGTTGTAAACCGTGCAGGTCAGGCAGTGTTGTTTTGGGACATAGCTAGTAAATACCTGGTTTATGTCACATATTTGTGTTATATTACTCTCCCGTATGGCTTGGCAAACCGAGCGCTTCAGCTTAGATTTTTTTTTTTCTTAAATCGGCACTCGTACAAAAAGGTTGCCGACCCCTGCCATAGACCATCATTACAATAAATGTCATGTGACATTGGTGTGACACATATCGCCATGTAGCCCTAGCCTAAGGTTTAAGGATAGTTTCACATCTGCGGCACAGCTCTCCGGCAGGCCGTTCCGGCGGAAGATGCCGGGGATTGGCCCAGACAAAAAATGTGTGTTTTCTTTTGTCTGGCTGAACCTAGGCCGAAGTATTAAGGGATCATCACACTTTGTGTGCAGGCACTAAGGCCCCTTTCACACGAACAAGTTTTCCGCGCGGGTGCAATGTGTGACGTGAACGCATAGCGCCCGCACTGAATCCTGACCCATTCATTTCAATGGGTCTGTGTACATGAGCGTTTTTTTCACGCATCGGTTCTATATTGCGTTGAAAAACGCAGCATGTTCTATATTCTGCGTTTTTAACGCAGCCCTGGCCCCATAGAAGTGAATGGGGCTTCAGTGAAAAACGCATTGCATCCCGAAGCAAGTGCGGATGCGATGCGTTTTTCACTGATGGTTGCTAGGAGATGTTGTTTGTAAACCTTCAGTTTTTTATCACACGCGTGAAAAACGCATCAAAATGCATTGCGTTCGGGCGGAAAAAACTGAACAACTGAACGCAATTACAGACAAAACTGACTGAACTTGCTTACAAAATGGTGCGAGTTTCCCTGAACGCATCCGGACCTAATCTGTCACGCTCGTGTGAAAGAGGCCTAAGCGGGAATCTTGCTGTGAGGGGGGTATCATATATGTAGGAATTGGTCAAGTATAGACAGGGATTGGGTGGGGTTAATGTGGCTTATTGCAAAAAATATGCAGTGGCTTGCTACGCATGTTGCAGGAATGACCCCTCTTTTCATTCTTTCAAAGTTGGGAGGTATGAAAGATTAAAAAAGATGCAGTTGCAGCCCACCCTATTTCCTCCGGGGTCCCATGAATCACCTACTATATCAGAGGAGTGCAATGTATGGTTGGGGGAAACTGGCACAAGTTTTGCATTGGGGCTACAGATCTGAATATAACTTGATTCAAAGCAGATTGCACAACTTATGGCACAGTTATCCGCAAATAGAAAAATCAGCCATAACTTACTAATGTCAGGTCCCTGGCGGTGAGCTGAGGACGCTGGTGCCTGCTGTCCTCAGCTCACCGCGCCTGTGCCGAATACAGAGCGGCGGCGCAGGATTTAGCAGGGAGACAGTGCCGGAGGCAGGAGAGGATCGCTGCCCGGCACTGTCAATCAAAGAAAGAAGGGGCGTGCCAGCAGGTTGCCGCACGGAGCCGCTAGGAGCAGGGCAACGCCCCCCCTGCTCCTAGAGGCTAATTTACATATTATAAAAGGACGTTTTTTAGCCTAAATATACATCGGATTTTTATAAAAAAGACATTATCAAGCTGCTCTGACATTAGCACATAGCTAATGTCAGACAGCTTATAATGTGTAATCCTGGTGACAGAAACCCTTTAAGCTCTGCTGGCCATGGAGGCCAAAGCTTAAAGCCTCAGGAGCCAGGAGGAAAGTTCCATGGCCTAATTAAGAGACAGACTACAAAGAGAGAAGTTTCAGCATACAGCAAAAGCAAAGTTATACAGTCAGCCTGTGAGTACAGCAGAGCCAGGGAGCAACAGTTGTGGCAGAGACGAGTTTGCCTGCCAGAGTTTCATGCTAAAGCCTGCTGGGACCAAGACAAAGCCTGTAAACTGTTTTGGAAAACGTTTATACAAAGTAAAGCTGCTTTACAACTGCATCTCAAGGTCTGGACTCAAGTTATTTTTTTATACCTCAACTATTCCCCCTATTTGCTTTGGAGCCAATGCCTGGGGTCCAGCTGTATCCAGGTAGGAGCACCTTGACACTCACAACTCACATAAAGGGACATTTTAGGCCACCCTATACCACTCGGCCATTCCTACACCTGAATACCATCACCAGTTACAAAAGGGGCCCTGGGAATTGGTGTTCATTGCACATGTAGTAAATGGACAGCATCCAGTGTGTGCATGAGTTGTTTTTTCACGCATCATCTTTGTGTTCAGGAAAAATCGCAGCATGTTCTATATTGTGCATTTTTCACGCAGCTCTGGCTCCATAGAAGTGAATGAGGTTTATGTGAAAAACGGGAGTCCAGATGCAATCACTGATGGTTGGTAGGAGATGTAGATTGTTATTCTTTAGTTGTTCTTCATGTTCGTGAAAATTGCCTGCAATCTACATATCTAGACGGAAAAAATGCAAACTCTGAACACAATTGCAGAAAAAACTGATTGAACTTGTGTGTAAAACCATCAGTTTTTCCCTGAAGAGACACAATCTGTACTGCTCCTATGAAATAGGCCTTACTCTTCAGTTTTTCTGCACATGCATGAAAAACAGATGTTCACTGTGTGAAAGAGGCCTTAACCCGTAGGATACCAGCGCCGTACATGTAGGGCACAAATACCAGCACCGTACATGTACGGTGGGCTGATCGGGCGAGTGCAGGAGCTACACCCACCTGATCAGCGGCAGGGGTCCGGCAGTCACTGCTGTATGCTGCCGACATCGGTGAAAACACCGATGCTGGTGCATTAACCCTTGCATAGCCGCGGTCAGTGCTGACCACGGCACGTGCAGAACCCTTCTGGGTGCAGGTGGCCATCGGGTCCCCGCGCTGATGTGACGGGGACCCGATGGCAGGGATGCCTTCCTTAGGCATCGTGGCTGCCTTCTATGACAGCCTGTGAGATCCAGACCCCTGGATCTCACAGGCAGGAAGGCTGTAAGTGTATTACACTGGTAATACAATTACAGCCAATGCATTACAATACAGAAGTATTGTAATGCATTGTAAAGGGGATCAGACCGCCAAAAGTTGAAGTCGCAGAGTGGGGCAAAAAATAAAGTGAAAAAATAAGTTAAAAAAATAAAGTTTTACAAAGAAAATTAAAGGATAACTGTCAAATTTTTTTTTTTTTACTATTGGATTTTGGTGATTAATATCACCTTGTTGGCCCTGTTTTAATTTCTGATTGTTTAATAAATAACCCCTAAAAGCCACCTAAAAGTCCCCAGTATTGGCTATTGTTACCTGAGATAAAATCAGGTTGCTATGCTCCTTCGTCTACCAGATAGAGGAGGAGCACACTGCGTGCACTGGGAACTGATAGTGAGTCAGCATTGTAAGGGAATGTATAAAAAGCCAGGTTCTTCCTGACAGGAGATAACAGTGCTGGGCTGTGTGTGTGAACTTCTCCACATGCCTGTGCTTGGCAGACACTCCCTTAGCAGTTCTGGAGAATGTACAGCTCAGGGAAGATATGGGCTGCTCAGTGTATAAATGAAAGCCTTATCTGATAAGAGGAGAGCTTGTAGGAGGACTACAGGCTTCAGCCAGACCTGGGAACTTCACTGCAAGACCCCCTTATACAGAGCTGGTCTTCACTAACTTCACTGCAGGCGTCCTATGGATTAGCCTCAGGGCTGAGGGCAGCCATCTTAACAGAATAGTGAAATTGCAGTTTTATGCAGACTGGTTGCTAAGGGCTGAATCTTATTAAATAAGGGGTAAGTAAGTCTAATAGTTATTGATTTAGGAATATTATCATATTAGTAACTACATATATGAAAACTGAAATTAGGGTCTAAATGTGACAGTTATCCTTTAAAAGTAAAAAAAAAAAAGCGTCCTTTTCCCAAAATAAATTAAAAAAAAAAAAAAAAAAAAAAAGAATTAGGTATCGACACATCCATATCGACTGGCTCTATAAAAATATCACATGACCTAACCCCTCAGGTGAACACCGTCAAAAAAATAAAATAAAAACTGTGCTAAAAAAAAACATTTTTTTGTCACCTTTCATCACTAAAAGTGCAACACCAAGCAATCAAAAAGGCGTATGCCTCCTAAAATAGTACCAATCTAACCGTCACCTCATCCCGCGAAAATGATACCCTACCTAAGACAATTGCCCCCCAAAAAAAACAACTATGGCTCTCAGACTATGGAGACACTAAAACATATATTTTTTTTTAAATATTATTATTATTGTGTAAAACTTAAAAAAATAAATAAAAGTATACATATTATGTATTGCCATGTCCGTAACGACCTGCTCTATAAAATTATCACATGACCTAACCCCTCAGGTGAACGCCGTAAAAAAAAAAAAAAACAGTGGCAAAAAAATTTGACGATTAAGATGGTTATTATGGGATATCAGAGGATAATTCAGAGGAGAGGACTACAACTCCCAGCATGTCCAGACTGTTGGTATGGGTTATCAGAGGACAATTCAGAGAATAAGTATAGGAGGAGAGGACTTCCACTTCCAAGGTTCATCACTTCTACACTGCTAAACTCTGCCCCGGCTACACTGATCAGATGACGGTGACATCACCACAGGTCCTTACACCTTTTCCTCTCCACTGCTGAGCTTCGGCACCCCTTGCTGTGATCTTCTGAGGTCGACATCATCACAGGTCCTTTAGCTCTTGTACTGTAGCAGATTATAGTGCCTGCCTGGTGCCCCCCTAATCCCCTCCCCCACAGACACACACACTTGAGAATGGACATTTTTGATCATTTATGAATCCCAGTCAGTCAGACCATTTTTTTAAGCCCCAGAATGAGATGTCTGGGAAAAAGCGGACGTATGGTCACCCTACTTTACTGGTATACTATATTGCAGAGCAAGAAATAAACTGCCCCGGGCCTACAGAACTTATACCTACCTTACTGATCTCCTGCCACTGCAGTTCTGGACCCCACGTCCTGCCACTGTCTCGACAGTAGGAAATGCTCATCTTCAGCTAGTGAAGAATGTCCCTCTTTCATTGTTATGTGGTGTGGCTGAATGCTGACAGGACATAATGGGACTTGTAGTTCCACATCAGATAATGTCAGCTGTGGAACAGTTTGCAGTATCAGTAGTAGTAAAGTTTTTATATCAGGCATGGATAGCCATTGTAGGTTATTTTATTCTTAGTGTGTATGTAGACCAGGGCGACATGATGACCAGTGGCCAGGGTTATGATGCAGTAATACAGTCAAATGAGCACCTGTTCTTTAGCAGTGACACAGGAGTAATGATGTTGCAGTAAACTTGCACCAACTGCATTCCTCATCCACGTTGTGCCGGCATCTCAATAGGGTTCCAAGACTTCCTGTAGTCATAATGTGTTTTATAACCTTTGTAATTTTTTTGTTTAATGTAATCTGCTCTTTAGAAGGTATATTCATAATAAGCAAAACTTTGTGTACTTTGATTTAAATTTCCATGTAATATGCTTAATTATCCAGTAGGTGGCACCAGAGCTCCTTTTACTGCCATTTTGTTTTTCCTGCTAGAGTGCTGATACCATCCTATGTCCTCCTAAGTGTACAGCTACACGGTCAGATTTTTGCATGCAGTTTTGGAAGCCAAAACCAGAACGTAATTCAAAAAAAGAAGATAAGTTGTATATACTCTTCGTACTTTCTCTCCTTTTATGAGTCACTACAGATTTTGGCTTCCAAAACTGCTTGCAGAAACCTGACTGTGTGGCCAGTACCCTCACATCACTGCTTAAATACATGAAGCCAGCCTTAGGCCGTTGTATTACGGCCACATTTTAGCTTCTGGCTTACAACTCCCAATCCTCTCCACGGCTGGGGGGAACTGAACTTACATATGAAGGGGACACCCATTGGTTGAGCAGGTATACCACAAAGACCTTTGTATCTGCCGGACGAAGAGCAATGTCTGTCTCTGACCTGTGCCAATCGATATAAGTGCCATGTAAAAGCAACATGTCAACGGTGAAAATCCGAGATTCTGGAGCAAAGAGAGGATGCTGACTGGCACTATTAATGGGGCACTCCAACTGACACACTTATAGAACTAGGCAATGTAAGTGGCTTCCTATGAGTCAAGATCGGACTTTCCTCCAAGCCTTAGATTTGACAAGGGAGTACAGTATATGGTTCTCTTCCTTGGGAGATATCCCTTTGCATATTCGTTTCCCATGGAGCACTGCCAATAATAAGTCTCAAACCCTGGAGTAGTTCCAGTAAGGTTACTTTCACACTTGCAGCATTGCTATCCGGCATGCGCCCGCCGGATCGGCCATGCCGCAAGTACCCGTGTGCTGCCGTGCTTCCGTTCCGTCCCCGTTGACTATAATGGGGCGGGGGCAGAGCTACTGCGCAGCACGGCAGTGCACGGCTGGAGATCGACGGACTAAAAGTACTGTAGGTCCGACTTTTTAGTCCCGCGATCACTGCCGTGCTGCGCCGTAGCTCCGCCCCCGCCCCATTATAGTCAATGGGGACGGAGCACCAGCACATGGGTACTTGTGGTATGGCGGATCCGGTTGGAACAGCCTGCCGGATAGCCATGCCGCAAATGTGAAAGTACGCTAAGGCTCCATACAGGACTGGTCTCTTTGAGGAGATCTAACACCCTGCCTAAGCTGCATCTAAGACATTGTACTCATCCAGCCAGAATCCTACTCCATACTGACGAGGGGCAAGCAACCTGAAACTGCTGCCTACGGGCGGATATCTGGCTTGGCTATACTCTCTTGTCAAATCTAAGGTTTGTTGGAAGGTCGGATCTGGACTTATAAGGAGCTACTTTCAACAGGTATCGCTAGTGAGATGGTTCTCTTTCTTGGGAGATATCTCTTTGCCTATAGCTGGCAATATTCATAGGTAAACTCTGGATTTCAGTGGGGCACTATGGATGACATTATCACTATTCCTGGAGGTATTCAAGCTGTCACTGTTAAAGGGGCAATGTGGCTGACAAAATTCATGGATGCATTCTTTTAGGCCTCATGCACACGGCCGTTGTTTGGGTCCGCATCCGAGCCGCATATTTTGCGGCTCGGCTGTGGGCCCATTCACTTCAATGGGGCCGCAAAAGATGCGGACAGCACTCCGTGTGCTGTCCGCATCTGTTGCTCCGTTCCGTGCCCCCGCAAAAAAATATAGCATGTCCTATTCTTGTCCGTTTTGCGGACAAGAATAGGCATTTCTATAATGGGCCAATTTGCAAACGGAACGCAGAGCAGCTTCCGTGTTTTGCGGATCCGCGGTTTGCGGACCGCAAAACACCAACGGTCGTGTGCATGTAGCCTTATAGGGAGAATACTTTTTCTTAAAGTATCTATAACATCGGTAATACTTGTGCACTAAATACCCCCTCTCCCTGAGTGCCAGCTTGGCACATGTTTCTCTTCTGTGTTCTGAACCCTCCAGCCAGTCAGGACCCTGAAATCTTAAAAAAATGAAAGACTTCAGTGTATAAGGAGTCAAGGCTCATGTCAGTGGGATTATAACCCTTTAGTAATTCAGATTAAATGGTTGCACCCCTGTGGTAGGTCCCCTTTAAATGGCATCTGTCAGCAGATTTGTACCTATGACCAGTGTCGGACTGGGCTGCCTAGGGCCCACCAGTAACATTTATTTTGAGGGCCCACCGTACGGATACATTCAAATATAATAAATAATCTAACAAGTTTTTTATATGAACATAGGCTGGTTGAGGTGCTGTACATTGAATATATGTATGTAGTGCAGTAAATCTAATGTGTTATGTGCCATGTGGGCAGGGGGTGGGGGACTAGGGGCCCACCTTGCTTAGGGGCACACCGGGGGATTCCCCTGTACCCCTGTGGGCCAGTCCGAGCCTGCCTATGACACTGGCTGACCTGTTGCATGTGCGCTTGGCAGCTGAAGGCATCTGTGTTGAAAAATGATGTTTTAATATATGCAAATGAGCTTCTAGGAGTAATAGGGGCGTTGCCTTTACACCTGGAGGCTCCGCTCTGTGCAACTGCCACACCCTCTCCACTTTGATTGACAGATGATGTTTTCACTGCCTGGCCCTGTCAAGGGAGAGGGCGTGGCAGTTGCAGAGAGAGCTGAGCCTCTAGGAGTAATGGAAACGCCCCCGTTGCTCCTAGACGCTAATTTGCACATATTAAAACATCATTTTTTCTCAGCAATGAGGGCACATGTGAACATGGGACCAACACAGATACCTTCAGCTGCCAAGCCCACATGTAACAGGTCAGCCAATTTCATAGGTACAGATCTGACAGATGCCCTTTTAATTTCATTTCAACCCCTTTCATTCATTGCCCATATCACACAATGAACTGGACTCCAAATGGTCGAACGATTGTAATTTATATGGTTTAAAAATTAAATATGCAAGGGGCATAATTCTCTGGAAGAATCTGCAGACGTGCGAACCTTATGGCATAAACCTTATGAGCCTCATTACTCCGGGGCGACCGGGTCATGGTGGTGACAGATCAGAAGGTATGGGGGAGTCAGACGGGGATTGTGAGATGAAGTGACAAATGAAATGTACATAAAATAGTTTTGTTTGCTTTTTTTTTTCTTTCTGGGAGTTGGCGTGGAAGTCTTCAGCAGCGGCGGCTTCTATCCAGACATCTCCTCCCGTTGCTCCTTGTTCCTGCGGACCTCTGCTGCATGAAGCTCCTGGAGCAACACAAGGAGATATGGTTATACAATGGGACAGGACTGGTAAGTACTGGAACACTTAGGATGGATAGGGCTCATTTCCCTTCACAGAGCAAGCCGAGACCTACAGAAAAGGTGGACACTTGGAATTTGTCAGCACTGCTCCCCTGTTTGATGAGTAGTGTTGAGCGCGAATATTCGAATTGCGAATTTTTATCGCGAATATCGGCACTTTGAGAATTCGTGAATATTTCGAATATAGTGATATATTTTCGTAAAAATTAATATTCTTTTTTTTCTTCATCTGAACCCATTACCTAGTATACCTACCTGCTTCTTGCTTGTGGGCCAATGTGAGAAGGCTGCAATATTGTAGTTTGTGGTGAATTAGAATTAAAATAGTCTTCATTATTTAATTTATTTTCTCTTATGCGAAAAATCGGCAATGTAATATTCGTGTAATGCGAATATTCTAAAACACGAATATATAGCACTATAGTGCTATATATTTGTTTTTTAGAATATTCGTCATTTTTTTCTATCTAAAGTCATGAATCCTCCCTGCTTAAATTGCTTTTGGGCCAATGACACATTAAATTAGAAAAAATGACAAATATTCTAAAAAACAAATATATAGCACTATATTCTATAGTGCTATATATTCGTGTTTTAGAATATTCTCATTACGCGAAATATTACATTGCCGATTTTTCGCAATCAATAGAATAATCTTGAATACGAATATTTGCGAATATATGACAAAAATTCGAACGAATATTTGCAAAATATTGCAAATTGGAATACTGCCTCTGCCGCTCGTCACTATGAGCTTGTATGATGCATTGCACTGCTCACTTTATGGCAGCTTTTTCTACATCAGGCTTCTATATGTGGCCCAGCAGAGCTGTACATACACTGAACCACCATGGGAAGGCAGAGAGATGTGATTTCCTGCAGCCTGATAGGAATTCTATTTGCAGCTTTAGATGTGACTAGAGTAGAAAACAATGTGAGGTGTGAAGCATAATGAATCGTGTTTGCATAATCCAATAGCGATACCTCACCAGATATAGAGAAAGCAATACCTTCTCACGGAGACGCTCCCTGAGAGCCGCCAAGTGGGCATCACGTATCTCCTTGCTCAGCTCCATCTTGTAGTTGAGTTTTTCCTCGGCCATTCGGCTGAAGTTGTTATTGTCTTCTATTGCTCTGTGCAGAACGTCCCTCTCGTGTTCCCGCTTCTCAGCAAGCTGTTTCAGCACCTGAGCTTCCTGAGTCTGGGAGGGGGAAAAACAAGTTATATGGTAGATATGATCCATCTGCTAGACTTATATAACTGAAGATGCCCAGGTTATACCAGCATGGTCCATATCACTATATACAAGAATATGTGTAACTTATACCAGCTGTACATATATATAATTATATACAGAAGATACCCAGGTTATACCAGCATGGTCCATATCACTATATACAAGAAGAGGTATAACTTATACCAGCTGTACATATATAATCATATACAGAAGATGCCCAGGTTATATCAGCATGGTCCATATCACTATATACAAGAAGATGTATAACTTATACCAGCTGTACATATATAATTATATACAGAAGATGCCCAGGTTATACCAGCATGTCCATTGCACTATATACAAGAAGATGTATAATATATCAGCTGTACATATATAATTATATACAGAAGATGCCCAGGTTATACCAGCATGGTCCATTGCACTATATACAAGAAGATGTATAACTTATACCAGCATATATAATTATATACAGGAGATACCCAGGTTATACTAGCATGGTCCATATCACTATATACAAGATGCATAAATAAAACCAGTTGTCCATATATTTATATAGCTGAATATTGCTATATGGTATAACCTGTGCACCTTACTAAAGTTGAAGAAGCAGCAAATTAAGGATTGCAAGTTCACAAGGTACCTTCCTCCTCTCCTCAGCAGCCTCCAGCCTCTTTTGCAGTTCTTCCAAGGAAACCTCCCTCTTCCTGGGAGAGATGGCCAGTGGAGGACCATCTGGGGACAAGTCTGTAGGCGATTTCAAGATCACCTCAAAACTCTGCCCTGACGCTCTTTTGTTGAGCTGCTTCACCTCCATGTCTGTAGACACACAAGACCATTATCGGTATCATATCACAGAGTTCGACTTTCTCAGGAAGAATATGACTTTTTCTCACCTTCATACTCGTAGATTGTCTTGGGATGAGGCTGCGAGTAAAAGCAGGAGCAGATCAAGGACAGCATAGATAGCTCCTTCATCTTCTCTTTGTAGGCTGCAAGAGAAATGACGAGACTTAGTGAAGGATCCCTTTAATAATCAGCCATTGCGGGTGACATTGCATGATGATGCCCACTGCAAGAGAATGGTACTCTTCACTAGAATGGAGCCATGTTGATAAGTGGCGCCTGTTAGCCTGCTCAGAGTTTTCCTCTTCACTGGTACTGTAACATTAACAAAGAAGAATGGCAAGATATGGTCCAAGAAGACACACTGTAACAAACTGTGAGCTGTGTGAGCAGGACTAGTTTATGGAAGGAAATAACCAAGCTGTAGACTGTACCTGTTGTAAAACATCAGCATGGATTAAGGATTATCTAACTGAAAGCAAGAACTGACCTAAAAGCACTATTTGTCTTATAGGAGACTGCCTAGACATTGGACCAAATACTTATAAACTGTACTAAACCCTCTGTGTGAACAGAACACAGTAAGGAAGAACTCACCTTAGCTAACTCTTTGGCTCACGGGATTGCCTAGCTTTACCACCTGGACCACCAGAGAATCTTCCGGTGGGTCTAGGCTCGGATACCATAATGGGCCCTAAATATCCAGGAGAAAAAACTATTTGGCGGCCTTTGGACCCAGTCAGTTGCCAATTAAGTCTATATCTGTGATTTAAACCTATTAAAGTTTATTGACGATATAGGGTTTGGGCCTCAGGAATAATTTCCTCTGGTGGGCCCCAGGAACCTCAGTCCAACAATTACTAACCCTCACCTGTGTGAGCAAGACAAGGTAATGAAGGATAACACTTGGCCGAGGGCACTATGTAGCTCACCCGACACATTGTAGGAGACCCTTGGCTGTATAAGAAGGACTAGGTCAAGTAAGGCAAGAAACTGACCTGGGAAACAGTGACTACCTCAAAAGCTGTGTGAGGAGGACTAGGTTGGGAGAATGTGTGAGATGTTGGTGTCTGTGGAGAGAGCCAGCCCGTGGCATGCTTTCCTGTCACAATCTCTTGGGGTTCTGAACCAGAATGAAGAACTATATATACTCTCCTTGTACATATGATTTCAGTATGTGAACCTGACAATGCTCTGTGACAAACCTTCGGTCCTCCTGTCCTGGACTGGGTTCCTTCTCCTCTAGGTATACATATCAGTAGTTGGGATATTCGTGTAGGATTGGGTTGCCTGAGGCCTACCATTGAAATGGACACTGTTCTCTGCAATAAAACCCCCTCGAGGCTTACAAAATATTAGGAAAACTATAATACAGAGCCTTCTTGTGCAAGATGGGTGTAGGGTCTGACCCTACTGTTACATTTAAACCTTTGGAATAATATATTCTTTATTTATAAAATACTATTCAAAAATGCACACTTTTCACATGCCACACATATGCCATCCACACACTGGACACCACTCCACTTACACACTGGACACATGCCGAGTCATACATGTGCCACATGTGCCACGTACAGGTAGGACATTCAGCTCACACGGACCATTCACATAGGACAAAAGCTGCAAACGATCCACTCATACATTCCAAGATCCAAGTCAACATCAAGCCGTGCCCAGCATTGTGGACAGAACATGCCTTGATACCACATAGGGTTTCCACCTTTCCCAACAAAAAATACCAGCCAAGATTACACAGATAAAAAGGGCGTATGGTTTGGGGGGCATGACAACATAGGGTGTTATGTTATTTGACTCCAATGGTTTGATCATATTTAGAGTTTTGCAAAAATAAAAAAAAGATTTTTTTTCCTGTCATTTTTATAAAATTCATGTGAATTGAATGAGCCCTTATAAAAAAGCAAATAACCACAAAGCCAGGAACAATACCTCATCGCCACATATTTCACTGCTTCCCCTGAACTGAGCAGCTCTATACAGGAGCCCAATTTGCCCTGGTTTTTCATACTGGTTTGTTTTTGTTGAAAACATTTGTTTATGGAGACAGTCAGTGAAAGAGAATGTGTTTTCTGACGGACAGATGAAGTATTTTAGATATTTCTCTCTAGTGATCATCGTCATCGCTATTACTGCAGGGTATAACAGGTATTGCTAGAGAAGTGCTATGCATATTAGGCCAGTTTCACACTGCCAATTATCTTTTCTTCTTTATATTATCCCCTGCCGGAACAGCCTGCGGGATCTGTACTACAGTGTGCACACGTGAGCTGCCAGAAGTCCACCTGGCCCCATTCATTATAATGGGGAGCGCCGGAGATCCGGCCGCGGCACGGCACATATGCTGAGAAGCGGATGGACAAAAACCGCTGCATGCAGCGATATTTGCCTGGCCGCCTCTTGGCATATTTGCTGTGCTGCGGCCGTATCTCTGCCGCTCCCCATTATAGTGAATGGGGCCGGACGGACTTCCGGCAGCACACGTGTGCAAACGGTAGTATGGATCTGGCAGGCTGTTCCCCTGCCGGAATAGCCTAACGCCAGTGGGAAACTGGCCTTATGCTCTGAAGATCAGATATAGACAGGAAGTTATT
The DNA here is from genome assembly GCA_033119425.1 of Bufotes viridis. Lineage (NCBI taxonomy): Eukaryota > Metazoa > Chordata > Amphibia > Anura > Bufonidae > Bufotes > Bufotes viridis. The sequence continues at coordinate 91,167,393 of CM065594.1, read as the reverse complement.
CCGTGTGCATTCCGTTTCCGTATGTCCGTATTTCTATTCTGCAATAAAATAGAACATGTCCTAATATTGTCCGTATTACGGAGAAGGATAGGACTGTTCTATTAGAGGCCAGCTGTTCTGTTCCGCAAAATACGGAATGCACACGGACGTTGCAGACTGTAAAAATATAATTTTTTTCTGCAGATAGGATGCAGACCCATTCATTTCAATGGGTCTGCAAAAAATGCGGACAACACACCGTGTGCTATCCGCATCCGCCTGTCCGTTCCGTAGCCCCGCAAAAAAGATAGAACATGTCCTATTATTATCTGTTTTGCTGACAAGGATAGGCATCATTACAATGGATCCGCAAAAAAACGGATGCCATGCGGAACGTCATCTGTTTTTTTTGTGGATCCGCAATTTGGGGGCCACAAAACACACAGTCGTGTGAATATAGCCTAATTAGACGCAGAGGGGTGATAAGGTGGGCAATCACTCCCATTGACTATAATAGGATCTAGTTTCAATTAGATAACTAGTATTTTACTTGACAAAAATTTGCAGCTTGCTGCTCTACTTTGTCCAGTATTTTTTTCGGAATTTGCAAAAGAGGCTCTTGACAGAGCATCCCTTGCAGATGTGAATGAACCCCCTCCCCTGCGGTCATTTACATATACACGGGGACAGAAGGATCTATACCTCTCCTGGGTCCCTGCAGTCTGGCAGCATATCCCCCACTGGCCCCAGTTCACCTCCTCCATCCTATCTGGCTGATGGAGATGGAACTTTTTCAGCCTGGAATATCTCAGGCTGTATAGCACCTAGAGATGTGAGGTCTTCTTTTAAAGCTAAGAATATAGGCTTTAACACAAGACCAGGATTGCGGTGCTAACCACCATACCACCCAACGTATAACTCTTGGAAATCAGGTGGGAAGTTAGATCGCAGATGTTAGATTATTTGCTTTAAAACCAGACCTAGCTCATATCTGTGGGTGCTATACAGCCTGAGATACAGCTGTTAGTAGCAAGGGGCTAGGCCATACCTCCTTGGCTGATAAAAATTACCTTCACTTCTATGTGCTGGTAAAAATAAAATACTGCCACCAGCCTTCTGCTGGTGATACCAACTAGGCTGGTAGTTTATTGCCAAGTGTGAACCCTAGCTGTGCAAGACATAGTATGCCATTCTTATCTGGTCCTGTATGCCTGTACCTGGCCTCTATTCACCATCAGTCAGGTTCTCCCTGTTCCTGTCAACTGCACAATATGAGCTGGCACCATGAAACTGACACTGTGCTCGGCATGTAATAGTGAGGGACCGGCACGACTAAAAGGGAGGAGATGTATGACGGACAGCCCAGCGTCTACGACACTGCCCATGCTGTCATCTCAGCTGGCTATGTGGTCATATAATAAACTACCAAGTTCATTATCAGGTTGCATTAACAATCAGTTTAAAGGGGTTGTCCAGCTTTGAGTAAGTAATGGCCTATCCTTAGGATAGGCTATAACCAACTGAACAGTGGTGTCTAACACTCCACACCGCTGCTGATCAGCTGTTTGGGGTAGTTCTATTATCAAAAGTCAGAGCCATTGTAGTGGAGAGAGCTCACTAATACAGTGCTGCTACCATTGGACTTACTGTGAGCAGCACATCGGTGCATCTTAATCCACGACTCTTTCCTGCTAAACCCCTGCCAGCCCTTGGTGAGTGAGGCACTAAAAATGTCTAAAACAAATAATAAATGTGTTGCAAAGCATCTAACCCATATTTTTGGAACAAATTAAAGGGAGTCTGTCAGCAGTTTTGACCATGCTGAACTGCTGACAGCACTAGGTAGGGGCTGGGAAGAGCAGTACAATCATACCTTTTATGGGGCTTTTTTCATAGTAGTATGAATATGAAGTTTTATTATGCCAAATTATGCTCTTGCATATGCCAGGGCAGGGCATTACTTTGCTGCTTCCCGGACCCTCCCCTCTGCTCTGAGTAACAGATGTAGTGGTTTCCTGGTTGGAAGGAGCTCAATGTAGAGAGCACTTCACAGTTAATGTAGTAATGTGCACGTCCAACTACTGAGGAGGTCGAAAGCGCTCAGTTCCATTCTTTAACTGCCATCAGCCATATCTACTGTTGGAAGCTGTGAGAGTTATGGGGAGAGAGCCGCAGCAGAAAGGACCCCCCCCCCCGGAGAAAGGACACACCCCCAGAGCTGCCAACCTGAAGAATCTAGAAGAGCAATTGGAGCAATGAATAGAGAGATCTTTGGAACCATATCAGGTATAGGGCTGGTTTTAACTTTGCTAAAAAGACATTGTCATGTACTGTATGATGTCTGATTTTAATTTTTTTACGTTAATCATGACATAATCCCTTTAATCCTCCATTATGAGAGGTGACCATCGACGCAAACTCCCCAGCAGGGAGGTACTGTATTTTGGAGATATGATTTTATTCTCCATTATTAAATGGGTTGTCCAAGGTTCTGATATTGATGGCCTAGTCTCAGGATGAGGATGTTTGAAGACGTCGCTTTGCTTTAGTGAGCGCTGCGGCATCTTCCTAAGACAGTGACGTCACATTCATCAATTACATGATCTAGACGCAGCTCAGTCCCGTTCAAGTGAATGGATCTGATCTGAGCCAAGAACAGACATCATACAATGTATGGCACTGTGCTTGGTATGCTGTGAGGAAGCCACAGTGCTTACAGGAGCGCCACTACCTCTCTGAAAAGCTATTTGGTGGGGGTGCTGGGAGTTGGAGCCCCAACAATCAGATATTGATAATCTATCCTGAGGGTAGGCCGTCAATATCAAAATCTTGGATGACCCCTTTAATCATATATATATACTTATACTTCTATACCTCCTATACCAGGGATCAGCAATCTTCAGTACTCCAGCTGCTGTGAAACTACAACTCCCAGCATGCACACTTACTCAGCTATTCTTGTAACTTGCATAGAAGTAAAAGGAGCATCCTGGGAGTTGTAGTTTCAGAACAGCTTGAGTGCCGGAGGTTGCTGATCCCTGGTCTATGCTATATTTACTTCTTTATGTCCTGATTTACTGGTAACATTTTGATGTTTCAGTTTTGTAATGTTTTTTTTAATATATATCATGTGCATATATTGGCATTTTAATATGTATGGTTCCACTTTTCTTATGTCTGGTGGTTTTCTAATTCTATACTTCTCATGCTCAGTCATTTCTTTGCTATATCTAAGGAAACAAGTTGGCCTGAAATGCGTAAGTGGTGACTATGTAGCTTTCCCCGATTCATTTTATGGAGATATTTAAATAAAGCCTGAGCCCGGATGCTGGAATCTACCTTCTTCTTGTCTAGCTTCTCCATGCTGCCCTGTTTGTCTGTGCATCTGTATGGTTTGAGGTGAGCTGACATTTTCCCTTGGCGTTGAGAGACCACAATATTAGATATTGATAGTAACGATATAATTACTGAATTTCGGGAGGAAACCAGCACTTAGTGCAAGAAAAACAACAGCACCAAGCCGTAGAAAAGGCTCTGAGGCTCAGACATGTCACCAAGGACACTCAAAGTCTCTGCCCAAATACCCAGTCCTAATCAGCTGCCTCGTGTACAAGCCTCCCTCCTCTAGGGAGGCGAAAACCTGGCGCCAGCTTTCAACCTTAATTACCAAATGTCAGACATGACAGGCAACTGGCTACAGAATGAGTGTGTGTCCCGGGTATAAAACAGGAAGATGACAGCAATGACTGGCTACAAAGGGAATAGCAGAACAGGGAGCCTTCTGCTTCATATACCCTGGACGTGACTTGATGTTGGTAAAAAATGATGATATACTTTGGGTTAATATTCAATATTTAATAAGCAATGACATTGATTCAAAATTATATAAACTAAATTTGTGTTTAAGCTGGAGTTTTGGTAAAATGTTTAGATGTGACTGTAGTAAACCTCACTGGGGTTTGAGAGGACATTTTGGGAAACACTGAACTGGTGACAATAGAGAGGACCCCATCTATATGTCTACACTATATGGACAAAAGTATTGGGGCGCCTAAACATTCCACCTACATGAGCTTTGACATCCAATTCCAAATACATAGCCATTAATATAGAGGCCCCTGACCACAACTCCTTCCCCTCTCCCATTGCAGCTAAGACAGCATCCACTCTTCTTGGCTCTTTGGGAAGAGCATTTGTGAGGTCAGACACTGATGTTGGATAAGACGGCCTGGCTCACAGTCTTCATTCTGGTTCGTCCCAAAGGTGTTTGATGGGGTTGAGGTCAGAGCTTTTTGTGAGCCAGACAAGTTCTTCTACACCAAATTCGCCCAACTATGCCTTTACAGACCTTGCTTTGTGGTCTGGGGCACAGTCATGCTGGAACCGAGATGGGCATTCGCCAAACTGTTCCCACAAAGTTGGAAGCACACAGTTATCCAAAATGTCTTGGTATCCTGAAGAACTAAGAGTCCCTTCACTGGAACTAAGGGGTCAACCCCTAAAACCCAATCCCATGCACATGCCGCACGCTGCCATTATCCTATGACCCGCTTGAAAAAGGGTACCGCAACAGGACCCGAAGCGTTGCATATAAATGTATTCCTCTATACTACTGTACGCAAACGTCTAATCGCAACTTCAATCTGGTGTGCTGTCTCCACCGCATATTGTGAATACTACATTCAAGTGTCCCTTGGTGGAAAGGGATTTCTGGGGATGGGCACCCGCAAAAGCCATGTGACGTGTGCTGTGTTCAACTAAAACCCAACCCCATAGCGTAATCCCTCCTCCACCAAACTTTACAGTTGGCACAATGCAACATTCTCCTGGCATTCCCCAGACTCATCCACCATGTGGCCAGATAGAGAAGCGTGCTTCATCACTCCACAGAACACGTTTCCACTGCTCCAGAGTCCAGTGGCAGCACGCTTTACACGACTCCATGTGGCGCTTGGTGTTGTGCTTGGTGATGAAAGGCTTGCATGCAGCTGGTCAGCCATAGGAAACCAGGCCATGAAGCTCCTGGGGCACAGATTTGTGCTGATGATAATGCCAGAGGAGGGTTTGACTCTGCAGTTATTGAGTCATCAGGGCGTTGGTGATTTTTTTGCACAATGGACCTCAGCACCGGTGACCCTGCTCATAACATTATTTTATCTATCTTTCCATCCACTATCTATCTATCTATCTATCTATCTATCTATCTATCTATCTATCTCTTATCTATCTCCTATCTTTTTAATTTATAACTAACTATGTCATTTCCATTGCTACATCTCTAACTTTTAATGACATCAGAAATATATCTTTACATTTCCTTTGGGAGCCTATTCATCGTCTCAAAGTAATTTCTATAAAATTCCACTTTGCAGGTTATTCTTCTCACCATGAAAACAGCTTGCATCAAAGCAACACTAAACCTACAGATGCCGACCTTTAATAGCTGTCGGCAGAATAGAAAGCTGTTGTTCACAACTCCCCCATACTTGGGTCGGCCAAGCATACATGTGTTATCATTGGGAAAGGCGAGTAAAGCCGGCCATGCTCATGAGATAACTGAACAGCTCGGCCATTCACATGACAGCTCTCTCTCCCAATCCTGCTATACACATGCATACCCGGCCAAGCATGCATGTGTTGTAAATGGGAGAGGGAAGAGAGGCACTGCCAGACACCTCTAACAGGAGCCTTAGCGTCCCAAGAACATGAGTGTCAAGAATATTGAAATTCTACCTGCCCAGATTCTGCTTATGGCCAGTATTAATTGCTGCCACACACCATCTCCATTTAGAACAAGAGGATCAGGCATTCGAACATGCCCGATCCCACTTTCCCCTGACATCACCTGTTGGGGTAGAGGCTGTGACTGTAGCGTTCTTCAGGAGGCAGGAGTCCAGGTCACCACCGATTTACATCCTTATGTGTGACTGATATCATCGCTTCTTTCCTGCACCATTAGATACTGCTGCTGACTATGTGAGTTTAAGACATTAACCAATCTTCTATAAAAAAAAAACAACACTTTTACTTACCGGCCAAGAGGTCAATTGCCTATCCTCCAGTGGTCCTCGCTAGTGTATATCTTCCTGCAGCAATAACTTGCCGTATATCCATGCGACCTCTGCAGCCAATCTGTGGTCTTGTGCCGTACGCACAAGCATGGTAGCAAAGGCCAGTGGTTGGCTGCAGTGGTCATGTGGATCTATGCAGTGGCGTAACTAGAAATGACTGGGCCCCACAGAAAATTTTTGAATGTGGCCCCCTCCCCCAGTAATTTTTTCACAACCCCCTCCTTTCATGCCGCCCCCTTTCTTGT